>CP126890.1:206927500-207527500 GCA_030440675.1 Furcifer pardalis
CAATTACAAAATCAAGACATATAAATACATTTCAGAAACACTTCATTACATGAAATTAAAAATACAGTAATACCCCAGATAACGATTGTACCGGATAGCGCTAAAACCGCATAACGTTACAAGATTTTTGGAAATATCTTGTATCGAATAACGTGGTTTTAGCATTATCTGGTACAGTCGGGGGGGTTGGATTGGGTAGAACATCTACCCAATCCAACCCCCTCCCCAGCGCCCGCCTGCCTTTCCCCCGACGCTACTCCAGGTTTCGCTCTGCTTCCCTTCTCCGACTGCCAGCTGATCGTGGAGGCTTTTTTTAAAAAACTGCAGGGAAGGGGGAAAAGAGAGAAATGTGATTGGTTCTATAGAGAAGTAAAGGAGGCCAAAGCTGCTCTCCCTGTCACTTCCCCTCTTCCCTACTCCCACCCCCAGCAGTTTGGGGACACCCCACTGCCTGCTCGGCCACAGAGAATCCACCCCAACTCTGCTTACCTAATCTTCTTGAGCTGCAATGTCGGACTGAGCACGCTGTTTTTCCTTTACTTCCTGGATTGAAAAAAACAGGGAAGGGGGAAATACAGAGATGTGATTGGTTCTCTAGAGACGTGCCATAACTTCGCCATCACTGCTCTAGACTCTCCTGCCTGCTGTTTTTTGCACCTCTGAGGATCTCCAAGTATCCATTGCTGAAGGGCAGATAGAGTAGGAGGTTGGAGAATGTTGTCTTTGTCTCCAGCTGGCCAGTGATGAGGGATAATGGAAGTTGCAGACCAGCTTATGGAAAGTTGCATGTCCCTATCCAGGTACTAGTTAGCTTTAGTTATTTAGTTATTTATATATAATTTAAATTTATATAGCCACCCACTCGCCACTTTGTGGCGACTCTAGGCGGCTTACAGAGTTGTGTTAATATAGTATCAAAGAAATAACAAAAACAAATGCAGCAGGAGGGAAAAGGTCACAACAGTTCGAATGTTCGGGTAGGCAATGAGGCATTCCCCCCCCCTGCCAGGTGGAGCAAATCTGTGGGGAGGGGCAGAGGCATCCTCAGCTGCCTGCACAGCATCTTCCCAACAGCATCTGCTTGGCCATTGTGGAAAAAATGCTGCATTAAGAGGAATCCTTATTTGATCCAACAGGGCTCCTGTGCTTTCATAATTTCTTGCAGACAGCTGGTTAAATGTTTTGACCTCATTATGATATGAGCCCAAACCCAAACTGGTTAGAATTGCTGATTGTGAAACCAAACTCTTGTTCTCAGTGGTGGATTTGGACAGGCAGAGGGAGGCCCCAGATCTTTTGGGATTGTAATAATCTTAGGACTGACTAAATTGCCTTTCTTTTCTGTTTACAGATGGCTCAGAGCGATTCCTCTGTGAATCAGTTTTCAGCTATCAAGTTGCATCCACATTAAAGCAAGTAAAACACGGTAAGTGTTCCAGCTTAGTATAAAGTGTCAGTGGATATACTCACAGTGGAGAATGCATTATACCCTGAACAATGCCTTGTTGTGAGTGACCAGAAATAAAAAAAATTGAATAGTTATCCAGCTGATCTCCCGTTGTCTGTCCACTCAATATTGTGTAATAGCATTACAGAAAGAATGCTTCATCTATGCAGTCTGTTTATTGGGGTGATATATTTTATAACATCCATAATTTTATTCACTTTGTACATAAGAGCAGTATGAATGCTGCACTCTTACTGGGAAATCACAGTAGTCATATTTCTGCTGTTAATAAATCATCCCTTGGGTCACTTTGGTTTATATATGACTTCTTTATGCTTCTTCCTTCCTTGCTTGCTGTCATGATACATGGGTATCAGGTAGTATTTTTGAAGTGCCATCAAGATGAAAGAGATCTCTTCAAGAGATCTTTATAGCTTTGTGGAAAACATTGAAAATGCTATCTGTCTTTGTTTGTTTGTTTATGAAAGGAGATAATTTACTGTTCCAGCCCTATTCCGTGGCTTAAGAGACTAGACAAGTATCCTTCAAAACGATAACCAAGACAAATAGATTTTTCTGTATTAAATGACGTTCTGAAGTTAGAATCCTCCACAAATCTCCTTCTTTCTTACACAAAAAGCAGTTTGGTTGAGGTTTACTTCCTGAGACAAGAGAATGGGTTTTTCATATATATACAGACCTTATATAAACTCATAAAAGTGCTCAAAGAGGAAGCCCTTTGCACCCTATCCTGCTTTTTGTGCCTCAGTTAGAGCATGGCAGAGTAGAAAGGGCTTCCTGTTTGATGTCTTTAATGAATCTTCCTTCTTTCTCTGGGAAATAGTATCTCACACATAGCAACAAGATGTTGGTGGTCATATGATGAGGAAGGTGTGATGGAAAAACTTATTTGGGAATATAACATGAAACTAGATTGAGGCTTTTCAGGAGATGGGGAGTCCTCTAGCCACATAATCAAATTGCCCAGTTATTTATCTGGCATATACAGTACAGTACTATGATTTACTTTGTAGAGTTCCTTAGTTATGTATGAAGTGAAGCATTTGGATGGGTTATTCCTGTTTTGTTTCTCCTCCTTAAGAGATACTTTCATCATTACATGGGCTTTGTGAGAGTTGATCCTTCTGTGGTGCTTTTCTGTCTATAGAAGGAAATGATCGTTTTCTTTCCCAAAAAGCCTAGCTAGATATAAGACATTACAATATAGAGATACCTTGGATATCTTGGAGTTATTATTCAACAAGGAGTCTGCACATTGGTAGATATCTCCGCAACGACATTCCACAAATGAAAATGGATTTGAGAAATCAAGCCCATCTGCATGCAGTTTTGTAGTCATTTGGATATCATGTCACCAACTGGCCAGGCAGACCATGATGTGTGCCCTCTGCTTTCACCTTGCCCAAGGGATCTGACAGAGGACGCTTTGGCCTAACATCATTGACAAGAGATGGACAACACTGCCTAGTTAGATTGCTCAAGTCCCCACACCCCAACAAGGCACTCACCTAGCAGGGGACAATATAGAGAAGTGAAATAAAATCTAATAGTTTTGTATATGTCAGGTGCAGCATAAATCATAACATGGTCTTATTGAGGATTGGCTTGATGATAAAAGCAATGTTAGAGTAAATCTAATAGAAAGATTGTCTTGCATTCAAATTTGATGCATCTTGTTCTTTTAAAATAGTTTATAATGTCCTATATATATAAATTGCAGTGGAACCCCGACATACAAACCATTTGACTTACAAAAATTCAATATACAAATAGAAATCCTGGCTAAAAAACATTCGACATACAAATTTTTAATAAGAAAAAATTGACATACAAAAATATACGGTGACATTTAGTGGCGCCTTCTGGTGATGCAGTATGGTTTTGACATACAAATTTTTCATCATACAAATAACCTTGTGGAATGAGAAAAATGTATGTAGAGGTTTTACTGTATTGTTGATTAAATAAGAATTAATGGATTAAATCAAATCTGGAAACAATATGTCATTTTAAACAAGCTCACTCAGATTGGAATAAAATGATCTGTTTTGTAAGTGATGAATGAATTGTCTACTGCAAAAGACTGTTCATGACTGTTAATGCATTTTGTTCCACAGGGTTCTTGAAAGTTGACTGCAAGCTATCATTAATTTTCTCTTGCAGATCAGCAGGTTGCTCGAATGGAAAAACTTGCTGGTTTAGTTGAAGAACTCGAAGCAGATGAATGGAGGTACAAGCCCATAGAGCAGCTGCTGGGATTTACTCCTTCATTGGGATGAAAACGTGTGATGTGTTAATGTAGAAAGATAAAACACACCTGCATAAAGTTCTTCAAAAGCACTTGATTGTTCTGTATGGCATTCCCCCAGTGTAATAAAAGAACGATCCATTGCTGATGTTTCTTTTACCAGATGCAGTAAAAGATAGATCTTTTTCTAAAGATTTAAAAGCTTATAAAAACTTTTCCAGCAGCCGACCAGCTTGTTGTAGGAGGGTGTGATTTCTGTAACACAGGAGATACAATCAGCTTTCAGAGAATAACCTGTTTACTTAAAGGGGAATGGATGGTTATTTAAACTTCCAGCCCTTAAACTGACCTTGGAGCGTGTTCTGAAAGTTGGCTGGGTAATTACTGTTCAAGTTAAAACTCCTGAAGGACAGAGTAAAACAAAAGACATAAGGCTTTGGCCTTAAGCTGCTTCTTTGAAGATGGATCTGATGAAATAGTAGGATGGGTAGAAGAATGTTAACCATTTCCTGTACTTAGATATTCTAGTTTTTGTTGTGTCCTTTTCAACTGTTCCTCTATTAACTGTAGCAATTTTGGCAAGAGAGGACTGCTGTTAAACATCGAATAGTCTTCTAAAAATGCCATTGGTTGGCCTTCCTTTTGCTCTAGTGGTCTTGTCTGTTTGGCAAATAAATTACTTTCAACCACTACTATTGTCTTCCTGTATTCCTTCCAAGGGCTTGGAAGTAGGCAGAAAGAACATCAACTGTTGCTAACATGAATTTCTACAAAGCAGTTATCCATATTTAAATGTTTATTAAACATTTAAAACAAGCTATCTGGAGTGATCCTGGAGTTCTTGGATGCTATGGCATCCTTGGGCCTCCTGTCCCAAGGTGTGAATGGCCTCATAATGTCGCAGAACACTCATTGGGCTTGGTTTCCTTGACTTGTCATGGAGAAGGGGGAGTTGTGAGAACAATGACACAATTAAAAAAGAAGGCTAGAGGGCATTTGGAGGCAAACTCCCTCAGATGAGAGTTTGGCTGCAGTAAAGAAAATGTCTAGCAGGAATTCAAACACAATAAGAGCAGGAAACAAAGGCTATACAACAGTAATGCTAAATTAATCAGACCTCTAATAGCAGGTGGAGCTTTGTTGGGGTCTTCCAGCCTTGGACTGGACAAATAAATTGACTTCAATCTTTTGATGTATCAGCTTGTAATTGGTTTGGAGCCCACTTTAGATCTAAGGTCAAACCATCCAATGGGACTTTGATTCTCCCAGTTGTTCAGTAGTTTGCCTTGAGATGTCCAGTGTGCTGCCTTCTCCTGTTTTGTTGGATTAGCTTCAACTAGAAACATCTGAGAAAGTTGACAAGGCATTTGTGTGATGCAAAACCTGTAGTTCTGTACTAGATCCTTGCCCTTCGCAGCTTTTAAAATTAGCCATTTTAGACCGAATGAGACGTGCATATTATAAATTCCTCTGATTGAAAGAGACTATTGTTCGGCCCATCCTTAAAAATCCCTAATGTGGCCATAGTTGACTTAAACAACTATAGGCTTGTCACAATTATCCTTGTTGATTGAGAGGTTGTGGATGAGTTGCAGACATTCTTGAAGGAAACTGACTGCCTTGATCCATTCCAGTTTGGATTTAGGCTGTGGCATAGCACTCAGATTGCACTGGTTGAGTTGCACAATGACCTTTTTAAGGGAGGCTGATGGAGGGAATATGACTGTATTGGTTCTTCTGGATCTCTTGGTGGCCTTCATTACCATCAACGACAGGATCCTCCTGGATAGACTTGGAACTGAGGATTGGAGGTCTTGTTTTACACTGGTTCTTCCCAGATAGTTCAACTTGAGGATGCTGTCTCTATCCTTTGGGTTCTAGAATCTAGGGTGTGGAGTCCCACAAGAATCAACCATCTTCCCGGTGCTGTTTAATATCTATATGAGGCAGTTGAGAGAGATCATCTTAAGAGGTTTGAGGTGTGTTGTCACCAGTATAGCTGAATGCATGTAACTTTCTCTGTTTGACCCTTTGTGCAGTTGATGCAGTCCAGTGTCTTGAACATGGCCTGACTTGGCACTGGACTGGATTAATCTACCAAGTTGAAACTGAATTTAAATAAGATAGAAGTCCTGTTAAGGGATCCTCCTGGCCTCTGGGGAGGGGGGTTCTCCTAAATTGGATGGACTTACTGTCCCCCTCACGGATCAGGTGCACAACCTAGAGGTTCTTTTGGGCCTGGTACTTACTGCAGAACAGCAGGTAACTGCTGTGATCCATTCCACCTTTTCAAAGCTTTGGTAATTGCCCAATTGTGCTCTTATTTGCACAGGAGATCCCTAACAACAATGGTTTATGCAATGGTAATCTCCAAAAGTGACTATTGCAATACTCTCTACATGGGACTTGCTTTGAAGTTAATATGGAAGCTTCAGCATATTCCAGCTACTTGATCTCCCCAATCTTGGCTCACCTACGCTGACTCCTTGTCCACTTCCATGCAAAGTTCAAGGTCTTGTTACAAACATATAAAGCATTGAATGGTTTGGGACCTCATCTATTGGAGCATCTCTTCCATGCATCTACCATTCATTTCACCTGGTTCTCACTGGCTTTATGTCTTTGGATTCCCACACCAAGAAAAGCTAAAAGGTCAATTATTGGAAAGCAGATTTTCTCAGGCCTTGTCCTTGTGGAATGAACTTCCAGATAACGCATGCCAAGCCCCCTCCCTTCAATCATTGTTTCCCAACCTTTGGATTTTGGACTTTGTTTCCCAGAAGCTTAAGTCAATTCCCCAAAGCTCTGGTCACCCAATGTACTGGCATAGGCTTCTGGGAATTGAAGGCCCCCTGTGGGATATGTGCCCCACATTGGGACCAACTGTTCCAGCTTTTTAAAAAAGCTCTTTAAAACAGAGCCCATTTAAAGAGATGTTTGAAACAAATTCCCAGGCAGAATTTTTTGATCAACTGTGGACATTATTGGCTATATGTTGTCTGTCATCGCTTCTTCTTATTATTCCTTTGATTAGTTTAATTTGCAATTTGGTTTTGTTTGTAATTTTTGCAGCTGGTGGAGGGGTGGTTGAATTTTTATATGTAAACTACCCAGATTAGTAGATTTCATTGAATGAATAAATTAATTAATTTACAAGGATTACAAGAATGATTACAAGGAAAGTACCGCTGTGCTTCCACTGTTATCGGTCAGCACATAAGAGTAATAGTCAGGATGATAAAGTACACTCTTGAACATTTACTTGCTTGAGTATAGCTTTCAGTTAAGCTTTGTATATGCTCCACCAAATTTAAGAGCATTTTCATATCCTGCATTCAGAATTTTTTATTTAGTTGTTTATTTCGTATTTAGTAGTGTTCTGTCTGCATGAGTAATAACATGGAAGATGGAAACCTGTGGAATACTAAAGCCAAAATTTGAGCAGGAAATGCTCAGAAGCAGGAGATGCTAATTGGAAGCTTCTATTGAATTGTACTCTTATGTCTGTATTGTATTATTTATTTATTTAGATTTATTATCCCGCCCTAATCAGGCGAACCTGACTCTAGGCGGCTTACAGAAATTCATAAATTAAAACCTTAAGGTTCATAAATTACTTAAAAGTCAATTAAAAAAGAATTAAACCATGAATTTACAAAAATCTAAAAGATTTAAAAAGGTTAAAAGGTTTAAAAAGATTTTAAAAGTTTAAAAGAGTGAGGGAGGGGTGGCTGTCCCATCATATCAGCCACCCAACATGGGACCCCATGTTCCTGGACCCCCACACCTGCCCTGCCAGCCAGGTTTTTAGGCCCTTCCGAAAGGGCAGGAGCTCTGTCTGTAGACGTAACTCAGTTGGCAGGAGGTTCCAAAGGGCCGGGGCGGCCACGGAGAAGGCCCTCCTCCTGGTGCTAGAGAGATGCGCCTCTCTAGCCGATGGAATGATAAGAGAGCCTCTCCGATCCGCCCTGGTGGGACGGACAGATGTCCTTGGGACGATGCGGTCTCTTAAGTATCCTGGCCCACTACCATGTAGGTCTTTAAAGGTAATAACCAGCACCTTGAATTGCACCCGGAGACATACTGGCAACCAGTGCAGCTCCCGAAGCAGTGGTGAGGCACGAGCATAACGCCCGCACCCCATCACTACCCGAGCAGCCGCATTCTGGACCAGCTGCAGCCTCCGAATGGTCACCAAGAGCAGCCCCATGTAGAGCGCATTACAGTAATCAAGTCTGGAGGTGACCAAAGCATGTGTGATCATGTGTATCACCTGTGTTAGTTGTCTATATTATTTAAGGCCTCTTCCAGCTCAGTTATTCTATGATTCTATAGATTTGATTTGAATCTCACCCGTTAGTGTAACTACTCTGAGGACAAGTCGGCAGTTCGAGACCCGGGTACTGGATGATGAATTGAGCACCCATCTCTGTCCCAGCTCTTGGGGACATGAAAGGAGCCTCATTTGGGCGTTCCCTGAGTGGAGTTTCTTCTGCAAAAATCCTTTCAACCCAGAATAATTTCTAACACAAAATTATTATTATTATTATTATTATTATTATTATTATTATTATTATTATTATTATTATTATTATTATTATTATTATTATTATTATTATTATTATTATTATTATTACCACCACTACTCTGGGTGGCTAGCAACAAAATAAGATCACAAACCAAAAGCATGAAATAAAAAAAATTAAACACAACATAATAAATAATTCTATTTACAAAGATGACACCTAATGGCATAAGAATGTTTCCAGCAACTTCTGAAAAGCCAAATGTGTGTGTGTGTGGCTCTGATTTCAACTGGCAGATTATTCCAAAGCTCAGGGAGCTACCGCTCATAAAACTCAATCTCTGGTAGAGGCCTTCTCTACTGCTGTCAGCATGGCTACCCTTAGCTTGCACCCAGAGATCTGGTGACTCCTCTCCAAGCTGTACCCTCTGGACCCAACCCTCCAGAAAGGACTAGAGCCAGGCAAAACTGTGACCACTTAACATAAGCATAGCTTTATCTCTAAGGTGGGGGTGGATAAAACTTGGGCCACTTCTGCTCTCCACCTGGTTTTGGCTCCATATTGCAACTGAACATGTGATGGAAATGAGTAAGAAATTATAATTTCACTTTAAAATAATACTAAAAGCATAAGAAGTGTGAATCAGGCACACAACACAATTTGACATAAAAAGCTACAGTGTTCCAAGGTGGCTTGTTTTAAAGGGAAATTGTGGTTGGTTTTGCGACCTCTGCACCAAATTCAGGGGTACAGGAGTGCAGGCGAGGCAACTGACAGGAAGCTGGTGGGCAGCATAGAATCCTATGCCTCCAGAACTTTGCTGCTACTGATACAAGATTTGTGTCCTGGCAATCTACAGCATACTTTTAAGCTTCTTTATGCAACTCCCCTGCTTTTCTCTCCACATCCCTGCCTGCCTTGCCGTGCATGTAGCCTACTACTTCCTACAGCAGAGATAGCAAGAGGTTATTAGGGTACAAGCCAGAACAAGGGTACACAGAAAGAGCCTCCTCGAAGATTGTGGTATTTTTGAACCACAGTCAGCCATACCCTGGTAATAGCAACCTTGTGTTACTGGCTAATCTTTCTCACACTTGGTCAGGCGAAAGGAACTGCAGAATGAACTCACCAAAAGGTGCCTTCATTTTGGCAGTTTCCCATCTGGCCTAGATACAGAAGAAGAAAACAGAGTACAGTCAAACCTCGCACAAAGAGCGCCTCGCTTAAAGAGTAAATCGCTTAAAGAGCAGCATTTTCTCTGAATGTTCGCTTCCCTTAACAAATTCGCTCAACAAATAAATTGGGGTTCGCAATCCCCCCCACAATTGGTCACTTACAATGGTGTTTCGCTTAAAGAGCAAACTCGCTTAAAGATCAATCCTGTGGAACGCATTGTGCTCTTTAAGCGAGGTACAACTGTAGAAGTGATTAACTGCCTCATCTCCCAAACTGGGAGATTTAAGACAAGGATAGGAAACGTAAAACAAGAATAGGGAACATATAGCCCTTTAGATCTCAGTTTGTGATCCACCACCTTTCCAATAGGAGAAAACAACCACAATGCAATATCACTGAGAGAGTTGCATTTCAGTACCCTCAATTTATAGGTTAAAATTAGTCAGAATTTTAGCTTACCAACCCTGTTGGTATCACATTTGCTTCTCTGGTTCAAGGAAAATGGGGGTCTTTGTTTATAAACAAAAAACAAAACATAGCTGTGTGCTTCGCTTATGCCCACATTTTACACCATCTTTGTCTGATGAAGAGGTAAGTTAGAACTCGAAATCTTCCCTTCTTTGTGCATGGCTATCAACTTCTAAGCAATCTAGTAGAAGTCCTATCTTGCAACCTTTTCCTATAGAGTTTGTGTGCTCTTACTTCTTTTCCACTGGTTGTTTTTCAAAACACAGAAACCCGCCTCCTTTTAAAGAGGTATTTATCTGAAGAAGGTCTTCTGCTTAAAAAGTAGAAGGGCTGGTAGAAATGACTGGCTGATACTTTAGATTTATGGGCTTTACATTTAAATCCTTGACCCATACAAAGTATGAAGAGGGAAGTCACTGTCTTGAATTCACCGTCTTTTCTTAGAAATGGTCGGCTTGTGGGGTGCAAGAGATGCAATAAAAGATGTTTACAAGAGTGGGACAATACAACCAAAGGCCTTGTTCTTCATATTTCCAAGAGCTGCCAAGAGGAACATTTTGTACTGACTCACTAAAGACTCTGCTGCTCTTCCCTCCCTAGGGCTACATTCTGTACATGAACTCTAATTATGTACAAACAAATCTCCAGCCAATAATTCCAGATTCAAGCAGCAGAAAGGGGGAGCTTTCTTTAAACAACTTGGAGCGAATAGCATGGCAAATGTGACTGCTCTGAGCCAAAAGGGAGCCGTAGTGCATGCCAAGACTTCTGGCCTGGCTTGTTTTATAGTTGTGTCTGCTCATAAAGCTGAAACTAGCACATTCTCGAACATGCTCCCTGGGCTTTGGCTCCACCTCTTGCATGGCTGATTTCTGCAAGATGACATATAGGCTATTACTCTCTCACCTGCTGAGAAAGCAAACAACAGTACCCTAAATTATGGGGCTGCTGTGCCACATTCCCCCACCCCACTTTTGTGTTTAAGAGTTGGCAACAACCTGCATTTTGACCAGTGAAGCTTTGGCCTTATATATGTGCTGACAGTTGTGGAAATAATTTCACCTGCTGAATTGCTATCCATTGTGCAGCTAAAAACAACCCTAACTGGTAAAAGAAGCTGGGTACAGTGGCAGGATGGGCATACTCCCTGCGTCATGAAATGGCTAGAACTTAAAGTTACAACAGACACTTACCATTTCATCTTTGACAAATGCTTGAATTTAGGAGTATGATTTTTTTAAAACCAAGCCGAGCACCACAGGCTGCATTTGTGTGTCCCTACCAATAGCCCTGGGTTGTGGTGGCTTAGTGGTTAAGACTCTGACTTTAATGACTAGATGGTCAGCTGGTCATACCCAGGTGACCTCCTGTGTCTGTTCCAGCTCTTGCCAACCTAGCAGTTCAAAAGCAAGAAATTGTCTAATCGTACCTGCCACATGTTCATGGAAACATCTGCAGACACAGATAGCACTGGCTCTTTGGCTGTAAACAGTGATGAGTAACGTACCATAGAGTCAGACACGACTGGCTTTCAAGCAAGGGTGACCTTACAGGGATGTAGCCAGGATTCTAGATGTGGGTGGGCAGATTTTTTTCCCCAGGAATATATAACTCCCATCCTGGCCACCTCTTGGCTACAGCCCAGCATTCAGAAAGCAAAGCAATGCAACTAGAATGGCATGATGAACTGGTAGGGAAACAATATCTACATGTCTGACTTGTTTATAAATACAGAGGAACAAGGCAGGAGAAAGAAGTTAGTGACCTAACTAGTGTAATTGCTTCATATTAAGTTTTCCAAAATACTAATCTTTGATTTTGTTTGCTGTTTGAAAATATATTTATAGGACTTGCATAGGATTAAGTCTACAGTGGACCCTCGCTTAACAAATTTAATGTATTCTCCAGGACCGTTTGTACTACGAACAATTTGTAGGAATGCATTAAATGCAATTTTCCATAGGAAAGCACAGAAAACCAAAAACTGTTAACCAAAACACGATTTCCCATAGGAATGCATTGAAAATCAATTAATCTGTTCCAAAAAATGGATTTTCTATGGATTTTCTTTTGTTATGCGGTTTTATGTTAGGCGAGCCGCTTGTTAAGCAAGGGTCCACTGTATTTGAAATGTCTGTATTATCCAATGAAAAGGGGAAAAATTCTCAGACTTGCGTGGCACATAATGGTTTACTAGGTCTCCTCGCCTAAGATTCTATATTGTTCAGCTGTGCCAGAGAATTTTGAGAAAATTACATTGAGATGAACCATCTACAACTATTCTAGGGTACCAGTGCAACCCACAGTTTAATACTCACTACGAAGCAGTTGCTGTTAAATACCTGTGTATTGATCTATCTGTAAGGCTGCTGCCTGTTTTCAAAGTCTAACTGGGAAGTTCAAAACAGTGCTTTCAAATCCTAGGTCCTCAAGATATTAGATTTCAGCTCCTGTAATCCCTATCTATTATGACCAATGGTTAAAAATACTACAGTTTACATTCCCCCCCCAAAAAAAAACAACAACCCATTATTATTATTATTATTATTATTATTATTATTATTATTATTATTATTATTATTATTATTATTATTATTATTATTATTATTATTATTATTATTATTATTATTATATTTAAATTTCTATACCGCCCTACTTGGCAGAGCCAACTCAGGGCGGTTTACACACATGTATAGTTACAGTCACAACATATCAATAAATCAATAGTCAATATCAAATGAAAATAGTCAATAAATAGTCAACATCAGTATCACAGAACATCAGCATATAAATATCATTACAGTAACAAGAAATTCAATAAACAGTAACAAAAATTCAATAAACAGTAACAAAAAATTCAATAAACATCAATATCAAGTACTGTAATAGTTAAAAATTTCCATATCTCCGTCAAATTTACACAAAGAAACAGAACTAAGCAAAACACCACGACAAGTAACGAGCCTCTCCCTCCACCGCACAGCGTCTCTTAAAGCCTCAGCAGGGCGGGATCCTGGGGGCAGGTGGAACGAGTCCCAAGGCTGAATGCCACTACAGCCACTCATCTCGGCTGCAGATGTTACTGTGCGGCGGCCACCTGCACAGCCAAGGAAGCGTCTTTTGGCTGAGTCTCCTGCCACTGGCCCTTTACAAACCCACCCCCCGGACAGATGCTGCGAGTTCACGGGAGAGGGCGGAGACGTCCATGGCTGCCTGCCGCCCGAGTCCCGCAGCTGTTGCTCCCTCGCGGCTGGCTGGCCGAGGGAGAGACCGGCGAAGGCGGCGGTGGCAAAGGTCTTTTAACGCCGCCCGAGTCCCGCAGCTGTTGCTCCCTCACGGCTGGCCGGCCGAGGGAGAGACCGGCAAAGGCGGCGGTGGCGAAGGTCTTTTAACGCCACCCGAGTCCCGCAGCTGTTGCTCCCTCACGGCCGGCTGGCCGAGGGAGAGACCGGCGAAGGCGGTGGCGGCGAAGGTCTTTAACGCCGCCCGAGTTCCGCAGCTGTTGCTCCCTCACGGCTGGCTGGCCGAGGGAGAGACCGGCAAAGGCGGCGGCGGCGAAGATCTTTAACGCCGCCCGAGTCCCGCAGCTGTTGCTCCCTCACAGCTGGCTGGCCGAGGGAGAGACCGGCAAAGGCGGTGGCGGCGAAGGTCTTTAACGCCGCCCGAGTTACACAGCTGTTGCTCCCTCACGGCCGGCTTGCGCCTGGGGGAGGCGTGCGTTCCCAGCTGTAGCACTGCCTAGGGAACTCGGAAGAAGGTGGGAACTAAACGGATAAGGTCTCCAGACTCCCAGTGCTGGCAGGTGTGGTGGACAGCACAGAAATAGCAACAAACGACAACGGCACCTCCACAGCAGTAAGCACTGTATTGCAACTTAGGTGGGGGTGTCAGGTGCCATTTTAAACTCTAAAATGGTGGCTGCAGCCATTTTAAATTCTAAAATGGCAGCAGCCACCATTTTAGAGTTTAAAATAGCACACTTTCT
Source organism: Furcifer pardalis (assembly GCA_030440675.1). Lineage (NCBI taxonomy): Eukaryota > Metazoa > Chordata > Lepidosauria > Squamata > Chamaeleonidae > Furcifer > Furcifer pardalis. The sequence goes on from CP126890.1 coordinate 206,941,372, forward strand.
GGTCATAAACCGAAAAGTCGTAAACTAGAGAATTATTTTAATTAAATTTGTCATAAACCGCAGCAAACTTATCCCAGGGCACTCATAACCCGGGGTTTTACTGTATTTCCAATGGAAATACCACTCTGTGGGTGGAGCCTACATCATGGATGGAGCCTACGTCATGGGCAGAGCCTAAATCATGGGCAATCTAGTTATGCCTGCCATATGGCCGTGTATTCATCTGCAAACACAGACAGCACTGGCTCTTTGGCTGTCAATGGAGATGAGTACTGCAGTCCTAGATTCAGATATGACTGGCTTTTGAGCAAGAGCGACCTTTAACTTTACTAACCACTTACAACTAAACAAGGCAAAAACCTTAAAGGTAAGTGTTGCCCTTTCTTGAAAGCCAGTTGTATCCAATTCTAGAGTTCAGTGCTCATCTCATCATTACAGCCAAAGACAGGCAGGCAGGCAGGCAGGCAGGCAGGCAGGCACACACACACACACACACACACACACACACACACACACACACACACACACACACACACACACACGCAGGCAGACACACACACACACACACACACACACCATCTTTCTCCACAGACCCTCTCCCTCTACACATACACACAGTCCATCCCTCTCCACACACGCACACCCCAGCCCACCCTCCTTCCAAGATCCTCTCCTCCCCCACACACTATCCCTCTTCACACATCCACACACCGACCCACCCTCCATCTGAGACCCTCTCTCCCCCTATACACATACTCCATCTCTCTCCATACCCACCCACCCTCCATCCCTCCCCACAACCACCCAAAGTCACTTACCCTGGGGAGCAGGCGACAGGGTGCTGGGTAGCTGCTTTTTCTCCGCCTCCTCCACACTTGGGCTGACTCTAAGGAGAGCGCGTGGGCCACAGTGGCAGCAGTGCGGCCATGCTGCTGGGCCCAGCTGCGTTTTCTCTTCCTCCACCCAGCATGGCATGCAACATAGCGTGCAGCATAGCACACAGGGGGGTGGGAGGGACCCTAGTCCCCCGGGGAGGTGGCCACACCAAGGCCAGGGCACTGCCCTTGGGCCATCAACTCTGCTCGGAGGAGGTGGGCGGGGCAGGGCAGGGAGGTGGGCGGGGCCATCCAATTTTACTTTTAAAAAAACCTGCCCAAAGACACACACACACACACCCTGGAGCAGTGCAGACCAGTCACTGCCTGCCACTACGTACTTCACTCAATCTTAACATTTTTGTGTATGGTTTTGATTGAAAAACTCCATTGTAAAATTTGGAGAAGAGAAACTTTCAGAGGATTACTATTGGTCTATTTTGTATATTGATTTAAACATGGGAAATTATGTCAAGTTCATATTAGAATGCAAATCTTATTTTTTTCCACCATCACAAATCTAGGAGGCCCAAGACTGGGGAAGGCTATCACAAAATAAACCCAGAATATTTCTTGTATTCTCAGACTGAGTAATCTACAGTTGTTAATTTCCTGAAAGTCACATAACTTGAACATTAAATATAACCTTTAATTAACTCTAGTCCAAGCAGGAAATTTCCACAGTGAGAAAAAAAAATTCCATACTTGCATGGATATTTCCTTTTTTCCCTTCTTTTTTTGCTGCTTATGCACCAGCATAGAAAGAACTAAACACAGAGATTATGCATATAGGAAAATCACTGCTTAATGGGTTTATGTCATGGCATTGCTTATACAGTAATACCTCGGATAACGATTGCATCGGATAACGCTAGAATCGGATAACGATGCAACATTTTGTAAAAAAATTGCATCGGATAACAATCTGTTAGTGTTATCCGAGGTAATCGTTTGTAGTGGCGGGGTGGCTGGGAAGCTGAACGGGGGCCAGCTGTTCGGCTTCCCAGTCACCCCGCAGCTGCAGGGGTGAGGTGGCTGGGAAGCCGACGTGAGACTCCCCCGTTGGCTTCCCCAGCCACCCCACAGCTGCAGAGGCAGGGGTGGGGTGGCTGGGGAAGCCAACGGGAGTCCCCCCCCCTTTCAGCTTCCCAGCCACCCTGCTCCTGCCTCCGCAGGTGCAGGGTGGCTGGGGAAGCTGACGGGGGAGTCCCCCGTCGGCTTCCCCAGCAACCCCACCCCTGTGCCCGCAAGGGTTCCCTTCCCAAGCGAAGGGCTATCCCAGCATTAGACCTGCCGCAGACCTACCCGGCCGGTGCTGTAAGGCAAGAATATTTCTATTTTCCAAAATGTAAGTCAACAGTGAAGTACTTTAGCTGGGAGTAAACTGGTGAACACAACTCACTTTATTACAGAGTAACCATTAACGGGCTTGGGACGCACATCTCGTCGTAGGTAACTTGAGTTCTATTGCTTTCAGTAGGACTAATGATTAATTTTAGCTGGATAGGGATCAAACGGATTGTCACTTTATTTTATTGCTGCCTTTTCAAAATGTGCCTTTTGATGCAGGTGCAGTGTAGAAATTATGTCTCACTGCTCCCTTCTTTGTTCTTTGTTCCACAGGTTGGATTTAGATTGTAAGCAAATCCTTCTGCTTATGCTAGTGGTAAAAATACATTAATGGCACTCAATTTAATGATTGCTTATTCCTGTTTATTCTACAAGGACAATCATGTCAATCTGTTACAGCAAAAACAACCTAGAGTCCTGTGGCACTATAAAGACTGACCTATTCATTGTTGCATAAAATTTTGTCGATGGTAACTTTTTTAAAAAAAATGATACCCCACCTTTATTCCAATACACTACTGAGAGACCTAGCATGCTGGCAAAATTAACGGGCCAAAGAAAAGAGGTCTGTGAAGTGAATTTTGATTCACAAAAGCTCACACTGAAATAAATTTGACAGTCTTAAAGGACCACAATAATTTGCATCTTTCTCACTCTCTTTCCTTATTTCCCCCTCTTTAATTTTGCCAACATGCTAAGGCAGTGATGGTGAACCTTTTAGAGACCGAGTGCCCAAACTGCAACCAAAACCCCACTTATTTATCCCAAAGTGCCAACACAGCAACAGGGGAAGAAGGAAACATTCACATTGGGCTGCTGGGCAGAGGGGCAGGGCAAACTCCGTGCTGGGGGAGGAGGAGGAGGAAAGAACTGCTCCCATGGGCTGCTGGGCAGAGGAGTGTAGTGAACTCTGTGCTGAGGGGAGGAAGGAAGTTCTCCCATTGGGCTGCTGGGCAGAAGAGCGGGGCAAACTCTGTGCTGGGAGAGGGAGGAAGAACTCCCATTGGGCTGCTGGACAGAGGGGTGGGGCAAACTCTGTGCTGGGGTGATTGCATAGGTGTCCATAGAGAGGGCTCCGAGTGCCACCTCTGGCATGTGTGCCATAGGTTTCCCACAACTGTACTACAGCAAGCTGCCACGGATGCTTCTTTGGAAATAACTAAGAAGCCCAATCAGTTATATTACAACATGGTTAAGTAAGGAGGTATTAAACACATCAGTGCCACAAAATCAGAGCTATTTAAAAGCTCAACAAGAAAAAAAATACAATGCACACCTTTAAAAGACCCTCAGTAGCTGCCTGCCTGAACAAAAATATCTTTGCTTAGTGGTAGAAGGACATTAGGGAGGCTATGAACTTAGCCTGCTTTAGAAAGAAGTTCTGATTAGGATATGAAAAATAGTAACGGAAATACGGTAGTCATATCTATTCACAGTGTCACCTCTCTGTAGATTAAAGCCTGGTCTCATTGCCCATAGAGTTCTCCACTGCTTTAAAGTCAGATCACAAATCTCCTTATAGGCTTAAAGCAGAAATGTAAGCCTCCACCAAAGAAGTCATCAAATGGAGGCATCACCCTAGGTTAAAAAAACATAATTAAGGTCAAACTGGTAGTCATGTCTGGTGGCTAGAGTGTCACTTTGATAGAGCTTCTTTCACTGGAGTTCTGGAAATTACAAAAGCTTCACTTTTTGGTGAGCCAACAAAGGCATTATTAACCAACTTCTGTTTCATTGACTACACCAAGGCCTTTGACTATGTGGACCACAATAAAACGTGGCAAGTACTGTATATACTCAAGTATAAGTCATCCTGAATATAAGTCAAGGTATGTAATTTGAATCTCTAAAACTAGGAAAATAGATTGACCCGAGTATGTCGGGGGTGAAAAATGCAGCAGCTGCTAGTGAGTTTCAAAAATCAAAATACATGAAAATACAGTAAAATTCATTAATTTAGACATTTGTGTGGGTGTGTTTTTGAGAGTTTATGTTGACCTGAGTATAAGTCGAGTCCCATTTTTGGACCTCATTTTGGGGGCTAAAAAACTCGACTTGTACTTGGGTACAAACGGTGATTAAAGAGATGGGAATACCAGAACACCGTATATGTCTCATGAGAAATCTGTACATGAGTTAAGAAGCAACAGTTAGGACAGGATACGGAATGACGGAATGGTTTGGAATGGAAAAAGGAGTATGACAAGGCTGCATTTTGTCACCCTGCTTATTTAACACAGAGCACATAATGCACAATGCATGGCTGGATGAATCAAACGTTAGAATTGAAATTACTGGGAGAAACATCAACAATTTGAGATACGCAGATAATTCTACCCTTTAGGAAGACCTAAAGAAAATCCTGCTTAGGTTGAAAGAGGAAAGTGCAAAAACTGGTTTAAGACTCAACATCAAGAAAACCAAGATAATGGCAACAGGCCGTATCAGTCCCTGGAAAATAGATGGGGAAGAAGTAGAAGCAGTGACAGACTTTACATTCTTAGGATCCAAGATAACTGAAGATGGAGATTGGAGCCATGAAATAAAAAGGCAACTAATTCTTGGGAGGCAAGCTATGAGAAATTTGACTGCTCCTTAGAAGGTCAATTATTGAAGATGAAGCTAAAGTACTTTGGACATCAAAGGAGAAGAGTGGATTCACTTGAGAAAGCCTTGATCCTGGGAAAGGTGAAGAGCAAAAGAAGAAGGGGGAGGCCAAAGATGAGATGGCTAGATGGTATTGTTGACACAATGGGCAGAAAGCTGGGTGGGTTGAGGAGGAGGATAGGGGTGCCTGGCGTGTGATGGTCCATGGGGTCGCGAAGGGTTGGAATCGACTGTGCAACTGAATAACAACAACAAAACCTACCCAGAACTACATTCTAATTAAGAGGAACTTTTTCCCATCCATAAAAGGATGGGAAGCCATTGCTATCACATTTGGTCCAGTTTCTGGAATTTGTGATCTGAAGGAGGATTGACCTGATTTTTAATGCGTTCAGTTCTAAGCTGAGAAGCAAGAGAAGAGAAACTGCAGCAACTGTAAGCCAATGATGTTAATGAGCAGCTTGCATAAGGATAAGCTCACAGAGACAGACACACAAACCAAGGATTGTCACAAGGTGGTGGCTTGACATTTTAAAAAATACACCCACTGAATGACAAGATCCAATAGCACGGACTGAAAGGGAAATCACCTTAACATTTTTGTGGGTTTCCTTTTAACCACTGTCTTAAAGAACAAACGTTTTTAGTATTTCTGTCTCAGTTGAACTCCCACAAACTACCAGTGGGAGTATTTTGATTGCTTTCAACAAGAGCAAAACCAGGAGTTTTTCATTTGTGGCAGTTGCTTGGGAACTGGCTGTACTAGAAGCATAGGCAGTGCTATAGTAATAGCTCTCTCAGGGACGGTTGATATTTAACCACAGAGTCCTAATGCTGTTCATTTCTCATCCTCATCCTCATCCTCATCATCATCATTATTATTATTAAATTCGACTTATATGCGGTTCTACTTGCCTCGCCGAGGCGACTCAGAGCGGCTCACTAACATAGGCAACATATACAGTACTCTATCACAATCTCAAAAATCAGTACAGCATAATATAAAAATATAACAAGAAATGCAGCACAGGTAATGCAATCAATACATTTTACATAAAACAGCATCTTGATGGTTTCATCCAAACTTCTTCAAGATTGTGGAGGTTTTGGGCAGGCGGCTTGAGATTCTGCTGCAAACAGAAAATATTTTTCAGAAAATCTAGATAATCTGCTGTGCTTTGGAAAAGAGGACTGAATATTTAAACACACAAACACACATATGTCTATATATTTCCATGACCAAAACCCTATAGTTGTTTCCATGAACATAAGGGCATTTGTGAAAGATGTTTTGGATAATTATGGGCCTATTGCTCGAAAGCAAGAAATTGCAAGCAAATAAATAGGTATCCCTTTGGTGGGAATGTAAACAAAAACAGCATTCTGTGTTTTGTCGTGCTTGCCACATGCCCATGGAAACGTCTGTAAACACAGATAGTGCTGGCTGTTTGGCTGTAAACGGAGATGAGCACCGAACCCTAGAGTCTGATACGACTGGCTTTTGAGCAAGGCCGACCTTTACCTAACTAACATCCCCGTAATAATAATGTTGTGTCAGCTGCAGGCATTCTTGGATGAAATCAACTGTTTGGATCCATTCCAATCGTGGTTTAGGCCTCTTCATGGTACTGAAACAACACTGGTTGCAGTGCACAATTACCTTCTCCAAGAAGTGGAGAGGAGAGCTTTATCTCTCCTGGTGCTTCTGGATCTCTCAGCAGACCACAATATCCTCCTGGGATGGGTGTCTGGGCTAGGAACCAGAGGTAGTGTGTTACAGTGGTCCCAGTCCTTCCTCAGCAGCTGGAACCAGAGACTCCAAATCAGGGAGTTTGTTTCAACTCCATGGACTCTCTAGTAACAGGTTCCAGAGGGGGTGATCATCTATGTGAAATTGTTGGGAGAGGTCATCCAGAGATTTGGAGTTTGGTATCACCAATATGCAGATGACACCCAACTCTATCTCTTCTTTTCAACTTCTGCAGTGGATGAGGTCCAGTGCCTTGATAATTGCCTGGCCTCAATAATGGAATGGACAAAAACAAACAAGCTGAAACTTAACCCTGACAAGACGGAGGTCTTCGTGTTGGAGGGACCATCTGCCCAACTAGGTGGCTTGGTCTCTACTTTAGGTGAGATGGCCTTCACACCTAGGGATCAGGTTTGCAGCTTGGGGGTAATTTTAGATCTGCCCTTCACCCTCAACTCACAAATTGCAGCTGTATTTAAGGCTGCCTTTTTCACCTGCATCATGTTGTACAGTTGTATCGCTACTTGGAGAGACGTTCTCTAACACCCCTAGTCCATTAATTGGTACTCACAAATTGAGTACTGTAATGCTCTCTGCATAGGACTACCCTAGACCCAGTGGTGGGCATCGGCAGGTTCGCAGCAGTTCGCCAGAACCAGTAGCAGAAATTGTGGCTGGCCCCACCCATCCAAGTTTTAAAATAAAGTAGTCCTAATTCGGGTGCAATGAAGGGCTTTCCCCCTGGCCACACCCACCATACCACGCCCACAGTGTGGTAGTCAGATTTGTTGGAGCCCACCAATGACCTTGATACTGCAGTGACTCAAGTGGCTAAGACACTGACTGGAAGGCGAGAGGTCAGCAGTTAGATTACCGAGTACTGCAGGACGGAATGAGCTCCTGTCTTTGTCCCAGTTCCTGGCAACCTAGCAGTTCGAAAGCAAGAAATTGCAAGTAGATAAATAGGGACCACTTCAGTGGGAAGACAATCAGTGTTCTGTGCGCTCCAGTGTCTAGTCATGCCTGCCACGTGACCACAGAAACGTCTGCAGAAGCTCTTCGGCTTCGAAACAAAGATGAGCACTGAACCCTAGAGTCAGATACAACTGGCTTCCGAGCAAGGGAAACCTTTACTTCTCCTTCGTGTTGTTTGTGAATGCACACTGATGGGTTCTGCGCTTGCGCGGGAGCCATGTCGGAGCTGGAAAGCTGATTGGATAAATTTGAATGGTTAGTACCACCCACCATCTCCACCCGCCCTTTGCGCCATTTTGCGCTTTCCGCCTCAGTTCTTGTTTTTCCGCTGCTACAGCAGGAGCCTGATCGAGAGCTCTCCCGTTTTTCCCTCGCTACCGAATTGCTCGGTTGTTTATCCGGGATAGCTTTCGGCACCTTCACTTCTGGCTTATCCAATTCTATTCCAGGTATTTCATAGTCAGCAAGAAAGACGGAGGACTCAGACCCATCATGGACCTCCGTCGCCTCAACAAACACATCCGAGTGGTGAAGTTCCGCATGGTCACGCTCCAGACCATTCTCCCTCTCCTGAAGGCCGGAGACTGGTTTGCAGTAATCGACCTCAAGGATGCGTATTTCCACATCTCAATACGCCAAGATCACCGCAAATTCCTCAGATTTTGCATCGGGGGAAAAGCCTTCCAGTACACTTGCTTACCATTCGGCCTCTCCACCGCACCGAGGGTCTTCACGAAGTGCATGGCACCGGTAGCGGCATACCTACGGACCCGGGGCATCCAGGTATTTCCCTACATAGACGACTGGCTGATAACGGCGCCGTCTGCAGAACAAGCACGGAGGGACGTGCGATTCACCCTCAAAACCATGGAGGATCTTGGTCTTCGGATCAATGTAAAGAAATCACGCCTGGAACCGGCCCAGGAGATGGATTACATCGGGGCGATCCTGGACGCCACGAAGGCAAGAGCATTCGCCCCTCCCCAGCGCCTAGCACACATCGCATCGCTGGTACACCAGTTCCAGAAAAACCGCACGGTGAGTGCCAAGTCGGCGCAGAGACTCCTAGGCCTCATGGCCTCCACCACAGCGGTCATACCGTTCGCCAAATTAAAGATGAGATCGCTCCAGTCTTGGTTCCTACACCTCTTCAACCCTGTGTTGGACGATCCGAACAAACGGCTCATGCCAACCCGCGAACTCAAACAGCAACTACAGTGGTGGACCAACCACGAATTCGTGGCCATCGGGAGACCCTTCCTACCTCCCACACCGTCAACCCAGATCTCCACGGATGCGAGCACACTCGGATGGGGAGCATGCTACGGATCCCTGGAGATAAGCGGCAAGTGGACTCGACAGGAACGAGCACACCACATAAACTTCCTAGAACTACTCGCGATTTGGAAGGCCATGAAAACCTTCCAATCCAGCCTCCGAGGAACGGCGGTTCAGGTCGCCTCGGACAACACCACAGCCCTATCCTATCTCAATCGGCAAGGAGGGACTCACTCACCATCTCTACTCTACCTGGCAGTCCAACTCTGGGAGTGGTGCCTCCAGAACCACGTCCTACCAATCGGAGTGCACATCCAAGGGACACTCAACACAACAGCGGACGGCCTCAGCTGCAAGACCTCGGACGTTCACGAATGGGAGCTCAACGCATCGGTCTTCGAGCTCCTATGCAACAAATGTGGCCAACCACGAGTGGACCTCTTCGCGTCCCAGACCAACGCGAAGTGCAACCTGTTCTGCACGAGAGCCGGAGCGGGACAAGGATCCATGGGGGACGCCTTCATGATCCCCTGGCGAGGAGGTCTCCTCTACGTCTTTCCACCTTTCCCGCTCATCCAGAGGGTCCTAGTCCGCCTTCACCAGGAGAAGGCCCGAGCCATCCTAATTGCACCAGCATGGCCCAGGCAACACTGGTACCCACTGCTCAGGGAACTAGCGACGGACTCAATCACCCTCCCAGACGACCCGTCGCTCCTCCACATGGAACGGGGCCAGATGTTCCACGCAGACCTACCGAGTCTCCACCTCACGGCTTGGCTCATAATCCCAGGATAAGCAGGATCCTGGAACAGAGCAGGAAACCCTCCACATCCAAGTCCTACAAGAACAAGATGGAGAGGTTTAACGCATTCCTCAGGGACCGGGACAAGGAACTGACCACAGCCTCCCTAGAGGACCTGATGGACTACCTGCTCCACCTGGCTGAAACCGGCTTGGCACACTCCTCCATACGTGTGCACTTAGCTGCAGTTGTCGCCCATGCTTCACCTCGCTCTACCCTCTCCTCGGCCTTCCGAGACCACACCATGAAGAGGTTCCTCAAGGGCCTGAAGAATGTTTCCCCCCACACACACACGAACACCCACACCACAATGGTCACTGTCTACCGTCTTGGAAGCTCTGATGAGGCCGCCCTTCGAGCCGATGGCAACAACCGAGATCCACCTGCTCTCGTGGAAGACCGCGTTCCTGGTGGCCATCACCTCAGCCCGCAGAGTAGGGGAACTGACAGCCCTCAGGAATGATCCCCCATTCCTCAAGTTTTTCCATGACAGAGTGGTCATGCACCCGGACCTCTCTTTCCTCCCTAAGGTGATCACAGAATTCCACCTATCCCAAGTCATCACCTTACCTGCCTTCTTTCCCAACCCTTCCAGTACCCAGGAAAGAAGTTGGCACTCCTTGGACGTACGACGAGCACTGCTCTTTTACACACGACGTACCAGAGATTTTAGACAATCTAATAGACTATTTATCGCCTACGGCGGAAGATCCAAAGGCCACGCACTCTCTGCCCAACGCCTTTCCAAATGGATCTGCGAGGCAATCTACTTGGCCTACCGCCTGACGTCGAGGGAACCACCACCCCACGTCAGGGCTCACTCCACCAGATCCATGGCTACCTCCACGGCCTTCTTGGAGGGAATCCCCATGGAAGACATCTGCAAAGCCGCAACGTGGTCCAGGCCACTCACCTTTGTCAACCACTACAGACTGGACACCAGAGCCATCCCCGACTCCAGGCTGGGACGCTCGGTCTTGACAGCAGGTCTTCGCGCTTCAATGCCATGATGACCTCCTGACCTTTGAGTGTATCCTGTGACCAGACCACATCTCCACCAAGCGGCACATCTCACCACAGCACCAGCTACCCACCATCCAGGTAAGAGAGCTTGCTAGTCACCCATCAGTGTGCATTCACAAACAACACGAAGGAGAAGGACAGGTTGCACTTACCTGTAACTGTTGTTCTTCGAGTATGTTGTTTGTGAATTCACACAACCCACCCGTCCTTCCCCTCTTACTGCTGCAGGGATGAGATGCTTATCCTCTGTACAGCTTTAATATTAACTGAGGCGGAAAGCACAAAATGGCGCAAAGGGCGGGTGGAGATGGTGGGTGGTACTAACCATTCAAATTTATCCAATCAGCTTTCCAGCTCCGACATGGCTCCCGCGCAAGCGCAGAACCCATCAGTGTGAATTCACAAACAACATACTCGAAGAACGGCAGTTACAGGTAAGTGCAACCTGTCCTTTGATACAGAGGCTTCCGAATGCAAGTCAGGTTGGTAACTGGAACAAAACACATCTCCCGACATCTACATTTTGTTCACTTGCAAAACGGCCCATTCCAAAGTTGCATGCCTCCTAGGGCCTGTACTTCCTGCGATGAATGTTTTAAAAAATGGAAGTTTCCACAGTGCTTCCTGGCTCTCCACAACCCCACTGTTATTTAGGCTGCCCTTGGCGCCATTCCATCTGGCCTGCGGCTGCCTCCACACCCAGAAGTGGAAGCATGTGTGCTTATGTCATCTGTAAAATGGACCCACACATGCATAAATGCACCCACGGCTGTTGTAAATGCAGAAGTGGGTGCATTTACAACAGCCATAAATGTGCCCGCTTCTGCTTCCGGGGCCACGGTCTGGCCTGCTCAGCTGTCCGGGGGCGTGGTCAGGCCCACGGTGAAATAAAGTTGGCAACTTCCTTTTCTATACATTAGCACCATGAAGTAAAGGCCAGAGGACGCCCTGTACCCTTGCAATAGGCCTTTCTCCAGGTGAGTGAAATGTAGATGTCTGGGTGTCTATGGGCTAGAACTGTCAGACTTAAGCCTAGGGAATTCTTGAGGAATTCTGTGAGTTGTAGGGGAACACACCCCCCCCCCAATAAATGGCACATACCTATCAACCAGCTGCTTTATGGGGTGCCTAAGTAAGCAGTGAAGTCATCTCTTTCCTAATGATCTGTTGCATGGAATTTCCATTTTTCACACACACTAGCATTCCTGAATATTTACATTTGTTTGTTTGTTTAGCCTTGATGTGCATTTCCCTTTACCGTGTTTGCCATTTTATAGATATTCACCCATTTTTTTGAAGGGGGGGGGAACCCTTTCAGAGCTCTTTTCAACCTTTTTTGGTTTTCAACCCCAGTTTGGTTTTCTCAGCAAAGTAAAGGATCCTGATGCTTACCCTTGTTTATGGACCAGTTGAAAATCCCACTGAAATCTGAGTGGTGCCTGTTTACATTGTGAAACCCAGTCTATTTTTTCCTCTCTACTTCCTGCTTTTCAACCAGTTATTGATCTATAGAATGACCTTTTATTCATTGGGTTTACTCAGAAGTCTTTGAGGGATGGTCTTTATCAAGGGGTTTTTCAGAATCTAAGTACAAACTGCCTCTTGGGTGACCTTAATCGATATGTTTGTTGACATTTGGAGGAAGCTTCCTGCTAACAGTGCAAGATGCAGGTCTTCCTGGAGTCTAGTGGACTGGAGTGGAAGATCTTCTTCAGCTAGTGAGCCCAATTTGTTTTCAATCATTATACCAACGAATGAGTACAGAAGGTCTCGAAAGTGTTGGGGCCACCATAGTCCTAAAATGTAGGTCTTTATGTGATTTGTCCATAGTACCTATACACCAGGGGTGCCCAAACTATGGCCTAGGGGCTGGATCTGGCCCCCGATGCAATTCATCTAGCCCGCAGAGCCCTTGTCGCTCCTGGAAGCGGAAGTAAAATGCGCCCGTATAGGCATGTTTTACTTCCGCTTCGGGGAGCGGTGAGGGTTTTGCAGGCCAGATGAATTGACCTCAGGGGCCAGATCTGAACCCCAGGCCATAGTGACTGGCTCCCTGAACCATGTGACCAGCCCACGGCCTGAAATGTTTGGGCACCCCTGCTATACACTCTCTCTCTCTCATTGCCATCAGGTTTTGAGCCTTTTGGGTGGGGATTCAGGCCATGGTGGCTTAGTGGTTAAGATGCTGAGCTTGGCCATTGGAAGGGCCTGAGTGCTGCACAGTGGAATGAGACCTGAGTGCTGCACAGTGGAATGAGTGAATTGAGCACAGTGAATTGAGACCTGAGTGCTGCACAGTGGAATGAGCTCCTGTCTCTGTCCCAGCTCCTGCCAATTTATCTATTCGAAAGCCAGATATTGCAAGTACTGCTTCAGCAGGAAAGGTAACAGTGTTCCATATGCTCCAATATCTAATCATGCCTGCCACATGACCACAAAAACACATCTGCAGATTCAGACAGCATTGGCTGTAAACAGAGATTAGCAACACCCCCTAAAATTGGACATGACTGGCCTTTGAGCAAGGGAGATCTTTTGCCACAGGCCTTCCATCCTGCAGCAACTCTCCCCTCCAATTGCTGCAAAATGTTAAAGCTTTCTTTTTAATTGCAAAAAAGGAAATTTGGGGAGAAGGGAGCACACCCAGTGGGGGGGGGGGAGCAAAATTGGGTGCCCTTCGGGCAGGGTGGTGGTGAAATTGGGTGGCCACCTCCACCTCCCTTCCCTGCCCAGACTAACACAGCTACCATTTAAAAAGTTTTATTCTGTGCAAGCATATCAGAGAGTAAACAAAACAAAAAGACAAAAATGTTGTGGCACCTTAAAGACAAACTGCTGTATTTTAATGTGTGCTTTTGTGGATCAAGTCCACTGGCTCTTTGGCTATATAAACAGAGATGAGCACTGAACCCTAGAGTTGGTAACGACTGGCTTTCGAGCAAGGGTAACCTTTACCTAATAACAGAAGATCCCTGATTGGTATTCAAATTTGACGTCAGGTTTTGTCCCTGCAAGTGGTTCAAGGTCTCCCTTGCTCAAAAGCCAGTCATATCCAATTCTAGGGTGCAGTGCTCATCTTCATTTACAACCAAAGAGCCAGTGCTGCCTGTGTTTGCAGATGTATACACAGCCATATGGCAGGCATGACTAGATCGCCCACGGTGCAGGCCATGAGATAGGCTCCACCCACAGTGTGGTACCGAACATTTTTGCTCCCCACCACTCCATCTCTGGGAAGAAGATAGTTGGTGCATCCCTTCACAAGAGTAACTTACTCATTCACGGAATGTTCCCCATGTTGCAGTAAAATCTTTAAAAGTCTTCCTTAGTGCTAGCTGAGGCTTTTGAGAGGCCTACTAGCAGCAAAGGAGAGAGGAAGTGAATTCCTTGACATTTCCCCCCAATAATAAATAGTTTCATGTCACAAATTATTCTGGGTTAAAAGGATTTTTGCTGGAAAAACTCTGCTCCAGAGGATGCTCAAATGAGGCTCCTTTCATGTCCCCAAGATCTTTTCCCACCAAAATGGTCTCTATGTATCTACGAAACGCCAAAATTGCTGACAACAATAAAGGTAAAGATTGGACTTGCTTGAAAGCCAGTTGTATCCAATTCTAGGGTACGGTGCTCATCTCCGTTTGCAGCCAAAGAGTCAGCATTGTCTGCCTTTGCAGATATTTCAGAGTGCCAGATTGGCTGGATATTTACTATGTACTGTTGTTTTAAGTCATGTCTTTTTTGGTAGTGTTGTAAGCCGCCCAGAGTTGGGTTTACCTAATTGGGGTGGGATAACAAATTGGACAAAATAAATAATAAATAAATTCCCATGGTCATGTGGCAGACATGACTTGACACCAGAGCGCACAGAATGCTGTTTACCTTCCCACCAAAGTGGTCCCTATTTATCTACTTGCATTTTCTTGCTTTTGAACTGCTAGATTGGCAGGAACTGGGACAGAGACGGGCGCTCAAACCGTCATGCAGTACCTTGGTCTGGAACTGCTGACTTGCTAGCCTTCCAGCTAACAAGGTGAAGGCAATAATATGCTGATGTGCCAGAGTGAAGGTTGTCCATCGGTGGTGCTTCAAAAGGTGTCTCTTTCCTTCCCTGCTTCACTCATGGCTTGCGAAAAAAACAATAAAATGGTGTTGAATTTCTTCTCCTTTAAAGCTTAACAATTTAAATGGTGATTCTTTATCCTCTTTTCTGCACTGTAAGCTTTCTCCATTTCAATACAGAATCTTAAGGTGTAATGTAAGCAAGCTTAGAGGAAAATGCCTGACCCTGTTTTCATGCGTTTTTGAGATACAGACGATTTTAAAAAATGAGTTTCTATCTGACACATGAGTGTTCAAGCCAGATCCCCTCCAGGACAGAGGCCGGGAAGATGAAGAATGCATTCTGACCCCTTGGGAACCAAGGTTTGTCTTCTTCACTCAATCTTGTGATCAGCTGAACTGAAAATGATTCTGGTTAGCCATAGCACTGGCATGCTAGGGGCATACACCACTTAAATGGGTTTTGCAAACATTCCCACAAAAGAGGCAACCTGATTCAGCTGGTTCCAGAGCAACAATTCTGCTGGCTGTACGAAAAAAATACAGACATTTTCCAGTTCAAGAGCAATGTGTCATTGTGGAAATTTAAAAGCTAGCAGATGGAGTGTAGCATACATTGTGATAGACTGAAGCCCACCAGAATCTCATTCATGTGCTTACCTTCCAGTCTGATAGATATCATTACCTTCCAGAAATGCCTTTCTGATTTCTAGGTAAAGGTCTCCCTTGCTTGAAAGCCAGTCGTATCCAACTCTAGGGTTCAATACTCATATCTGTTTATAGCCAAAGAGCCAGCGTTGTCTGCATCTGCAGATGTTTTCCGTGGACATGTGGCAGGTATGCCTAGACACCAGAGTGCACGGAACACTGTTTACCCTCCCACCGAAGTGGTACCTATTTATCTACTGTACTTGCAATTTCTTGCTTTCGAACTGCTAGGTTGGCAGGAGCTGGGACAGAGATGGGAGTTCACTCCATCGTGCAGTACTCAGGTCTTGAACTGCTTCCATGCTGAACTTCCAGTCTTCAAGTTCAGTGTCTTAACCACTGTCTTAACCACAGTTCTACACAGGATAAATTGCTCTATCTGTACATAAAAGGATAGATGGACATGAATCTGACATAAAAAATAGCAGAAACAAAAACATCAGTCCCCAAAATCCATCAGTGTTCCTGACTTGAAGATTGCTGTTCTTTAAGAGCAGGGGGGGGGGGGGGGGCTCTCAAAGGAGTCTTCAGCAGAAAATGGCTGAACTAAAATTCATCATCAAATCTGATTGTATTCATTATGCTACAATCAAGATAATGGCTTCCCTTTCCTCTACAGGTGTTAAATTAGCATATCAAAAGTAGTCATTGTCGTCAGCCACAACTCGATTTGAGTATACAGGTTTTTCCTTCCCCTGGGCACCAGGAAGCCTTGTCTTGGAGGCCAGTTGGTTCTGGGCTTCCTTCGCCCTCTGAGGCAAGCAGGAAAAATTCCATTGGCATGAATTTGTTTAAGGTGGATCCCAGCTTGCCAAGTAGTAACCCACACACTATGATTTTGGAGCCATCTCCTGTGGCACATATGAAATGCGACATGCAGGATTTAACACTAGAACTGCAATGGACTGCCGCAACCTTGAGAACATTATCAAGGTGCGTCTTCACAGCCAGTCTATCTGGCATGGCCTCTTCTGCCTCCCTCTGAGACTGTTGAGAATCAAAGTTCCTTCTCCGCTCATTTTGTCGTTGGACCAATATGATGGTTTCCAGTGGCAGTTCTTCCACTCGGGGACCATCACCCCACCTAAAGGGGCTCATCCTCCTGTAACCACTGACCACTTTAGGGAGTCAGGTTATTTACCTTTTTTTAAAATAGTAGCCGTGTTAGTCTGTGGTTCAGGCATATCAGGAAACAAAACAAAATAAATAAAAATAAAATAAAAAACACTGTAGCACTTTAAAGACTGTTTTATTTTTATTGTTAGCTTTTGTGGATCAAGTCCACTTCTTCAGACAAAGAGTGAAACTTACAGGCATGGTTTTTATACACCAAATTCAAGGGGTCAAAGGGAGATGGGTGTGGTCAAGCAAGATGACAGACAAGCAAGCACAACAATACAGCTTCACACAGCCATTAGCAAAAATAGATTATTCAGATTAGCTGTAAATGACTCCCTTTCAGTCTCAAGGTTGCTGAGAAAGGTTATTTACCATTGCCCAACACACAACGCTGAGTTGCTGGCTGTACGGTCTACTCCATTACTGTAGCGGAATGTCTGGCAGCCGTGGCCAGGAGGGCTTTTGCACAACTTCGTGTAATACGCCAGTTACGCCCACTCCTAGACCAGGACGCCTTGCTTATGGTCACAAATGTGTTGGTCACCTCCAGACTTGACTACTGTAATGCGCTCTACATGGGGCTGCCCCTGATGACCATCCAGAGACTCCAGCTGGTTCAAAATGCGGCGGCCCAGGTAGTGGTGGGGTGTGGGCGTTATGCTCGTGCCTCACCGCTGTTCCGGGAGCTGGATTGGTTGCCAGTATGTCTCCGGGTGCAATTCAAGGTGCTGGTTATTACCTTTAAAGCCCTATATGGTAGTAGGCCAGGATACCTAAGAGACCGCGTCACCCTAAGAACATCTGTCCGTCCCACCAGGGCAGATCGGAGAGGCTCCCTTGTTATTCCATCGGCAAGAGAGGCGCACCTCACCTGCACTAGGAGGAGAGCCTTCTCCGTGTTCGCCCCAACCCTTTGGAACTTCCTGCCCATTGAGCTGCGCCTTCAGACAGAGCTCCTGCCCTTCCGGAAGGGCTTAAAAACCTGGCTGGCAGGACAAGTATGGGGACCCAGGAATGTGGGCTCTCATGCTAGGTGGCTTATTTAATGGACTGCCACCCTTTTAGGTCTGAATTTTATATAATTTGTGTTCAGCTTGTACACTGTTTTAACTTTTTATGATTTTTAGAGTTAAACATTAAGTTTTAATTATAAATAGCATTAATATAGATTATCCTATGTTTTAACCTTGATGTAAGCCGCTCAGAGTCGGGTTCACCCGATTGGGGCGGGGTAGCAAATGCAAATGCAAATGCAAATGCAAATGCAAATGCAAATGCAAATGCAAATAATAATAATAATAATAATAATAATAATAATAATAATAATAATAATAATGATGATGATGATGATGATGATGATGATGATGATGATGATGATGATGATGATGATGATGATGATGATGATGATGATGATGATGATGATGTCCGGCCAGACACTAAGGAAAGGATGGATCCATTATCATTAATCACTGGTGCTGGATACATGAATGGCCACTATGCAGTGCTGTCTCCTATCTATTTCAGCGTTTGACTAGGTCTACAATAGGAAAAGTAAAGAAACGTTGGTTGTTGCTTCACCTAATAGGTTTTCTCCCCCTCATTAAAACAGGTAAGTAGAGTGAATGACCACAGGTCATGCCTCTTGCATTTCTTGACCATTTAATGAATGTATATCATAATAACTCTCTTTGTGTGTTTATAGCTAGTCTTTGTTGTTTTAACAGGTAGTCTTCTGAATTAACCCCTGCTGCTACTTTCAGCAAGAAAATAGAGGAAAGGCAAACTCTTGGAGGTTTAAAGATATATACAGTACTTGATTAGGCCCAATATCTAGGCATTAGTGTGCTGAGCAGCTACTAGGGATAAAAGAGATTATAATGCAACCCTATGCATTACTACTCAGAAGCGAGCCCTTCCCAGTACAATGTGGTTTGCTTCTAAGTAGGTGTATATAGAGGGTCAAGGTGGCTCAGTGGTTAAGATGCTCAGCTTGATGACGGGAAGGTTGGCAGGACAGCAGTTCAAGATCTGCGTGCTGTGCAACAGAGTGAGCTCCCATCTTTGTCCTACCTCCTGCCAACCTAGCAGCTCGAAAGCAAGAAATTGCAAGTAGATAAATAGGTATTGCTTTGGCAGGAAAAGTAACTGTTCCGTGCACTCCAGCATCTAATCATGCCTGTCACATAACCATGGAAATGTCTGCAGAGAGATAGCGCTGGCTCTTTGGCTGTAAATGGAGATGAACACTGCACTCTAGAGTTACACACGACTGGTTTTCAAGCAAGGGAGACTTTTAGAAGTACAGTTGTACCTCGCTTAAAGAGCATAATGCGTTCCATGGCATTGCTCTTTAAACGAGTTTACTCTTTAAGCGAAACACCATTGTAAGTGACCAATTGTGGGGGGGATTGTGAATCTCGATTTATTTGTTAAGCGAGTTTTTGGTTGGTTTTATTTGTTAAGCGAAGCGAACATTCAGAGAAAATTCTGCTGTTTAAGCGAGTTACTCTTTAAGCGAAACGCTCTTTATGCGAGGTTTTTTTTTTTTTTTTTTGACAATTTTTATTAGGTTTTTTAAAAAGAAAATACAAAAAATACAGAAATACAAATAAAGACATAATAAGAATATAAAAACTTTGTAAAGATCATGTAACATAATTTGTACACATTACTGTTAACTTTTCCTCTTTTCTTGATACATAATCTTCTCATTCATCTCTATTACACCATTAGAGTCACCCATGTGCTATGTACAAGGTCCAGGGAGTTCTATACCTTTCACAATTTCCAAAAGTCATTATAGTCTTTTGCAGGGGGTATACCCCGTTTTTCTTTTAAAGTATAATTTATAAAAGGTTCCCAGATCCTCCAGAATTTGTTGTTGTTAGTTTTTCCTTTTCTACAGTTAATTTCCCAAGTAAGTTTTTCATTTAAAGCTAAATTCCACATTTGTATATACCAATCCTGTAAACTTATTTGTTCATTACTTTTCCACTTTTTGGCAATACCTAATCTTGCAACTGTCAACATTATAGCTAATAACTCTTTATTGTCTTTATTCATGTCTTGATCTTCTATGTCTGTTAACAGAATGGTTTTTGTCCCCAATCCGATCTGTATACCCATTATATTCTCTATTTCCTTTTTTATTTCATCCCAAAAATTTTTAAGTACCTCACAACTACACCACATATGTTCATATGTTCCTTTTGTTTTCCTACACCTCCAACATATATCACTCATGTTACTATACATTTTGTACAGACCTACTGGGGTCCTATACCATCTCCATATCAACTTATAATTATGCTCTTTAATTCTCACAGACATAGTTCTCATTATCTTTCTTTTCCACATCTTCTGCCAATTTGTTGCCGTTATCCTTATGTCTAATTCTTGTTCCCAGCTTTTTCTCAACACCTCTTGTATATTTTGACTTTTATTCAAAATTTTATAGATCTTACTAACTATCCCTTTAATTCCCATTTCTCTATTTCTAACTTTAGCCAAAAGTGTCTCAAACTCCGTACATTCTCTATCTAAACCATTTTCCCGTGAAAATTTCTTATTCCAATTATTTATCTGGAGGATCCTGAACCAATCCAATTGAAGTTGCGAATACAGCCTATGTCTTTTCTCTTGATCTTTGCAAGCATTGACCCAATCTTTTAATAATAGTACTTTATTTTCCACCAGTATATCTCTGATTTTTGTATCTATTTTTATTGGAAAATCCTGAAAATCTTCCATTTCTAAAATAGGCGAGGTTCCCAAAGTAAGCTCTTTCCTCACTTTATTCCATGTTTCAATTGTTGATTTTAACATCATAACTTGAGCCATTTTTTTTCCCTTTTCTTTTCCCTCACATAAAAATTGTGCCTTACCCACCTTCGATAGATCTTTCCTTTCAAATTTTTCCCAGACTGTTTCTTCCCTGTTTAAAATTTTTATAACATTTCTTATTTGAAAGGCTCTATAATATTTTGTAACATTTGGAATTCCCAAACCTCCCTCTTTTTGTGAAACATACCATAATGATTTAGTTATTCTGGCTCCCTTATTCCCATTACAATACCGATTAATTATATTTTGATACTCATTCAGTTCCTTATCAGTATGTTTTAGTGGCAAAGCATCGAATAGAAAGTTCAGCTTAGGCAATAACATCATCTTGCATATAGTTATTCTTCCGAACCATGACAGATTTAATTTACTATATTTTGCTATTTTCTCCTTTATTTCTTTCTTTTGTCTGTCATAGTTCATAGTTTTAAGTTCCCCAATTTTACACGATAGCATTACCCCCAGATATCTCATTTTCTGTGTAATTTGTATATTATAATTTCTCTTTATTAACTCTTCATCTTCTTTCTTCCCATTGATTAAAATCATTTCTGTTTTATCCCAATTAACTTTCAAACCCGTAACTTCCTCAAAATCTTTCAAATGTTTATTAATCCTAACTAGACTTTCCACTGGGTGCTTCACCGTCAACAAGGTATCATCTGCATAGAGACTTACTTTGGTACCTTCTATCCCTACTATTCCTTTATCTTGCCGAATTACATTAGCTAAGAATTCCATAGCCAATATAAACAACGATGGCGACAAGGGGCAGCCCTGTCTCGTGCCTGCCTCTAACCTTATATCACTTGTGTAACTATCATTAAATTTGACTCTTGCCATACCTTTTTTATACAATTCTCCAATAACCTTTTGGAATTTTTCCCCGAATCCATATAATTTAATCATCTCGTGAATTGTTGCCCATTGTAATGAGTCAAATGCCTTAAATATATCTAATGCTAGGAACCCTACCTTTTCCTTTCTTTTTTCCGTTGTATCTAGAATATCCACTGCTCTTCTTATAAGGTCTGCCATATATCTATTTTTAACAAACCCAGCTTGATCCTCGTTGATATAATTGGCTATGAAACCATTCAATCTATTTACTAAAATCGTGGTGAAGATTTTTGCATCCTGATTAATCAGAGATATAGGTCTGTAAGACTCAATTTTTTCTAAATTTTTGCCCGGCTTGGGAATCAGTGCAATTATCGATCTATTCCAGGAATTTGGAGTCGCATCTCCCTCTAGAATCCCATTATATAATTTATGTAATCTCGGGACAATCCACGACATAAAATCTTTATAAAATTCCGCAGGTAACCCATCCTCCCCAGGTGCTTTCTCCTTTTTCAGTTTTTTTATTACTTCTTCTATTTCCCCGGTCGAAATTGCTTCCTCCATTTTATTCCTATGTTCCTCTGTAACCTTTTTAATTTGTTGTTGATCAAAATATTCCCGCAATTTACTTAAATTTACCTCCTTTTTTGAATACAGCTTTTTATAAAAGCTTTCAATCAATTCTGCCTTCTCTCTCTTTTTATTACATCTTTTCCCGTTTTTATCTACCAGCACACCTACTTGCCCTTTGTTTTTTTTATCTCTTGCAGCTTTTGCCAATAGCTTAGAATTTTTATTGCCGTATTCAAAATATTCCCTTTTAAGAAAAATCAAGTCTTTCTTTACTTTTTCAATATCTTTCCCATCCAATTCTTTCTTAATTCTTTTGATCTCTTGAAATATTCCCTGATCTTTCTTTTTAGCGTATTCAGAATGAAGATATTTTAACTGCCCTTCCAATTCCTGATTCCTGTTCTTAATTTGCCTATTCCTAATACTTTTTAATTTTATCGATTCCCCTCTAAAAATTGCCTTCATTGTGTCCCAAACTCCTCCCCCACTGATCTCGTTATTTTCATTAAATTTCCAACTTTCCTCCCATTTCTCCATTATTTGTTTCCTTGTTGATTCCTGCCCGTATAGCTTCCCATCATATCTCCAGATATATCCACTTTTTTCATCCTCTTCAAAATTTATATCTACTGTCATTTTTGCATGGTCGGATTCTCTAAATGTTCCAATCTTAATATCCTCTATTTTTTTTACTACCTCTTCTGTTACAAAAACATAATCTATTCTTGAGTACATATCATGCACATGCGAATAATATGTATATTCTCTTTCTTGGGCTTTTAACTCTCTCCACACATCCTTTAGCCCCATTAATTTCCTCCAGTCCTCTAATATGTACTTTTTACCTCTCTTTTTTACACTTGTACTGTCAATATCCGAACACATCATATTAAAATCTCCTCCTACGACCATGTTCTTAGTCCCCTCCTCTTTCAATATCTTCCCCACTTTGTCTAAAAAATCCTGCTGTTTATCATTTGGAGCATAGATGTTAGCCAATGTTATCTCCTCTTCTTCAATTTTCCCTTTAATTATTAAGTATCTCCCTTCTGGATCAGCTATAATCTTATTCGCCGTAAACCCCAATTTTTCCGAGATCAGAGTTGCGACTCCCCTGGCTTTAGATGTCCCATATGCCTTTTCATATATATCAATTCCCCTCACCGACAAATTATTGACTTCTGCCGATTTTTGATGGGTCTCTTGCAAAAAAATTACATCAGCCCTATCTTTGTTAAGCGATATCCGCAACCTCTTTCTTTTCAGGGTGTTCCCTGTCCCCTTCACATTCCACGTTACAACTCTTAATGACTTAACCATTTATATTTAAATCTACTTCCCATCGTTCTATTCCCTCCCCGGACGTGTTCCCTAACCAACCCCTAACTTCCCCACAACTAAAAAAATTAATCCAAACAAGATACAATAAAACAAAAATACTATTCAAACTAAAAAAGAAATAAAGATAACGACAACAACAGAAAAAAAACTTACCTATTTTTTTCTCTTCTTCTACCCTCCCCACATCTTTCCTTCTGATGCCACCTTTGATCTCCAAAGAGGGGAGGGGGGGACCGGAGAAAAAAGGCATGCCAATCTTCTATTATCCTCGTCTCTCTGACAATGATTAATTTTGTAATTATATTCACCCCACCTATTTCCCACTTGTACCTGGTACCTCCGCCCCACCCACTGCTCCCTCCTCCTCCCGACCCACTAACGGTCCCATCACACCCACTCTGGCCAACTCTGTTCTCATTACTATCCAATCTGAATCAGCTTCTTTGATCAAACCAATTTGTGTTAAATACAACAATGCATCCATATTCGCATCCAACACATGCCATTTTTTGTCGTAGAAAAATCTCAACTGCTGTGGAAATCGCCATACATACTTAACACCTTTTGCAATCAATATCTTCGTGACAGGTTTCATAGTATACTTCCACTTCCTCTCTTGGGGCGCTATATCGTTATAGACCTCCACATCCACCCCCTCTATTTTTAGGACACCAGACCCAGCTTGTCTAATAAAAGACATCACCTTCAACTTGTCTGCCCAATTTGCAAATTTGACTAAAACATTCCTAGGTGTCTTCTTATCTCTCCTTCCACCCACCCTATACACAGCACCAATGTCATCTGGTCCAAATTCTTTACCCATTTTGAGTGAGTTCAACCATTCCACTATTCTCTCTTTCAGCCTATCTGGTGTCCTTTCAATCACATGACGGATCAGTAAATTAAATTTTCTCCACCCCTCTTCCATCATCATCAATCTTTGATCCTGTACTGTCATCCTATCTTCCAGAATGTGCTCTTGAATGTAAAGTTCATTTACAGATATGATGGCATGTTTGACTTCTTTATCCATTGTCTTTGTAATCTCATCAATCTTTTGTGTGTTTGCTGTGACATCCTTCTTCACATCTGTAAGGGATTTTGCCAGGCTTTCATATTGTAGCCTGGCTAGTTCCCTATCTTTCTTCATTTCCTCACTATTAGCCTCCACAGTTTTATTCAATTTAGTTTGATTCTCTTTA
Organism: Furcifer pardalis; assembly: GCA_030440675.1. Taxonomy (NCBI): domain Eukaryota; kingdom Metazoa; phylum Chordata; class Lepidosauria; order Squamata; family Chamaeleonidae; genus Furcifer; species Furcifer pardalis. Next base: position 206,965,720 of record CP126890.1, read on the forward strand.
TGCGAGGTTTGACTGTATATAGGCTTAAAGCTGCTTTTTAAAGAGACACTACCTTGAAAATCACTGAAAAACATATAATTCCGCCTTCGTAACCTAATTTCCCTCTGTATCCCCTGGGATAAGTGAAAGGTAAACCATTTCTGAGTACTCTCTTCCTAGAAAACTCTGAAAAGGGTCGCCATATGTCAGAATTAATGGTACATAACTATTATTATTCCCAACAGGCAACCCTATAGGGGTGGCTATATATTATTTCTAGAATTGGTCCCTTTACAAAATACTATTTGTTAAGTTCTTTAGCCTCTGACAACACCTCTTGCTTGCAAAAGACATTTTTCCACAAATAAAACAAGGCGCTTTATCAGCTTTATTATCAGATAATCATCCTCACAACCACTCTTTGACGAAAGCGAAGTGATTGGCTGGTCCCATGAGCTTCATGGATAAGCAGAAAATTTATCCTATTCCCCATGACTTTCTCACACTTTTCAGTTTCCCCTGGGGTCCCATGACTTGAATCTAAGAGGGAGGGTAACGTTTTCTGTACAAGTATAAAAATAAAACATTACCCACCACAGTAATTATTTTAATGCTAAGAAGAACACTGGCAGCTCTTTAACTATGCTAGACCAATATAGGTTGCTTGTTCTTTGTTGCCCATCATACCAGTTTTTAAACTACAGTATATCTTTGAAATGCTCCCAAATTATAACTCTGTTTTTCTGGCTGTCGTCAAACACAGATACAGTATGTACATGCCCCTAAGCAGGGCATACACTGAAAATTCCATGACTGCATTGCAGAAAAGACAAGATGATTTTTATACTTTGAAGTACGAACAAAGGCCTGCCCCTTCAGCATGTGGTGAATTATAAAACCTCTGGCTCTTCAGAATCACATTTATCACTGTCCATCTGACGACAAATGCACAGTGGTGGTGATGGGTGGCAATGAGAAAAAGCATAGTAAGTAAAAACTACGTGAAGAAGAATTTAATGTTTGAGTAGTATTTTCTAGTTATTTTTTCTATTATTGAGAGGCTTTTTGGAGATTTTAGGTTGCCTTTGTTCAAACGCCAGTTGTGTCTGGTTCTAGGGTTCAGTGCTCATCTTTGTTTATAGCCAACGAGCCAGTGCAGTCTGTGTCTGCAAACGATCCCATGGACATGTGGCAGGCATGACTAAATACCAGAGTGCACAGAATGCTGTTTACCTTCCCACCAAAGTGGTACCTATTTATCTAATTGCAATTTCTTGCTTTCGAGCTGCTAGCTTGGCAGGAGCTGGGAGCTCACTCCATTGTGCAGGACTCAGGTCTTGAACTGCTGACCTTCCAGTCATCAAGTTCAGTGTCTTAACCACTGAGCCACCACAGTCTCACTTGGAGATATTATCTTATGGCATTCTGTTATGAAACTTATTCTCTCTCCCCCCACAAAACCTTTGTCACTCCTGGAAGCGGAAGTAAAACAAACTCATACAGGCTGGATGAATTGGCGTTGGGGGCTGGATCTGGCCCCCAGGCTGTACTTTGGGTAGCCCGGACCTAGTTGCATAGCAAGGGATCAAGAGTTTGATTTCCCTTGTGTTTCTTGAGAGAAGAGTGTATGGGCTTCAGCAAGTGGCATTGACGCAAAGCACCACCAGATAAGGAAGGTACAGTAAACCATTTCTTAGTACGGTTGTACCTCGCTTAAAGAGTATAATGCGTTCCACAGGACTGCTCTTTAAGCGAGTTTGCTCTTTAAGCGAAACACCATTGTAAATGACCAATTGTGGGGGGGATTGCGAACCCCAATTTATTTGTTAAGCGAGTTTTTGGTTGGTTTTATTTGTTAAGCGAAGCGAACATTCAGAGAAAATTCTGCTCTTTAAGCAAGTTACTCTTTAAGCGAGGCACTCTTTATGCGAGGTTTGACTGTACAGTATTTTGTATCTGGGAAACTTTGGGAAAGGTCACTATTCAAGTACCGTATTTGCCGGTGTGTAAGATGCATCAGAGTATAAGACGCACCCCATTATTACTAAAATAGCCCACTATATGCCACTATATACAGTGCAAGATGCACTCAATTTTTCTAATGTACTTTAACAGGGGGAGTGGGTCTTATACACCAGCAAATATGGTAATCCAAATCAAACCAATGGCACTTGATTGTTAGAGAGCCAGTATAATATCATGGATAGAGTATTAGACTAGGATTTTAGCAGCCTTGAGTTAAAATGTTGCATTGGCATGGAAATATATCTGACATACTTTTAAACCCTTATTGTGGTTGCATTAAGTTAGAAGTGGCAGAATGGCACATAACAGCAAAGAATACCACAATGAGTAACATTATGAAACATGGCTTAAACATAGTGATATTAAAAACACCCTTTTCTTAACACTAATGTGTGATGAGAATGAACTACTTTTTGATAAAGTAATGGGCTCAGGAGCAGAAAGTGACTCACGGAACTGGATGAGTGGTACGGGTGTCATGCTGCAATGAGGAAGGCAGATGAAAGGTCACAGCATTATATTTGCAGGACAGTCTTCATACATTCCCTGTGGCAATGTATGGTTGTGAGAGCTGGACCATTAGGGAAGCTGAGCGCAGAAGAATAGATGCCTTTGAGATGTGGTGCTGGAGGAGAGTTTTGAGAGTCCTCTGGACAGCGAGGAGAACAAATAGGTCAATCTTAGAAGAAATCAACCCTGACTGCTCCTTAGAAGGTCAAATAGTAAAGATGAAGCTAAAGTAATTTGGACATCAAATGAGAAGAGAGGATTCAGTTGAGAAAGCCTTGATGCTGGGAAAGGTGGAGGGCAAAAGAAAAAGGGGGTGGCCAAAAATGAGATGGCTAGATGGTATTGTAGAGACAATGGGCACAGAACTGAGTGAGTTGAGGAGGATGGTGGAGGACAGAAGTGCCTGGCAGACAGTGGTCCATAGGGTCGCAAAAGGTCAGAATCGACTGTGCGACTGAACAACAAAAAACTTCATGGCTGATTGCCATGAGGATCACCAATATTTGGAATCATATACGGCACAAGAAAAAGAAAGGTCTCACTGGCTTGAAAGCCAGTCGCGTTGGATTCTAGGGGGCAGTGTTCATCTCCCTTTACAGCAATGTTTTCCAACCTTTGGTTTTTGGACTTCAGTTCCCAGAAGCCTAAATCGATTCCTCAATGTACTGATGTAGTCCTCTGGGAATTGAAGTCCCCCTGTGGGGGGCGTGGGTGGGCCCCATGTTGGGAACCACTGGTCTACAACCAAAGAGCCAGCACTATCTGTCTGCAGACATGTCTGTGGTGTTATGGCAGGCATGACTAGATGCCAGAGTGCAAGAGAAATGTGTCATTGTGGAAATTTAAAAGCTGTAGCATACATTGTGACAGACACACTGAAGCCCACCAGAATCTCATTTATGTGCTTATCTTCCAGTGTGATAGATGTCATCACTTTCCAGAAATGCCTTTCTGATTTCTAGGTAAAGATCTCCCTTGCTCAAAACCCAGTCATATCTGACTCTAGGGTTCAATGCTCATCTCTGTTTATAGCCACAGAGCCAGTGCTGTCTACATTTACAGAAGTTTCCGTGGACATGTGGCAGGCATGCCTACACACCTGAGTGCACAGAACACTGTTTACCTATTTATCTACTTGCAATTTTTTACTTTCGAACTGCTAAGCTAGCAAGAGCTGGGGCAGATGGCGAGAACTCACTCTGTTGCTTAGCACTCAGGTCTCAACCTGCTGACCTATTAGTTGTCAAGTTCAGCGTCTTAACCACAAAGACACCTCAGATCTGAACTACTTTTTATAAGTATCTAAATTTTCTTATATCTGTTCCTGGTGTTCTTACTATACGTAATTGGTAAACAACATTCAGCATTGGGAGTCACAGGTTCTGAAGGCCTTTTCTAGGTTAAGGGAAGCAAGAATAAAACACATTTAGAACATATTTTCCCTTCTCAAACTCCAGCGCCTCTTCTTTACTCCCATTCCTCAGCATTATCTCATGTTCTCCGAGAGAGGATACCCAATCTGCAGTATCCTAATGCTCCAGCTATGCAACAAGACAGATGAGGAGACAGAATGCATGACAAAATGCAGCTCTCAATCAAAAGGAGCCTGAATTTAGACAAGGCTAGGAATAGATGAGAAATCCAGCCAAGAAATGCCCTTTGCCCTCACCTTTTCCTGCCTCTGATGCTGTTTTTACGTAGCTAGCTAACTGGTTGTGAAGAAAAATTAGCATTCACAGCAACTGGTTTAGCAGCTAGGAAGGGTGGAAGGGAAAGGCAGGGAGACACCCTCTGTCTAGACCGGCTGCCACTGGCATGAAGCCCAGCTTTGTATTTCATCTCAACCCCTTGAGTTGTTGAGGATTTCTCTTGAGGCTCGAAGCCAAATCTGAACATGAGAAGCTTCTCTGTGGAATAGCAATAGCAATTACACTTATATACCACCCCCTCCCCCATAGTGCTTAGGGCACTCTCTGCGCAGTTGACAAGTTAATTAGCACTCTGCCCCCAACATGCTAGGTACTCATTTTGCCAACCTCAGAAGGATGGAAGGCTTAGTCAACCTTGTTTCCTATCAGGATCAAACTCACAATGTTTTGGCTGCAGTACTACAGTTAAACACTGCCACCAGGGCTCTTCAGCTTGAGTTTCCCCCTTTCCTACAGCATGGGGGTCCAAAGCATTTAAACACCCAATCCCAATCAGGTCCTGATAAGGTAGCATTTGAGTTCGAAAAGAAGCCTGAGGCAAGCCCTATCTAGGACCACCTAGATCAGGAGTTCTCAACTTTTTAAAGCCAGGGGCTGGGTCACCCTCCCTGAGACAGCTTCGGGGGCCATTTTGTCTATCCTCCACCACATGGCACTTCCTGGGAGTGGTGGAGGTGGGCCACATGAAATGGAGTCGTGGGCTGCATCTGGCCCACAGGTTGAGAATCTCTGTCCTAGATCCTTCTCAACTGTGCCACTGTCAAGGGTAGCTGGCTACCATCTCTCCACCTCCATCTTCAACTCCTAATGACGACCAACTCCTCAATCAGCAATTGGTTTCCAAATGGAATTAAAAGTGTCACCTTCCAAAATTGCCTCTTCTCTCCATGAGGCACTGCAGGGTCTGACCCTGTTTAAAAAACAAACAAACAAACAAAAAACAGCTGGCTTTTATATTTTGGGAAATTGCAATTCTTCCCAGCTGTAAATGTAAATGAAATAGTAACTTTCCTCTTTCACACAAGGAGAGGGGTACACAGAAAGAGCCTCCTTGAAGATAGTGTTATTTCTGAACCACAGTCAGGCATACACCAAGCAATGGCAACTTTGTTGTGCCAGCCAATCTTTTTCATGCTAGTTCAGGTGAAAGAAAGGATGGAATGAATTCACCAAAATGTGGCTTCATTTTGGCAGTTTCATGTCTGGCCTAGACATGGAGGAAGTAGACTACAAGGAGAAATTCAGGGATGAACCCACCTTTCTGGTGGGTTCATCCATGAATTTCTGGTGTGATTTTTTATGCTTTTATGATTTTTTTAAAGTTTTAACATCAAGTCTAGGATATTGATATTTTAGTCTGTAAGCCGCTCAGAGTCGGGTAGTAAGTACAAATAATAAATAAATAAATAAATTAGGCAAAATGAGGCAAATAAATATCAGATGCTTGGGGCGCTGGGGAGGAGGGGAGGTAGTTAGATCCATTCCCTGTCTCCTGTTCCTTAGTTCTTTAGCATGACTTCTCTGTTGGGGGACAGAGTATTGTGTGCCCCATGACCTGTCGTGCCTCCCGAAACCAACCTACTTGCTTAGGATGATGCCTTGCCTTTCCCTCACCAATAGTGAATTTAGAACATATTTAGTCAGGCCATCCAGCCAACATCTCAATGTGGTGTGGAGAACCGCCACATTGCCCTTCCCCTCAGGCAGGAAAATGTCTTCAGTCAATCCTGCTCAATGCTAAAAAGAAACAATCTTGACTAGATAACAAATGTCCTTGACATTTCCCCCCTTCCATTTGTTCAGTGCCCCCCCCCATTACAGAAGTTAGGTAACTGTAGACTCTGGACTTAGCGGGAAGAGGAGTTCTTTTTGACATTAACATGTATTACTTCAAAATGTGATAAGACAGTCCTATGGCATTTGAGGGCCTTCTTACTCAAGCCACTAAGAAGAGTACAGTTGTATCCTTGCTTAAAGAGCATAATGTGTTCCACAGGATTGCTCTTTAAGCGAGTTTGCTCTTTAAGCGAAACACCATTGTAAGTGACCAACTGTGTGTGTGTGGGGGGGGGGTGTTTGCGAATCCCGATTTATTTGTTAAGCAAGTTTTTGGTTGGTTTTATTTGTTAAGCGAAGCAAACATTCAGAGAAAATTCTGCTCTTTAAGCGAGTTACTCTTTAAGTGAGTCGCTCTTTATGCAAGGTTTGACTGTACTATACTGTATTTCTTCCCTCTTCAGATGGCATTGTTGTTTGGAATGCCTTATTCTTAAAAATTACAGCTGCAATCTATTTAATGGCTTTGGCATATGATTTGAATGCTTTGTTTATACCTGTCAGACAAAAAAGGATATACATTTACACGCATGGATTTGCCTGTCTGAGGTCACTCATGCAGTTAGATGAGCTGTTTGTACTCGTGCCATTAGATGAACTCTTTGTACCATTGGGATTGCGGTGGCTTAGTGGTTAAGACACATGCTGAACTTGATGACTGGAAGGTCTGCAGGTCAGCAGTTCAAGACCTAAGTACTGCATGAGTGAGCTCCCATCTCTGTTCCAGCTCCTGCCAACTTAGCTGTTAGAAAGCAAGAAATTGCATGCAGATATATAGGTACTGCTTCAGCATGAAAGGTAAAAGCGTTTTGCGCACTCTGGTGTCTAGTGACATGTCCATGGAAACATCTGTAGAAACAGACAGCATTGGGTCTTTGGCTATAAACAAAGATGAGCACTGAACCCTAGAGTCGAGCAAGGGCAATCTTTACCTTGTACCATTGCTTTCAGCTGCTGAGCCCAAGTTAGGGCAAACACCACACCTGGCTCTTTCCAAGCCCAGGGCCCTCTCGGTTGTGGCCTACATTGCCTGACTTCACATCCTCCCCTAAAAGGATGCAATGTATATGTCTTTACCAAGATGAGTTCTTTGTGCTTGAAGCTAAAAAGTTGTTAAAGACATCAAATGCCCCTCAAATGCCATTATGTACCAGGTAGACACAGCCTATGCAAAATAAGCATATACATACTAGTAAATACAATTTTCTTTTAGTGATGTAATTGATCTCTGTCTGACCAGTTTATTCTGCTATGGTAATAAGTATACCATACTGCCAGCAAGTCAACACTGAGTGTCAGGCAGCCATTAACTAACCTAACAACTGTGAGGACTAACAGCCTTGGGTGGTGAAGTCCACATGGAAGGCTGGTAGTCCCCAAATGGATTAAATAGGCAGCATCATTAATATTGGTCTGAGGCTGAGGAGGACTTTGTGTACCAAAAGGGCTCAGGACCCTGGCGGAACTGGACCAGTGGTAAGGGTGTTGCGTTGCGATGCAGAAGACAAATGGGAAACCACTGCATTATATTCTCAGGACAATCTTCATGGCTGATTGCCTTAATGATAGCCAATATTCGGAATCGGATACAGCACTTGAAGAAGTGCAATTGATCCAAGTGTTATCAATTTTATTTTCTGGTCTCCCCATCTCAGTGCAGATATTTATAAAACACAGCAAAACAAAATGATGTCATCAGAACCTGCCAAAACTCAATATATTCAATTCACGTTGTCATTGTCTACCTTGATTCTTCCAGTTTGTCTGCTGACTGAGCATACTCAATTATCCACAAACAGTTTTTTCCATTCTCCTCCCATTGGGTGCCCAGCCAAAGACACTTTGTACCATTGCAAAAATGACTGTTCCCTTGAGCTTGCCAGTACAATCCATTTCATGTGTATTGAGTGCCATTTTGGTGATGGAAGCCTGGCACCTACAGCAGAAGCTGAAAAAGGAAAGAAAAAACCTTGCACAAAATATGAACAAAAAAAGTAGGGGGAGTGATACTTTTATTGGAACACTGAAATATCAGAAATAGGTGGACATTTGAGTCCAGCAGGTTCTTTCGTTGCAGAGTTTGAGTAAGAGAAAAAGTCTATCAGAGAAGTTATAGAAGGGTAATTTTTTAAATTGCCTTCCCCCCCCACCCCACAACACATTTCTTCAGTTTGTGCAATGCTCAGGTTCAAGAAATACCCTCCCCCCCCCAAAAAAAAAAAAGAGAGAGAGAAGGAAAGAGGGAAATTTATTCACTTGAATTAATTACATTGTTGAAGAACAATTTTATATTGGGTTTTATTGTGCATAGTTTGCTCTGTATCTACTAGCCAAAGAGTCTGTGGACTACTAGCCGTCAGTTCCTGACCACTAAAAAGTCTAGCTGGACTCAACAGACCCACTCTACTTTGCTCTTCTTCTCTCCCATCTTGAAAAATTCCTGAGCTCAGGTTGTCACTGCTGCCCACTTCTATTCAGACCAGCCTTCTCAGACCTATCGATAGCAATAGCTAAAAACAGAAATATGAAAATGCACATCTTTCTTGTTGGTGGCCCATATCCCAAGGATTTGCCAAATGCCAGGGGGACTTGTTATTTAAGCACTTTGTGAATCCTTTCAATGGTTAAGTTCTAATATTTAAAATGGTAATTTAATGATGGGCCACAATAAGACTGGATATTCCTCTTCTTCCTCTTTTTGTCTACTACTGAACTGGTAAGGGGCTGGACTAAATTACCCCTGAATATATTTCCAACTCTGCAGTTCACCTCCTCCTGCTCTCCTTCTTTTTCCTTTTGCTGCTGATGAAATCAGCTACAATCCATGAAAGTTCATGCTGTAAGAAACTGATGATTATACAGGACACTTTGTTGGTTTGGCTGCAACAGACTATACCAGTGGTGGTGAACCTATGGCACATGTGCCAGATGTGGCACGCCCAGTCCTCTCTGTCGGCACACATGCCATCACCCCAGCACAGTTAGCCCCACCTCTCTGCCCAGCAGGCCAATGGGAGCACCTCCCCCTTCCCCCCTAGCACAGAGTTCACCTTGCCCATCTGCCCAATGGGAGTACTTCCTTTCTCCCCCCAGCACAGAGTTCACTCCACCCCTGTTTGGGCACTCAGTCTCTGAAAGGTTCACCATCACTGGACTATGCCGTTTCCATGATTATTGGTGTTATTAAATTTTGCATGGGGCAGGATTAATGAGGATAATGATCAAATAACTTTATTAAAAAAATTGGGTGGGTGGTGGGAGCCAGTGTTTTAGTGACTCTTTTCTAAAAAGTGTCAGAGCTAATAGACAAAAGCAGTCAAAGGACGGACTTAAACCATAGAAGAAACAAATGGATCCAGAAAAATCTTTAGGTCAAAGCCAAGTGGAGGGAATATCATAGAGGCAATTAATACCTAGGCACTGCCTGTTACAGGCTGTTCAGCTGGAGTATTTGATTGGACTCAAATGGAATTGGACAACCTAGATAGAAAAACAAGGAAGATAATGACTATGCATCATGCCCTGCACCCCCAAAATGACATTGTTTGTACAGTACTTACCAATAGCTGAGGGTGGCAGGACATCTACAGATGGTAAAACATCTGGAGAGCCAAGTTTGCAGACTCCTGCTGTAGTGCAACAAACATGTGTTCAGACTAGCTCCAAAAGAAACAAACACAAGTCTGCTCACATTACAGACATTCAGTGCTTTCAATTAATTTGCATTTGCCCATTTCTTGGAGTGAAGAATGTCAAGTGTCTCACATTTCCAGATGATTCCCTTTATTCAGAAGTTCTTCCTCATTTTCCAGAATATGTGGCAATCAGAAATAACTTATTCAATGTTTTAAAATTTTCAGAATGTTTCCCACTAAGGAGCAGAGTAGCTATATAAACATAAACATTGTGTTAATTTGATTTATGGTGAAAGCAGGTAAGCTCTGAATCATGGGAAGGGCAAGATCACCAACTTTTCAAGTAGTCTTTCATTTTGAGCTTTTAAAAGTAGCAGCTTGATCTGTACTACACATACTGACAAGTGACAGTGTTAATTTCCTTGTCATGGAAGGCTTAACTTGCCTATTTCTGCTGGCAATGAGAGTTGGTCAGAATGGTCCCTTCACACTTATCTCTTTCTGGTCAGATTACAACTCAAAAGGTGGAATATGCATTTTGGATGGGACCAAAAATCTGTCTAGTGTTCTTCATTCTGTTCTCACAGGAGTCAAACAGATCTCTGCAGAGAACCTACAAAGAAGATGGAAGGTACTGTCTTGCCTGTATTTCCCCACAAACTGGAACTTAAGAGGCTGGCTTCTGCTAATGGAGGTAATGGCAACCCCCAGAACTGGAACATTTACTTCCAGAAATTCAAAGACTAATTGGCTCAGTAGCAGCCCAATCCAAACCAGTATTTAGATGCACTTAAGCACATTGAAATCACTGGGTTTAAGCATGCTTACCTTTGCATAAGCTCATGCTTCAAGGCTGCATTCTTAGGCATACTTTCCTCAAAGTAAAGAGGCGTGCAATCTAATCCTTGGCCTATTTACTCAGGCAGGTGACAGGAAAAAAAATTCTGAGTGTTCAAGGTACTATTTTGAAGTCATCCTCCCACCCCACCTATGATGTCCACTCTTCTTTTCTGTCTTATTGTTCTCTCTGGTCAAAGAGGTTTCCTAAAGTTTTTGAAGAACCATTCAGACATATGAATGCAGCTCTTAGTGTAGGGATACACAGAAAGAGTCTCCTCAAAGATGGTTGTATTTTTGCACCACAATCGGGTGTACTCTGGTAACAGCAACCTTGTGTTGCTGGCTAATCTTTCTCACACTAGGTCAGGCAAAAGGAACTGCAGAATGAACTCACCAAAAGGTGTCTTCATTTTGGCAGTTTCACATCTAGCATAGACACGGAAGAAGCTGGTAGTGTACATTTTGCATATTGTAAAAAAAAAAATTGTGCCCCAGCTTTCCAACCTTTTACTTTCTGAAGACTATCTTCTCTTTTCTTCCTCAGAAATAAGGCTGTGTGTGATCCACGGAGACTCCCTCTTGAGAACAATGAAGAGCTTTGTGACATCTTAATGTATGACGATTTCTGCACCATAGTCCATGGCAGAGAATGGGGAGGGGGGAGGAGGGAATGGACTGCAACACTGAGAATCCTCAATAGGACTCTCTGATTTAATCCATAAAACAAAACAAAATAATAGCCATGGATCATCCTTAAGATTAAAGATTCACTATAGTGTGAGCGTTCTTGGGGATGAATGTCCACAAAAACTCACACTATAGTAAATGCCTAGAAGGTGCCACATATCTCTTTATTTTACTCCAGCAGACGAACACTTGGGACCCTATAAAAGCTGTTATTGTGATATTCAAAAAGAAAAAAGAATAGATCTTCCAGCATTAGCAAGAAGCTATGCATATGACTGTAGTTTCACTCCATGATTTGTCCCCCCCCCCCAAAAAAAAAAAAAAAGTATTACAGCCAATGTAACTATTTCTACATTGCATTACTTCAGTATAATTGTTGCTGAGGTGTTTTCTTTGCTGGGCTTTGGAGGCCTTCATTTGCAATCACTATTTTCTCACTATATTCTGTTTAATGAAACAAATCAGTGGGAGTGATCTGTCTCTCCCCCCCCCCCCACACACACACACACAGACACACTTCAATTAAATGTGTTATTACTAACATAGATTTTGATTCTGTTCCCTTCATCGATTTTGGTCGTCAGATGCTTTACACAAAATAGTGTTTTGTATTTTGAGAATGTGCATTGTATTGTTCTGTGTATTCTTGATTTTACTGTTTGGCATGGAATCGTGGACTTTAAAAATAAGGTAGAAATAACTGGATTTTATGCAGTAAGGACGTCTCAGATCAAGAAAATGACAGGCAAAGAAATTCTGAGGCAAATGTATAAAATCCAACAAATCATAAAAAATATATCATGCAGAAGGTCAGAACACTTTGGTTACATAATGAGAAACAGAAATTTTACATTTGATCTTTCAAGGTAAAATAAATGGGAGGAAAATTCAGGAAACATAGTTTATTGGATGAAAAGCCTTGGGGGACTGGGTTAGAGGCAACCAAACAAGTTTAGGGCAGAGTTTCTCAACCGTGGGCCTCCAGATGTTCTTGGACTTGCTGCATCCAAAGTTAGAAATATTCATTTTACATTATTTAATACATTTCTATATTGCACCCCTGATGAATCAAAGTTCCCTCCTCTGGAGGAAGTTTGCCACAGCTCTGTTGGTAGTTTATTCCAGAGAGCAGGTGTCACGAACTGAGAAGGCTTTTACTAGCTATGGTCTTCCTTGCCATTCTTGATGTCAGCATCTGGAATGATGTGCTTTGGGAGGGCCTGGTGATGCAGGTAGTAGATCTTTGGGAGAGATGCTCCACCAGGTAATAAGGTCCCAAAACTTTTAGGGCTTTAGATATTAAAGTTAATACCCTGTGTCTGATACAGTACATAACTAGGAGCCAGTGTGGCCAGGCCAGGTTGATATGCTCAAATTTCTTCTTTCCCTCTCAATCAGGGGGTCTTCTTAACCTTGGACCCCAGGTGTTTTTTGTTCTTCAATTACCAGAAGCTCAAGTTAATATGCCTGCTGGTCAGGGCTTCTGGTAATTCAAGTCCAAGAACATCTGGATGCCCAAGGTTGAGAAACCATGCCCTAAATCAACCTGGCCATGGCATTCTTGAACCATTGCAATCTCTATCAGGAGTAAGGGTAGCTGCATATTGAGAGCATTACAGTAGTCCATTCTTGAGACTATCAACGTATGGACCAGTTTTGTCAAAGATTCTCTGTCCAAGTAGGAGCATAGTTGGTCAATCTGCAAGATTTTAAAAAGGCAAGTCTGGTTATGGCAGTGATCATGTATTCCATAGTAAGTATTGGATCCAGAATGACACCCAAACTGCAAACTTGGCTCCCCAAAGAGAGGACCATATAAGGAGGACCAAGCCCTTTAATTGGGCAAAAAGGCTACCCAAGAACAGGACCTCTATCTTGTTAAGGTTCAGCTTCAAACTATTAGCCTTCATTCATTCCATTATTAAGGCCAAGCAATTTTGAAGGCCCTGGACTGCATCCACTGCAAAAGATGGGAAGGAGAGATACAGCATATTGATGATAGCAACTCAAAATCTCCAGTGGCTTTATATAGATGTTAAATAACATCAGGGACATGATCAACCCCTGAGGAACTCCACAATGGAGTATCCATAGGGACAAAACAGTGTCCCCAAATTGGTCCCTTTGAGAATGGCCACTGAGAAAATAGTCAGGATTATGTCCAACCTTCAGTAGGAGGATGGAAACTCATTGCTGAGTGAGTTTTGTACAGTTTTCCCATCTCTGTCCCAACCAGTATTTGCTATCTGCAAACATCCTACCCAGAACTTGGAAACATTTGGCTACACCTTCCAGAAGCCTGCAGTTAGCTGGGGATTCTAGAACTTATGATAAAAAATGTAACATTTCTGTGGTCCAATCCTACCTTACTACCACTTCAGCACCTTTCTAGAACCAACATGCACTTCTTCACTTGCCTTGCAGGTCACCTATGCTGTCAGCAGTCATGATATACTTATGGCAAATCTGTCCAACCATTGTCAGCTAATCTGTAGTCAACATGAATGACTTCAGCGGTTGGAATTGAGGTCAGCTGCAGTGGACCAATTGTTCTGTGAAAATGGAGGTCAAGCCATGTATCAATCTTTCCCTTCCCCCAAAAAATAGCAACCGCAAATGTGACCGTTTTGAGCTATTATCTGTCTTCCTATATCATATGAAGTATTTGTTTGTCTGGTCCCTAATGCAGCTACTATGTGTTCTGCATTCTGTATGGCATAAACGAATATTTGTGATTGTTAGTGAAAGCCAGAAATGTAAACATTCACACCGATTGTGATCTTTATAATGCCTTGGATAAAAAGATGAAAATGTTATCTATTCATGTACAGAGACAACTACTTTCCCATACCTACATGTGCCCAGACTTCATCAGATTATGATTCATCTTTGCCATCTTAATAATCAGCCCCACATTTGAATACGTTAGAGCACAAGGAAGGCATTTCATAAAGCTTTGGACATTATTTTGAAAGTTTTTTCAAGCTGATTTGCTGCTGCTGTGTGTGTGTGCAATTCATTGTTGTCCTTGGGATGACATGTAGAGACCTTTGTAAAGTTTCACAAATGGAACCAACCATCATAATGGCTTCCCAGAGTCTGGCAAAGATACTTTTTCAGATTACAATTTCCAGGATCTTCCTGGCAGCCTAAGTAAGGTATTTGGGGAATTCTGGAGATCATAGTAAAAAAAGAGAAGAGATTCCAGCTGCAATGAATGCATTCATTCATTCAAACAAACAGAGGAGGTATCAAGGGTTATACATAGCCATGGTGAAATTAAGTAATGTTAAAGTCTGGGAAGAATGATTTTATGGTAGCAGGAAATGGTCTTTTGATGCTAATGTGTACTACCTCATTTGCGTTCTACTGTGTTATAAGCCAGCCCTCCTGCATTTGAGAACCATTAAGCAGAGTAAGACGGCAATCTTAAGCAGTAGGAGATAGGTATTAAGTTATTAACTATATAATTCATTTTACTATAACTATTATTACTTCTATTATTTTCTTCCCAAGATGAAAGGCACTTTTGAGAATGTTTGGAATTGGAGCCAAAAGTTACTTGTGAACATTTGCTATACCCGCTTTATTCTGTCACCAAACTGTCCTTACTCTCAGGAGGTTCCTCCTAACATTTAGTTTAAATCTTTCTTATCATGTGAATTGATTTGTTCAAGTCCTACCCTCTGAAGCCACGGAAACAAACTTGTTCCATCCTTCATGTGGCAGCTGTCTGTCTGTCCACATTTCACTCATATGTCACTTTTCCTCCAAAGAACTCAAGATAGTATAATGGCTCTCCTTCTGTCTACTTTTCTCAAAACACCCATGTGAAATAGGTCAAGCGGACAGTGGGTGGGACTGGCTCAAAGTCATCTTAGGAGTTTTATGGCCCAGTGAGGATCTGAACTTAGATCTCTTAAGCTGTAGACCAACAGGGCAAGCACTACACCTCAAAAATATTTGGAGATATTATCATATCAGCAGCTATTCTTCTTTTCTGCAAGCTCAATACATCTAACTCCCTCCACAATTCCTGTAGGGTAGGGTACTCCACATTCAAGCCATAGGCGACACACAACTCCAAAGCATTCATGTTGCCTCCCTCCTACGCCTCTGGATGGCCTCTATACTCCACACATAACTTGGAAGTAAATGGTTTGGGAGGGAAAATTTGGCTTTTAAAGTTTTTTTTATGTGACTTCTAGGTAAATGAAGGGACAATTTTGTTGTTTTGAGGGAGACCTCTCACTGCAGTGTAAGGTAAAAGTAAAGATCCCCCTTGCTTCAAAAGCCAGGCATGTCCAACTCTAGAGTTTGGTGCTCATCTCCGTTTACAGTGAAAGATCCAGTGCTGTCTACATCTGCAGATGTTTCTGTGGTCATATGGCAGGCATGACTAGATACCAGAGCACACGGTACATTGTTATCTTCCTATTTATCAACTTGCATTTTTTTGCTTTCAAACTTCTAGGTTGGCAGGAGATGGGACAGAGAACAGGTGTTCACTCCGTCATACAGCACTCAGGTCTTGAACTGCTGACCAGCCAACCTTCCAGTTATCTAGTTCAGCATCTTAACCACTAAGCCACAGCAGTGCCCATTCCCCTCCCAAATTTGAAAATGTATGCATTTTTTAAAAAAGATGAATACGTTTATGTGTTTTATGTACTAGTGGTCACAAGGGGACTTTTTCCATTTTAAAAATCCTGCACATTTTTGCAAGATTTTTTAATGGGGGAGGAGGTACTGAAATGAATATGGACCTCTAAAATTCAAGAAGGCCTGTGTATGAGACACAAGCCTCTGGAGGTTGTCATGCCTCTAGGGCAGTGATGGTGAAACTTGGCATTCCAGATGTTCTTGAACTTCAATTCCCAGAAACCCTGATCAGCAGGAGTGCTGACTTGGGCTTCTGGTAATTGAAGTTCAAGAACACCTGGAGTGTCAAGATTAGCCATCACTGCTCTAGGGTTTCATGCTCTTAGCCATTTTGGTTGGCTTCCTTTGGAAACTTTCCACCTTATGTCTCAGGAACTCTACTTCCCCAACCCAATTACAATGTACAGTAAAACCTTGCATAAAAGAGCGCCTTGGTTAGAGAAGAACTCGCTTAAAGAGCAGAATTTTCTCTGAATGGTCACCCTCGCTTAACAACTAAAAACCAAAAACCCATTTGTCACTAGGATAACATTTGACAACCATCATGCCATGAAATTTCATTGATAATTTTCAATGCATGCCTGCCTAATGAAAAATCTCAAAAACTTGCACAATGATTTATTTTTTTAGTGCTCCAATAAAGATAGCACCTTCTTCCTGCATTTGGTAATTTCTAATTTTACCTAGAAGAATGACGTTCTGCCCCACATTTTACTGGATTGGCTGGGAGTAGATCATGGGGGGGGGGGGGTTCCTCCTCTTAAATGGCCTTACTCAAATTAAAAAAAAATACCATGTGTTCCCCAGCATTCCCTTGATCTACCAAGTTTGTAACTCTCTCGAAATAGAGGTGATTAATCTAGTTTGATTTACTTTGATGAAACCTAAGTCATTCTTAATAACCATTGGATTTTCTTTTTTTTAATGGTCACAGAGTGGATGTTTGCTTATCTCTTACAGAAAAACCTTTATGTTATCAACATCAAGCTGACTGCTCAGAAATTAACAGGATCCTCTGTTCTTCTCAAAGATAGCAACAGAGCTTCTGAGATTACTTGTACTGTACTGTATATGTGTATTAGTGAAATCTGAACTTCTTCACACTTCCATACCAGCAGTGATGCAGCTGACCAGTGATGTTCAGTTTTACGATACAGAGTGAACAAGGCCAGTCATAGATCCGGGCAGGGTTGGAGGAGGGAGAATGGGTGATAATCTGTGTTGTCTGAGGGTTGGTATGGTTTGTTTTATGACAGCTAATAAAAATGCCTGTAAATTTCCATGTGAAAAGGTTTTCAGACTTCTCTTTCATGCTTACCTCAAAAATATGACTGATTCATAACTCTTCCTCCCCTCTGATTTGCTACCCTAGGAACCCACCCCACTGTACCAAGCCTTTGTAGCAAGGCCAAGAATGACTATTTGCTTAGAGGGAAAAAATAACTGGGAAATGTTTCATAGAAAGTCAAATGCTTTCAGTCCTTGTGTGTCCCAAAGGGTGATGGAACATGGTGGGACAAATAAAGAGAAGCGTAATCTATATCCCCTGGCCTGTTTTGTTGCTGATCTGAAATTAAATAAATTCAAAACTTATGCAAATGATCCCACTCTATGCCTGTACCAAACTAAAAAAAGTATGGCAGTACAGTAAAACCTTGGATAACGATAAAACTTGGTTCCACAAGTCTTGGTGTTATCTGATTTTTAGTTTTATCCAATGCATGTTAAAATCATATGAGATGGATCGGATAACATTAAAGCTCCATAGAGATACATTGTAATCGCACAAGCTTTAGCGGTTGTTATCCGATGCATCCCATAGGATCTTAACGTTATTCGATGCAATTGTCCTCTCCAGATTACTTAATGTTATGCGATTTTAGCATTATCCGATGTAAACGTTATCTGAGGTATTACTGTATTAGATAATTTTAGACTAAGAAGAGGAGGTAGAAGAGCTCTATCGAATATGCCTCTCCGTAGATTCGATCAAGATATTGATGGGAGTTATATTTAAATGTGTAAATAAATACAGTACACCACATTTTCCCTCAGCAGAAAATGTGAGTTGCCTGGGCGTAACAAGAAAAAGTCTGGTATAATGGCACAAGGAGGAGAATGTGGAAATCCTTATTACAGTCCTGCTTTGCAACAAAAACCTGGCCCTGCAAGCCTGGGAATTCTGGCAATTGTAGTAAAAATAAATGCTATTTCCCTTTTCCTCTGCAAAGGCATACAGTGTTAAATTGATGTTCCTCTTCATTTCACGTGGGCAGGACTCTTCCAGGACAATCGGCTGCATGAGAGAGAGAGAAATTATACCCGCCTGTATCCCTTCATTCAGAAGCTCCTTAATACTGGCCAAGGGCCTTTATCCTCTGCCATGCTGAATCAGGAGGCCACCTTAGAAGGTGTAGAATGGGTCAAGTGGCACATACACAGTTCTGCCCTCCCACACCTTGTCACCATTTCCCCTCGTCATCTGTTGCCTGAGGCAGCAGCTTTGCCTAATGGTGGAGCCCTGCCAGGAAAGCAAAGGACAGCTGTTAATCGCCTTGTTTTACGTTATATGGCTCCTGAGTCATTCACACACATGCAAAATCCCACGCTCTTGATAATTTGCACTGTGGTTGTTTCCCTAGTCGACATACACAAAGATGGAGAAATGTATTTTTTAATCTAAGGCAGAACGAAATCCTTTGTTCCTGCCATAGATTTATATACCTGATCAGACTTCCTCAACCTGTTGGGTCAGATAATACTTGCCATCACCCTCAGCGACTGGTTTCTTAACTAGGGCAGCAGAGCAGAGGGGGACTTGTAGTCTGAGATATCTGGAGCAGTTACTGTTATTTACATTACATGTTTGTTATCTTTGCCGTGTTTTATTGTAAACTGTGTGGAGTCTCATGGGAAGAAAGCAGAATAGAAATCAAATCAGTCCTAAGCTCGTTTCCTTGGAAATAAGCCACATTGTGTTCGTATACAGTCAAACCTCTCATAAAGAGCACCTCGCTTAGAGAGTAACTCGCTTAAAGAGCAGAATTTTCTCTGAATGGTCGCCTGGCTTAACAACTAAAACCAACCAAAATCTCACTTAACAACTAAATTAGGGTTCCACTTACAATGGTGTTTTGCTTAAAGAGCAAACTCGCTTAAAGAGCAATCCCGTGGAACGCATTATGCTCTTTAAGCAAGGTACTACTGTATTTGTTTATTTAGGATGGCAACCTTAAAACTGCCAATTTATACAAAATAACTGCAGTTTAGATTGAGTTGTGATAATTATTGTATTGTATTTTTAAAAGAAATATTTGCATTTATATGCCACCAGTTCTCAAA
The DNA here is from genome assembly GCA_030440675.1 of Furcifer pardalis. NCBI lineage: Eukaryota > Metazoa > Chordata > Lepidosauria > Squamata > Chamaeleonidae > Furcifer > Furcifer pardalis. The sequence goes on from CP126890.1 coordinate 206,984,945, forward strand.
AGGAACCCACTATGGCAGGGATTCTCAACCTGAGGCCCATGGGCTGGATGCGGCCCATGGCACCATTTCTTGTGGCCCCCACCACACCAGGAAGTGTCATGTGGTAGAGGAAGGGCAAAATGGCCATCTGGCCCCCAAAGCTGTCTGACAGAGCGTGACCCTGGCTTTAAAAAGTTGAGAACTCCTGCACTATGGCATATATAGATTTGTTACCTTTTTAATTCCAAAAAATTTGAGGTCTTTGTAAGGTACATTAGACTCAGGGTGTGACCACACAGATGTTTGTCCCGGGTTGGTATGAACATTTCTATACTGCAACCTGGCATTTAAATCATTGTTACTATTCATACTGAAGTGTTTATCCAGGAAGGTGCACATCCAGTATCCACACATTGAACAATCCTACTTCTCCTTTATTTTTCTGTTATTATGACCAATCTCTTTCCACAACTTGCACTGCATTCAAATCCTTTTTTATGTTTACAAATGAAATAGTGCTTTACTGACCAAAGATAGTAAATACTTGAATTAGTGTTGTTACATTTTAGTGCTATAGTACTTGATTCATGGCTATAGTGATAAACTAAGAGAATTTTTCTTTAATTTACAAATTGCATTGCAGATGTAGTCCATATAGTGCCAGTAAAAAGGGGGGGGGGGATTCACCGACACACCATGCCCCACACTGTGTCATATGGACATGCCCAACAATACTGTAGTAGTGAAAGACTGATATAGACAATTCCACAAGTCAAAATCAAGACAAAATAATGTGAGTGGCAATTCTACAAAAAAACACATCCCCTGGCAGCTGAACAAAACATATTGCATACTCATGCCAAAAGATTAGAGGTAACACTGTGCAGTGGAAGGAATAACTATCAAAAGGAACAGTGAAAAACATGGCAGAAGGTACAGTCAAACCTCGCATAAAGAGCGCCTCGCTTAAAGAGTAACTTGCTTAAAGAGCAGAATTTTCCCTAAATGTTCGCTTCGCTTAACAAATTAAACCAACCAAAAACTTGCTTAACAAATAAATCGGAGTTTGCAATCCCCTCCACAATTGGTTACTTACAATGATGTTTCGCTTAAAGAGCAAACTCGCTTAAAGAGCAATCCTGTGGAATACATTATGCTCTTTAAGCGAGGTACAACTGTAATATAAATACAGTAATACCTCATATAACATTAGTATCGAATAACACTAAAATCGCATAACATTAAGGAATCTGGGGGGAAGAATTGCATCAGATAACATTAAGATCCTATGGGATGCTTCAAATAACAACCGCTAAAGCCTGTGTGGTTACAATGTATCTCTATGGATCCCATAGGATTTTAACATGCATCAGATAACACTAAAAATCATATAACACCAAGACTTGTGGAACCAGGTTTTAGTGTTATATGAGCTTTTACTGTACTGTACTTGTCTAGTCACTCCCTCAGAGAGAATGAGAAATGGCAGGACGTTACCCAATGAACATGGTAAGATTTCAAATTGCGGTCCTGTCAATTGTAGTCCAATGCTTGAATCCAGTCTCCCCAATGTAGCATGCTTCACATGGGTTAGATCACATCTCCCATTGTCCCAAGTTTTTTTTTCTGACTAGAAATTATAGGAGATGTAGCCTCACAACAATGGTGGAAAGCTGCTCTAAATACTGTACTGTACTTCATTGGATCTGGTCACTGGTGAGATCAGCATGCAGAACACCAAAAAGTGAGTAAACAGACCAGTACAGGATGTGTGGAGTGTTTAAGGAGTAAGAAAGAAATGACAAGGTGAGGTTTTGAAGCTGTAGGAATTAAAAGTGTCTTAAATCTTTCAAATGACCCAGAACAGGGGTGGGTAGTTTGGGTGGATCATATTTTCCCCTCTAACACTGACTATGGATCACACAAGGACCAGAAATGGCTAAAAATGTCCCCCCCCCCCAAGTTGACAAAAATTGAAGCAGAAGTTGCTTGCATCAGCTGTTCCTTTGAGGTTTGATGGGAGTAGGGTGGTTTGAGGGACCCACCCATGCTGATGTTCCTGGAAGTTTCCAAAAGCAGAAAGAAAAACCATTTTGAGTCTAGTTTTTTTTCCTTTGGAGGTGTTTGAGGTGGCCTGCAGAGTCACAGATATGCCCTGAGGGCCACACTTTGTCCTTTCTTGATTTGGAGCTGTAGACAACATATTCCAGGGCAGTTTTGTGAAGGGGCTATTTCAAGGACAAACTGGATTATAGCCCATCCAATAATGGAATAATAAGAACCAATCTGAACAATCCTATGTCAGAAAGACTGGCCCACTCTGGAAGAAATGTACAAACATCAGCCATATTGATATGCGAATTACTTTGTGAACTGCCCAGAGAGTGCACTAAGCACTATGGAGCGGTATATAAGAGTAATTACTAATATTGATATTTGTTTAAATATACCGCTCTACATGGTGGGGTGTGGGCGTTATGCTCATGCTTTGCCGCTGCTCCGGGAGCTGCACTGGTTGCCAGTATGTCTCCGGGTGCAATTCAAGGTGCTGGTTATTACCTTTAAAGCCCTATATGGTAGTGGGCTAGGATACCTAAGAGACCGCGTCACCCCAAGAACATCTGTCCGGCCCACCAGGGCAGATCGGAGAGGCTCCCTTGTTATTCCCTCGGCGAGAAAGGCGCACCTCGCCTGTACTAGGAGAGCCTTCTCCGTGTCCGCCCCGGCCCTCTGGAACCTCCTGCCCACCGAACTGCGCCTTCAGACAGAGCTCCTGCCCTTCCGAAAGGGTTTAAAAACCTGGCTGGCAGGACAGGTTTGGGGACCCGGGAACATGGGTTCCCATACCAAATGGCTCATATAAGGACTGCCCCCCTGGGTTGGATTCTGGGAACATTGGAATATAGCCCTGTGTTGTTTTTAATCTTCTGATGGTTTTAACTCTGACGTTTTAGTGTTGGGTTTTATTTTTGTTTTTATTTTGGATGTAAGCCGCCCAGAGTCGGGTCCTCCCGATTGGGGCGGGGTATTAAATTTAATAATAAATAAATAAATAAATAAATAAAATAAATACCCTATCCCATGAATAAGTGATTTTGATCCTCGGTTTTTACTTATTCACATCCATAACTAAAAAGAGAGTAACAAGAAAAAGTCTATTTGGGGAGTATGTTAAATGAAAATTCAGATCCTGAGGTAGAGATTAAAATATGAATAGAAAAAGCAAGATCCAACTTCATAAAAATGCAACATTTGTTATGCAGTAATAGTTATGTGTTGTGAGCCTGACACCCCCCCGAACAGCTGAGTGGGCTGGACCACTCCCCCAGAAGCAAAAGTGGGTGCATTTATGGCTGACGTAAACATGCCCGTTTCTACTTCCAGGTGTGGGGGAGACAGTGATGGGCTGGATGGAATGGGGTCATGGGCTGGGTCCGGCCCACAGGTGGTAGGTTGGGAACCCCCGGACTAAAGCATCTGAAAAGAGAATCAAAGCTTTTGAAATGTGGATCTATAGACAGCTAAGGATAGCATGGGTTGACCATGTGACTAACACAGAAGTATTGTGCTGAATGGATAAAGAACAAGAACTCTTTAAGATCATTAAGCAAAGTAAGCTCCAAAACCTTGGCAATATCATGAGGAACAACATAAAGTACAGAATCCTCCAACTTGCTCTGCAAGGAAAGATCCCTGGCAAGAGAGGCCCTGGACACAGACGGACTTCATGGCTGAAGAACCTGAGAGGCATATCCTCAGAAGAACTGTTCTGAGGAATTAAGAACAGGAAGATTATCACCATGATGATAGCCAATATCCAGAATGGAAACGGCACCTGAAGAACAAGAAAAAAAATAAAGGAATAAAAGGGCATGGTAATTCCTCATTTGTTTTTAAATTTTTTAGAACCGATTTTAAAAACATCTGTTTTTATATTAAAATGCTTTAAAAAAACTCTTTCCCCTAAATTACAGATCTAACTGGCTTTGAAAATGAGAAAATAGTGAAATAAATGCACTCTGTAAATATTAAAAGAAATGCATTAAAACACACACCCTTTCCATAGAAAATATGATAACTTTAGAATCTGTATGGACATCTTAAGAGTAGGTGCAATACAATGACTCACCAAGTGTGAGTCTCAACTCATCTGCAAACTTGAGAAGTAGCCTTAGGCCAGCGGATACCTCCACCTGTCTCAACCTTGAGCAATCCTACTTGTCCTAGTTGGGTTCTGGGAATAATTCTGAAATACCAAAGTTCTTGTAAGGCTGTAACATTTACTAAGCGCCTTGAGCAGTTGTAAAACATGGTATAAATGCTGAGAAGCATCATCGTCATTATTATGCACAGACCTTTTAATTAAGCTGGTCTGGATTTCTCCTTCACTTCAACCCCACTGTCATTTTTTATGGGAGGGGGTGGGGTGGGCAGTTGGCCAGACTTAAATAGGCATTGACATGCTTGGCAAATCTTGGCTTCTCTACAAAGCCTAGATTCAAAGATGCCATTTCCTAAAGGTGTCAAGGTACTGGTGGGCATTGCCTGGGCATGTCCAGGACTGTTCCAGCAACTGTCCCGCAGCTACATACTGCCACACTTGAAGGCACAACTCACAAATTAACTCACACTGAATTGGTTTCTACATTTAATTATGCTATGACACTCCACTTTTTGAACCAGTGGTGGTCAAGACCCTTTCCTCACAACACCTCACCCAGAGATTCCACTTTCAATTTCAACGGTAGAGGAGATCAGAATGGGTCAGGGTTGGGGAAAGTTACTTTTTTAAAAAGATTCCAAGTTCCATCATTTCCCAAACAGTCTTTTCCCCACATCCAGTTGTGCTTAGGATTCATATTTTCACAGCATGGGATTCCAGAAGTGGTGGCCAAACGATTATCCCCGCCCCCACCATGGATAAATGCCATAAGAAAAATATAACGACATCAAAGGCAAGATGTATGTTTCCAAAATATTTGGCATTAGATGAGCCTTGAGTACCTCATAACGATTACAGTTAAGGCCATCAAAATATGCCAATTACTGCTGTGACTTTTGAAAGCAACGTGATTGGTACTTGTAAAGACGGAAAGGTTCTGCACCCAATTATTTCTTTCGCAACAAAGCAGCCAAGAAGTTGAAGGGGGTGGTGCAGTGATGGAATGTAACAGGTTCTCACCAGTTCTCCAGAACCGGTAGTAACTTTCCCCAGTGTCCCAGAGAACCTGTACCAGCTTTTGGAGGGGAACCACCTCCAGGGCTTACCTTTTCACTGGTTCCCCCACTGCGCATGCATGCCAAGCACTGGGTGTGCATGCACGCCTAGTGCTTGGCACATATGCACCGCCTCCTTGCTGTCCTCCCAAACAGGGAGGAGGAAGAGAAGCTGCTAGCCTGAAGCTCCCTATAGGCTGAAGCTCCCTATTTTTATTATTTTGTATTTTTTTCCTTTGGTCCCGCCCATGACATGACATCATGATGTTAGCTCCACCCGCACTGCGATGACATCATGGTGGGGTAGTAAATTTTTTGACATCCCACCACTGGGGTGGTGGTCTGCGTGCTAGCGTGCCTATATGCACTCTCTCACACACACGTGAACTTTTGGGGGTGTATTTGACCAGCATCAGCAGAGGAGGAGCAGAAAGGGGGGAGGAAGAGGGCAAGGAGACCCATTTATTTCCTTGGGGATGACCAGAGGGTTTTTAAATTTTGCTTTGTGGACTTCCTGCGCCCATGAAGTTCTGGGGGTCAGAAGTGGAGAACCAAAACCATGCCCGCTACTGATCCGTGAACCTCACCGTGTTGCCTTCCTGTTGCATCAGGTCTCCTCGGAGGAGCCCTTCCCTTCCCCCAACCAAGTTGATCCGGAGTACAGTAGGGGTACTTCTCAAGCCAAGAGCCTTCTATCTTGGCACCAACCCAGGCCGTGTGTGACTCACCGAGTGTCTCTTTCTGACGAAACCCTCTGCTTTCTTGCACGCGCGCCTGCCCTTTACCCCCTTGGTCGGCCGCTCCCACATGACGCAATGCCCGCAGTCTTTTGACACGGAACTTCGGGCAACGCGGCCGGCGCTAAGACCCTGCGGAGGTGGGATCGCGGGCCTCCAGCGATTAGCGCTTCTCTTACGTGCCGAGTTCGCCGTCTCCCACCCACCCGGAGGGCCCAAGTAGATTGGAAGGAGGAGGGCGACCAAATCGCCCTTAAGTCTGCTCTGCAGGGATCAGCTGCAAAGGGATTGGGGGGGGAGATACGCCTTCTCTCCCCGCAGGTTGATCCCAAGCCCAGCGCATGCAAAGGGGGTGCAACCGAGTCGTGCGAATGGGGTTCTTCCTTGTCCCTTCTTTTAGATGATATTATTATTATTATTATTATTATTATTATTATTATTATTATTATTATTATTATTATTATTATTATTATTACAGTACAGTATATATAATCTTTAAAAAACCACATTACAATACATAACATATAACAAAATGAACCCCCAGTTCCACTCCTGGGACCATATTTCCCTTTGTCCATTATTATTGTCTGTTTTCTTAATTTATTCCAAAAGGCAATATATTCTCGACCCGGTTTTACTCCCTTAGATTCTTGAAATACATAATAAATTCCCCCTAGATATTTATAAACTCGTTTTTATTGATCATTCCTTTTTTTGTTGTTTTAATCCACACGTTATTTTGTCATCCAGTGCAATATTCCCTAGTTCCTTATATTGTACCGTTCTTCCCATCTAGGATGCATAAACATTTTCCAATTCTTTGCTATTAATAATCTCGTACTTGTTATAATTACAATCAAGTCCTTCTTATACTTATTTCTGTTTTAATCGCTCAAACCCATTAACAATGCAATCTTAAATCAGGACTCATTTGTCATTTTAAAGATACAGTAATACCTCATATAACATTAGTATCGAATAAAATCGCATAACATTAAGGAATCTGGGGGGAAGAATTGCATCAGATAACATTATGATCCTATGGGATGCTTCAGATAACAACCGCTAAAGCCTGTGTGGTTACAATGTATCTCTATGGATCCCAAAGGATTTTAACATGCATCACATAACACTAAAAATCATATAACACCAAGACTTGTGGAACCAGGTTTTAGTGTTATATGAGGTTTTACTGGTATCTCTATGGATCCCATAGGATTTTAACATGCATCAGATAACACTAAAAATCATCTAACACCAAGACTTGTGGAACCAGGTTTTAGTGTTATATGAGGTTTTACTTGTACAGTACTGTATTATCTTGTCAATTTCTTCGATAACCTTTACCCCTTTTTGTCCCCTCTGGCCACCCACAGTCCACCCGACACGGGGCTCGGTCCGATCCCACACTTTTCGAGCAGTGGTGAGGTGTGGTGGTGGTGGGGGACCCCAAACTCAGTGGTTAAATCTGCAGCACTGCAGTCAAAACGTTGTGGGTTCGATCCTGACAGCTCTCAAGATTGACAGCCTTCCGAGGTCGGTAAAATGAGTACCCAGCATGTTTGGGGCAAAATGCTAATTAGCTTGTGAACCGCCCAGAGAGTGCATGAAGCACTATAGGGCGGTATATAGAAGTGTAATTGCTATTAATTGGCAGCGACGAAGTCCCTTGGGTTTGAACTCGCTTCAGACGATTTGGGATTCCTGCTCTTTGGAAAGACCCGAATTCTGCAAGAAGCCTCATTTTTAGCCACGGGTTATTCAGCTACAAAGAACGAGTCAAGACTTTGGCTTGGCCACTATTGCAACAGGGACCCCCCTTAATAAGTGTCAGCACCGTGGGTGGGAAGGGGCGCTCCTAAAAACAGCTTCGTCCCATTTCTTGTCCCCCCGTTCGGTTTCCACGGGCCAGGAGCCAAGTGACGCCAGGGGTTCAAACTCGGGTCGGCGAATCCGAAGCCTGGTGTTTTTTTTTTTCCATTGCAGCTAAGCCGAGATGCTAAATCCAGGCCGACGTTGGGGAGTGGAAAACGTCCGAGTTGTTTTTTTTAAATACAGTCCTTAAAAAAAAAAAAAGAGGACAATCGGATCTAAAACACGAGGTGTGCATGTGGGAACATATATACTCCGTCCCCGACACGGAAGCTTCTGGGCCCCGCTTTCATCCCCACGACTTTAGGATTGTAAGAAACTGGGGTTCCCCATTTCTGCAATTTAAACCATTCCGATTGTGGGGGGGAAGAAGGGCGAGAACAATCAAAACCAAACAATCCTAATTGTACCGCTTTTATTTTCTGAAGCAGCAAATAATTCCTTTTCTTCCTTATTGTGGATCCCAGGACGGGTTAGGAATTAGGATGGGGAAAAATCCTTTCCATTGGAACCGATACACAGCGCAGTTATTATTATTATTATTATTATTATATTTGTATTTATATGCCGCTCTCCTTGCCGAAGCAACTCAGAGCGGCTTACAATGTTACAATATCAAATATAAGAGCAACAACATATCAATATAACAAATATAATACAGTCAAAACATTAGATTAAAACATCCTAAAATGTTAAAGGGGGAGTGCAGCCCATTGAAGTCGATGGGGCCCAATTTCAGCATGAGGAGCAGTGACTGCGACCCAGACTTCATCCTGAACCACTCTCTTAAAACATGCCTCTGATCCTGCGGAGGTGCGCAAGGAGAAGGGCCCAAGCGCAGCCAAGGCACCCCCCCTTGCACTCTTCCAAATCCAATGCGCACGTTGTTGAGCAGCCTTGATCCTAAAGTTCTTTGCTCTGAAGTCAGCCTCGACGTGGTGTGGTGTGTTTTGTGTACTGTTGTGCACAATTGGCATGCACGCGTAGGGAAGAAAAAAAACAAACACCAAAAAAATAAACAACACCTGGAATCTTCCAGCTGCACCGAGCAGCATCTCAGATAGAAGAACCTTGGTGGCGCAGTGGTTGAGTTCGTTGCGAGTTTGATCCTGACGGGGATTCCCAGGTTGACTTGACCTTCGATCCTTTCCGAGGTCGGTAAAATGAATACCCAGCATGTTGGGGGCCTTAAAATGCTAATTAGCTGTAAACTGCCCAGAGAATGCACTATTAACTACTATTGTGATGCGCGTGTATGTATGTATGCACAGTATGTATGTATGTATTATCGCTATCCTGACCCTTTGCACAATCTGTCCAAGGAATCCTAGGCCCCCTTACTCTGGAATGAATTTGCATTGAACGGAGCAAATGCAATACCCGTGACAACCAGGTAGAGACAGAAAGAGTGAATGTGTGTGTGTGTGTGTGTGTGTGTGTGTGTGTGTGTGTGTGTGTGTGTGTGTGTGTGTGTGTGTGTGTGTGTGTGTGTGTGTGTGTGTACGAACTACTATTGTGATGCGCGCGCGTATGTATGTATGCACAGTATGTATGTATGTATGTATTATCGCTATCCTGACCCTTTGCACAATCTGTCCAAGGAATCCTAGGCCCCCTTACTCTGGAATGAAGTTGCATTGAACGGAGCAAATGCAATACGCGTGACAACCAGGTAGAGACAGAGAGAGTGAATGTGTGTGTGTGTGTGTGTGTGTGTGTGTGTGTGTGTGTGTGTGTGTGTGTGTGTGTGTGTGTGAACTATTATTGTGATGCGTGCGCGTATGTATGTATGCACAGTATGTATGTATGTATGTATGTATGTATGTATGTATGTATGTATGTATGATCGCTATCCTGACCCTTTGCACAATCTGTCCAAGGAATCCTAGGCCCCCTTACTCTGGAATGAAGTTGCATTGAACGGAGCAAATGCAATACCCGTGACAACCAGGTAGAGACAGAGAGAGTGAATATATGTGTGTGTGTGTGTGTTAACTACTATTGTGATGCGCAAGCGTATGTATGTATGCACAGTATGTATGTATGTATGTATGTATTATCGCTATCCTGACCCTTTGCACAATCTGTCCAAGGAATCCTAGGCCCCCTTACTCTGGAATGAAGTTGCATTGAACGGAGCAAATGCAATACGCGTGACAACCAGGTAGAGACAGAGAGAGTGAATATGTGTGTGTGTGTGTGTGTGTGTGTGTGTGTGTGTGTGTGTGTGTGTGTGTGTGTGTTAACTACTATTGTGATGCACACGCGTATGTATGTATGCACAGTATGTATGTATGTATGTATGTATGTATTATCGCTATCCTGACCCTTTGCACAATCTGTCCAAGGAATCCTTACTCTGGAATGAAGTTGCATTGAACGGAGCAAATGCAATACGCGTGACAACCAGGTAGAGACAGAGAGAGTGAATATGTGTATGTGTGTGTGTGTGTGTGTGTGTGTGTGTGTGTGTGTAAGGGGGTAACATCCAAGTGCCCACCCCTCCCCCTCTTCCTTAGTTCCATTGTTCCACGCACACCCCTCCCGCAAGCACCCTCTGCTCCTGCTCCCCCGCCCGCTATTCTCACCCACCGTCTCTCTCTCTCTCTCCGTCTCCGCCGCAATTTCAGCTCCACCCCCGTCCAGAACACACACACACAAAAAGGGGGTGTGTCCCATGCCGCTGTAACCGGGCAGGAGAGAACGTTGCGAACGTGCGCTCGCTCGCCATTGGCCCGGCCCCGCTCCTGCCTCTAGCCACTCAGCAGCGGCGGAGCCCGGGAGTCGGAGGGGGCGGGGCTTGACCCGCCTATATAAACGCTTAGGGCAAGGGGGTTGGGACCGCAGTGCCAACGAGAGGGCAAGGGAGGGAGGTGGTGGAGTGCTGCTGCTGCTGCGCCTCTCTCTCTCTCTCTCTTAGGACTGCTACGGGTCTCAGAGGTGCCTTATTCTGTCTGCTACCTCAACAGGCACCCTGAAGCCGGTAAGCGCCTCTTTCCCTTTTTTTTTTTTTTGGGGGGGGGGCACTGAATGTCCCTGATCCAAGCTGGGACTTAATGCGGGAGAGCAACGCCACCCGTCTCGTGGGGATCCCTAACGCGTGTTTGTGCCTTTTCTTTCCTTCTCTTCCAGAACCGTCTGCCCGGGCGCTGATCCCCCCCGCAGCAGGGACCGTCTTCCAAGTGCCCTTCGAGCCGACGGAGGTGTGTGTGTGTGGGAAACAAGATGCCCGTCTTGTGGGACACCTTCTCCTCTTCGCTGCCTCCCATCCCGGAGCAGAGAGAAAACCCTCCGGCTTTTTCGTGGGAGAAAACCACTTACCCAGCAGAGGCCAGTCACGCTGCCAGGCTGGAGACGTCCGACTGCGAATCCCTGGACAGCAGCTTAAGCTCCGAAGGAGGTGTGTAGCGCTTAAGAACACACACACACACACACACACACACACACACACACACACACCAGTCACGGGTACACACTTGTGCAGCTGCCCTGTGTCCCCCCAAATCTGGAATTTTCCAGCTATTTTGGGGCTGTAGTACACACACACACACACACACACACACACACAAACACACACACACCAGTCACGGGCACACACTTGTGCAGCTGCCCTGTGTCCCCCCCCCAAATCTGGAATTTTCCAGCTATTTTGGGGCTATAGTTCTTCCCCCTCCCCTCAGGAGGCTGTGGTAACAATAGCAATTATATTGCTTAGTGCAGTTCACAAGTTAATTAGCACCCCCCCCAACTTGTTGGGTACTCATTTTATTTTTTGTATTTGTATTTTCGACTTATATGCCGCCCCACTCGCAAGGCGGCTTACAGAAGAAACAGCTACAATTACATAGCATATATCACAGCACAAGAGCAATTACAGACATCAAATAATAAATTACAAATATCGCATATACAGTACAGTAATACCTCATATAACATTAGTATCGAATAACACTAAAATCGCATAACATTAAGGAATCTGGGGGGAAGAATTGCATCAGATAACATTAAGATCCTATGGGATGCTTCAGATAACAACCGCTAAAGCCTGTGTGGTTACAATGTATCTCTATGGATCCCATAGGATTTTAACATGCATCAGATAACACTAAAAATCATATAACACCAAGACTTGTGGAACCAGGTTTTAGTGTTATATGAGGTTTTACTGTATATATATCTCCAATAACAGTTACAATAACAAAACATTAGATTAGAACATCCTATTGACTTTGGAAGGATAGAAGGCTGAGTCAACCTCATTACCCGTGAGGACTGGACTCACAACGTTATGGCCGCAGTACAGCAGTTTTAGCTGCTGCACCACCATGGGCTTGGGGATGATAAGTGTGGTTCCAGCTCAGCTGGAGGGCAGGGGGCTGAGGAAAGGCCATTCTTTGTAAGCCAGAGAGATGACTATAAAGCTGCTGGCAGTGGGAGTCATCCCTCTTAGAAATGCTCCATGTAAATGTGGAAGTGGGAAATGCAGGCAGGAAGATCAGCAGTTAGGATACTAAGCTGTTTCCCCTCCTCCTCTTAAGCTTTTTAAGTAGGAAAGCACCTCTTCAACTTGGAATCCTTTGGCATGTTGTAATAAAAGTAAAACCACCTTAAGTATTTGCAGGATGAGGCTTCTAAATTGCTTTGTTGAAAGCCATCAGTGGTAGGAGAAAACAACTTCCTAGGGTTCATTATAGCCCAGGGGTGCCCAAACTACAGCCTGGGGGCTGGATCTGGCCCCTGACGTCAATTCATCCGGCCCACAAAGCTCTCGTCGCTCCTGGAAGTGGAAGTAAAATGCGCCTGTACAGGTGCGTTTTATTTCTGCTTCCAGGAGTGATGAGGGCATCGTGGGCTGGATGAATTGGCATTGGGCGCCAGATCTGGCCCCCAGGCCATAGTGACCAGCTCCCTGAACCATGTGACCGGCCCATGGCCTGAAAAGTTTGGGCACCCATGTTATAGCTCACACTCTGCATCAAAATCTTTGGGATTTTCACCAGGAGGATGAGGATTGGACAGCATATTTTCCATGCTGCCTTTCTGCCAGAATAATATATTACTGATTTAGAGCAATCTGATTCCAGGAGGATATGTAATGTGTGTGTGACTAGTGCACAGGACTCATGTGGATTTTCTTTCAATCTGCAGATGCACAAGATTACCTAGATGAAGTGTCCTTGCCTGATTTTGATTTACTAAATGATCCGGAGGATGAACTCCTGTGTGCCAACCTCATGAAGCTAATCCAAGTCAGCCTCAACAAAGCCAAGATCAACTCGAACCGCCCCTCCAGGCTCCTCATGCCTGACCAGCTGGTCACACAAGTTGGGAAGGAGCTGCTCCACTTGGCTTACCGGGAGCCTTGTGGTTTGCGGGGGGCCCTGATTGACCTTTGTGTGGAACATGGGAAGGGGTGCCACAGTGTGGGGCAGATTGCTGTGGACCCCAGCTTAGTGCCTACTTTCCAGTTGACTCTGGTTCTAAGACTGGACTCTCGGTTGTGGCCAAAAATCCAGGGGCTCTTTAGCTCTGGCTCTGCTTTCTCTCCAGGCTTCAGCCAATCACTGAAGCTCAGCACTGGTTTCAGAGTGATTAAAAAGAAGCTGTATAGCTCTGAGCAGTTGCTCATAGAGGAATGTTGAGATTTATCACCTCCATCATCCCCACCCCTTTGCTGGTGGGTTTAACTGAGCATTTCCTTTAAGATGTGGTGACCAGCACCAGCTGAAAGTGGGGTGAGGCCTGTTACTTTAAAAGGGCTATGGAACATAAACTGATTTTGAGATGGGCTACCCTGGGGGCAGGGAGAGGGGAGCCCACTCCCCTTGAGTTAGATTAGGTGGATGTTTCATTGGCAGAGCTAGTGGTGCAGAGGTAGTCCAAAGAGGAGGCAGAAAGTGAAACTTGAAAAAAAATAATTAGCATTCTGCTACTTTGTAATTCTGACACAAACAAACCCCTCTGCTGAGTAGGCCTGGATACAGCAGGTTAGCTTTAAAAATCCAGCTTTTTCTCTTGACTGACTGAGCAGTATTTTTCTTCTTGAGAGCTGATGTGACATAACATAACAGCAGCAGGCCTGCCACGAAGGGTAGATGAAGGTTGCCTCTGTCTCCGATTGTTGTTGTTGTTTTTGTTCCTGTTAAGCTGTTTTTTTTAAAAAAATGTAGTTAGTGATCAGTGGATGTTTGGTGAAAGGTGTGAAGTGTGTGGGCGATGGTTTGTAAGTGTTAAGGTCTATTAAAAAAAGGGACCAAGGGACATGTAACTTGCTGTGAAGAAGTTCTGCTACTGACACGAGGGCAGCTATAGAAGAAGGCAGCTAAATGAGGAGTTCTGCATGTGAAGAAAACGGGGTGGGTTTGTATCCACCAGAGCACTGTTGTGCAACTCCGTTAGTTTGAGTGAGAGCCATGTGGGAGGCACAGGGCACTGAGAACTATTGTGCCCTGTTGTGAGTAGGATTCCTGGTGAAGTAGATCTTAAGTGGGGGGAGGTGTGAGGTGATGCTTGCAATGGGTGGGGGAAGGGAGGGGGCAGGAACCCTCACGGCCGGTCTGTGTAGCGCTTCCATTGACTACCGTTCACATGGAATACACTTGATGTTCAAGTTTTTGAAGATTTCCTATGCAACTTGTTTTTTTTTTACTTTTCTAATAAAAAAATAACTCTAGTGATGGATTTCTCTTCTTGTCTTTTCTGTTCTCTGGTATCCAAAGGGATTTGGGAAGGTGATGGTGGTGCCATCAAAAGAGCAAATGGGCACCCAAACTCAGCATTTCTGGTTTCCTACACCTCAGAGTATATATACGATGCTATCTACAGAGGAAGACTCCCTGTAATACCAAGTTCAAAGAAGGTTGCCTGCTTGCTCCACTTGATTCAGTCCTTCAGAGGGGTGATGGAAGGGTGGGAAACCAAAGTGTGGCTGGAATTCATGTGTTGTGCCTTCTACTTTCTGGTTCCAAGTACTGTACAGTCAAACTTCGCATAAAGAGTGCCTCGTTTAAAGAGCAGAATTTTATCTGAATGTTCGCTTCGCTTAACAAATAAAACCAACCAAAAACTCGCTTAACAAATAAATCAGGGTTCGCAATCCCCCCCCCCCACAATTGGTCACTTACAATGGTGTTTCGCTTAAAGAGCAATCCTGTGGAACGCATTGTGCTCTTTAAGCGAGGTACAACTGTACTGCACAGCAAAGCAAGTGTCCCCTTCATTTTCTCCAAGGCATGTCGGCACCACCTATTCAAAAACCACAGATTCCAAGCATCTACTGACAAAACCCACCCCTCTCTCCTGACATAAAGATATACATGATACCTTACAAACCTGCATGTCACAGTGAGCCTGTTGAATGAAACCGCGCAGAAAAGCAGGTACCCACTCACTAGGAGGGTGGACTGTGGCTAAATGGTCAAAAGGCCTTGGCAACCTCTGCATGGCGGGTAAGGGGAAACACAAGGTGTTCTGCCAACGGCTGTCAGTTTACAAATAAAATTATAGTGGTACCTAGCAAATTTCTGATAAGGTGAAGGTTGCCTTTGCTTGAAAGCCAGTCATCTCTGACTAGGGTTCAGTGGTCATCTCTGTTTATAGCCGAAGAGCCAGCGCATCTGCAGACATTTCTGTGAACTGGTGGCACCAATCACTAGTCGCCAGAGTGTATAGAATGCTGTGACATTTTCCACCAAAGCAGTACCTATTTATGTGTAATTTCTTGTTTTCAAAAGTTGGCAGGAGCTGGGACAGAGATGGCAGCTCACTGTCATGCAGCACTCAGATCTCGAATTGCTGACCTGCTCATCTTCCAGTCAAGTTCAGCATCTTAACCACTAAGCCACCGCAGTCCCTTCTGATCAGGTATAGGGCAGCAACATTTACTAAGAAGGGGCACATAAGCCTTCTCAAGATGGGGCCAGGGTTGTGACATAACCCAGTAAAAGACACTCCCCTTGGGCAGCCGGGGGGTGGGGGCATGCACTTGCTTTCAACCTGTGAACAGTATTGATCTTAGAAGTGAAGAAATGGAACTGAACTTTCCTCCTAGCCCAGGAGTTCTCAAACTTTTAAAGCTGGGGGCCAGATGGCCATTTTGCTCTTCCTCCACCACATGGCACTTCCTGGTGTGGAGGCAGGGGAGGGGCACATGAAATGGTGCCGTGGGCTGCACCTGGCCCACAGGCCACAGTTTGAGAATCCCTGTCCGAACCCCACAAAGTTAAAGTGATGAAGCCTAGCATTGGATGCTAGGTAGAAAATGGTAGAAGGTCTTGGAGAGTGCAAATGGCTGAAACTATTTAACTTTTCCTCTGAAACATTGTCTTTTGTCCTATAACTGTCTGCCTTGTCCTCTTGAACCCGCGCCTGCAAACTCACTAAGCTAAAATCAAAAGAATGGCATTGGGGGGTGTTTGAGATTGGTAATTTTCATTTCTTGAACTCATACCTCACTTTACTGTGAGAAAAGAGATGGAAGGTGGCTAGCAGCACTAGCATTCAAACAAAAAAGATTCAAGACAATAAACAGAGAAATAAGGAGCAACAGCTTCAGCTACGGCACAGCAAAAATGTCTGCCTGAATAAATGGGTCTTTTCCTGACAGTGGGGGGATGACATTGAGAGGCCCAGCCAAGCCTCCTTCAGCAAGAAGTTCCATAGCCTGGGAGCTGCCACTAAGAAGGTCCTGTTTGCAACTATGCTATTGTGACCTCTTTCCTAACTGCTGAAACCAGTGGCTTTGCATCTTAAATTGCATTTGCTCTGGAGAGGTTAGTCTAAACCAGGGGTCAATTCTTGGGCTTCAATTTCCAGAAGCCCTGATCAGCACGAGTGCTGACCTGGGTGTCTGGGACTTGAAGTCCAAGAACACCCCGAGAGCCAAGTTTGCTGACCCCTGCTCTAAACCAAGGATGGGGAAGTGATGGTCTTCCAGGTATTGAGGAGCTGCAGGTTGGATCAGCCCTGGTCAGGACAGGCAGTGGCAAAAGATAGTGGGAACAGAACCTCTGGAGGAGACTTTACATTCTCTCTTTGAGGTCGGCTGGTGTTACATAACCCACAGCAATGGCTGGGAAAGCTGGCAGGTTTGTTGTACAGTATGTCTTTTTAGAGAAAAGTCTGTTGAGAAGACCGGTGTTGATACTGCCAAACCAAACGTAGATTTGCACACAAATTAGCAAAAGCTTTATAGCAGTGGCTCCCAATGGGATCTCATGCCCCACAGGGGGATTTCAATCAGTGGTGGGATGTCAAAATTTTTACTACCCCACCGTGATGTCATCACAGTGTGGGCGGACCTAACATCATGATGTCATGTCATGGGTGGGGCCAAAGAAAAAATACAAAATAACAAAAATAGGGAGCTTCAGGCTATAGGGAGCTTCAGGCTAGCAGCTTCTCTTTCTCCATTTGGGAGGATAGCAAGGAGGCCATGCATATGCGCCAAGCACTAGGCGTGCATGCACACCAAGTGCTTGGCACACATGCACAGTGGGGGAACCAGTGAGAAGGTAAGCCCCGAAGGTGGTTCCCCCCAAATGCTGCTACAGGTTCTCTGGGACACTGGGAAAAGTTACTACCGGTTCTGGAGAACTGGTGAGAACCTGTTACATCCCATCACTGATTTCAATTCCCAGAAGCCTAAATCAGTACATTGGCTGATCAGTGCTTTGTGGACTTGACTTAAGCTTCTGGGAATTGAAGTCCAAAAACCAAAGGTTGGGAAATACTGCTTTAGAGCCTCCGATTAGGGCAGATCTATTACAAAAAATGACTTACTGTATATACTAGAGTATAAGTCTAGTTTTTTATCCCCCAAAATGAGATCCAAAAAAGGGACTCGACTTATACTCGGGTTAACAACCCAGAGGGTCAGAAAACCACAGTGGTCCAAATTCAAACACACATTTTTTTAAAAAGTACTAACACTACCATAAAAACTCAAAAACATATCCACACAAATGTCTGAATAAATTAATTTTACCATATTTTTATGTATTTTAATTACTGAAACTCACTAGCAGCTGCTGCATTTTCCACCCCTGACTTATACTCAGATCAATTTATTTTCCTAATTTTAGAGGTCCAAATTAGGTACCTTGACTTATATTTGGGACAACTTCTAGTCGAGTATATATGGTAAGTTTGACATACCTATCTGGATAATACACTTTTGAAGAGGCAGTGCCCTAGGGTAGTCCTCAGCATCTCTTCGTCTGATTCTGCTTGGACTACAACTTACATCATCCTTATCTATTGGTAGAGCATGCTTTCCTATCCTTGGCTTATACCTGATGTAATTGTATGGCCTATACTGTGAAGACAACGACAACACCATGTATACGTACATATGTGTGCATGGATGAGTATGTTGGAATTTTTTGAAACTGCTGTCTTAATTTTATGTACAGTATAAATATTATGTATAAAATTAAGATATAGAGTAGTGATGGTGAACCTTGGCACTCCAGCTGTTCTTGAACTTCAATTCCCAGAAGGCCTGATCTGCAGGAGTGCTGACTTGGGCTTCTGGCAATTGAAGTCCAGAAATACCTACTGTTATAGAGGGAGGAAGAAAACACACAAAATATAATATTGCAAAGTGATTCTACAAGTGGAATAAACTTTTTAACAAACCTGGGGGAAATACCCCGCAAAGTGAATGAGTCATGCTCAGCATGTTCAGCTGTACAGTGCTGACTGCGAATGTCTGACTTCAGCTAAAAGTCAGCATGTTGTGGAGCGGGTTACAGGTTTCAATTTCCAGTTTTGATTTGCAGGAGCAGCATCTGGTGCCTATTAGAGAAGAATATTTTGCCAGGATTATATTCCCATATGAGGGAGGGTTTAGGAGCTTTCTTTTGAAAAAACATGTGTGTAGGATTGTATCCTGACACCACTGCAAAATGCAACAAACAAACAAACACTCCATTCTCCTTTTAGAAAAAGTATGCAAAGCTAGTTCCTAAAAGTTTTAGATTTACTGAGATGCTACTTATTTAGGTAAGGTAAAGGTAAAGGTAGCCCTTGCTTGCAAGCCAGTCATGTCTGACTCTAGAGTGCAGTGCTCATCTCTGTTTACAGCCAAAGAGCCAATGCTGTCTGAATCTGCAGATGTTTCCATGGTCATGTGGCAGGCATGACTATATGCCGGAGTGCCCAGAATGCTGTTACCTTTCCTGCCAAAGCAATACTTATTTATCTACAGTAGAACCCTGCATAACGAAAATAATTCATTTTTCCCATTGAGATGCATTGGATCTTATAACGAAAATTTTCATCATATGGGGCACAGTGGTTTTTTCAAATCCTCTTCATTGTATATGATGATAAATTTGCTGTTCATAGGTATATTGCAATATTTGAGATCTCAAAAACCTGATGTGCTAGAAAAAAACGGATGCCAGATTCGGAATCAGTACCTCAAAATTACCTTAGAATCGTTAGAGTACTTCATGCCAGAAAAATTCTGTTGACCAGTGTTGCTGTTGTTGTTGTTGCTGTTGCTGTTGCTGCTGTTGTTGTTGTTGTTGTTGTTGTTGCTGCTGCTGCTGCTGTTGTTGTTGCTGTTGCTGTTGTTGTTGTCATTGTTATTTTGCTGTAAGAGACATTTGTTATACAGGGTTTTACTGTACTTGCAATTTCTTGCCTTCAAAGTGCTAGGTTGGCTAAATTTACACAATCCGAGGAAGAGTTACAAATTCAAGCGAAGAACGGAGATAATCAGCAACAGAGATGCAGCCCGCAAACATGAAGTTAGAATACAACTGACATTAGACAGACTTGAATTTTGAACACCTGGTACCATCAAATGCGGAAAGAAGTTTCTAGCAAAAGTTTTCTATACGTTGGAGGGGCTGGTCCTTTAATGAAGTCACAGAAAGTCTCCATTCAGGTGTGGGTCAGTCTTAGTAACATACCTCTTTATCTGCTGCTTCTGCCACATGCTTGAGGAGCAGACTGTGGAGCACCAAGCCTAGCAGTGGACAGTTCTGGCTCTTTTGAGGGGCAGCGTCCCTTCTGTTTCTGTAACGGAAGCAGCTGTAGTCATGGGGTGTCATGGCAAATTCTAAAGGTTTAGTTCTTTCATCCCAATAGGATCTGTGGCTTTGCATTCATGGAAAGTTCAGAACAATATATAATTGCTGGGGAAATGGATTCCCCCACAGCTATATTTGGATTGTGACTAGGATAGAGGAAGGCAGCCTCCCAGTTTTAGAATGATTTCCTCCACCTTCCAGTTATTGAGCTACCCTTAACTCAGCCCCTGAGGAGGACTGCAGCTCTGCTCAAAGGGGACAGGATAGGGACATGCTGGCTATACTAAAAGGGTGCTGGACAGGGAGTGATGTGGGCGTCTAACCCTAACAAAATATGTACATCCCCACTCACTTTCTAATTTCAACTTTTCTCTGAGGATTCAAACCAACAATCTCCTGCTTACAAGACAAAACTTCAACCTCTAAGCCACAGCAGCTCCACTGACAATGGAGCTGCTTTTGTAATCTTATCTTTGGCAGCACAGGAGCATGGAGCCCTGCTCGTTGGCTCAGTCATTCTGGGTATCACAGTTCGGTATCTTTGGATTGGCACACAAGGGGGGGCGCCATGGTACTGGGGCCTGGGGTGCACCCTGGGCTGAGCCCTGGTAGCCTGATGGGCCAGCCCACCACTGGGACAGGGTGGAGTGTTTTAACCTCTGGCTCTCCTTTCTCACACTAGGTCAGGCAAAAGGAACTGCAGAATGAACTTACCAAAAGGTGCCTTCATTTTGGCATTTTCACATCTGGCTTAGAAATGGAAGAAGAAGATTAGGTGGGTTGTCAATTGTGGAGGAGCAAATTAAAGTACAGTACGAATGTTTATTGATTTGAGTATGAATTTTAATGTATAGATATTTTATTTCTGAAAACTTAGGGTCTTTGAATCCATTTAAAAATTATTACAAAACAACCCTTGCTTTGAAGACAGTGATTGGGGGAAGGGGGAGAAGACATCATAAACAAGATCCACTTCTACAGTATCTTGGATATCTTGGAATAGTTATTCAGCGAGGAGCCCATGCATTGGTAGACATCACTACAATGAAATTCTGCACATGTAAATGGACCTGAGAAATCAAGTCCATTTGCATGCTTTTTAAAATTCATTTGAATATCACATCACCAGCTGGCTAGGTGGACCATCTTGCCCAAGCAGCTCCTCTGGTGGGTTAGTGGGTAAGGTGCTGAGCTTGGAGACCAGAAGGATGGGTTCTATACCCGAAAGCTGGATGATGGGGGACATGAAAGGAGCCTCATTCCAGCTTCCCCTGCAAAAATCCTTTCAACCCAGAGTAATCTCTGAAATAAAAACACACACCTTGCCCAAGGGATCGGGGAGGGGGATTTTCCTTAAACTTGATTCTCAATAGTGAATCATGAATCTGTCTGTTGCAGTGGTGGGATGTCAAAAATTTTAGTACCCCACCGTGATGTCATCACAGTGTGGGCTGAGCTAACATCATGATGTCATGAGCGGGGCCAAAGGAAAAAAATATAAAAATACAAAATAATAAAAAAATAAAAATAAGCACACACACACACACACAACCCACCCACCCACCCACCCACCCACAACACAAGCCCATAAACAGACAAACAAATAAATAAATAAATAATACATTAAAATACTGCCAAACACCCAGCTCAAACACAAATCAACTAGAGCTTTTAAACCAGAGCTTAAAGATTATTCTGGCTAATCTTTCTCACACTAGGTCAGATGGAAGGAACTACAGAATGAACTCACCACAAGATGGCTTCATTTTGGCACTTTTCAACTTTCAACAGTTAAAGAAGTTAGGTACTAAGTCTTTGCCTAAACAGTTCTCTAGGATAATATGTGTTAATGTAAATGTAAAACAGCTGTACCTCTTTAAGGCTTCTCCAATTGGAACAGCACTTGGAACAGCACAGGTGTAGCTTATTGATGAGGTAACTCCAAGACTTTGCTTATAAACCCCAAGCCAGGCCCCTAGGCCTGCCGGATGCCAGGCCTTTTTGAGAACTGTGGTAGTACTTCAATATAGGTAAAGGTATTAAATACACATTAAAATACAGACACACCACATCCAAAGGTGAGTCACTTACCCTGGGGAGGTTCAGGCTATAGGGAGCTTCAGGCTAGCAGCTTCCCTTCCTCCTCCCTGCTTGGGAGGACAGCAAGGAGGCCGTGCATACGCGCCAAGCACTGTAGGCGTGCATGCACACCAAGTGCTTGGCATGCATGCGCTGTGGAGGAACCAGTGAAAAGGTAAGCCCCGAAGGTGGTTCCCCAAAAAAGCTACTACCGGTTCTCCGGGACACTGGGAAAAGTTACTACCGGTTCTGGCGAACTGGTGAGAACCTGTTACATCCCATCACTGTTCTGTTGTAAGAAATAAGTCTATAGCTGGCTGGACTGTTCAGACAACATACATCTATAAACATCTGGAAGTAATAACTGGCATGATAGCATGGGAGTTTGATAGTAATCCATTTGAAAGTACTGTACCTGGAATGGCATCGTGGCCAACTTTACCAGTTCTTGGCCTGAATCTGACACCAATAGCCCTAATTAGAGAGGAAAGCTTGAATCAATTAGCTTTACATAATTGTTGACTCATCATTCAGCAACTGATTCAGTAGATGTATTCTAACTGAGATTAAGCAATTGGATTAGGATTTTGGAAATGAGTAACAAGTTATATAGCAGTAAGTAACAAGGTGAGTTGGGGGCAATTTAATGAGGACACAACAAAGTTACACTAGGAAAATAACATAACAAAACAATTTGACAGTTAGTCTAGATCTGTGAGAGAATACTAGAACTGTTGGTGTTATTAAATGCTGTCAATCTTAGTCTGTCATTTCTAGTCCATCCACTACACAACACTGGGTATATCATGAAAATTGTTACCCAGATATCATCTTCCCTTATGTTTCCCTGCCAGCTTTATTTTCCTCTTGTATACTGCTTTTGTATTTGCCTGTTCTAATATGTCTGTATATGTTGTAGGATTATATTTTCCAGAGTCCTACTTGCAGTAATATATGTGTATGTACATAGAGATTATATTTGTTACACTCACTGCTGAGGGTGAGAGGGAAATTGGGTGGGTTAGGAATAATCTGGTGTTCTTTTACTGTATTAAAAAAACCTCACAAAGACTTCACATTAAAGAAAGTAAAAACAAAGTTAGCATTACTGCATCCATCCTGTGATTTTGATCTGACTAGTACAATTGCCTTTCCTTTTTTAAAAAAGTTAATTTAAACAGCATGTTAAGAAGAGTTCTGAGTGTAGTTTTTCAAATTTTACCGCTATCGAGAAGGTTCCGGAGGGTGGGGGGCATTTTATTTTTTTGAAGAAGGGTAAGAAGTAAAAGCAGCTATATTTTGAAATCTTCATATTTTAATGGAAATGGCAATAGAGTACCTTTCTGGGTCCTCCAACTAGTTACACAACAAATTACATTTTAAGAAGTAACTGTTCCAACTCTGCCCTCTCTTTATACCAGGGGTGGCCAAGCTGCAGCCCATGGGCTGGACCCGGCCAGTGATACCATTTCATGTGGCCTGCTGCTGCCCTCGCCACTACCAGAAGCGGAAGCAGAAATGGACTCATTTACAACAGCCATAAAATGTGCCCACACATTTGTAAACACCGCCAATGGCTGCCATAAACACTGCCTTAAATGCACCCACGGCTGTTGCAAATGCATTTATGACAGCTGAAGATGCATTTTATGGTAGCGTTTATGGTGGGAAGAACCACATGACTGGCCCGCTCAGCTGTCCAGGGGTCATGGTCTGGTCCACAGTGCGAAAAGGTTGGGAACCCCTGCTTTATACCACAATGATTCCTAACTCTTGGAATCACCTATCATGGAGAGCCTTCTCTGTCAGGTATGAATTTGTTAACCATTATGTCTACAGCCAATGGGTCTGTGACATATGAAGTAGATACTGTACAGTATTTCAAGACCCAAGAGACTGTGCATTTAAATAAAACTGAGAATCCATGAGAGAGATACAAAGCACAGCACATGAGATGGGTTAGATTACCACACTTCTGAGCATCCAATTTTAATTGTGAAAACGGCACAAGAACAGGTCATAATCAAAACCTACAGTTATAACTTTATTTATTTATTTAGATTTATACTGCTGTCCACTCGCTGTGGCAACTTAGAGAAGCTTACAATCAATACAACAACAATACAGTAACAGTCATAGTAACAAACAAAATACGGTACTACAATCCAAAACAAAACACAGACTATCTCCCCTCCGGCCATTGGTGGGGGCCCAGAGGTGGCAGTGAAGAACTTTAAGAAAAACGATCACCTAAATGTAAATTAAGCTGTTTGCAAATTAGAACTCAATAAGATCTGTCAGGTATGGGATTTGAAAAAAGAATCTCTCTTTCGTTTAGGACTCGGAATAACAGGTTTATGGGAGCTTTATTTTTACATCTTTAAACTTTAAGATGGGTGTTTTGTCCCGTGTGTTTTCACATAGCAGTTGTTGTATATTTGTTGTAGCCATGGGTTGCCTCAGTATGTGGAAAAGAGGTCCTCAGGTACTGATGTGCCTTTTCCACATAGATTCCCTTTCCCTCAAGATCCAATGGCATGCAGGCAATAAGGAAAACAGCACACACGTGGGGGAATTTGTTGACAAATCTCCTTCTCCTTTCACAAAATCTTGTTTTCATGGTAAAAAAAAGGTGGACATGTAGCCAATTGCCTTTCTTGATTGTGCATTGTTAATAGGAAGATCAGGGCTAGGGTTAGGACTGAATTTTCTACCTGAGAAAATTGTATACAATAAACCCATGATGGCGAACCTTGGCACTCCAGATGTTCTTGGACCTCAATTCCCAGAAGACCAAGCCCCCTGAGAATCCACGTGAATGGGTTTAGTGCAATTAATCCGCCCCATGCTGTGTTCGTCGCTCCCTGAAGCGGAAGAATTAACCCGGAAGAGCCTTAACCATAAGGGTGGGTTTTACTTCCGTTTCCGGGAGTGACAAGGGTAGGATGGGCTGGATGAATCTCAGTAAACCCATTTGTGTGGATTCACAGGGGGTTTGGGCTTCTGGGAATTGAAGTCCAAGAACATCTGGAGTGCCAAGGTTTGCCATCACTGCAATAGACCTGTGCAATAGACCTGTGCTCGATACCAACTGGGTTCCTAATGCCCAGTGTACTCCCTGAACAGATTACCAGAAGCATAGGCAGCAGAACAAATGGAAACGTGGCCCCCAGCCACTATCAGTTTGGCACACTGTCTTGTTGTAATCTGGGATACTGAGGAAAATGGAAGGTATCTCGTTATGTGATGCAAAGAAAAAGCTAGTCAGTAAGAGGGAAGCAGCAAGTGGGCCCAGTAGAGCTGGTTCTAAGAATCTGATGGCTGCTCATAGATACTGAGTGCTGAGGCCAGGCATGCCTGATGTTGATTGAGGCAGCATCTTTTTGTGTGTGGGCAGTTCAGATGTAGAAATTTCAACTTCTGAATCTTGTCCTACTTGCAAAGATGTATGCATGGTGTTCTGAGTTATTTAAAAAACAACAACACACACCACAATTTGCTGTTTATTGCTTGTCATTTTTCAGGTCAAGGTTACTAATTACTCATCCCGGAACTAACTTCACCAGGCTTGTTACGAACATGGTACTTTTGGGTTACAACTACATTTTGTTTTTATTTTATTTTACTTAGTATCAAAATGACCAAAAATTACCACACCCCCAAAAGCAGAGTTTTAGGACCAAGAAGTACATACAGTGGTACCTTGCTTAAAGAGCGTAATGCATTCCACGGGATTGCTCTTTAAGTTAGTTTGCTCTTTAAGCAAAACACCATTGTTAGTGACCAATTGTGACTTCTGGCGAGGGTGGGCGGTCTGTGAACCCCGATTTAGTTGTTAAGCGAGTTTTGGATTGGTTTTAGTTGTTTAAAGCCCTATATGGTAGTGGGCCAGGATACCTAAGAGACTGCGTCACCCCAAGAACATCTGTCTGTCCCACCAGGGCGGATCGGAGAGGCTCTCTTATCATTCCATCAGCTAGAGATGTGCATCTCTCTAGCACCAGGAGGAGGGCCTTCTCCGTGTCCGCCCCGGCCCTTTGGAACCTCCTGCCAACTGAGTTACGTCTACAGACCGGGCTCCTGCCCTTTCGGAAGGGTCTAAAAACCTGGCTGGCAGGGCAGGTGTGGGGCTCCAGGAATGTGGGGTCCCATGCTGGGTGGCTGATCTAATGGGACAGCCACCCCTTTCGCTGTTTTAAACTTTTAAACTTTTTAAATTTTTAAATCTTTTTTAGTATTTTGTAAATTACAGTTTAATTTCTTTTTAAATTAATTTTAAACTAATCACTAAATTTGTAGGGGTATAGTGGGATTGTTTAGCTTGTTTTGCACTTATGTGGGATTTTTGTATTGTTTAAGTTTGATCTGCATTTATGTTGTAAGCCGCCTAGAGTCGGGTTCGCCTGATTGGGGCGGGATAATAAATCTAAATAAACAAAAATAAAAATAAATAAATAAGTGAGGGAACCATTCAGAGAAAATTCTGCTCTTTAAGTGAGTTAGTCTCTAAGCGAGGCGTTCTATATGCAAGGTTTTACTGTATTAAGAAGATGGTGTTATTGTTATTATAATTGGTATTGTTAAAACTCAATAACTCACACTGTTCAGGGAGCACCAGGGGCGTAGCTACCGCCGTATCTGCCATATCAATTATATGGGGTCCCCGGGCCACGGGGGCCCCCAACGTGCGTAAGCAAAACAAATGACAAAAGTAAAAAAAAAGCAATTTCTTTTTTTCCTGCGTAAAGCGTGCGTTCAAAAGTTGGCAACACCCTACATCGGTTATCGCGGGCTGCGGGATTTCCCCGTTTAAGTCATTTACTTCAACGGGGGAATCCCACAATAATCAATGTACATACGATAGGATGATACACCACGGACGGAGAGCAGTGACAGATAGATAATTATGATGAATAAATATTTCTTTTAATTTTATGCATTTTTTTTCTTTTGTGAGAAATCTTTACCCTTCCTAAGGGCCCCCAAACAAATTTTTATATGGGGCCCCGCCAAGGCACGCTACACTTCTGGGGAGCACACAAGGCATTAGGGACCCAGTTGGTATCAAACAAGGGTTCGTCATACTACTACAACAATAAAAATAGCAACAAAACCAGTAGCATTAAAAAAAATTATACTAGCAACCCTGTCACCCTCTAGATTAACGTTATACCCAACAACATATTTAGAAATAATTGATCAGAACTATGCTTCACTTGATTGCAGCTCACAGCAAGAAGTGAGACTCAATTAAAAAGTTAATGCTACTTGACTAGACTGCAGCTACTGTGGACGCAGTGAGAGCATAGTATAGATGACAACTAAGGTCAGCTTTCTACTCTCCCCATTCCTTGATTCTTCTGGACTTTCTGAAATGCCAAGATATTTTGTGCCATGTTTCTGTGAAAGAAGGAATCTGTTTTGTTGAATTCCAGGAAGCTTTGGAATGGGACCAGTAGTGGTAGAAAAACACATGCAGTGACTATTGGCTGGAGCAATTAAGCAACCAAGCACATGGGAAGCCTCACATGGTCTGAACAGGCTGATGAAAGGCTCCACAATGTAATTTAAGACCAACAGTTACAGCTCTAGAGAAGAAAGGAAGCACAGGTAGTCCCAGCCAAGCATCTCATTCCAGAGGCTGCTTTTAGCCAACAAAATCAGAAAGATCAAAACCACCATCTCTCTTGAAAATAAACCCCTTTGAGGGTATATGCCAGAGGAGCACTAAGATAACACAGACTGCTGGCTAGGCCTCATCTAGGGTGTCATTTCTGACCTTCACAGAGAACCCACCTAACACTTCATTGTGACTTCATGTGGCAGTTCAGTGAACCTTCTGACAAGTTGGTTAAATCTCTTGTTCTTGATAATCTGGCTCAGAGAGCACGTTGCAGACCAAGGGTGGTCTGTGGACTAGAGGAAAGGAAAAATCTCACTTTAACATGTTAGGGAGGGCCTGCACAGCCATAACCTGTCTATACAGTAAAACCCTGACTTACGTAAAAAGTCTGTTCCATAGGCTTTTACGTAAATTGGTTTTTTATGTAACTCGAACCAAATCCATAGGGGGGGGGAAATAATTTTTTATGTAACTCAAAGCAAACCCTAGGAAAATGATTTTTTAAACGTAAATCGAAGCAAACCCATAGGAAAGTGAATTTTTATGTAAATTGAAGCATGCCCATAGTAAAAATGATTTTTTTAAATGTAACTCGAAGCATGGGAGCAAGGCTGATGAAGTAGAATTGATCCATGAAAGCTAACATTAAAATATAACAGTTAGTCTTCAAAGTGCTATAGCATTTTGTTTTGTTTATTCTCTGATATGCATGAAACACATACTAACACGGTAACCATTCCAACAAAAATCAACTTTTTACTATACTAGGTAAAGGTCTCCCTTGCTTGAAAGCCAGTCAAGTCCAACTTTAGGGTGTGGTGTTCCTCTCTGTTTACTGACTGCATCTGTAGATGTTTCCGTGGTCATGTGGCAGGCATGACTAGACACCAGAACATACAGAATGCTATTACTTTTCCCACCAAAGTGGGACCTATTTATCTACTTGCAATTTCCTGCTTATGAACTGCTAGGTTGGTAGGAACTGAGACACAATGGGAACTTACTCTGTCACATAGCATCCGGGTCACGAACTGCTGACCTTCTGACCATCTGGTTGTCAAGCTCAGCGTCTTAACCACTAAACTACCACGGCTCCTTTTTACTACACTACTTACTAATTTATCATTGCATTTTTATTGTTTTCCCACCATTCATTGCATGATTCTTAGAAGTTTATTACAGTAACACCTCGGATAACGTTTACCTCGGATAATGCTAAAATCGTATAACGTTAAGTAATCTGGGGAGAAGAATTGGATCGAATAACATTAAGGTCCTATGGGATGGATCGGATAACAACCGCTAAAGCCTGTGCAGTTACAATGTATCTCTATGGAGCTTTAACGTTATCCGATCCATCCCATAGGATTTTAACACGGATCGGATAACACTAAAAATTGGATAACACCAAGACTTGTGGAACCAAGTCTTAGTGTTATCCGAGGTATTACTGTATAAGCTAAGAATGGGGTCGTTTTAAATAGTTAGGCATCTGAACCGGAAGAAATTGATATAGACTTGAGGACTGATATATGCCAAGAGGTTTCATGTTTAGGCACATTCCCCCCCTGTTGCCAATATTACAACATACTGCAAAACCACAAATGGACAGATATCTTGACATGAGTCAAGGCACAAGATCACTGACTCACGGAGAGGTTTAGTGATGGTGTCATTTTGAAATCAACTGGTCTGACTGAAAATACAGGTATAGGTAAAATGAGAGATTAGGGTGTAAAAAGTCATTTGGGAGATGAAGCTTCTGATTATACTCATTTTATATATGTAATTTGTCAACTATGTTTACAGACAAAGACTCAGTATGGGAAGAAGTTCAGCAGGTAGAGCTTAAGCAGGAACAAATATTTACTGTATCTTATTGGGAAGAAGAGTTTTGAGGCAATTTTAGAACAAGCAGATTTTTTAGCACATTATTTATTTTTGCAACCCATTTTCTTAGCTGCATGGCACACAATATTGAAGACTACCAGGGGGTTACAATCTGAGTGAAACAGAATAACATTTGTCTTAACAACACTGGTCACAAACTTTCAGTGGACTGGGAAGCATAAGTCCTGAACATAATTAGGTTTGTGAACTACTGTTTAATCACATACTGTACTTGGCAATGCATCTGGCCAGTGCATTGTTCCAATATGGCCAACTTTGACATGAGCCCAGCCAGCTGTGTTGTCGTATTAAAATGGCTAAAGGAACATTGAAAATACGAGCCTCAATCCCACACGCGCCATTGGACCCTGCTACTGTAGCAGTAGGACCTCCCAATGGCGAGAGGCTCCTAGAATCTCAGGTAAATAGGCTATAATGGAAATGGACCACGTTCAACATTTGCACTTATAATGCACGTACTATTAGCAATCAAGCACACTTTAACCTGCTTATGGACGAAAAACTGAAAATAAATTGTGACATCCTTGGAATTGCCGAAACAAAGTGACGAAAAGCCTTACATGCTACCTAGACAAATGGAGATGAGATCCATCTTGGAGCGAAGAATGACAATCAAAATGTGGTAGGAGTTGGATTTATCATCTCTCACAACTTTGTGCAGTTTACAGAGGAAGTCTACATAAAGTCTCTAAGAATTACTATCCTAAAAATGAAGCTACCAAAGTCATGGAAATTAAATGCCATACAGGTGTATGCCCCATCTCATCTTATACAAAAGAAAATATTGAAGAATTATATGAAGAACTTGAAGAAGTACTCTGCAGGTGTAAGACTGGCTACACTATTGTCATGGGGAATTTCAGTGCAGTGGTTGGACACAGTAGGGAAATTAAATTCCAAGTGGACTGTCATTGTGTAGGAAAAATAAATGAGGCTGGAGACCGCTTGTTGGCTTTTTGTGAAGTCCTTCACCTTTGTATTGGTAACTCCTTTTTAAAGAAGAATTAAGTAAGGAGATGGACCTGGGCCTCACCAAATGCAAGAACAAATAATGAAATTGACTACATTGTAGTTAATAGAAGAGGCATGCTACATGATGTTTCAGGCATTACTCCCTTTAAAATGGGAAGTGACCATCATGTCATTCTTGATAATATGTGATGAAAAAGTTGAAAGTAAAATGAAAGCCATCAGAACCCCAAAGAAAAGGCCTGTAATTGATCCTAATCTCCTTTGAGAAGAGCTGGAGAAAATAGACTGGGTAAGCATAACAGATGTTACAGAGGAGTATGAACTTATCATCAGCCAGCTAAATGACTGTGTTAAAAAGGCGGAAATTGCTGCTGGAAATCACTCCAAAAACAGAATTTCCGAGGAGACTAGGCAATTACTTACTTACTTATGAAATGAAAAGAGATTGCTCTAATGATCTAGAATATTACCTGCTATGTCGTCTACTTAGAAGAAAGCTCCAAGAAGACCATGAAGCATACAGATGAAAAAGACTCATGGAAGTAGCTGAACAAAGAAGGAGCATTAAAAGATACAAGAAAGACCTGTCCCAATACCATGAGCAATTGCCTGTGCTGCTAAATGAGAAAGGGGAAAGAATAAGGTTCATTTTGCCGGTATTTCATGTACTTAAACCCTTTTTACTGCACTGGTCATCGACCACCATAAAGTTTGATTGATTGATTGAATAAGGAGAAGATCAGAAATGGGGGAAATGGTTAGGGACTACTATACTAATCTCTTTGAATAGAAATTAGATTTCAAGAACCGAGGATCACACCAACTAAGGAAGCATTACCAGAAGTACTAATCAGTGAGGTGCAGTATGCCCTAAAGGAAACCAAGTCAGGAAAGGCCCCTGGAATTGATAAAATCACCATAGAAACCATTGAGGCCAGTGGAGAAAACCTGCAAAAAGACCTGACACACTTGTTTACTAAATACATACTACATGGAACTATCCCAGCTAAGTGGAAAACATCAAAGACAGTATTAATCTTTAAAAAGGAAAATCGTGAAGAGATCAAGAACTACAGGCCAATATGTCTTTTGTCTCAAATATATCTCTTCACATGAGTTATTCTCAACAGAATAGCATGACAGATGGATGAGGGCCAACCAAGAGAACAGGTGGGTTTCAGGGGAGGATACAGTACCATAGATCATCTACATACTGTCATTCAGTTGATAGAATGACAGAGAGAGTATAAATTGCCATTTGTTCTCACTTTTGTGGATTATGAGAAGGCCTTTGATTCTGTTGAAACCAACGAGGTCTTTCAAGCACTCCGTGAACAAGGAATTAATCCATGTTATATCAGTCTTCTCAAATATGTGTATAAGGGATGTAGAACAAATCACTTTATTTCAGAAACCGATAAAGATTCCTATAAAAAGTGGAGTCCATCAGGGTGATACGATCAGCCCAAAGTTGTTTACTGCCACATTAGAATCAGCAATGTGCAATTTGACTTGGGAGGAAAAGGGAATTCATATAAATGGAAAGTACTTATCCCATTAACATGGATGATGTAGTGTTAATATCAGAATCAGTAGAAGAAGCGCAGAATATGCTCCAAGAGTTAGACGCAGAAAGTCAAAAGATCGGCCTGAAGATCAATACCTGTATGTCAAAAACAAAATATATACTGAATGCCTCCACAAATGTCATAGATATTAGATGTGGAAACAGGTTCTAGAAGAAGTTGATTCATATGTATACCTTGGGCAAGAGGTTAACCTAAGGCACAAGCTAACAAAATAAATTTTGAGAAGGCAAGCAGCATGGGCAGCTTTTAACAATATAAAGGATGTGCTTAGTGAAGCAAAAATGAGAAAATTATGAGTTGAACTCATCAACACCACCATCCTGCCTGCTTTTTTATACGGCAGTGGAACATGGGCATCTACAAAAGCTGACATCAAAAAAATTGATGTAACACAAAGAGCAATCAAACGAAGGATGTGACACATGCAGTGGGTTGACCGAATATCAAATGAAGAATTGCATATAAGATCAGATGCAAAACAAGCATCAACATTGATTGAGTTTGCAGGGCATCAGAGGACTGGGCATGTGTGCCGCCTCAAAGATGGCATGTGGATGAAAGCTATCACAGAATGGATATCCCTTGACATAAACCGATCACTAGGTAGGCCAGCAACCAGATGGGAAGACCAGTTCAGGGCAAAGTTCCTGAGGCCTTGGATGAGACTGGCATGGGATCAGAAACAGTGGAAGATGATGCTTCGATCCTCCATGTCAACCTGATGTGTGAAACATGGATCAAACAAGTAACCAAGTAAGTAAGAACTACTGTTAAGCATTTATAAATTAATACACATCTCCCAGACTATAAATTGCACCTGAAGATTTCTACTTTCAAGAAAGTCTTGATGCTGAAGCCAAAGCATCTTGTTGGGTCTCATAGTCTTTTATTGTTGTTGTTTTGCCATACACAATAGTGTTGTTAAAACCAGTCTGTTTATATGTATGGTGAGGCAAGAAACTGTTGAGAGCCAAAGTGACGTAGCTGATAAAGTGTCAGTATAAGACTCAGGAGACCAGCATAGCCATGGAAGTCTACTGGAGGATAACAATCTCTCAACATCTTACATATCTCAAAAACCCTATCAGGGTTGCCTTAAGTTGGAAATTACACAAAGGCTCATGACAAGAAAATAAAATGTTCTTCTAGTTCAAGCCTTTAATTGCAGATTGGAATTTCTGAATACTGTACATCTCAATTATCTATAAGCAGTCCTTCCTAAATCTTCCCATGAAATTTCTTTGCTCCACATTAGCTACTTTGAGACCCGTGACAGTTTCTTCACTGAAGTGTTCTGACATGGGTTTTTGGGTGTTGCTTTGCTAGTTGTGTATCCATTTATTCTCTTGCACAAAGACTGTCCCATTTGCTTCCTGCAGAATGTAGGGAGGCAGTGCTGTTTGGCCATATCATCCATTTGTTTCAAGAAAACTTACATTGAGATTAAGAAAGTTAGGTTAGGAATCAGTTGACAAAGGGTGGTGCTGGCTGGGCCTTTACATTGTCAGAAGAACACAAACCTGTCAGCATGGCCAGCTTGTGTGCCTTTAATTGTAGCTTGTTGTGTAGATCTGCTGATGAAGATTTCACAGCATGGAGAATTTTTTTTGTATCTCCTTCTCATGGCAGTGGAACAAACACGGGCTGTTGCTTCAGTTGACAATCTTCTTCACACAGGTTACAATGATTTCTCAAGAAATACTTACATATTTGGTCTTATTGCTGGTTATACACACTGAGTGACCTTTTAAAACAACCAAACAAATGGAGCAAGACTTATCTAGTTGGATTTTTAAATGGAAAGAGGGAGAAGCAAGTGATTGATCTGTGTTGAGAAATTTACTGCAGTTATTAGAAAGTAGTGTGGAAAATAACTACAATTCAGGGCCAACATCATCATCAAAGCCTGGGGTTCCCAACCTACAGCCCACAGGCCAGCCCTGGCCCACAGCACCATTTCATGTGGTCTGTGTCATCATTGCTGCCGCCACCAGAAGCGAAAACGGACATATTTTCAACAGCCATAAATGCGCCTGCAGTGTTTACGACAGCCACAGACACGTTTTATGGCAGCATTTACGGCAGGGGGAAATCACCAGTCCGGCCCATTCAGCTGTCTGAGGGTGTGTGATCTGGCCCACAGATTGAAAAGGTTGAGAACCCCTGATCAAAGCCATTCAGCAAGTCCTGTGACTCTGAACTTCCTATCTCACCCCATGAGAGGTCTTTGGATCTGGGAGCCAGCTATGATTTAAAACGTCTCCTCAAATCGTAGAGCAGTGCAATGTCCCATGCTGAATGTATTATGGTAGAAGTAAAAACTGGGGGCTAAACAAGAGCTTAGAAAGTTGTTTTTAAGATTAATTGATATACAGTAATTACATGCTGAAGTTGTCAATAACTGAACTGTGGTACTATAATTTTCTGGAACAAACCCCCCCCCCCTTTATATACAGACAAAACCTTAGATGGCTGCTAAACATGGTGATATACTTGAATGAAGATAGCTCCCTCTAATCCATCCAGCCGTCCAGCTGTCCGTCCGTCCATCCGTTGGTCCATCCATCCATCCATCCATCCATCCATCCATCTATCTATCTATCTATCTATCTATCTATCTATCTATCTATCTATCTATCTATCTATCTATCTATCTATCTATCCATCCATCCATCCATCCATCCATCCATCCATCCATCCATCCATCCATCCATCCATCCATCCATCCATCCATCCATCTACTGATGATTTTGCATGTACAGTAATACCTCTGATAATGATTACATTGGATAACGCTAAAATCAGATGATGATACAAAATATTGTAAAAAAAATTGCATTGGATAATGATCTGGTAGCCTTATCTGAGGTAAATATTCGTAGCAGTGGGGTAGCTGGGAAGCTGAACGGGAGCTCCCCATTTGGCTTCCCAGCCACCCCGCAGCTGTGGACGAAGAGGTTCCGTTCACAAGGAAAGGACAATCCCAGTGTCGGATTGCCCTATGCTTGCGAAGGAAACGTGATTTCCGACATTCGCAGACCTACCCAGGCAGTGCTGTAGGGCAAAACGCCGGGGTTCTTTCCTTGGCGATTTGCCTTGCAGCACTGCCCTGGTAGGTCTGGGGACATCGGGAACAGCGCGGATCGGGTCCCCTGACCTCCCCAGAGGTGGCAGGGGCAGTGGAAAGCCCGAAAAGGGTGGGAAAAAACCTAGTGTATATCCAACCTTGCATGTATATCCCAAATAGCTTGAACTCTTCTTGTGAGCTCTCCTCTGCTGTGATCTCTCCCTCCTTGTGAAATTTGCCAGGGCTTTCCCATAGAGGCTCTTTGTTGAAACCACTTGAAAAAATAACAATATTGCTGCCTTTCCTAGGCTATTGGCTGCAGATTTCCATTTTGAAAAGACTCAGCCAAAGTCTCTCCAGAGACCAGCCATGACTCCTCCTGAGTCACAGCTTTAATTACCCAGATGGGGCAAGAGTTGGCCAGTCCTCCTCCTGAACACAAAAATATATCTGGCCATTTCCTCTCCCCTCCCCTCACACCACCACTGAAGCAATACTCATTGCTCACATGTGAGGCGTGGCCACCATGACATTCAGTGATCACCTGAGGTGTCCTAATTACAGCCCTCAAACAGAAGCCCAGACAGATGAGTTCTGCCTGATGCGCCTGTGACTCCCTTACAACTTCTGAGCCAAGAGAGATAGATGTTTTCTGTGCATCACATTGCAAAGAGCAAGGAAGAAATTAATGTGTGCATAGGCTTGTGCATGTGCTGACTTGGTAGAACAATGGCCCCCAGCCTTTGGGGATTGGACTTCAATTCCCAGAAGGCTAAGTCAATCCCCCAAAACCCTGACCAGCTAATGTACTGACTTAGTCTTTTGGGAATTGAAGTCCAAAATCCAAAAGTTGGGGACCATTGTGGTAGAAGACGGCTTCTACAGCTCTGATAATTTATGCAGTTTGAATTTTCCATAAAATGGTGTATCTAAACCCAACCTTTTCAAGCCGGGGGCCAGGTCACACTCTCTCAGTCAGCTTTAAGGGCCAGATGGCCATTTTGCCCTGCCTGTACAATGGGGGTGACCATTTTGTCCCAACAGCTTCAAAGGGGTGGGCCTTTTTGTTTCTCAAATGCCTTTGGAGGGGGGGCACATAAAATGGCACCAGGGTCAGGATCTGGCCTACAGGCCTTAGGTTGGGAACCCCTGATCTATACCATGACACATCTGTAGCATCAGAAGAGCCAAGAAATTTTCCTTTAATTGGACCGCAATTTCTAAACTATTCTAGTCCAAAAAGGGAGCTTTTCAAAGTTCTGGCTTGGGGACGATGCTTTTGATCAGTCTTATGTGTAGGTAGTGGAATTCTTACTCAGCTGCTCCAGCTGTAGCAAAAGGGAGTGGGTAACTGAGAAGCTCTGTAAGATTATAAGTCACTACCTGTGACTTAGATTGTCTCTACAGTACTTTGCATGTTTTGTCGACATCCTGTGCTGTGCTAAATTGGGTGCAGAATGTGGCTTCCTGAGATGTGTACTTTTCTTCTTCTTTTAAAAAAAGTCTCAAAATAGTATTTTACTAGCCTTCAAGACTGTGGGAAAATCTTTGAAAATGTGTGGCTGGTGCAACAAGACAACCTATTTAAAAGCTGGGTTGACAAAAGGCAAACTGATGCCAATTATACTGTTTGGCTGAAGTGGAAGAAAGTTCACTGCAATGAGTATGGGAATTGGTTTAAAAGAAAATGAAGTTTCCTCTGAAAGATGAAGCTCCCCTCTCATAACCAGGACAGCAGCCTGTTAAGTTATACAGTCAAGAAAGGCCGAATTGCACAGGTTTTGCCCCAGCAATGGCAGGCTCTAGCTTGTGCGACTGGTATATCACACCATTGATGTGATCAGTCGCACACCTAGTTGTGTGGTCTGACACATGATGTGCAGAGGAGGAACTGCCTTCTGTTTCAAATTGTACACTGTTGGGCAGGTATGGTAAACAAGTAGCTCTCTGGGATTTATTAGATTACAATTCCCATTTATTCTGATCTTTGGCCATTCTGGCTATGGTTGATAGATAAGTAAGGGTCTCCCTTGCGCAAAGCCAGTCATGCCTGACTCTAGGGTGCAGTGCTCATCTCTGTTTACAGTCAAAGAACTAGTGCTGTCTGTGTCTGCACAGATTTCCATGATCATGTGGCAGGCATGACTAGGCACCAGAGTGCATGGAACGCTGTTATCTTTCTAGTGAAGTGGTACCTATTTATCTACTTGCAATATCTTGATTTTGAACTGCTTGTTTAGCAGGGATTGGGACAGACAATGGGGGCTCTCTCTATTGTGCAGCAATCAGGTCTGGAACTGCAGACCTGCAGACCTTCCGGTTGTCAAGCTCAGCATCTTAACCTCTGTGACTGATGGATATTGGAGTCCAAAAACATTCTGAGGACCACATGCTGCTCAGTCCTGCCTTAAATGGACAGCCACCCTTAGACTTTAAATGATAAAAAATGTATTGGTCGGGCCTCGTCTACCAATTTTGTGGGGCTGAATAAATATGTGATCATTATAGCCTTCTCCCTATGGTACAAGTCAGCTCAGTGAGTAGGGCATCAGACTTCTGCACCAAGGGTTGAGAGTTCAATTCCTAAGTCCGTCTCTCAGGAGAAGAACAAGCCTATGCAGCCTTGGGCAATTTGTACAGTCCTAGGGTGGTGGTGGTGGTGGTGGTAGATGGAGTTTGATAAAGGAAGAATGATGGTTGCAAAATTAGGCAGTGAAAATTGAGGCTCAGTGGAAACTTGAACCTGGGTCTGCTAAATCTACTACAGTCTAGACATCACTTTTTAGGACAGGGTGCCCAAACTACGGCCCATGGGCCAGATCCATCCCAATGGCAATTTATCCAGCCCACACCACCTTCATCACATGGGTCAGATGAATTGCCATTGTGGGCAGGATCCAGCCTATGGTCTGTAGTTTGGGCACCCCTGGTTTAAGCAAAGAAAAGGGCAGCCTAAAATCTATCTCATCCTGTTGCAAAACAGACGGCAAGGTGCATTTTACTTCCACTTCCAGTGGGAGAAACCACATGACAGGCTTCAGTGGTGTCAGGGGAAGGGCAGGGGGCACTTTTTGGGCTATGGGTGCTCTTGGACTACAATTCACAGAAGCCCTAGTGGGAGCGGGCGCCAAAGTCCACCAGGGGACAGCACATTTGGCTTAAGCCCCAGGCGGCTGAAATCCATGCGACGTTACTGACTGCCCTGCTAAACCATGTGATCAGCCAGCTTAACCATGTGACTGGCCGTGTGGCCCAAAAAGTTTGGGCACCGTCTTAGGAAGCCACCTGTCAAGTGATGAAGAGATTCTCCTCCTCTAACGCCGCCCGGCTGTCTGATCAGGTGAAGGGATATCCTTAAGATCACTGATCCTGATTGGCAGGCTGGTATAAAGGACTGCATCTCCCCATTGGGTGAGCCAAAGTGGAATGATTTACCACCTGGTAAACAGCCACCTCCCTCTGAGCTGAAGCCTGTTTTGGAGATGATGCCCAAAGCAAAGGTGACGTCATCACTTGCCAAGTACTCTCCGTTGAGTGTGTGATTAAAACAAGACTTTAATGTGGTCTTTGATGGCTCACATGAGACACTCTAACTTAAGTACGGTATACTACAGCAGTTGCTTCATCCAGCTCAGATAGTTGAGAGATTAATTTTTGAAGAAGATGTTCCAAAACTCCTGCTATCAATTCAAAAATTTATTCAGCTCACCATTTCTCACATTGGGAATACAATGGTTGGATTAGATCTGCGTTCAAATCCCTGCTCAGCCATAGAAACTCACTAAGAGGTAGCAGTGGTACTTCTTCGATTCATTGATTGATCAGACTTGCTTTCCATTCCTTTTGCTCCTGCACTCTTCTTCTCCAGGTCAGACCAAAAGCAGTGGTAATGCCACTCCTTAAATATCCTGCACACCCTAGAAACCTTTCTACAGTCACCACAGGTAGAAAACAACTCTATGGCACATAACATTCTGTACACACTTGCCCGAAGGATTAATGAGACACATTGTCTGAGAAGCACTTTTAACCATGTATAAATAGAGTGATTAAATATTGACTTATTCTGCATCAGGCATTCTACATTAATGGTATGTAAATATGACCACTTGCATAGTAGGTGCCGCTGAATTCCTTCATATAATGGCTCCAATCAATCCTGTTTGCAAATTCCCTCAAAATGGGTTTGAAGGCAGAGATGATTTTGCTGAAAGACGTTATTAACTGTAGACAGCTGGTTGAAAATCCAGGAGTTTATTGGTATAAGTTAAACTTCAGCATTAAAAAACCCCCAGATATGTTTGTTCAAAAGGTCAAAAGGTGATGTATGCACTTGCATAGGGAAATTATTTGCATTATCACCAGATAGCCTGCCCTATCATCATATTCTCAAGGGGAGACACACATCCATTGTCCACACAAGCTTGAGAGATTGAGAAACACCATCACAACTGTGCACACATTGTGCCAATTACTCAACACACTAAAATTAAAGTCTGAACCAAGGCTGGAGGAGAAACAAGCATTGCTCAAAGAAAACCATATTTTGCAACCAAAGAAAAATATACCAATTAGACATGAAGAGCTTCATGGTCACCATAATCGACTCCATGCCCCCCTTCCTCTTGTCTCCTTTCTTTGCTTCACTCCTAGGCCACCTGTATATAGTAGTTGACTTTCTGCTCTGGCATCAGTGGAAGTGAGAGAGGTCTTCCTTCATCTGATCACCAATGAAATCGACAACATTGGGGAAAGAACCTTGACAATTACATATACAGTTATACCTCGCTTAAAGAGCATAATGCATTCCACAGGATTGCTCTTTAAGCGAGTTTGCTCTTTAAGCGAAACACCATTGTAAGTGACCAATTATGGAGGGGATTGGGAACCCCAATTTATTTGTTAAGCGAGTTTTTGGTTGGTTATATTTTTTAAGCGAAGCGAACATTCAGAGAAAATTCTGCTCTTTAAGCGAGTTACTCTTTAAGTGAAGCGCTCTTTATGCGAGGTTTGACTGTATGTCAGTTTCGTTCAGGGTCCAGTTTCTGTGCCTCTATCTCTTCTGCTCTAGTTCTAGCGTCCTAGGGCTCTCAAAAAGAAAAACTTCCCAGTCGTTTCTTTTCATGTTGCTTGTCTCACCATGAGCAAGGTGGTGAGATCTCAATGGTAGGCAGGCCAGAATATTCAGTACTCCTACAGGACGGGAGTCTGTGAGAGTCTGGTTGCACCAGGACAACATTGGTCAGCATCCATAATAGGCAGGATGTGTGCTTGTGCATGTCATCTCCTGCACTAGCTAGAGGAGGGGTGCCCAAACTATGGCCCGGGGGCCACCTCTGGCCCCCGATGCCAATTCCTCCAGCCCACAAAGTCCTCGTCACTCCTGGAAATGGAAGTAAAATATGCCCGTATGGAGCGACGAGGAGCGATGAGGGCTTTGTGTGTCGGAGGAATTGGCGTGGGGGCCAGGGCCGGCCCCCAGACTGTAGTTTGTCTCCCTGAACCACATGATTGGCCCATGGCCCAAAAGGATTAGGCACCCCTGAGCTAGAGGATATGTCAGCAGACACGTGGAAACAGTGGTATAGTGCGCTGATAAAAAGGGATAAATTTCCTCACAATTCTAGGCTAATTTTACCAGGAATGTGGTCTGCTAAACTGGCCAAACAGTCATATTTATTCTTTGGGGAATCTCAGAGGTGTTCTTGGACATACTGAGGTTGCAATAATCTGCACTTGCTAGGAGCAAGTCCCACTGAATTCACTGGAGGATACTTTTGAGTAAATGTGCTTCTTCTTCTGAACTGCACTGATAGATTTCTCAACAAATAGACCAAAATATGATTCTGTAGGATTCCTTTAGTAAAGCTATCTCCAGTAAACTGGAATAAAACAAATACTGTATATACTTGAGTATAAATCGGGTTTTTTAGCCCTTAAAATAAGGTCCAAAAATGGGATTCGACTTATACTTGGGTCAACGTAAACACTCAAAAACATGTCACACAAATGTCTACATTAATTAATTTTACCATATTTCTGTGTATTTTAATTATTGAAAATCACTAGCAGCTGCTGCATTTTCCACCCCTGACTTATACTCGGGTCAATCTATTTTCCTAGTTTTAGAGATCCAAATTAGGTACCTCGACTTATATTCAGGATGACTTATAGTCGAATATATATGGTACAAATTTACAGTGTTGCTTGGTGTTCCCTCCCTCCCTTAAAATGCTGTTTCGTGGGCAGCCCGTTTCTTCTGTCAACATGCTTGTCTCCATCAGGCTATCTTTTAAACATAAGTTACCTCTAATTTTGGGTAATTGTTAGTTACCAGATAAGGGACTTGTTATCTAATGTTCTTCATACCACCACAGCACTGTGAGTATACAAATCTTGTTGGATTTAGGATGCTCTGTAAGGTTAGAGCTGGTTAGTATTTGAATGGGAAACAATGGGGTGATACCAGGGTCCTCCAGATAGAGTTAGGGGGCGGGGGGGGGGCCTGCATGAAGGCGAGGAGGATACTGTGAGTTATGCTTGGCAAGACTGGGCTAGAAGAAGAAAAGTGAGAAGAAAAGTGAAAAAACAAGTGGTCTGGCTTACCACACAGAGGCTTCTGTTATTCTTGCATTTTTGTTTTGACATCTATCTCTCAAACATGTTAAAATATTACAAAGGAGCTGAACATTTAAGGGGTTTGCAAAGGTGCGATGCTGCATGCAGGAGATCCTAACACCACCACCACCACCCATGTCCCCTAGACACATATCCAAGACACAGACACTGTAATGAGGCTTTAGAAATTTTCCCTGGTGCCCCTGAGGATGTTCACCAGAGCATTGGCAGGAGGGATAGAATCAGAGAACCCTCTTATTGCCATGTTGGCAAAGGTAATGAGGAAAAAGGGGGAAGACAGGAAGAAAAAAGAAGTGAGGAAAAGAAATTTTAACAGATTTGGTTCAATAGGAGACTTTGTAGATTGAACCTCACTTCTTCAGATACAACAATATAAGCTCTTTGGGTTTACAGACTAACACAGGGCAACATTTTGAGAAATTGCCCTTCTGTCTAATCTCTGCAAGGCCAGTGAAGAAGTTGATGGGGTGGTTGGAGACTTCCAAAAGGTTCTTCTTTGCTGCATTTAAAGGGTCTCAGTTAGGGGTTCTAAAAAACTGCACAGTTTCATAGTCTTTAACTGTTCAAGGTAAAATAATCCCTGGGTCTTGCTATTCTACCCCACAGGGTTGCTTACACAGCTAGTTTTCTGTCTACAATACTTTTCACAGTCAGATACCTCGTATCTGCTTTTGATAAGAATAAGTTCTTATCATTCAGACCCCCTCCCCCAACCTTTAAAAAAACCCAACCTTTAGCTTTCTTGTCATACTAAAGTTTCCCTCCTTGGTCAAACAGTCTTAGAAGCAGAGATCTCAAATTGTGCTGACATCTTTTTGTAATGTTCTCTGCTGAAATGAGAGCAGAGATAAGGTGTAAGAACAAAGATCAAATCTGGGTCCAAAAGTAAAAACCAT
Organism: Furcifer pardalis; assembly: GCA_030440675.1. NCBI lineage: Eukaryota > Metazoa > Chordata > Lepidosauria > Squamata > Chamaeleonidae > Furcifer > Furcifer pardalis. The sequence continues at coordinate 207,027,567 of CP126890.1, forward strand.
GGAGGTCAGAAGGTCACTGTAGACATGGCCTCTCCATTCAACACCACAATACAAGTACTGTAGTCAGAAATAAGAGCTGACATGTTAAACTAAGCGACTCTCCTAAGATTTTTCTCCCTGACATGAGCCAAAATCCATGCTGAAGTGATAGCTCTACTATTAGCCAACCAAAAAGGCATGTGCAAGCTTTGAAGAAAACACACACACACCCATCAGCATGGTGGGGGGAACTGAGTTGTGTTGTCTAGCCATTGTGTCAGGATGCAAGGGAAGAAGGATGCTGCAGGCACAAAAACCGGTCTAACTGAGATTTCAGGTTGGAGAGGGCCTCTTGACTTTGTGAGGGTTGGAAACTAAGGCTCCTCCATCTTATTAGATAACATAGGCCTCCCCTATCCATTCCATCTGAGTATATAAGCTCTTTGGTCAATAGAAGACAGAAGAACCACTGGACAGTCTTTACTTTACCTTAATGCTGATGTATGTTGTCAGAAGCATACAATTCCGGTTGACTGCATATATCAACTTCCCAACCCAGTTCAGTCAGTTAGTCAGTAAAAGTGGGGGGAAGCAGGAGAATAGTGGCATGACAACTCAAAAAATGGTAAGCTTTACTCTGGTCCCTTGTTTATTCATGCAAAGACTGTACAGGAGGAGGAGAAGGGGAAGGAGGAGAAGGAGAATCCTGCAAGAAAATTAAGCTTGTGGTGAGTTCATAACTGATATCAGTGTAGCAAGGCACAGTGATTTGATATGCATGCTTAACATTTGTTTATGCTTGTGGAAAATGCTGGGAAGATAAATCAGAGAACCAGCCTCAGTGTAGCTTCTAGTGTCCAATTAGGTTAGAACACTATAAGTTGCTTTTACAGACTTTTGCTGCCCTTTCCCAAGAGAGTCAAGTTGAGCTCTGCAGACCTTTTGGTGAAATATTCACATCACAGCCACCTTTATACATTTATGGCGCAACTTACAGAATTGGTCGATTGAATAAATTTAGATGTTCTTTTTGTTGTTGTTCAGTCGCACAGTCGATTCTGACCCTTTGCGACCCCATGGACCACTGTCCGCCAGGCACCTCTGTCCTCCACCATCCTCCTCAACTCGCTCAGTTCTGTACCCATTGTCTCTACAATACCATCTAGCCATCTCATTTTTGGCCGCCCCCTTTTTCTTTTGCCCTCCACCTTTCCCAGCATTAAGGCTTTCTCAAGTGAATCCTCTCTTCTCATTTGATGTCCAAAGTACTTTAGCTTCACCTTTACTATTTGACCTTCTAAGGAGCAGTCAGGGTTATTTTCTTCTAAGATTGACCTATTTGTTCTCCTCGCTGTCCAGGGGACTCTCAAAACTCTCCTCCAGCACCACATCTCAAAGGCATCTATTCTTCTGCGCTCAGCTTTCCTAATGGTCCAGCTCTCACAACCATACATTGCCACCGGAAATACCATTGCTTTGACTATACGAATTTTTGTTTGCAATGTGATGTCTCTACTTTTCACTATGTTCCTCCATAAAAAAGGATACTCAGCCACTGAGACCTTCTTTTCATCTCCTTACAGAAAAACAAAAGACTGACAACCAAATCAACATTTTTGTTTGGAATCAGTCCTGTGGAGTTTGGGTGGGGAATAATACTTCAGACTCCACACTCAACACTTCTTGGCAGGCTCAGTTTGTTGTTTACTTATGGAATGTCATGGTTCGGAGAATGTTCTGGATGATCCCACATGCTTGTCAGTCTCAGAAGAGCTCAGGTGTGACATTTTGACATTTACAAGCAAGACTAGGCTAGCCAGAGTTTACTTTAGATTTAGCTTTCAAAGATGTACTGCCTTCTCCCTCTCCTTTATACAAAGGAAGACAGGATAAAGGGGCAGCATGCATTTTTGCTGCAGCTTCATCTTTTGCTTACATGTAATTGTCCAATGCTCTACTTGTTCTTTGTGTCACATTTAGTAGTGCAGTGTAGCTGAGGTTCAAAGAAGGTAGCAACTTCTTAGTTTGTAGGGATCATCCATACATCATCTTTTAGGGCAGTAATGGTGAACCTTTTAGAGATCAAGTGCCCAAACAGAGGGGTGAGGTGACCTCTGTGCTGGGGGAGGGAGGAAGTGTTCCCATTGGGCTGCTGGGCAGAGGGGTGGAGCAAACTCTGTGCTGGTGTGATGGCGTGTGTACCAACAGGAAGGCCTGGGAGTGCCACGTCTGGCACGCATACCATAGGTTCGCCACTACTTTCTTAAGGGCTGCTGCTTTCCTATTGCCTTGGGTTTTACTTCAGTCCTCACGATAGGTGGCAGGGCAATGGGTCATCCCAGTGACAGTTTGTCTTGTGAGCTAATTGTGTCATGATGTAGTGTAGGTGGCTTTGTCTTGGCTGAGCAATTGAGATCCATTAGATTTACAAAAAGACACACTCCTTGTGGAGCTGGAAACTGCTAGACTCGATCTCTTGATATGGGTCAACAAAGCCTCTTGCTCTTTCAGAGAACCCTTGGGTAATGTGGTTAGAAGACTATTCCAAGTTACTCTTGTGATCTTAATCATTTGAATTGTATGCCATTACTAGGGGTGGCAAGGGAGAGCTTTTAATAACACAGAGCCAAACAAAATATTGTTGAACTGCAGATAAAATGTATTGAGGAAGCACACTGTCAAGCATCCCAAAAGAAACTTCAATACCTTCTAAGTAACAAATACCTTGGTAGATGTTAATTGGGAATGTAGAGCCAATTATCTTAACAGTCACAGAATCACAATGCCAAAGGAGTAATGTATCAACTTGGCAGAGGCTGCTAAGCAGAGTCCTTTTCCATAAATGTAGTGCACCCAAATCCCTGCCACCTCTGAGTCAGATCTCCTCTCCAAGGAAAAACCATTATAGTACAGTACCTTTAAGAAGCAACTATCTCATGATTCTTTTGAAGTTCTTGCAGATCACAGACATTAAGGGAAAGCTGACAAAGCCTCAGGTTGACCCCAAGAAAGGGAATTAGATTTTGTGACTCTTATCTATAGAATTAGATAGGGCCATCTCAATTCCGAATACAGGCCATAGGAAACCTCGTGCTAAATTCAAAGGAAAGATAGAATTGTCTAAGTGCCTATCCCTGAACAAAGAATAAAAGAATAAAGTCTGCAAGAAGGCTTAGACCATGTATGTTTTCCAGTACAGAATTGTATATTCAGTCCATGAGCTTTTATACAAAGCATCCGCATGTCCTTTTAGATCAGGAGGGGGAAGATGCATCCTTAGGCTGTTGAGGGACATGAACTTCTACCATTTTATCCAAAACAGACAGTGGTTAGGGATGCGAGGAGATGGACTCAGAGACCATTTGAAGGGCCAAACAATGTCCATGGCTGAATTACAGGTATCTCATCATGTGACATTACTGAGCATCCACAGACATTTTGAAAATAGTCCATGAAGGTAAAGGTAAGATCTCCCTTGCTTGAAAGCCAGTTGTGTCCAATTCTAGGGGGTGGTTCTCATCTCCATTTACAGCAGTGGTTCCCAATGCGGGGCACAGAACCCTTAAGGGGACTTCAGTTTCCAAAAGCTTGAGTCAGTACATTGGTGTATTTTGGGGAATTGACTTAGGCTTCTGGGAATTGAAGTCCAAAAACCAAAAGTTGGGGACCACTGAGTTACAGCCACTGTTTGCTTCTGTGGTCATGTGGCAGGTATGACTAGACACTGGAGTGTACAGACCACTGTTACCTTTCTTGCCAAGGAGTACCTATTTATCTACTTGCAATTTCTTGCTTTTGAACTGCTAGGTTAGCAGAAGCTGGGACAGACGACGGGCTCTTATTTTGTCGTGCACTATTCGGGTCTTGAAATGCTGACCTGTAGACTTTCTGATCTCAGATCTTCCTCTTTTTCTGCTTCCCTCATATTTCCCAATATTTTCCTCTTCTCACAGTATGCCGAAATTACAGCAGGCTCAGTTTAATCCTTTCAGTTTCTAGAGAAAGTTTAGGCTTGATTTGATCTGGCCCATGATAACCCACTTAAGGCCTATCCAGGCTGCCCCTTGTGGTGTGGCCTGGGATCATGGTTGCTTAGAGACAGAAGAAGAACTAAAGCAAAGCAATCACACTTATAGATTGCCCCACAACTTTTTGGATTGAACTCACAAACTTTTGGTTGCAGGACAACAGTTGAGCCTGTTCTTAGCCCACTTCCCACATCTGAACAGTATAATGAAGTGGCTGATGAGCTGCTTTACAATTATAGCAAATTAAACACTTTCCCTGCTCCTCTGCAGGGGGGCAAGGAAAGTGTAATTTTCTCTCTCCTTTTTGTTCACTGTTGCACAGCATCAGTTAGGACAGTTACAAAAAAGCCCTTCCTTTTTTTATCCATAGTACTGATTGAAACTGTAGCTATAACCAGTTTTTCAATCAGATCTACAGAGAAAGAGGAAGAAAAAAATAATTTTATTCACCTAACTGACACAACACAACAGTGAGCAAATGGGAGAAAAAGATAATTAAAGTTTCCCTGCTCCTCTGCAGGGCATAAACACAGAAGAATACAGCAAGCTTAGGAATTGGGACAAAATAAACAGCCATTGCTGAGTGTTTTAAAATAAACTGTGTTTCAGCAAGATAATGTGTGCCCCAGCTGTGTGTTGTGTATTCCTTGGTATTTAAATTGATTCCAAACCTGGCAAAATTGATGCAAATGCAAGACATTTTTCTAATCAAGACACACCTTGGCTGAGCTTTTAAATGCCCCAAATCTGCCGTGTGATGTATCCAACTCACTCTGCTTCAGGGAGTCAGGGTGTGGGGAAGCTCTGTATTAAGACCTTAAGATTTCAACAATAGTATCTTGCATTGACTGCAATCATTGTTAAATGGATCCCACTGCTGAATTCTGTGGTTGAAGCCTCTCAGTTTGGAATTTGACCTAGCAGATGCTGAAAGCCACAATCCTGGCCTGATGCTTCTGCAAATGCTACCAGGTTCTCTTTGTGCTGTTTGAAAGATCTGAGACATTCCAGCTGGCTTTCACATTTGCTATAGGAAGAGACATAAGCCCATGAGGGAAAATGCCCTTGGAAATCTTCAGATTTATCACCTCCTCCTCCTCCTCCTCCTCCTCCTCCTCCTCCTCCTCCTCCTCCTTCTTCTATCAATCTGAATATAATGCAGTAGCCTTTCATCTGTCTTCTGCATCGCACCCTGACACCCGTACCACTGCTCCAGTTCCGCAACTCACTCTCTGGTCCTGAGCCCTTCTGGCACATAAAGTCCTCCTCAACTCCAGGTCAGTATTGATGAAGCTGCTGCCCTCCATCAATATGGATTCAAGTAGGATTTAATCCACTTGGGGTGGACCATCACCCTTCCTAGTGGACTTTGGTGCCCAAGGCCATTAGTCCTCAGGGTTGTCATGTTAGTTAACTACCGTCTGATGCTCGGCATTGAGTCACTGGCAGTATGGTCTACACTATTACCATAGCAGAACAACCTGGACAGACTAACACATTTAACTAAAATGGTGAATTTTGCTCTAAGCAGTTGACAGCCCAGAATCTGTCTCCTAAATTACCTCTTTAAAACAGAAGCTTTTGAAAAAAGGGATGCAGAGACTCTATGGCAGTGGTGGCAACCTTATGGCATGCATGCCAGAGGTGGCACTCAGGGCCCTCTCTGTGGGCACCCATGCAGTCACCCCAGCACAGAGTTTGCCCCTCTCCTCTGCCCAGCAGCCCAATGGGAGCACTTCCTTCCTCCCCCCAGCACAAAGTTCACCCCACCCTTCTGCCCAGCAGCCCAATGGGAGAATTTCCTTCCTCCCCTGTTACTGTATTGGTACTTTGAGATAAATAAGTGGTTTTTTGGGTTGCAGTTTGGGCACTCGGTCTCTAAAAGATTTGCCATCACTGCTCTATGGGAACAAACATTCGAGTAGGAGCAATCTTGCTTTTAAGTCTCTTCCCTACTCTCCCCCCATCTCCTTCCTGCAATGTTCTTACTGTATTTATTTTCCATATTGCAGAAGCCACATGGAGGTCAGAGAGTCAGCTGCCACCAACAGCATGGCATCCGGGAGAGAGCACAGCAGTGAACACAAACACTGTTCCATCAGCCAGGACAGTGCCAAAAATGAAGAGGGGGATTTGCTGGCCACCACTGAGAGGCTTACAGCTACAGATACTACATGAATCTGGCTGAATTTTAATGTCCTCTCTGTTTATTGGTGCATGGATTCATTGACGCATGTAAATGGCACATGAGACTTATAAATGGGTTGCTAGTGGAAGCAGTATAGTAGCCAGATTCATTTGTGAAAAGGATTGGTGGCATTTAGTCCCTGAATTTGCTTTCATTGACAGTCTTATTTATTCTAAAAACAATACAGTTACATTGAGAGGCAAGGTTATGTAATGTTTAGAGTGCTGGATTAGGATTTTGGAATCAAGTTTCTTTTCCCCTTTCAACCATCAATCCCACTTGACCAGTGATGGCGAAGCTTTTAGAGACTGAGTGCCCAAACTGTTGTTTGCACTGCACCCTCATGCTGCATGTGAGGTGCCCACCTTATCCCAGACAGGAGGGGGAGGAAGCGTCCCATTGGGCTGCTGGGCAGAGGGGCGGGATGAACTCTGTGCTGGGGGGATGGAGGAAGCATTCCCATTGGGATGCGGGGAGGAAGGGCAGGGTGAACTCTCTGCTGGGGCAATGGCGCACATGCCATAGATTTGCATGCCATAAGTTTGCCACCATGGCTCTAGACAATCGCTAGTCACTTTTTCTTATCCTGGATTACCTGGCAGTGTTGTTGTGAATTCAGAATACACAGAATCCATGTACACTTTGGAAACATGAAGCTAAGTAGGGAAAAGCTGGGATGCAAATTAACTAACATATGACTCATAAGTCAGGTACAGAGCCATCAAAATGTTTGGAGTGAGCAATTTCTCCTAATCCTAATCTTAAAAAAATCTCACATTGGTATTGAGGTTGGGGAAGGAAGCATTTGAAATGGGGATTTACTGTACAAATGCTAACAATTTCTTGGCTCAAATGGGTGAGCAACAAAGATGCAAGGCAAAAGAATGAAAACTAAGAAATTGCAAAACAAGGAAAATGCAGAAAAATTTGGCCACATAACGAGAAATGAAAAGTACATTCCTGGAAAAGGAAAAGACACAAGAGGGAGAAAGAACTTTTTAACTGAAGAACTTGGCAGCCTGGTTTGTAGACAACATTACCATTGTGAGACCGGTTTCATCTAGAGTCAGAATTACCAGGATGATATCCAACATCTAGTCAAAGGAGGAAGATAGGAAGAAGGACAACTATGACACATGCCTAATAAAGGGATCTTTGAAAGATAAATAATAATGATCACTTGATCATAAGGAAAGGCTCTATTATACATATTGTTGGAAGGTAGTGAAAAGGCTGCCCAGCTGAACATGGAACAGACTTCTAGGACTTGTGTTTCTTAAGAAGCACTGAATTGAAAGAAAACAAAGCAAAAATAGCAAAATTATTTTATTTTACTTGCAGAAGATAACATTGCTCTTCTGCATTTCCTAAATGGAAATGTAAGAATAGCCCTGCTAGAGCAGAGCAAAATCTGTCTCGCCCCACATCCTGTTCCCAACAGACGCCAATTAGATGTTCCCATTGGAACATTCTCCACATGGATAGACTAGAACCGTGATGGCAAACCTTGGCACTCCAGGTGTTCTTGGACTTCAACTCCCAGAAGCCCAAATCTCTGTGAATCCACATGAATGGGTTTACTGTGCACACAGTAAACCCACTCTGTGGATTCACAGAGGCTTGGGCTTCTGGGAGTTGAAGTCCAAGAAAAGCTGAGTGCCAAGGTTTGCCATGACTGGATTAGAATACTAGATGATTGGGAACAAGAATTGAACATAATTCCTAGGGGGGAGATTAAAAAAAATCCCCACCTGTTTTGTACATACGCACCAAAACCACAAAGGAGGGGGGAGGTAAGCAATGGCACAAACAGGAAGGATGTTCCTGTGGCTTTTCTATGAGCTCTCAGAAGCCCTTTGTATTGGCCAATTTTTATTTAGCCAGCTCAGCAACTGGAAAGGTGCCAGAAGCAGCACACAGGGTTGTTTTCGTGCAGCGAGAGAGCTGGGAGAGTTTAATGAAGGCAATCTGATTGGCTTGGGAATGAGAACAGGCACTTGGCAGAGCTGACTTTATATCCTGGCAGGGCACAAGACGAAGGGGTAGATGCCAAGATCTCTCCTTGGCTCGCCCTCCTCAGTGAAGGAGTGCGCACGGAACCAAACTTGTTTACGATCTCAGCCCTGAACATGAGACCCGATCCTGGCCAGGGCTGCAAGAGGGGAGGGCCCTGAAGCTCGTCAAGCGATGGATCTGAAAGCCTGGTATTTTGTGGGAGCAGCCGGAGGAATGCAACAGCCAAACTCTTGAACTTGCACAAGTATTCTAGGAAGGGGCTTTGTTTGTTTCCACTCCACCACCCGCCCACCAACACACACACTCACACACCTGTGGTGACTTTGAGTGCAGACCAAGTGGCTGTTCATGAACAAATGGCTGGAACAATCCTAAACCACCAAGCTGTTTCCAGGGAAATAATAGAATCTACTCCAAGCGCAGCTTTTGAGGAACTAACATGTGTTCTGCCTCAGATGTGATCCAACACAATGACTGAGTACTTTAGTTCAGTAAATCTCAAAGCATAGGTTCACTGGCTGCAGAGGACTCCGCATAGTGGAAGCCTCTTCTATTATTCCTGCCTCGCTCCACTGGTTGGGACTGAACCCTCCAGTTACACTTGATTACATCAGCCAAGTTGTGTGTTTTTGGACGACAAACACAAATTTGCAGCGCTCTGTTTCTCATATAACAGAACTGTCTGTCCTCGCAGGAGGCACTTCTGTGTGAATTGCATCACTGGGGCTTCCTTCCAGCATAGAGTAAGGAAATAAATGATATTTTATGTAATCTTGTTAATTTTTAGATTTATGCTTTCTCTTGAACAAAGACCCCCCCCCCTCAGGAAAGCATGCATGAAAATGAAAAAACATACTAATAACAGAACAATAGACTACAAGGAAAAAAACAAAATTCAGCAATGATCAAGAGCTGGATGGGAGATACCTGCTGTGATGACACCTGAGTCGCTTCTCTCATTAACTTTCTCTCCTCAGCCCTCCTTGTGGTCCTGAGTTAGGAACCTTCTCTCTTTTCTTGTAGAGCCTTCTTGGGAATCAATTTCTGGCTGCCACCCTCCTGCTTCTTGACTTCCAATAGTGTGGTGGGTTGAAACACTGAACTTAGTACCTGACTTCTCCTTCTACTCAAATCCAGCCAGATACTTGGCTTGGATTTTAAAAGGGGTTGGGGGGGGGGGGGAATCAAACAAGCAGACCATATTTTAATCATTAGGTAAATGTTGCCCTTGCCCGAAAGCCAATTGTATCTGACTCTAGGGGGCATTTACAGCCAAAGAGCCAGCACTGTCTGTGTCTGCAGAGGTTTCCATTGTCATGTGGCAGGCATGACTTGACACCAGAACACATGGAACAATATTACCTTTACTGCTGAAGCGCTACCTTATGCAGAATCCATTTGTGAAGATAATTCTTCACAAAGCTAAAGTACTTTGGAGATCAAATGAGAAGAGAGGATTCACTTGAGAAGCCCTTGATGCTGGGAAAGGTGGAGGGCAAAAGAAAAAGGGGGCAGCCAAAAATGAGATGGCTAGAAGGTATTGTAGAGACAATGGGCACAGAGCTGAGTGAGTTGAGGAGGATGGTGGAGGACAGAAGTGCCTGGCGGACAGTGGTCCATCGGGTCGCAAAGGGTCGGAATCGACTGTGCGTCTGAACAACAACAACAACAGATTTCCTACTTATAAGTGGATAAAACTGTCTGTTAAAAGCACAATCTGTGGAACACACCATTCTTCTCTGAAGGAAAGTTTGAAATCCTTCAGCTTGCCATTACTTTGCCTAGGCTTGAGCAACAACAATAACAATTACACTTATATGTTTACACCCCCACAGAGTTTAGAGCAAGGGTTCCCAAACCTTTCAGGACACTGGCTAGTCATGTGGTTCAGTGGGCTGGTCACGTGGTTCCTCCCACCAGAAGTGGAAGTAAAACACGCCTGTGCATGTGCAGAACACTGCCGCAAATGCACCCACGGCTGTCATAAATGTGTTTACAACAGCCTCGAGTGCATCTATGGCAATATTCTGTATATGTGCAAGCAGATTTTACTTCTATTTCCAGGAACGGCTAGGGCAGTGCAGGCTAGATGAATGGGGGTAGGGCTGGATCCAGCCATAGTTTGGGCACCCCTGGCTTAGAGCACTCTCTGGGTGGTTCACACATGTAATAAGCATTTTGCCCTTGCCCCTTACATGCTGGGTACTCATTTTACAGGGACTGCAATGGTTTAGTGGTTAAGATGCTGAACTTGAAGATTGGAAGGTCAGCGTTCGATACCTGAGTACTGCATGGCAGTGTGAGCTCCTGTCTCTGTTCCAGCTCCTGCCAACCTAGCAGTTTGAAAGTAAGACATTGATAAATAGGTACCACTTTGGTGGGAAGGTAAACAGTGTTCTATGCACTCCAGTGTCTAGTCATGTCAACCACATGTCCACAGACATGTCTGCAGACACAGACACAGACAGCGCTGGCTCTTTGGCTATAAACTGAGATGAGTACTGAACCCTAGAGTTGCATACGACTGGCTTTCTAGCAAGGGAAGACCTTTACTTTTACTCATTTTACAGACCTTGGAAGAATGGATGGCCGAGTCAACCCTACACCAGCCAGGATTGAACTCAAATTGTGAGCAGAGTTTTGGCTGCAGTAGCTTAAACTGCTGCACCACAAGGGCTCAGTTCTTTGTAACTCTTATCAATGAGCTATTAGGCAAATCCTTAATGACCCCAATCCCTCTTTAGAATTCCTAAGGATAAAAGGCCTTCTCCTTTAGACACACATCTTACAGAGCAGTTAGACAGAAAACAGGTTTCTCTTGGAAAATGAATCTCTCAAAACAACAGTAAATTCTCAAATGGGCTGCTTTTGAGGTCACCTCTCGCTGAGGTACCGTTCTTCTTGCTGAAGCTTGAGGCAGGGCCCTCTCACACTTGTGCAAACTCAGTTTATAAGGCAGTTGCCTCTGATGACTGATTCTGAGGAGAAGAGAATGGACATTGGTAAGTGTGTCACATGACCTTATTCTTGTACTGTATGACAGATTGAGGGCAGGTCTCTGTCCCAGCTCTTGGGGACATGAAAGGAGCCTCATTCTGGTGTCCCCTGAGTGGAGTTTCTCCCTCAAAAACCCTTTCAATTCAGAATAATTTCTGATACAAAATACTTCTTCTTCTTCTTCTTCTTCTTCTTCTTCTTCTTCTTCTTCTTCTTCTTATTCTTATTATTATTATTATTATTATTATTATTATTATTATTATTATTATTATTTTGTATCAGAAATTATTCTTGGTTGAAAGGATTTTTGTGGAAGAAACTCTACTCAGGGAATGCCCAAATGAGGCTCCTTTCATGTCCCCAAGAGCTGGGACAGAGATGGGCGCTCAATCCGTCATGCAATACCCGGGTCTCGAACTACCAACTTGCCAGCCTTCCAGCTAACAAGGTGAGGTTCTTAACCACTGAGCCACTGCAGCCTTTAGCATTTCAATGAAAGAGATTTTTTTGTTGGTGGGTGCATGAAAGTGTTATTTGAAAATTATCATTATCATTGTCATCAGCGTCAGCGTCGTCAGTGATGGCGGCAGCGGCGGCAGCGACAACAACAGCAACTTATTAGCAAGGCTAGTGCTCTCAAGTGTAATCAGGAAATGATCTCCATTGCCAGCATTTACAGAAGGGATGGTTGCTAATCTGGTCACCTTTTGTACCTAAGAAGAAAGAGCTGCTGCCCTTCAGAAAAGACCTACTAAAAACATGGCTGGTGAAGCAGGTGTGGGGTACTGGTGATACAGCTCATACAATGATGGCTGCTTGTACTTTTAGGTTTAATCTTAATTTTTAATTAGTAGGGGTATTTTTTAGCAACAGGTTTTAATGGCTTTAAGCTCTAATGATTTCTGTAATTTTTAAAGTTTTAAGAGTTCGTAATTTTCTGAGTGCTGGGATATTAACATTATTATTATTATTATTCAACTAGACTTATATGCGGCTCTACTCGCCTCGCCAAGGCGACTCAAAGCGGCTCACATAACATAGGCAACATATACAGTATCACAATCTCAACAATAAATACAGCATAATATAAAAATATAACAACAGATGCAGCACAGATAATGCAATCAATACATTTTACATAAAAAGAAAAAAAAACAATAAAAACAATACAATAAAATACAGTACAGTCAAGAGAGACAGCAGTCTTCAGCTGGCCAGCCAGTCCACACAGCTGGCCGGCAGAATCAGCAACCAGCTCTCCCCACATTATGAGCTGCCCAGAGTTGTTCCAGCAAACCTGGCAGCTATATAAGTTTGAGCAAATAAATAAATAAGACCCCCTGTCCTTTGTTTCAGACAGCCAAATTACTCTAGCTGGCTCTGGATGCAACTGCCTTACTCTGCAGCCATGAATTGCTCAGAATGAGTAAATAAAGTAAAGCTGCCTCTTGAGATGAGGGGCTATGGCAATCCCTACATGACCCAATTAGCTTTGATCTAATGCAGTACTGTACCCAGAATGACTGATATCACACCATTCTTCCTGGCCCAGACCAGAGAAATTTAGCCCTCTCTCCTGAAAACCATGCTGTCTGCCGTTCACGTTTCATGTTTTTGGACATTTTCACACATGGTAGCAATTATCACCCTTCAACTTTCTATGTAAAAAAACCCCCTCTTGCTTGCAATCCTTCTTTTGGAGTAACACTTACTACACAGTGGACACAGTTTAGATTTTCTCACTACTGGGTCTATGTCGGAAAAGGAATATATGTTATCATTCCAAAGAGATTCTAAGTGGAAATATGAAATATCAGAAAACGTAGGGTTTATTATTTATTTATTTTTATTTATTTTGTCCAATTTGTTATCCCGCCCCAATTAGGTAAACCCAACTCTGGGCGGCTTACAACACTACCAAAAAAGACATTCCCCAATCAGTATTCACCACACTTTATTAACAACTATCTGTGTCTGGGGCCATCCCAAGACATTTTGCTGCCTGAGGCAGAAGAGCAAATGACATTTCCCTCACAATACCTAGAGCCAGTCAAGCTAATTTTGTGCTGTAGACAGAACTGACCACAAAATCCTTTCCCATTCCTGGTGGTAAAAACACAAAAACTAAAACTTACACACCAACACTTTCCTTCTCTTTCCCAGCACCAGAAGTTTGGAATTACAGTCAAACCTCATATAACACTAAAACCTGGTTCCACAAGTCTTGATGTTATATGATTTTTAGTGTTATCCGATGCATGTTAAAATCCTATGGGATCCATAGAGATACATTGTAACCACACAGGCTTTAGTGGTTGTTATCTGAAGCATCCCATAGGATCTTAATGTTATCCGATGCAATTCTTCCCCCCAGATTCCTTAATGTTATGCGATTTTCGTGTTATTCGATACTAATGTTATATGAGGTATTACAGTATTGTAATCCATATACTATAGCAGTTAAAACAAGTTTACTTGCTTCTTCAACTCTTGCATGGTTCTACTTTTGGTGTCCTGGAAAGGGACTCTTCCTAAAAGAGGATTTGGGTCACCTGACCCTGAGGAAACTGGCACTACTTTGGAGGACAGAAGTGCCTGGCGGACAGTGGTCCATGGGGTCGCAAAGGGTCGGAATCGACTGTGCGACTGAACAACAACAAAAAGAAGATATTTTATGAATGGCTTCTTTTTACCTAAGTGCTGGGTAGCAGTCCAGATCAGGTCAGCCTGACATGGCTTGGCACAGCTTTTCTGAAATAGGTCTGAAAAGTACACTTAAGACTTATCACAACACACCACAGCGCCAGGGATAGCTCTGTCCATTACGAGATAGCAATGGCAGTTCTCTGGTTGCTAAGTCTAAAAGAAACAAAGCAGTGGTAAATAAACCATTTCAGGAGATCTCAGCACACCATCTGTTTATTGATCATGCTTGTCCACAGGAACATTGATACATATTTATGGGTTCAAACCCACCCCAAGAATGTTTGGTTCATCACTTAACAGGCAGATGACCGAGGAACTAATTAACTGATTAGATTGCCACAAATCTCCAGATACTGTGCCACCAAAATCCCACTACAGGTGTCTTACAAATCATGGAGCTTCGAAGTTTAAATACTCAAAGGCCTATCCCTTATTGAGAGAAAAAAATTGCAGCTATGTAGGCCAATAGAGGGACTGTGGTGGCTTAGTGGTTAAGACATTATACTTCAGCAGTTCTCAACCTTTTTAAGCTGGGGCCCGGGTTACGCTCCCTCAGACAGTTTCAGGGGCCGGGTGGCCATTTTTCTCTTCCTCCACCACATGGCTCTTCTGGGTATGGTGAGACACATGAAATGGTGTCACAGGCTACAGTTTGAGAATCCCTGCTATACTTGATGACTAGTAGGTCAGCAGGTCAGAAGTTTGAGACTTGAGTGCTGCATGATGGAGTGAGCTCACATCTCTGTTTTAGACACAAAAATAGGGCCAAATGGTACAGATGCAAATGAGAGAAAGAAACCATTTGAGGCATAAGTATCTTTCAAGTACTGTACCTTGTACTGCAATAATGCGAAGGAGTGAAGAAATTACATATGTATCATCAAAACTGTTCCAGTACTGCCAGTTTTTCAAAAGAACTTTTTTCATCAGGATGTAATCTTAAGTATTTTTCTGTAGACAATAGAACGAAAACAAAATCATAGACTCTGACAACACATTATAGTTTGGCTGTAAACCTTAAACCAAGATACAGTATCTAAACATAATACATACCAAGAGTTTTTTACGCATTTCCTAGCTTCAGGGAGAAGTACATCCTATCATGATGAGCTTAAAGACATTAAAACATATGATACAATGTTTGCAATATATATTGTGTGTCAAGTGATGTATTCATGAGAATTATTTTAAATATACAGTAAGGAGGCAGAAATGGTTTGCTTTTTAAAGTGACAACATGCTCAGAATTGCATGGTTTTATAATAGAAGTGACACTTTTTCCTCTTCAGCTCCCCCCCCCCCCAAAACAATATGCTTTGGTAGCCACCAAAAATAATAAGACATTTGAGAAAATGTGTGGTAAGATTCCAAATCAAATTTGTGGAATCTATTTGCCTGGGCAAACTTTTTGGGCAAACTACTTGAGCATCAATAAGTGAATCAGAAACTTCTATATTAAACAATACACAACATATTATATAATTCTGGACTTCAATAGAAGTTAATATACAAAAGACAGATGCATTTGAAATCTACTAGATTTATTGTAAGATAGTAAGAGTTTCTTGGCTCAGGAAGCTGATACTATATGAAAATGTACTATAGTGAATGATTAGAGATTGTATAACACAGATAATAAAGAAAATCGCAAAATGGGAATTAAAAAAATTGTAAAAGATTGTTAGAACTACTAATGCAATAACAACAGATGGTTACAGCTGATCATTCATGGTAAAAATAAACAAGGAAAGACTCCCAAGATGGAGAACCAGAGAGACTGGTTTGGGTGCAACCCAACATCATTTTCAGAGCTGCCACTTTATCAAAGTCAAAATAAACATAATGACATCCAACTTCCGGTCAGACTAGAACAAGAAGAATGCACAACAGCCTCAACATCTCTCTCATTTTGCAAGTTTATTAGAAAAAGGGAGGAGTAAGTCCACAGATTTCCTCCCCCCCAGCACCTTTTTTCAGCTCTACATTTTTTTTTGCTCCCACCACTTATGTACTCTAATCCAGTGTTTCCCAGCATGGGGCACATGCCCCACAGGGTACTTCAATTCCCAGTAGCCCAAATCAGCACATTGGTTGATCAGTGTTTTAGGGAATTGACTTAGGCTTCTGGGAATTGAAGTCTAAAACCCAAAGGCTGGGAAGTGCTGTGTATAATAATCTATCGCAGTGATGGTTAACCTTGGGACTCCAGATGTTCTTGAACTTCAATTCCCAGAAGCCCTGATCAGCATGAGTGCTGACTTGGGCTTCTGGTAATTGAAGTCCAAGAACACCTGGAGTGCCAAGTTCCGTCATCACTTATCTATTGGTTTCAAAATTCTGACATAAACAAGTCAGTTGGCTTGAGTTGTTGAAAATATTTTTATTTTAGTGAAGAAATATGCTTCTTCTTTCAATTTTGTGATAGGCCTGAGTTGACCCACTGAATTTCATTGTTGATGAAAGACTAGAACCTGGATTTTTTAGGTCCAAGTCCACCACTCTTTTGATAACATTGCTCTGCCTCTCCAAACCTAGGGACTTAGACTTACTACAACAAACAAGGGTAATCTACAGATAGGGCACCTCTTCTGTGTAAGTGAACAAGAAAGCAGGGACGCTTCTTCTAAGATGATGATACCTCTTGCGACAGCCATGGGTACCAAATCAAGACAATGTTCCTTTAAAAATGATTTACTTTTTTTGCAAATTTGCCCAAAACAGAGCAAATAATATTTTGCTTCTCTGGAGTGCTTCCCCGCTGTTCAGGAGGAGTGGCTGGAGGTGGTCTATGCTCACAGGAAGACCACCAGTTTTTTGTGCCCTCTAAATTTTGGAGCCCTAGGTCAAAATCCAAGTCCCCTCCTCCTAGTTATAGTGGAGGTTATGTGCCTGGAGGAAATCATGGGTCTGCAGAATAAAGGGTCTATAATCCACCACCATATAAAACAATGGCTAGGAGCTTGGGACATAACATAGTTAATTTCCGTCCCACTGGTGTCAATGGGAAACTATTGAAGAAGAAAAAACCCAATCTTGTTGTACTGGTTAATCTTTCTCACACTAGATCAGGCAAAAGGAACAGTGGAATGGATTCACCAGAAGGTGGCTTCCTTTGGGCAGTTTCACATCTGGCCTAGACACAGAAAAAGAAGTTTAAACTGGGGTTTATAGGAATTGTAGTTCAAAACATCTGGAAGAAACCATGCTGACCAGCTCTGCATTATCACTAAACTCATAAGTTCTCATCCTTTTGAAGCCTGGGGCTGGATCACACACCCTCAGACAGTTTCGGGGGCCGGATGGCCATTTTGCCCTTCCTCCACCACATGGCACTTCCAGGTATGGTGGAGACAGGGGGGGGGCACATGAAATGGTGCCACAAGCCACATCTGGCCCACCAGCCGTAGGTTGAGAATCCTTGCTAAACTGAGTGACTGAAATTTCATGTGATGATAGCTATGATTATTTAGCATTTGGACAGCATTTCTCATCTTGCCAAGGTATTTTAAAATAACAGGTGGTGCGTAATCATACGTCCATTTTACAGACCAGGAACACAACCTCCTGTGATTAAGAAAAGAGGCAGAGATATCTTGAAAAGTGTTTATAGCAAACAATCCCACATGCTTTGTGTTTGTTTTTCACACTAATACGGAGATGATTTTTAGATTTTTGTAAATTCATGGTTTAATTCTTTTTTAATTGACTTTTAAGTAATTTATGAACCTTAAGGTTTTAATTTATGAATTTCTGTAAGCCGCCTAGAGTCAGGTTCGCCTGATTAGGGCGGGATAATAAATCTAAATAAATAAAATAAATAAAATAAATAAATAAATGAGAAAGGCTAGCATTTAACAAACATAGCCATTGCCTGTTTTGAATGTAAACAGCCAATCCACAGGCAAAATGTTTCTGCCCTCCATAAGTAATCACTTTCTATTCTAAGCTCTGTGTCTGTACAGTAGTTCAGCTCAGTCTGTCTCTGTGTTCATTTGTTCACCTTAGTTCAGTTTCTTTCTAACTCAAAATGTTAGTCTCAGACAGCTAGTAACTCAGTGTCTTCTTGCAACCATCACTTGTTTGATACATTTTCTTCTTGTTTTTACTGCAATCAAGATGACGTAAACTGATTTATTGTATTTTTGCCATTTACCCAACAACACATTCCTTGTAAGTAAACATTCTTTTTTCCTTGATAATGCTGTGCCTGAGCATTTATACAACAGGAACTAAGAAGAAAAGAAAAAGGGAATCCAGGTGGGCTTGCATTTCAAAGTACAGTACTGTACTGTATTCAGTTTTAATCCTTTGGGACACACTTGTCGCACAACCCTATGAAGATTATCCGAGAAAAAGAGGCCTCTCTGTGCTCCTTTTCATTCTGTCACCACCTTCACAATCCCTTTGACAGATACATCTACCAACAAATTCAACTCAGGTTGAGTCTTTCACTGTCTCCCATGTCACATTCTACCTACCTTTTATCTATTAATAGTTTGCATGACTTTCCCCACACATTTTTCTTTTCTTACCCACTTCTACCATATTAATTCAAAGCAGTGTTTGCCCAGCACCTCAGAACGCACCCAGGTGCACGCTCGTGCTTGCACGCACACGCATACTGGGCAGTCCTATGCTCCAGATACAAAGGTCTGTCCCAAGATATGATGTCACCATGGAGAGACAGACTGGCAACCCATCAAAGGCCTGTTAGGGGTAACTGACTTACTATATGGCAGGCTCACTCTTCAAGCAAGAAAAAAGCTTGCTTCTGGGTAGAAGGGGGAAGGAAATGTCTAGAATTAACAGCCAAACAGTGAAGAGCACATGAATTGGTTTTTTTAGAAATATGAATTCGATCCTTCAGAGACCAGGATAGGTGCAAGGAAAATGCAATTTCTTCTCCCCCTGCAGCGCCAGGCAAAACCTGAAAGATTACATTTTAGAAGGAATTTACTGTGTTACTTATTAACCTCTCCGCAATCAAGCTGCCATTACAATTAGTTTGATGGTGCAATTGTGCATTGCATTGCATATTATTAACACATTGGTTGTCGGTGCTGAACAGGTCAGAAAAATACAGCAAAAGATTCTGTAATTCCGTATAGTTGCCAATTTTGATATTTCACCTTGGAATTATTTGCAAAACTAGAATAGACAAACCAAAGAAAACTTCCTCACCATGTGAATTAATAAAAGTGTGGCATAAAACTGATAAATTCATGTCAAGTTGCTTCTAAAAATGCCTTATATTGTCTTTTGAAAGTAATTAGGTGTTACTTGTTACACTAAACAAATGTAGGTACTATGAATGACCCCTAAAATAGAACATCGTGAGTACTAAATACATTACTTGTTATCCCAACAGTACCTAGTTACAGGTATGAATTACCTTGCAGTTATTGCAATTACTAAACTCTGATTTTAAACTACATACAGTACTTCTTGATACGACTTACGGTAGAACTTGGAAAATTACTTTCCCAAACTGTAACTTGCCATGCTGAGTGGAGAATTCTGGGAATGATCATCCAAAAGAGGCATCCTTCCTCACTATGCCCATTTGGAGCAGTGCTTTTCAACGTTTTCAGGTAGCGGTCCTGACCACACCTCCTGGACAGCTGATTGGTCCAGTCATGTGGTTCCTCCCACCCAGAAGTGGAAGTAAAATGTGGCCTACACATTCGCAGAACACATTTAGCAGAGTTCTGTGCATTTCACTTCCACTTCCAGAAGCGGCAAGGGCGTCAGGGGCCAAATGAATTGGCGCAGGGGCCGGGTCCGGCCCGCGGGTCATAGGTTGCGAATGCCTGATTTAGAGGCTTGTAAAAAGAACTTCACTACAATATGTGTACAACCAATTGTCTCTGACCAGTGAATATCATCCATAGAGAGCCTAGGTCTCTCCAATGGCACCAAAATTCAGCAGCACATTTTCCTGCCTCACTGCAAAGACAGCAAAACGAGTGCTGTTTTTACACCTGTGGAAGTCTGGGAGGAAATTTGATGCAGATTTAGTTGTTATCTTTTTCTATACAGTACCCTGCTTTGCATAATGGCCAACTTTGGGGCTGCAATTGGGGACCAATCCCATCTCTTCTGAGCAGCTCCTGTATATAGCATGTTAACATATACAGCATCAGCAATATATCTGTGTGGACTATATTTGCATATTATGCAAAGCATGCTATTTGAATTGGGGAACTGGGGCAGGCTAGTCTTAGTCAGAGCAGCAGAAGCTCTATTCTGCTAGGGTGCTGGGAACACAGAAGTGTGTGCTCAGAATAGTATTGCGGTTATGGACATAGACACACACAAAAATCCAGAGTTGGTTTAAGGCATGGTGATGCCCTAAATTATATCCACTTAAAGAGGGTCTGTAACGGAGTGGTTTGGAATAGGAAAAGGAGTAAGACAAGGCTGAATTTTGTCACCCTGCTTATTCAACTTATACACAGAACACATAATGCGCAATGCAGGAATGGAGGAATCACAATTTGGGATCAAAATTGCTGGGAGAAACATCAACAACTTGAGATATGCAGATGATACCACCCTAATGGTGGAAAGTGAGGAGGACCTAAAGAAGCTCCTGATTAGGTTAAAAGAAGAGAGTGAAAAAGCTGGCTTGAGACTAAATATCAAGAAAACCAAGATCATGGCAACAGGCCCTATCAGTCCCTGGAAAATAGATGGGGAAGAAGTAGAGGCAGTTACAGATTTTACTTTCCTAGGATCTAAGCTCACTGCAGATGGTGATTGCAGCCATGAAATAAAAAGGCGACTGATTCTCGGGAGGCAAGCGATGAGAAACCTGGGGAGCATAGTGAAAAGTAGAGACATTAAATTGCAAACAAAGATTCGCATAGTCAGGTCAATGGTATTCCCTGTGGCAATGTATGGTTGTGAGAGCTGGACCATTAGGAAAGCAGAGCGCAGAAAAATAGACGCCTTTGAGATGTGGTGTTGGAGGAGAGTTTTGAGAGTACCCTGGACAGCGAGGAGAACAAATAGGTCAATCTTAGAAGAAATCAAACCTGACTGCTCCTTAGAAGGTCAAATAATAAAGATGAAGCTAAAGTACTTTGGACATCAAATGAGAAGAGAGGATTCACTTGAGAAAGCCTTGATGCTTGGAAGGGTCGAGGGCAAAAGAAGAAGGGGACGGCCCAAGATGAGATGGCTAGATGGTATTGTGGAAATAATGGGCACAGAGCTGAGCGAGTTGAGGGGGATGGTGGAGGACAGGAGTGCCTGGAGGACAGTGGTCCATGGGGTCGCAGAGGGTCGGAATCGACTGTGCGACTGAACAACAACAAATGGTATTAACTTTTTAAAAAAATCCCCAGTCATAATAGCAATTACACTTCTATATCACCCCATAGTGTTTAGTGCACTCTCAGGATGGTAGACAAGTTGATTGGCATTTTGCCCCCAACATGCTGGGACCTTGTTTGACCAACCTGGGAAGGATGGAAAGCTGAGTCAACCTTGATCCCTGTCAGGACTGAACTCACAACGTTTTGGCTGCAGTAGAGCAGTTTAAACACTGCAACACCAGGGCTCCTGAATCAAATCAAAGCTGCAGTCTTATTGTCCTTCCTAGGATGCTCTCCCAAAGGCCATCAAAAGATCTGGCATCTATCTCACCCTCAACTTGGGAAAGTTATTTTTTGCACAACAACTTTTAGAAGTTCTATCAATTCTGTTGGACAGAAGGGGAAAAGAAAGGTGTGACTTTAATGCACCAGACAACCAAACCTGCAAATCAGCAAAACTGAGATATTGGATTTAAATCAGTAAAGATTTTAAGCTCTCTTGCTGCTACAAAATGGGTCATCGGAGATCATTGCTCAAGGTTAAATATACTCATTTAATGGCTTTATTCTCCCCTCTGCACTTCAGTTTTGGCCACAGTGTATGATTATTAATGAATTACAAATCTAACTCAATTTTCTTATATGTATCTCCCCCCCCTCCCAAAATGCAAAAAGAATGACTGGTTTAAGACACATTGCTTCAGTAGGCAAGACGTGTGATCATGTTACAATGAACTACCTGAAAGGGAACAACATCAGCATCAGCATCAGCATCAGCATCAGCATCAGCATCAGCATCAGCATCAGCATCAGCATCAACAAAAATACCAGTGATAAATTCCATCCCAGGACAGAGCTCCCAAGCCATACTAGGCAAGGATAAATTAGTCCCAATTTGGATTGTCCCCTAATTAGAACACACAACTCTTCTTCATATCTGCCTTAGTTTGACCCTCACAAAGCACAAGGAAGGAAGGAAGGAGTCTTATTCTACTCTATCCCCCATTTGATGACTTCTAAGATGGGTAGTGGTTGAGACGCTGAACTTGATAACTGGAAGGTCAGCAGGTCAGCAGTTTGAGACCCGAATACTGCACGATGGAGTGAACTCCCATCTCTGTCCCAGTTCCTGCCAACCTAGCAGTTCAAAAGAAAGACATTGCAAGCAGATAAATAGGTACTGCTTTTGCGGGAAAGGTAACAGTGAGCTATGCACTCCGGTGTCTAGTCGTGCCTGGCACATGACTACAGAAACATCTGGAGACACAGACAGCACTGACTCTTTGGCTGTAAACGGAGATGAGCACTGGACCCTAGAGTCAGATATGATTGGCTTTTGAGCAAGGGCGGCCTTTACCTTTAGCTACGATGGGTTGGATTACAGCTCTCATGTGCTGGCTGGGGATAATGAGAGTCTTATACATTTGGAGGGTGCCCTATTGGAAAAGTCTGTGTGAACAAGGAAACCACAGCAGCAATAAATCAGGAGGGGATGAAAAAAGATTGTAGATCAGGATATTTCACAGCAACCAGTAACTGGTAACTCCCTTCAACAGGATGGGCTGTTAGCAAGCAGTAAAAGCCATCCAGGAAAAGCTGCTTCTCGTGACTCCAGCCGTTACAACCATATGACATGCCTGTTGCAATGCAGCTGGGCTCGATGCAACCTAGGCCACTTCTTGCACTGTATGAATTGCATCATAAAGCCACATTATTTACACCCGGGCTCTGGCAGTATCTGATTTTTCATAAATGCAGAATCTGACTCACAACTTGACTGAAGTAAAAGCTGTAGGTGGTGAGCATGGAGAGGGTGTGTGTCATTCCACCCACCCATGGTGTGGACCAAGGGCCATGTTTGTGAATCATGTTGCTGCCAAAAAAGAGGATCTCCCTTGGAAGAGTCCTGTAATTGACGTAGCACAAAGCTGAGTAAGCGGCTCTGGAATATCCAGATTATAAACTAGATTTCACACTTGGGAAGGGTAGGGGAAACTTTCTCAGTGTGCCTCCACATTATGATGTTGTCCCTGATTATTCTGGGATTGGCGAACCTTTTAGAGACTGAGTGCCCGAACAGAGGGATGGGGTGAATTCTATGCTGGGGGAGGGAGGAAGTGCTCTCATTGGGCTGGTGGGCAGAGGGGAGGAGCAAATTCTGTGCTGGAGTGCCAGAGACTCATCACCAGTGGTCTAGGTCATTCTGTTTAATCTTGTTGCAAACTTGAATAGATCATCTTGGCAGGCACTGGTTCCATCCCAGTGCCTACCAGGTCAATAACACAGTAACCAT
This sequence comes from Furcifer pardalis, assembly GCA_030440675.1. Classification (NCBI taxonomy): domain Eukaryota; kingdom Metazoa; phylum Chordata; class Lepidosauria; order Squamata; family Chamaeleonidae; genus Furcifer; species Furcifer pardalis. Next base: position 207,051,093 of record CP126890.1, read on the forward strand.
AAAAAAAGTATTAATATCACAATAAAATGTTACAAAAAAGTATTATAAAAACAACAGCAAAAACAAAAATCACACATACTGAGTCCCACAATGATTATACGCAAAATCCTACAGAAGGTAACTGGGGAAAGTCCAAGAGAAGTCCCAAAAAGAAAGAATCCAGTCCCGGTGAGAGCCATCCACCACTGCGGGATCCTTTTGAGACAATGCACCGGCGATGGAGTGGCCTTGGCGCCCCACAGCTGGGGTAGCCTCTCTGCCTGGTGGAGAGTCTGGAGGTGAGGGCGGAGAGGTCCTGGCATCACAGCTGTTCCGTCTTCCCCAGGGCTGGAGCTGGCCAAGGGAAGAGTCCGGTGGACGCGGTGAGGACATCCGTCATTCTTATGGCCGGCTCCCGCCCGCCTCACAACTGTTCCATCTTCCCCGGGGCTGGAGCTGGCCAAGGTAAGAGTCCGGTGACGGTGGCGTCTGGCATTTTTAGACGTATAGTATAAGCACAGTGCTTTGTTTGTAAAAGTTTATGATATGACCTTTTGGCATATCACTTTTTTATACTTAAAACAGTCATTAGGGCAGCAAACTGGTTGTTAAATTATTTGAATCCCACCAATGATTAAATCCCACTTGAACTCATTTTGATGGAGGAGAGTTGCTTCATCAATACTGGCCTTGGGCTGATGAGGACTTTGCATGCCAAAAAGGGCTCAGAACTAGAAAGTGGCTACTTGTGGAATTGGATCAGTGGTATGGGTGCCACACTGCAATGCATAAAGCAAAATGAAAACCACAGGACAATCTTCATGGCTGATCACCATGAGGATAGTTAATATTCGGAATCAGATATGGCACTAGAAGAAGAAAAAGAAAAAGAAGAAGAAGAAAGGTTATTTTCTAGTAAAGAAGGAAGAGCAAAAATTCCAGAAACAGGATATAAGGACTCTTCTCCTCCATCCCCAATCCAATCAATAAGCTCCTTCAGTGGCCTCTTCTAGCATCTTCTGCAGGTGGAGGGGCCTCTGCGGTCAGGGAAGAAAGCAGGAAAGCCTGCTTCCACCAGCCCAGATGCACACACCTAAATTTGGATTCCAAACAAATCTACTTCCAGCCAGCATAGCATCTGCTCCTGATCATGTATAAATCAATTTTGACCTCCATTTTCACATTCGCTTGGAACATACACACCGCTTAGAAAAATTCATATTTAAATTGTTTTTCCTCCCAAAACAATTGTTCTGAGTATATTTCCTCTCTTTTAAAATATCCCTTTAAATTTTTATAGTTGTATAGAAAGAGGAGAAAACTGGTGCGTAGGCAGTTCTGGCTCTGGACATTGGCTCTGCGCAAAAAGCAGAACGTGCAAATATCAGTTTCCCCAAATATCCCTACATCGACTAGAAGGGACGAGTGGATCGATAGTCTGGCTCAGTATAAATACCCCATAGATCAGAGTCAGTTTTTTCTGTACCATGTGGCAAACAGGAAGCTACTTTCTGCCAGGGTTGTGAATAGAACCACAGAATCACAGAAATGTAGATCTCAAGGGGTCATCTAGTCTGACTTCCTACTAAAGCAGGAAATCAGAAAGCATCTCTGATTTGCGGTCATCTAACTTGTATTTAAAGATTTCTGATGAAGGAAAGTCCACTTCAATCTGAGGCAAGTCCACTCCACTATCAAATGGTTCTTACCTTAATGTTTAGGGAAAAGTATTCTTTCTCATATGGACCCTTCTCTAAAGCTACAGAAAACATAGCTGCCCCATCTTCCACTTTACAGCCTTTCAAATCTTTGAAGATGACGATCATATCACCCACTAGTCTTCTTTGCTCCACGCTAAACATAACTACTCCTTCAATCATTCCTCATACAGCTGGGTTTCCAGATACGTATTTTAATATTGTCCTCCTCTGGTCACATTCCAGCTTGTCAGCATTCTTCTTCAACTGGGATGACCTGAACTGGACACAGTATTCCAGGTAAGGTTTAAGTAAAGCAGAATAGGGTGGTACGATTGCCTCCCTTGATCTGGAGCCCATGTTTGGTGAAACAAAATATGGTATTTGCTGTCTTTTATGGTCACATTATTATTATTATTATTATTATTATTATTATTATTATTATTATTATTATTATTATTATTATTATTATTATTATTATTATTATTATTATTAATGAGATTTGTATGCCGCTCTATTCGCCGAAGCGACTCAGAGCGGCTAACATACTATAGGGCAACATATATCACAGTTTTACAATATCAACGATAAAGCAACATGTATCAAAATATTACAACATCATTGTTGACTCATGTTTAGTTTGTAGTCTACTAAGACCCCTTGGTGTCTGGCCAGGTTATCCTGCTGTGGTAATACAGTAGACCAGGGGTGGCCAAACGTTTTCCATCGTGGGCCTGACCACATCCCCGGAAGTGGTGGGTGATTTATGGCTGACATAAATGCACCCACTTCCACATTTTTCCCTGGTGTGGGTATGTTTGCGCATGCATGGGCACATTTTACGGATGATGTAAACACGCCTGCTTCCACTTCTGGGTGCGGCAGAGGCAGTGACAGGCTGGATTGGATGGCATTGGGGTTGGCCCATGGGACATAGGCTGGGAACCCCTAGAGTAGACCATACTGCCAGTGACTCAATGCCGAGTGTCAGCTGGCGGTTAATTAACCTGACAACTGATAGAATTGATAAGAATTGATGTCCCCGGGTGATGGGTTTACAGTACAGTACATATCTGATCTTTTGGGGTATTATTTGTATGTTTTTTATGTTTAAAACTAAATATATATATATACAGTACAGTATATATTTAAAAAACTAACCTGACAACCCTGAGGACTAACAGCTTGAGTATTGAAGTTCACAGTGAAGGGTGATGGTCACCAAGTGGATTAAATCCCACTTGAATCCATCTTGATGGAGGGCAGCAGCTTCATCCATACTGGCCTGGGGCCGATGAGGACTTTGCGTGCCAAAAGGCCTCAGGACAAGAAAGTGACTCCCGGAACTGGATCAGTGGTATGGGGGTCACGTTGCAATGTAAAAGGCAGATCAAAGGCCACTGTATTATTTTCTCAGGAAAGTTTTCATGGATGATAGCCATGTTGATCACCAATATTTGAATTTGGATACGTCAGAACAAGACAAAAAAAAGACCCCTAGATTCCCCCCCCCCCAAAAAAAAAGTCACTGCCAAGCCAGTTGTCATCAATCTTAGATTTGTGCATTAGGTTTTTCCTGCCTAAATGTAGAATTTTCTTTTTTCCTTTTGAAATTAATTTTGTTTGTTTTGGTCCAGTTTTTCTGTTCTTCAGATCCTCGAACCAATAGGCATATCACATTGTAATTTAAAAGAGAAGTGATGTGTATGGGAAGAAAGAAATAACATACGGCAGGTTTATATCTGTGTGAAATGGTTGGCAGTCATAAGAGATGAGAGCTGGCGTCTGTCTTGGTGGAAATTTTTGGGGTTTGCTTAATTTTTTTATTGAGTGCTATCACTTTTGAAGCAATTGTTTAAAAAGAATAGTGAGGAGCCGAGCTTTTCTAAACACTCCCTGGGGGCTCTGTGGTGAGTCACAGAAACCTGTGAATTTGCAGGAACTTATGAAGCAACCCAGACAAAAAGTGTAGTAAGAAGTCAAAGCCTTTTTTAAAAAAAACTTTGCCAAACAGGATATTGTGGAGTTTTCCAGTGTGACATTTATCACGTATTTACAAGGGGGGGATTGGGAATGCTTGAAACTTATATTGATGGTAATCCCCCCAGGCTCAGTTGAATGGTTACTGCATCCGTTTGAAAAGTTATACAGTTGTACCTCGCTTAAAGAGCATAATGCGTTCCACAGGATTGTTCTTTAAGCGAGTTTGCTCTTTAAGCGAAACACCACTGTAAGTGACCAATTGTGGGAGGGATTGCAAAACCTGATTTATTTGTTAAGCGAGTTTTTGGTTGGTTTTATTTGTTAAGCGAAGTAAACATTCAGAGAAAATTCTGCTCTTTAAGCGAGTTACTCTTTAAGCGAGGCGCTCTTTATGCGAGGTTTGACTGTACTTTGGGCTTTTGTCTCCAGTGATCTGATAGCTGGAGTGGTGGCCAGTGGCACATTTCTAGCTGTTGGACTTTAGCCCTTAGCAATCATAGCCAGTATGACCAATGGTCAGTGGGGATAGGAGCTGGAGTCACACAATATCTGAGAGCAGCGCCACCCAACTTGTTATAGTCCTGTGTATGTAGCACAGAGAGACTGCAATGGTTTAGTGGTTAAGATGCTGGACTTGGTGGCTGGAAGGTCGGCAGGTCAACAGTTTGATTGCTGCATGACAGAGTGAGCTCCCATCTCTGTCCCAGCTCCTGCCAACTTAGCCATTCGAAAGCAAGAAATTACAAGTAGATAAATAGGTACCACTGCCACCATTGCGGTTAACTAATGAAGATTGTCCTGGGAATAATATAATGCAGTGGTCTTCCATTTGCTTTCCATATTGCAGTGTGACGCCCGTAGCACTGATCCAGTTCCTCGAGTCACTTTCGGGTCCTGAGCCCTTTTGGCACACAAAGTCCTCCTCAGCCCCAGGCCACTATTGATGAAGCTGTTGCCCTCCATCAGAATGGATTCAAGTGGGATTTAACCATCCTTCCCTGTGGACTTTGGCACCCAAGGCCGTTAGTCCTCAGGGTGGTCAAGTTAGTTAGCTGCCACCTGACTGGCAGTATGGTCTACTTTATTACCATAGCAGGATAACCTGGCCACACTGGGAGATTCTGGTTACATAAAAAGAAGGATTTGTTTAGCAATTTAACAACATAACTTTTAAAGACACAGTAGAGGGAATCAGATCTTTCTTTCTTTGTATCAGGAGTGCTGCACAAATTAAAAAAATATATATGGATGTCTATGTTACAGTGATTAGACTATTTTTTTACCATAATCAGGCTACTTCAATGGTGTTATTTTGGCCATTCACCAAATCTTCTTTTGTACATGCAGTTGGTCATAAATTCCATGCGCATAAATGCAGTCCTGCTTGTATTTTTCCACATTCACAGAAAATTTGCCCTATATCCAAGTAGCCCCATTTTAATTGGTTATTCTTTGATCTTCCCATTTTCATTTGAAAGCACAGTACAGTATATGAAGTGATTGAGAATCCAGATGGAGAATCAGATAAAAATATGGCTATTAAAAGAGGCAGCTGATTTCTCAGTTTTAGTTACTGAGTAATGCAAAAGGGAAGGTGTTTTTGTGTCCATTTCCTGCTTGCAACCTTCCCATAGCTATCTGTTAGGCTGCTGTAGGAGCCCAACACTTTCCCTTAGTCTGGTCCAAGGGGTCTCTTGTGTTCTTGACCGCAAAACTGAGCAAATACCAATCACATACAAGTGAAACTTTGCATTACTTTCGGATTATGGTAGCTGTTGCGTGAAACCAGGGTTCTCGGAACAGTGCTGTGTAATAAAACAAACTACTGTGCTGAGTCAGGTTTACCTGAGTCTTCCAGACTAAAGCAACCTTCAGTATCATGATGTGACTCAAAGTTAATTAGCTATGGGGTGTGGATGAGGGGGGAGGGCTCATTCAAACCACCCAATCAGGAGTTCTATCAAAATGCCCCTGATCCTAGAAAATCCCTGACATCATATCCTGGCTACCCATTCCTCCCCTCCCACTTCTTCCTTCTTGTTGGCTTTATAGTGTCATAGCCAGGAACAGTCAGGCCAGGTTATCCTGCTATGGTAATAGAGTAGACCATACTGCCAGCGACTCAACACAGAGTGTTAAGTGGCGGTTAACCAACCTGGCCATCACCCTTCTCTGTGGACTTTGGCACCCAAGGCTGTTAGTACTCAGGGTAGTACTAACAGCCTTGGGTGCCGAAGTCCACAGAAAAGGGCAGTGGTGTAGCGTGGGTTTCAGCCACCCGGGACGTAGGCCAAATTTGCCACTCCCTGGGCAGGGCCCAGGATGCCGGCAATGGGGGAGAGTCCCTATTAATTGTGAAATTTTGCTACCCCAAAAAAGTGCCACCCAGGGTGCCCCCCCCCGCCTCTGGAGAAGGACGATGGTCACCAAGTAGATTAGATCCCACTTGAACCCATCTTGATGGAGGGCAGCAGCTTCATCAATACCCGCCTGGGGCTGAGGAGGACTTTGAGTGCCAAAAGGGCTCAGGACTACACAGTGACTTGCAGAACTGGATCAGTGGTATGGGGGTCATGCTGCAATGCAGAAGGAAGATAAAACGCCACTGCAGTATATTCTCAGGACAGTTTTCATGGCTGATTGCCATGATGATCCCCAATATTCGGATTAGGACATGGCAGAAGAGGAAGCCAGGAACAGCTAGTCTTTTCCAGCGTATAAGGATATCTTCCAAGGTATCTCAGGACAATTTTTGGAGTTAGCAACTTAAGTATGGCAACCTAGAATGGGTTGAGGAATCTTTGGCTCCCTGATGCTTTCAACTACAATGTTCATCAGTTCTTACTCTCATTGTCCAAACATTTGGTGGGTCATATAGTTGCTACTTTCTGGCTAGGAGTCTGGAAGCAGCAGGCATGAGATTTTGTTCCCTTGATCAGACTAGGGTGAGAGATAAGGCTGCCTCCATTCACTTTTAATAGGCAATTATGAGGCTTGACCTTGAACCAGTGATGGGAGGTTACCGGTTCCGACCAGTTCACCCGAACTGGTAGCACCCCATCAGGAGGGGTCGCTGGGGTGGTGGTAAGCCCCTGGGCAACCAGTTCGATCGCCTCTCCAGCCCACTCCAGAAATGTATTTCCAGGCAGCCAAAATAGCTGCCCGGAACTGCGCATGCATCAAACCTCTGTTTGACTCATGCACAGTTCTATTTTTTAGTGCGCATGCATCAAATAGAGGTTTGATGCATGTGCACTAAAAAAACTGCGAATGCGTCAAATGGAGGTTTGACACATGCGCAGACCTTTTTTATTTTTTTGCTCCGCCCACGACGTCATGATGTCATGACGTCGGCTATGCCCACGACATCCATGATGTCACGGTGGGGTAGCAGGAATTTTGACAACCCACCACTGCCTTGAACCCTATACTTGCTTCCTCTCAATCAGCTGCTGATGCTACTAGTCAGAAGGCATTACTGTATTTAGTTAGTTGTTCAGTTTTTTAACTTCTCAACAGATTTGGGTGGGATGTAAGGGGGAAATGGATCAGAGATTACAACTAGAAAACGATATTGTATAAATGAGGCAGGAGATAAGGACTTCATCTAGAGGGGTGTGTGTGAGAGAGAGAGTGAGAAATTTTCTTATCAGCCATTAGAAAAACCTCTCCAGCCAACCATACAGTTGGATTCTAGTAAAGGTAAAGGTCGCCCTTGCTTGAAAGCCAGTTGTATCCAGTTCTAGGATTCAGTGCTCATCTCTGTTTCTAGCCAAAGAGCCAGTGCTACTTTTGTATGCAGACATTTCTGTGGCGGCGGCAACTGTGGCTGGAGTGAGAGTGAAGACTGGATTATTTGGTGCCATGGGCCGGATCTAGCCAATGGACTGTAAGTTGCCTACCCCTGCCTTAGGGTATAGTTAGTACATGGTTAAATTCTCATATTTAACCATGGAGTCTAACTGCTCAAATCTTGCTCTAGTAAATGCTGTTCTGTGATACTGCATCAGACACGTGGTTAAGTATTTCTCGATTTTACATGGAATGCTCTTTATCTTCCCACTGCAGTTGTCCCTATTTTTCTACTTGCAATTTCTTGCTTTCAAACTGCTTGGTTGGCAGAAGCTGGGACAGAGATAGGAGCTCACTCTGTCATGGAGTACTCGGGTCTCAACCTGCCGACCTTCCAGTCAGCATCTTAACCACTTGAGCCACTGCAGCCCCATAATTGGAGTCTACAACCCGTAATAAACCCAGCTACATAGAAAATAATCTTTGGGGGAGGGTTGTGGGAAGATTTTAACATCCACTCCCTTACTTGATACTTGAAATTCCTTTCTTGCAGCAACCCTAAATCAGTAAAATGGCATGTTTGACCTTGTGAGCCTGTCAATTGATCCAGTTCAGTTTTGTTGCAATTCTTGGTTTTCCCAGTACCAAAACAGGTGTTGCATCCAGGTTGTGGAGCTTCTGACTCCAGCTGGGTCTTTCTTGTCTTCACAGCTTTTCGATTGGCTTCACTGCAATTTTAATTTAATATCCTCCCTCTGCTACTTCCATTGCACTAATGTTAGTACAGTATCTGACTTCTGATTTTTATTGTTTTTGTTTTGTTTTTCTGTTTAAATTGAGGGGGGAGAGTGGTGTGATTCCTGTGTAAGAGGAGTATTATCATCATCTTTAATGAATTGATTAGTCCTCTGACCATTAGAGGTTAAAATAAAATACATCAGATCAAATATGACTACATAAAACAGGATAAGAACAGGTTAAATGTAAGATGATACAGTTACTGTAAAATGAGATACAGTCAAACCTCACATAAAGAGCGCCTCGCTTAAAGAGTAATTCGCTTAAAGAGCAGAATTTTCTCTGAATGTTCGCTTTGCTTAACAAATAAAACCAACCAAAAACTCACTTAACAAATAAATCAGGGTTTGCACTCCCCCCCCCACACAATTGGTCATTTACAATGGTGTTTCGCTTAAAGAGCAAACTCGCTTAAAGAGCAATCCTGTTGAACGCATTATACTCTTTAAGTGAGGTACAACTGTATGTTAGTCTTTTGTTAGAGTACAGTAATACCTCGGATAACGTTTACCTCGGATAATGCTAAAATCGCATAACGTTAAGTAACCTGGGGAGGAGAATTGGATCCAATAACGTTAAGGTCCTATGGGATGGATCGGATAACAACCGCTAAAGCCTGTGTGGTTACAATGTATCTCTATGGAGCTTTAACGTTATCTGATACATCCCATAAGATTTTAACATGTATCGGATAACACTAAAAATCGGATAACACCAAGACTTGTGGAACCAAGTCTTAGCGTTATCTGAGGTATTACTGTATTTCATTTTATCCAATAATGTCTGTAAGATATGGGACTCTTATTATGGCATCTAATTGACAACTAACCAGAACATGTGCAATATTTTCTATTTCTGGTGTTCCACAATTACATGTTCTCTTAGAGCACGGATCGCCAACTCTTAGAACAGAAATTGCCAACCCATGTCATGCTCCCTCAGACAGTTGAGGGGGCCAGACTGGTGGTCCACTTGCTGTTTACAGCTGCTATAAACATGTTTGTGGCTGTTTTAAATGCATTCTCGACAGCCATAAATGAGTCCGCAGGTAATTTTGCCACTGCTGCTGGCTGGAGTGAGGGTGGGGGGATTATTTGGTGCTGCAGGCCAGATCTGGCCCATGGGCCATAAGTTGCCTACCCCATCTTAGAGTATGGTACATGGTTAAATCGCTCATATTTAACCCTGGAGTCTAATTGCTCAAATCTTGCTCTAGTAAATGCTGTTCTGTGATACTGAGTCAGATCCATTGTTAAATATTTCTCGATTTGAAAATACTTGCAGTAAGTTTTCTAGGTGAATCTTACTTAAGGCTATCTGACAAGTATACAATACAGTAAAACACCGGATAACGATTGGATCGGATAACGCTAAAATCGCATAACGTTGGGGAATTTGAGGCAAACATTTGGATCGGATAACATTATATTAACCATTATGTTAACCATTATGTTAACGTTATCCGATCCATCAGATAAACTTTGCCTCAAATTCCCTGAGGTGTGGCTGTGACTCACCAGTTTCTCTTGGGAGAAAGGGAGGGGCTGCCTGCTCTCAAGCTTGCCACATTTGAATAACAAAGGCTTGCAAAAACCAGTCTGACTAGTTTAGCAAAGCAAAGGCTTAGGACCCTTTCCCCAGTGTAACCCAGAACACTTTGGAGAAAAATAATTGCAAAGAGACAATTTGACCCAATTACCTTCATGAAGTTTCCCCTTTAAATTCTAAACACCCTAAACCCAAGATTGTAGCTCCGCAAACCTCATGCATTGTCAATGGAAAACAAGCAGACTGAAACCTTTCACCTACAAAGCAATTAAGCTTTTCACACCCTGCAAAGCCCTGAGGGAACTTCCTTTATTACAGCAATGGTAGGTGGGCTGATTCTAAATGAAAACATTTTCCTAGTTTCTGTTCAGATCTTTTAAAACAGCACTTTATAAAATTTTCAAAAATTTAAAAATGCTGTATGGCTTTGTTCCCCTAAAGTCAGGGTGGTCTAGCATGTTTTTGTAATGTATTTACCCTTTTGACAATTATTTCTTAAAGTTCTTTAAGTTTTCAGCATGTTTCCTTGACTTTCCCTTGAAGCCTCTGTTGCTTTTCTCTATGGAGTTAACGTTATCTGATCCACCTGAATAGGATTTTGATGTTATCTGGTGCATGCATCGGATAAGGCTAAAAATTGGATAACGTTAAGACTTGTGGAACCAAGTCTTAATGTTATCCGAGGTATTACTGTACCTGTATTAGAACATTAAAATAAACCAGAGGAGCAGCAGGTCTTGGAAACAAGGCTGGTTTTGTTTTGTTGTTGTTTTGTGCTATCGAAGGGAAACAGTTCAATGAGAGCTATGGATGATCATTGACCACAGAATGCCGATTACTATTGGGGGCAGAGATGAAAAATTGCAAGGAGAAGGGGGATGATATACAGCAGCGGTGGCCAAACTAGGGGCCCAGCTCACGGCGCCATTTTATGTCGTCCGCCATCATCCTTGCTGGTACCGGAAGTGGAAGCGAGTGGATTTACAACAGCCGTAAAACATGCCCATGCATGTGTAAATGTGCCTGTGCCTGCCATGAACGTTGCTGTAAATGCACCCATGGCTGTCATAAACATGTTTATAACAGCCACAGCCACATTTTTCAGCAGCGTTTACGGCAGGAGGAACCACATGACCAGCCCGATCAGCTGTCCTGGTGGCGTGATCAGTTTGGGAACCCCCTGATATACAGCATCTTGAAAGCAGGCATAGCAGGTTGGCTGATATCCTGTATTCTGGTACTGTATTTGGCACTACAGCCTTTTATTGCAGTTCCCTCTCCTATTGTTTTGATTAACAATCCCAGCAGCCTTAGCAGACCAGAAGAGCTGGAAAGCAGAAAATAAACATTTTAATTGATAAATACCACACTTTACCCATTTTTGGCTATCCTATAATAACATTCCTCTGAGTGTTGACTGGAAGCCTGGGTTATTATGATCCAGAAATCTTTAACCAGGTGAAGGACTTTCATTCTGGAAAAATGCCATCTTAAAAGAAAAACAACAACAAGATTGAGCTCTCTCTCTCTCTCTCTCTCTCTCTGTGTGTGTGTTTGGACTGCACTAAAAATCAGGCCACTTACTGCTCCAGACCAACCTATTTTGAGTGAAGAGGCAGAAGCCACTCCTAAATGCAAGACAAACAAACCATTACAAGAAAATTAGTCACTGGGACTTTTCATCAGGTGAGGAATGAATGAGTCCATTCATGTAAATCCCCCCTCTCAAGGAAGGGGGGGGGTTGTTGTTGTGATACCAAGTCCGTGGATTCATTGCAGGTGTCTGTGCCCTTTGTCTTGTTATTGGCTGGTGTTTTTCTAATCGGAATGTGTGTAAGAAGAGGCTTGGTGGTGTAATGTGTTGTGAGTGCATGAAGCTTGAGATTTATCATCAACATTTCAACAGTTCTACAATGTCTGGCTTATACACAGCTGACAAGGAATGTTATTTTACCTGTTTTTGTTTGAATAGCTTTGTAAGCAGCCTTGAATGCTATCTTTAAAAGAAAGAAAGAAAGAAAGAAAGAAAGAAAGAAAGAAAGAAAGAAAGAAAGAAAGAAAGAAAGAATGAATGAATGAATGAATGAATGAATGAATGAAAGAAAGAAAGAAAGAAAGAAAGAAAGAAAGAAAGAAAGAAAGAAAGAAAGAAAGAAAGAAAGAACCAACCAACCAACCAACCAACCAACCAACCAGCCAGCCAGCCAACCAATTCTGGATCAGTGGTAGACCACAGTGTAAATGAAGCAGATGGTAATTTGCAGTGACTATTCATATATATATTCAGTGTATAACACATAGGCCTGAATAACTAATTAACTGAGGATTCTTGGATATTATATATAAAACATGAACATAGAGTTATTTGTGTAAATGCTCATCCTTCTAGCAGAAACTGCACATGAGCAGGGAAGGCCCCTTCTGGGATGGATGGAGATGTCATCCCAGATAAAATTTCTCAGTATCCAAGAGGATAACTGGAGAATTGCAATTCAGGGCACAGCTGCCTTCCTTTCTTCATTTACGCGATGGAAAAAGGAAGGCGGTTTTCCATTTGTTCTTCTTAGGACTCTGTTAATTTCACCAAACAGGATGGCAGCGGGAAAGTCTACAGTTTATTTATTTCTTAGCTGATTTATCAACATTAAAGGTAAAGGTTTCCCTCGCTCGAAAGCCAGTCGTATCCGATTCTAGGGTTCAGTGCTCATCTCTATTTCAAAGCTGAAGAGCCAGCGCTGTCTGCTTCTGCAGACATTTCTGTGGTCACGTGTCAGGCATGACTAGACACCGGAGCTCACGGAATGCTGTTACCATTCCACCAAAGTGGTCCCTATTTATCTACTTGCAATTTCTTGCTTTCGAACTGCTAGATTGGCAGGAGCTCCGTCCTGCAGTACTCGGGAATCAAACTGCTGATCTTCTGCCTCCCAGTCAGCATTTTAACCACTTGAGCCACTGCACTTACCATATTATAATTCTATAAATACTTTCTTCACTGTTGAAAGAAGTTTTATGAAATTTTAACATCAAACGAGGTTTATGGTATTTTAACATAAACAAGCTGACCCTATGCAGGTTTTGTTGTTCAGTCGCACAGTCGATTCCGACCCTCTGCGACCCCATGGACCACTGTCCGCCAGGCACTCCTGTCCTCCACCATCCCCCTCAACTCGTTCAGTTCTGTGCCCATTGTCTACACAATACCATCTAGCCATCTCATCTTGGGCCGTCCCCTTCTTCTTTTGCCCTCGACCCTTCCACAAGCATCAAGGCTTTCTCAAGTGAATCCTCTCTTCTCATTTGATGTCCAAAGTCCTTTAGCTTCATCTTTATTATTTGACCTTCTAAGGAGCAGTCGGGGTGATTTCTTCTAAGATTGACCTATTTGTTCTCCTCGCTGTCCAGGGGACTCTCAAAACTCTCCTCCAACACCACATCTCAAAGGCATCTATTCTTCTGCGCTCAGCTTTCCTAATGGTCCAGCTCTCACAACCATACATTGCCACAGGGAATACCATTGCTTTGACTATGCGAATTTTTGTTTTCAATGTGATGTCTCTACTTTTCACTACTGTATGTTCCCCAGGTTTCTCATCGCTTGCCTCCCAAGAATCAGTCGCTGTTTTATTTCATGGCTGCAATCACCATCTGCAGTGAGCTTAGATCCTAAGAAAGTAAAATCTGTCACTGCTTCTACTTCTTCCCCATCTATTGTCCAGTGACTGATAGGGCCTGTTGCCATTATCTTGGTTTTCTTGATATTGAGTCTCAAGCCAGCTTTTTCACTTTCTTCTTTCAACCTAATCAGGAGCTTCTTTAGGTCCTCCTCACTTCCTGCCATTAGGGTGGTATCATCTGCATATCTCAAATTGTTGATGTTTCTTCCAGCAATTTTGATCTCAAATTGTGATTCCTCCATTCCTGCATTGCACATTATGTGTTCTGTGTATAAGTTGAATAAGCAGGGTGACAAAATGCAGCCTTGTCTTACTCCTTTTCCTATTCCAAACCACTCCGTCATTCCATTTTCTGTCCTAACTGTTGCCTCTTGATTCATGTACAGATTTCTCATGAGGCCTATAAGGTGTTCCAGTATTCCCATCTCTTTAATTACTTGCCACATTTTGTTGTGGTCGACACAGTCAAAAGCCTTAGTGTAATCAATGAAACAGAAGTAGACTTGTTTCTGATATTCCTTTTTTCCATGATCCATCTTATGTAGGCGATGTGATCTCTAGTCCCCCTGCCTCTTCTAAAACCCGCCTGCACTTCTGGTAATTCTCTCTCCACATACTGTTGCAGTCTATCCTGTATTATCTTGAGCATCACCTTGCTAGCATGAGGGATGAGCGCAATTGTTCGATAATTTGAACATTCTTTGCATTACCCTTTTTAGGGAGTGGAATGTATACAGATCTTTTCCAATCCTGTGGCCATTGTTTTGTTTTCCAAATCTGCTGGCATATAGAATCCAATAATTTGATTCCATCATCTTGTAAGGCTTTGAAAAGTTCAACTTGGATACCATCAACTCCACTGGCTTTGTTGTTTGCATTGTTTTTTTAGTGCCTTTCTGACTTCACTCTCTAGAATGTCTGGCTCATGTTCAATGTTCTCACACACACAATTTCAATAGAAATAACAACTGATTTGCAAATTGAAGTTGAGCATCTATGGTGGAAGAAATCTGTTGTTGTACCCATAGTGATCAGAGCCCTTGGAGCAATACCCAAAGGACTCCCCAGATATTTGGATATGTTGGACTTATCGGACTTGAGCATCCTAACTCTCCAAACAACAGCTCTACTAGGAATTGCATATACTGTATACCCAGGTGTTACTGTAACAGTTCTTAAGTTCTTGGTTAGGGCTTGTGTAATAACAAGAATTACCATATCTTGGATATGTGATGGACTTGTGAACCCATCTTATTACAGCTTGAACTGTTAATCTTATTCCAGTCCTCGGCTGTGAATCAAATGGTTGATTTGTATTACGATGACGATGACGATGACGATGACGATGACGATGACGATGACGATGACGATAACAATAATAACAATAATAACAATAATAATAATAATATATCAGAAATTATTCTGGGTTGAAAGGATTTTTGTGGAAGAAACTCTACTTAGGGAATGCCCAAATGAGGCTCCTTTCATGTATCCAAGAGCTGGGGCAGAGACGGGCGCTCAATCCGTCATGCAGTGCCCAGGTCTTGAACTGCTGATTTGCCAGCCTTCCAGCTAACAAGGCGAGCTTCTTAACCATTGCGCCACTGCAGCCTTTATCATTTCTGTGCCCAGAAGCCCAGCACTCCAAAGAATTTCAGAAGAAGAACAGCTTGTGCTTTATAGATGACATCAAAGTCTTTGGCTGTGTGGATTATGAGAAACTATGGGCTATTCTGAAGGAAATGGGAGTGCTTCAGCATTTGATTGTCCTAATGCGCAACCTATATTGTCGACAATAGGGCAGAAAGTGGACAGACAAAAAGGTTTCTTATAAGCAAAGGTGTCAGACAACGGGACATTTTATCTGTTCAATCTGCATGCAGAACATATCATATGGAAAGCCAGACTGAATTCAGATGAAGGAAGAGTGAAAATTGACAGAAGAATCGTCAATAGTTTAAGCAATGCAGATGATTCCATCTTGCTGGCAGAAAGCAGCAATGACTTGAAACTACTCTTAATTAAAGTGAAAGAAGAAAGTGCCCCAAAGGACTGCAAGTGAGAATTAAGAAGACAAAAATGGTGACTACAGAAGAACTAGACAGCTTTAACGTTGACAACGAAGAAGTACAGTCTAGCAATAGCAATGACACAGCTGTACCGCCCCATAGAACTTAGTGCACTATCTGGCTGATTCACAAGGTAATTAGCATCTTGCTCCAGATGTGCTGGGTACTCATTTTACCAGCCTCAGATGGATGGAAGGCTGAATCAACCTTGATCCCTGTCAGGATCGAACTCACAATATTTTGGCTCAATATATAAAGAAAACAAAGATCATGGCAACAGGCCTTATCAGTCACTGGAAAATAGATGGGGAAGAAGTAGAAGCACAGTGACAGATTTTACTTTCTTGGGATCAAAACTCACTGCAGATGGGGATTGCAGCCATGAAATAAAAAGGCGACTGATTCTTGGGAGGCAAGCGATGAGAAACTTGGGGAGTATAATGAAAAGTAGAGACATCATATTGAAAACAAAAATTCGCATTGTCAAAGCAATGGTATTTCCTGTGGCAATGTATGGTTGTGAGAGCTGGGCCATTAGGAAAGCTGAGCGCAGAAGAATAGATGCCTTTGAGATGTGGTGTTGGAGGAGAGTTTTGAGAGTCCCCTAGACAGCAAGGAGAACAAATGGGTCAATCGTAGAAGAAATCAACCCAGAATGCTCCTTAGAAAGTCAAATTGTAAAGATGAAGCTAAGGTACTTTGGACATCAAATGAGAAGAGAGGATTCGATTGAGAAGGCCTTGATGCTGGGAAAGGTGGAGGGCAAAAGAAAAAGGGGGCGGCCAAAAATGAGATGGCTAGATGGTATTGTGGAGACAATGGGCACAGAGCTCAGCGAGTTGAGGGGGATGGTGGAGAATAGGAGTGCCTGGCGGACAGTGGTCCATGGGGTCGCAGAGGGTCGGAATCGACTGTGCGACTGAACAACAAAACAGCAGATTTAACCACTGTACCACCAGGGCTCTACAAAACAATTCCCATCAGTCCAGGAAATGGAGCCACTAGGGAGTTCTAGTTTTAACTCATCTGGTAAGGAAGGCGGCTTTAACATATTATATGGCCACAGATGCTTTCAAGGCGGCTAAAAGACTGTCTCCGGTGCATGTGAATGTTACGAATCTGCCAGCAGACAAATCTGCCAATTTCAGAAGAGACTGCCTGGTAGCATTTTCCATTAGATCATTATTCACTTAAAAACAGACAGCCATTTTCAGCCACTGCCCACTATTTCAGCCTAAGTAAGTTTTCATGAGACCATCCTGCAGAGTATTCCAAAAATACCGCACTACACTTTCCTGCTGCAGATATATGAAATATGCCTCGAGGACATTTTCACAAGTGCTGTTTTAAGAACAACCTTTAACCTGCAACATGTCATTTTTGAATCTGTTCATGTGTTTCAGGGAGAAACACAGAAGATTTGAAAATTAAACATGCACTTCCTTCTGCCAATCGGGGCTATGCGTAATACTTTCAGGAAATACAACACGCAAATTTAAGCATAATTTGTCCAATCAACCTTAAAATGCAAGTTTTAACTGGCTTATGCACATTCTCAGCAGTGAGCCCAGGTGAGTTCAGTTTGGGAAAGCTGTTTTCAAAATCCCAGAATTGCCCCCTGACAATGTGGCCATTGAGGAATTCTAGCATCATTAACATCAGGCCTCACCCTCTAGTAATTAAATGAAAAATTGCACCAGAACAAAGCAGGGTCAACTGATAGTGGCTAAACGTATCCCTGTTACAGAATCTGGGTTGTTCTGCTGGGTTTCAAGCACAAGCTTGTTTACACGGCAAAGATCTGGTTTTATCAGTGGCACTTTGTGCAGTTTCCCTGGGCAACAACACACAAAGGGAGAGCCAGGAATATGTACAAAGTACAGGCCCGATTCGGCTGCCTCCTGACTGAATGTGTTCCTGCCATTTATAGACAGAGCGTTCCTCTCGCCTTTGTGAAGCACAGTGGCTCTGTGACGACAACAGCAGTCCAGCCTGCTGCCCCTTTTAACAAGGCCTTGTTTATTCCTTGGCTGGGAGGTGCGCATGGAGCAGAGGACAGGGGTGGGGCTGTTCCCACAGCTTTCTGAGAAAGGGTGAGCTCATGTGTCCCCGGCTGAAGCGCAAAACAAAAACAACACAGCAGCAAAAATTGAAGGAGAGCAACCACAGCTGCAACTGCCATGCCCCACAAAGTTGACAGAGCGGGCAAACAGCAGTGGAAGGCTAGGAGCCAAGACTATAAAGAGAGAGGAGCCGATATGCAGGCTGTTTGGTTTTACATTGTGGGTGGGAGTTAGGAAATCAGCTGCCTTAGGCCAACAATTTGTCCAGCACTTTTTATTTTCTTCAGAGAAAATACAGTTCTTTTTGGCCATTTAGCTCTGGATTGTCTGTCTCCAGAGAAAGAGAGGGAGAGGGAGAGAGAGCACCCAATATGTTGTCAGAGCACATCTCTACATAGCCCTAGAGTAGCTCAGCTGATGGTAAAAGGTCAGGAAATGGTCTGATAACATCTGGATGGCTAGACATCATCTCCCCACTTTAATTATCAATCTTAGAAGAAATCAACCCTGACTGCTCCTTAGAAGGTCAAATAATAAAGATGAAGCTAAAGTACTTTGGACATCAAATGAGAAGAGAGGATTCACTTGAGAAAGCCTTGATGGTTGGAAGGGTCGAGGGCAAAAGAAGAAGGGGATGGCCCAAGATGAGATGGCTAGATGGTATTATAGACGCAATGGGCACAGAGCTGAGCGAGTTGAGGGGGATGGTGGAGGACAGGAGTGCCTGGCAGACAGTGGTCCATGGGGTCGCAGAGGGTCAGAATCAACTGTGCGACTGAACAACAACAAATCAAGAATTGAACCCAGGATCCTCTACATGAGTTGTATACTTGACCTGTAGTCCTTTGCTAAATGCAAAAAAGTTAATGTACTGTACATTAAAATGTGATGTTTGTGAGCCATCATAATATCAGGTCTAAGCCCACTATCGTCCCTGGCTCTGCATACTGTGAGATCTTAATCTTCCAGGCTGCTTCATATTACAAAAACAACGTGTAATCCATATGCTCAGTGGTGGGCATCAGCAGGTTCGCACCAGATCGCCAGAACCGGTAGCAGAAATTCTGGCTGGCTCTGCCCACCCAAGTTTTGAAATAAAGTAGTCCTAATCCAGGTGCAATGCAGGGCTTTCCCCTGGCCACGCCCACCATATCACACCCACAGTGTGGTAGTAATTTTTTTTTGGAGCCCACCACTACATATGCTTCATCCACATTACATGTGATAGTCTCGTACATGTGTGCATCTGAGCACACTGGGTGAGTGATGTTTATCCTGCCTGTAGAATGTTATTTGTTTTGATTGCATTGTTGTTAACTCAAACATGTTGCATATTTTTGTTTTTTTGTTTATACCCCGCCCTTTTGATGCAAACACCAGTCAGGCTTACAATATACTGTATGGTCATAACAGGATGGCAAAAGGATATTTGGACTATGTGTTGTCATAGGTTAATTGCCATGGATCAAATTTGCTGACAATGTGAAGTCATTATTTTGTGACTTTGAGTCAGTTCACACATTTAGCAACACTCATTAGGAACCGGTTGGCACAGTCATACGGCAGTCTCAGGAGGATTTACATGTGTGAATTGGGTTGTTACAAGTATAACTCCACACATAAATCTTCAACTACAGGAGAAGATCCCACAATCATTTGCCACTAATCAAGTGTAATAAATTGTAGAGAAAGTAAAGAAGTGATTGTGCAGTGTGAATCTGGTTTATGTGCTGTCCACATGAATTATAATTCAGATTCATAACCAGGGCTATTTGCAATTTCCTTGAATTGTGAACAATTCAAGAAGGAAACATCTTCTGGATATGACACAGTATCCAACATCGCTGAAGATTTCCACCTGCAAAGACAGTATCTGTATGCAATTCACTGCTTGTATCCATACTGGGTAGCTGCAGTCAGTCATATCCACCTGACGTGTATGCAGACAATGAATTACAGAGCTGTACATTTTTGGACAGCTTTGACATGAGTCATATATTATCACTTCTACTGTAGTACTTTCTAGGAATGATGAAATATAACAGATGGACCCATCCTACTTCCTGCTTCTATGTAATGTGTACTATTAAGAGAGGCTTGCTGCCTGTGTGCTTTCCGTATGTATCAATAGATTGGTAACAAGAGATGAGGACACACACACCCAAAAAAGCAACAGTTAGAATATACTAACCAGTTGAGGTATTCTGGGAGATGTAGTAAGAAAGACAAACCAAACCTTTTCTCATCTCTGTTGTATCTCTGATGTATATGTTTTCTTTGGTAGTGCCACATTTATAGAACCTTTTCTGGAGAAAAACCAGTGGTGGGTTGTTACTGGTTCGGCCCCGTTCAGCAGAACTGGTAACAACATTACGGAGGGGGGTGCTGGTGTGTGTGTGGAAAAACCCCAGGCGACCCAGTTCGGTCGCTTCTCTGGGCCCCCTCTGGAAGTGACTTCTGGGCAGCCAAAATGGCGGCCTGGAACTGTGCATGAGTCAAACCTCTATTTGATGCATGTGCAGTAAAAAATAGCCTTACCGCGCTGTGGCACCGCGCCGGCGTTTTGCTGCCGTGCCTCTGCCTGCATGCTGCAGGTAAGTTTTCTTGGTTTTTTTGTTTGGGGTTTGAGGTGTGTGTGTGTGTGTGTTTATTTTATTTATTTTTATTATTTTATTTTATTTGGCTCCGCCTACAACATCATGACATCATGATGTTGGCTCCACCCATGATGTCATGATGTCATGACGTTGGCCCCACCCACAATGTCCATGATGTCACGGTGGGGTAGTAAAATTTTTGACATCCCACCACTGAGAAAAACCTCAGCAAACATAGCTCTCTTTGGAAAAGACAAGAGGATTTTTATTTAGCTCTCCCATTCATATGAATTATTATTATTATTATTATTTTATTATTTATTTACATTTCTATACCGCCCTTCTCGCCGGGGCGACCCAGGGCGGTGAACAACATTATACAAGCATAATAAAACCCAACTCATACCCATTGTTAAAAAACTTCAAAATTACAGTTATAAAATTTAAAAAGGTTTTAAAATATATAAACATCCACAGGTCCCAATAATCATTTAAAAGTTAAAAACTCAAAAACACAAGATTAAAAAGATTAAAAGAGTGTGTGTATGATGTTGCACCTAGTTTGGCCAAAAGACTTTGGGGAGCTATTCCTTAATTGAACTAGATAGGTTGTATGATTATGCATAAGCAACTTTCAGGCATTGGCCAAAATCTGCTTCCAATATTGTGCTGGCAGAACGGGAATGGTACAACCTGCAGTGGCTATTTGTCAGTAACTAATGAGATCCTGTTTGAATTTATGATCATGCAGCAAGTCTTCTGACCCCACACCCTGTGGACAAGATTTTAGCCATTAGCTCTCATGCATCACTCCAGGATAAGGTAGTATCTTAGAACTGAAAAGTTCACCCAGAAATAATCCTACAATGTAAAGATACTGCAGCAATTTCAGCTGAAAAGTTATAAGCAATCTCTCCACACTTTCAGACACTTGGCATGTGCAAGATTTGGTTTGTTATTTAAAACAGTTTTTAAACAGTATCAGTTACTCTGAAAGCACGGAACACTGTTTACCTTCCCACTCAAGTGGTCTCTGTTTATCTACTTGCAATTTCTTGCTTCTGAACTGCTAGGTTGGCAGGACCTGGGACAAAGACAGGAGCTCATTCCGTCTTGCAGTACTCGGGAATCGAACTGCTGACCTCCTGCCTTCTAGTCAATGTCTTAGCCACTTGAGTCACTGCCACATGACCATGGAAACGTCTGCAGAATCAGACACTGCTGGCTCTTCAGCTTTGAAACAGAGATGAGCACTGAACCCTAGAGTCAGATACGACTGGCTTTCAAGCAAGGGAAACCTTTACCTTTTAATCTAACAGCTCTATACAGATGTCTCAAAAGCCTGTGTTTCCATGCAATGTGGGGACTGCTCTAGCCTTCTTCCTGCACCATCACTTTCAACATGTGAAAACAGTCATCTGAAGAGAAGGTTGCTAAATTATCTGTGAAGACTGTCCATGCCCACTTGAACCAGAACATGCTCTGGTAGAAGATCTTCTTGGTTACAACAGCCTCTTTTTCTCCAGACCATCACTTTTACTATATCAGAAACAATGGCGGAGAAGGAAGGGATATCTCACTCACCATCTCATGTGTGGAGAGCACATGCTCTAAGAATCGCTGGACAGAGCTTATTGATTTTTGTCACTGGGATATTCAGGAAACAATAATGCCAGGAAGCAGAACTAACATACTCTGACTGTCACCAGATTGGTGTTATAGAGGAGAGACGAGAGAATTCTCAGGGGGTTCAGAAAACAGAAGATGTGTATATGAAATCTATACTCTATTCTTATACATGCCCCCAACTCAACTGCTAACCCTCAATAATGAAATTCTCATTGGTGCCAGAAAATACTCAATATAGGATTGTTGTTGAAGGATTTCTAATCAATCTTGTTGCTTGAAGGATATAATTTTTAAATGTAATACTTCACTATGCTCCTGAGCAAAGCATTATGTGCTAGAAAATAGTAAACAATCAAGAAAATGAAGAATAAATGTATTCATCTGGACTGAATTGGAACATTTAAAACATTCTCTAAGGAAGTCTTTTTTTGGGGGGGAGAAACACCACAGAATGTTATGAAAATAAACAATTCTCTTATATCATTCTCCCAACTGCTCCTGTCAGCCCATCATACCCCTTTTTGCCTTTAGGGGAGAAAAACCACATTTTTTTCAAAACATGAAGGATGAGGGATGGCTCAGAGTCCAAAATCAACATCTGTTTCCCCATCCCTGCCCCCTCCCCCAACCACAAATTACTATCTTGCTTTTATTTGCAATCTAACTGCCAATCCATATGTTATCCTTGGCACATAGAGAAGCTAGACTTGGCCTTGTTGTGATGAGATTTCCCACAGCTGCTGCAGTGAAGTCCAGGAGACCCATGTGCCATGGTAAGCTTCATTTGGAGTCTTCTGCTGTGGGATAGGAGAACCATAGCAAGACCATTGCCAATTCCCCCTGTGTCATTACATTACATTAGCATATAGCCTCCAACTGGGTTGCCTTCCCCATACTGTACTCCGTTTCATCCTCAACATTTTGCCCTACTGGCCTCATCTCTTAAGAGAATGATCCACCAGGATCTTGGGGAATCAAGAGAACACATAAACCAATCATTTCTATTTTTGCAAAATGATGACCTCAGCAATTCCTAGAAAGATGGATAGTTTCACAAATTGAGTTCTTGTTTTTGTGGAACAGCAGCTCTCTCTCCAAGCAATCCAGCAAGTGATAGCATACCGGCAAGAATGCCAAGAGTTCCACGAATGATTTTACAGGCCCATTTGTGATTCTTGGAATCTGGATGATAACAACAACTAGGTCATGTAACATGATCAGAACGCGGCCAGGAGGAAGACCTAGTGGAATGCCTACTATTCAGAACCTTCCTGGCAGACAGGGAAGATGATAGCTTCACTTGACAACCTGTTTCCATCGTTTTCCAAGAAGGTGGAGGACCACTTTCCCTGTACAGATGAATTTAAATAAAATAGTAACACACAAGTAGAGCAAACCTGTTAAAAACAATGAAACTTACAGAGAAGTGATTCAATGAACCTACTCAACTGTAACTTACTACACTAAGCAACAAGATTTCTGCCATTATGATAGTAATTTAAAAAACCCAAAAACTACATATATATTTTTGTCATGGCTCACATATTAAAAAAGGTGACGATAACAATGAAAGTTTTTCTGAAAGGGGTTATTCATTGAATGAAGTCTGAATAGTTACCATGAAGACAAATAAGTGGAAGAAATCTACTCCTGTATTTCAATTGAATGTATCCATCACAATTCCATGATTTCTACCTAAACTCAGTGCATGGTTACACTGCTTAAAAATGGTGTTGAAATCAGCCCCCCCACCCCCAAAACCTGTTTTCAGGACAAGTGATTTTTGAATCTGTCTTCATGTCCCTCATGAAAATCAGCTCTCCTATATAGTAGATCAATATATAAGTCTGCACTGACCATGTATAAATTGCACTTGAATCCATCTTAATGGAGGGCAGCAGCTTCATCAATATTGGTCTGAGACTGAAGAAGACTTTGTGTGCCAAAAGGGCTCAGGACCAGAAAGTGACTTGTGGAACTGGATCAGTGGCATGTGATGTGGAAAGGAGACAAAAGGCCACTGCATTATAGTCTTAGAACAGTCTTCATGGCTGATCACCCTGATGATCACCTATATTTGGATATGGCAGAAGAAGAAGAAGAAAGTCTGTTATCTTCACAGGGGAAACCCAAGAGGCACAAAATACACCAACATATTTGTTCATACAACCTTGATTGCACAGAATACAGCGATTTGGGAATCAGTGCAAAATAAATGATTCGTGGCAGCTGGTTTAAAACAACCCACATTTCAGCAAGATAATGCATGCTTCCTCTGTACATTGTGTATTTTTCAGTTTTTGAATCCATTTCAAACCTGGCAAAATCAATGCAAATGTAGGACTGTTTACTAATGAGGAGATTCTGGACACTTCAGTCCCATAGATACAAAGTGCACTGGATTTGGGAAGGCATAAGACTTGGTCCCCTTGTAATTAGTTATTTGAGTCTGAATAAAGACCAGGGAGGCAGATCCTGGTTTCTGTGTCTGACCTGAAACATCTATGCTTCCATGTACATCCTGGACCTTTGTATGGATGCAAATCAGAATCTGGTCTGATGGCTTTTGTTCCAGATAGTTACTAATCTGCTCATTCCTATTATTTTTCCCATTTTTCCATTCAGCTTCTTTATCATTTCACCAGTCCTGCGTCCATCCTTGGTCCATTCCACTGGGGGTTGATTATTTTTTGCTAAGGGCCTCTGCTCTCAAAATGAGCCTTATACAGATCTGCTCCAGTTCTTGCTCCCACTAGTTTGGGGCTCACTCTGTGGTCTCCGATAGCCTAGCACTGATGCACAGAAACCACACTGCTGCAGCCTATTCAAGTCATTTACAGCATTACTAGAAGCAAAGATAAATTCTGTGTCAAGAGAACAAAGCAAAGGGGTGGGGGAAAGAAATCCTCTTTGAAAAGAAGGAAATATAGTTAATTTCATGCTGTGCTTTTAATAGGCATGCTCATGTGCCTATTAAACAAATGATTTTTTAAAGAGCATAATATCAACGTGACACTGATGAAATAGCGTGGGAATTCAGGAAACACCATGCCTACCTTTATGGAGAGGTTTGACCCTTTTCCTGACTAGTTTGATGGACCAGATCCAGCCTCCAGGTCATTGGCAGGTTGCCCATGGCTGACAGAAATTGGTCCTGGTTGCTAGAAAGGAAAAATGATTCGGAGAAGCAGTCACTTGTCATTTCTTTGCTGAAAAAACCTACAGGCATTGTTTCTTATCATTCTATAAGGATTGGGCTTTTTGGAGGTTTAGACCACCAATCCTGAACATTTTGATTCTGGGAGTTTTACCTGAGCAACAACTTACAAACACCTAAATGTGGTTCACTGAGGAGAGCTTGGTTGGTTGGTTGGTTGGTTGGTTGGTTGGTTGGTTGGTTGCTTGCTTGCTTATTTATTTATTTATTTATTTATTTATTTATTTATTTATTTATTTATTTATTTTCCATGCTTGTTTATTGGCTCCCTCCCCAAAGTGACTCAGGGCGATTCACAACAAGGCATCAATAACAATAAAATAATTAAAACTAATTAAAAGATTAAAAAGAAGATTTAAAAGATTAAAACTAGGAGTTACAGCTAAAAGGCACAGGGGAATCAAATCATCCAACTGGCTGGGGATATTGTTCCATCCATCCCCCAGACCCGACCTGCCAGCCAGGTTTTCACTCCTTTCCTAAAGGACAGCAGCTCCGTTTGCAGACATAGTTCTATTGGGAGGAGGTTCCACAGGGTCGGAGCGGACACAGAGAAGGCCCTCCTTCTAGTGCCAGAGAGGTGTGCCTCTCTGGCTGATGGCACAACCAGAGAGTATCTCTGGTCTGCTCTAGTGGGATGGACAGATGTCCTTGGGGCGACGTGGTCTCTTAAGTATCCGTCCACTACTATGTAGGGCTTTAAAGGTAATAACCAGCACCTTGAATTGCACCCAGAGGTTCCCTCAGCATTGGTGAGGCACAGGCATAACACCCGCATCCCATCACTACCCGAGCAGCCGCATTCTGGACCAGCTGTAGCCTTTGAATGGTCATCAAGGGCAGCCCCATCTAGAGTGCATTACAATAATCTAGTCTGGAGATGACCAAGGCTTCTCATGATACATTTTTCTTAAATAACTAGAAACTTGCACAGACAAATATCATGATTTTTGAAGTTACCTCTCAGAGTTTAAGACTAAAACAAAGAGAAGAAATTTACTTGTCTACAATGCCAGAAAAGGCTTTTTAAAGTTCTGGATGGATGGTCTTTTGTTTTAATAATTGTTTGAGATTATATATGGTATGGGCGGCATAGTTGAAAATATCCCTATTTATTGTAAGGGATAAAGAATGCAGTTTTAATTATTCATCTTGATCTTGCAAACTACTGTTAATTAACCATGGTTTGCAATACTGGCATACTTGTTGACCAGAACCAGAGGTTTCTAATATCTGATTAGAAGTACAGTATAGGATCAGATGTGTACATTTGAGGCTTACATTCATTTTTAATAGCCAATCGTGGCTTACTAACAATACATATGAATAGCTCCCATAAATAAACACATCTGCTATCTAGATAGCTGTAGCTTGTCCTTAAATTTATGTTCAGCAACATTGCTGTGCATGGCAAAAACCTAACTTTAAAAAATGGTCCCGTTTTTATTCTACAACACTACTCTCCCATGTAGCTTTATGGACTGTTATTTGTTCTCTCATTTAATTCTATTTCACCTATTACAATTTATTTAAGGTTTTGTGGCAATGCAATTTCCTATTAGTCAAAATCCTGTTACTTTGTGTAAGAATATGGTGGGGCTTATGAGGGAGGAACAGATGAAAAATTATGATTCGGTTTATGGTCAGCAACAAGATTTTGGCCATTACACTTTCTATCTGAATATTCTATATGAATTTCTGAGGACAAAAAGAAAAAAAATCAGAAGTATCAATTAGTCTAAAGATCCCACTGCATATTCTTACAATGTGCATTCAGAGCCAGATTTTCAGTGCTTATGTTTACTATACTGCAAATGCAGTTTATAAGGACTTTTTACACATTAACCATTAATCTCAAAGTGCTGTACCAACTTTTGCAGCTGAGCACTGCAGTGGCCCTTCAATTTAAGAAAGGTCCGCCTACAGGAAAACTCGCTTCAAGGAAAGGAATCTATAGGAAATGATGGTCCACTTCAAGGGGGGGAAATCACAATAAATTTGCTTTATAGAATAGGTTTCCCCCATGGCTTTAAATGCATTCTTATGGGAAATGGCTTTAAGGGGAAAAAATCTGTATAAGGAAAACCCTACGGAATGGATTAATTCCTTAAAGCAGAGGTTCACTGTATTATAAAATTCATTCTATTTTTATTAGTGACACCATGTTGTAATAGCAGCAATATTAAAATATTGTTAATTTTACTTTGCATGTTTTTATCACTGAAAAAACAGCAATAGTAGTAATATTTGTGGTGTATATATATAAAACTTTAAGCAGTGTAACATATTAGGACCGTACTTATAAAATAATTGGAATTGCATGTAAATTGCCACATTTGATTTGCATAAGAAACTTGGAAACTCATGTCATATTGGCTATAGAAGAGTAAAAAGGTTGTCTATAAGTTAGTTTTGTGTTGAAAATTCTCATCACTCTCTAAATTTAGTAGCTCTAACTTTTAATATATATATTTTCACAGTTATCAATGTTAGCCAAATACAGGGTTGGCAATGTAACTATATTCCATCAGCACAGGTTGTGAGCAGATGCCAGATGGCAAAGAGAAATGTGGTTTGGTTCAACTCTTGGAAACTTCCATTTGAAAGTCTGTAAGGGACAGATGGTGTATTCTCCCAGAATACAATTGCCACTTTGTTTTCTGACAGTTTTCTTGTTTAACAGCAGAACAGGCAGAAATCCATCAAATCCATCTTCTTTCACATTGTTGTACCTTCATATTTGTAAAAGCTATACCAGTTGAGTTTTTGCTGTCACGTAAGAGCCTTGCCAGTTAAAAACCGGCGCCCACTCAGCATTCCTATTTAGTTTTGATATCACAGCATTGCTTGAATTAAGAACAATTTTTTTAAAAGTCAGATGCACATAAAGGTGCTTTCTGGGTTGAAAGGAGTTTTGATAATAAAAACATGCTTTGTAAAAACAAACTATTTATCTAAGTCTCTTGAACTGTTTCCATATTTTTCCACCATAAAACAATTGGCTAGTTACACACAATTTAAGAGCAGATGAGGGAATCTTTCTCCATCTCATGATACATTTTTCTTAAATAACTAGAAACTTGCACAGTCAAATATCATGATTTTTGAAGTTACCTCTCAGAGTTTAAGGCTAAAACAAAGAGAAGAAATGTACTTGTCTATAATGCCAGAAAAGACTTTTGTTTTAATAATTGTCTGAGATTATATATGGTATAGGTGGCATAGTTGAAAATATCCCTATTTATTGTAAGGGATAAAAATATGTAGTTTTAATGTCCATTGTGTTCCTGACCATACAAATTTCTTCTTCTAGCCAGCAAAACAAGCTTGCCATTGCCTAGCTAGGCTAAGCCGGATTGTGGTTCAAAAAATGTAACTAGTATCCACAATCTTCGAGGAGGCTCTTTCTGTGTACCCCATAGATAAACTGACACTAGTTTTTATAGTGTTCTTGATCAAACGAGCTGGAAAGCGCCCCACTTAAAACCAAGGAAATACAGTATGATTACAGATAAAATAGCCTCTATTTGTTTTCAGTATTGGAGAAAAAACAGAGACAACCCTTTTTATAATAATAATAATAATACTCGCATTTACTACCCCGCTCCAATCGGGGAGGCCCGACTCTGAGCGGCTTACAAGTCAAAATATAATCATCTTAAAACTTAATGTTAAAACTTTAAAAAATACATAAAAACATTAAAATCATGCCAGAAATTGAACCGAAGGGTGGCTGTCACTAGATCAGCCACCCTGTATGAGATCCCCCATTCCTGTGTCCCCACACTTGCTTAGCCAGGAAACTGGAAACTGTGGTGGTGGCGATTTTTTTTTTCTTATCTCAGATTCCGCACACACTTCTGTAAAAAATTATCTTACAATCTATGCTTCAAAAGGATATGAAGGAAAATAGCTGGGTTTTTTTTTTTGGTCTTTTTGTTTTGTTTACGCTCCGATTAAAAACCTGGCTGGCAAAGCAGGTGTGGGGCACCAGCGATGTGCCTGCTGGCTGATTTAGTAAGAACATGCTCTCCGTCTTTTAATCTGTAGGGGCCCCCGGAGTAATTTTTGGTGGCCAGTTTTAATGGGGGTTTTATTGGTTTTTAAAATGTGATTGGTTTTATTTTCTGTAAGCCACCTGGAATCTTCAGAGTTGGGTGGCAATATAAACAGTGGTGGGATGTCAGAAATTTTACTACCCCACCATGACATCATCATGGTGTGGGCGGAGCTAACATCATGGGCGGAGCCAATATCATGACATCATGGTGTTGTGGGCGGAGCCAAAGAAAACAAATTTAAAAATTATAAAAAATAAAATAAAAATAAGCACACACACACACACACACACACCTCAACCCACCTACCCACCCACTCACAACACAAACCTGTAAATAAATAAATAAATAAAGAATACATTAAAATACACCCACCCACCCACAACACAAATCAACCAGAGCTTTTAAACCAGAGCTTAAATCTTATTCTGGCTAATCTTTCTCACACTAGGTCAGATGGAAGGAACTACAGAATGAACTCACCACAAGATGGCTTCATTTTGGCACTTTTCAATTTTTCAACAGTTAAAGAAGTTAGGTACTAAGTCTTTGCCTAACCAATTTTCTAGGATATCTAGGGGCGCAGGCTATAGGGAGCTTCAGGTTAGCAGTTTCTCTTCCTCCTCCCCGCTTGGGAGGACAGCAAGGAGGCAGTGCATACGCGCCAAGCACTGTAGGCGTGCATGCCCACCAAGTCCTTGGCGTGCATGCGCAGTGGGGGAACCAGTGAAAAGGGAAACCCCTAAGGTGGTTCCCCCCAAAAGCTGCAACTGGTTCTCCAGGACACTGAGAAAAGTTACTACCGGTTCTGGAGAACTGGTGAGAACCTGTTACATCCCATCACTGAATATAAAGCAGAAAAATAAATAAATAAGCTAATTTACACTAAGCATTAAAAAAAAAAGCAGCCTTATAGCCTTGTTAATGCATTAGCACTTAAGTAGTGCATTGACAATATGAGCAAATAATAATGCCTCATTTCCCACCAAGCTATTGAAAGGAGAAATTTTTCTTTCCAAGGAGTGGGGAAGGGAAGCGGGAGAGAGGAGAATACTGCATGTCACATTGTGCTTTGCCAAAAAAGCACCAGGAAAAAGGCAGAGGAACACAAGCCGTCCAGATGGCTCGGGTCAAGGTGGAGTAAATGTTCCACAGGCTAAAATAAAACACACAAAACTTGCCATCTAATAATGCATCAAAGTCCTGCCTCCCGAGGGACACCCGCCTCCCCACCCAAACTCCTCCCGACCGCAACTAGTGCTTGGCAGCTTTCCAGGGTCCCAAGGAGGGGAAGGGGGAGAACCCGGGTTTCGAGTTTATGGCTTGGTGGGTGGGGAAAGAGGCAGCTGGAGGGAATTATATGGGGAGGGGGGGGAGAGATTGAAAGACACCAAGGCAGGAACTTTGAGAGGGCACGTAGGTCATGTCCCACATGGGGGAGAAGGGGTGTAGTAGGAAAACCCAACAAGGCAGGCGAAACTGGAGCTGCAGCGCAGGGGCCAAAGAGACAGAGGATGAAGGTGTGTGAGAGAGAAAACGCCTAGTCAGCAACTTCTGCGCCTCTCCAGCGAGCCAAATGCATTCCGCCACCTTCCAGGCCCCAGGATGGGCTAGGGGAGGGGGGCAGGTGAGCCCCCCCCCCAGCTGCTCCCAAAGCCACATCCGACAGGGTGGGGTGAGGAGCCAACGTGCCTTGAAAGTCAACGGCAGCAGGACAAGGCAAAAAGTACACACACAGAGACACACACAGAGAGATTTCACCTGAGTCTGGTTTACCTGTGGTGGTGGTGGTGGTGGGGTTCCTCCACCAGGTGTTTTGGAGCCCCACAGGAACAAATAGGCAGGCACGGGTTTGTGTGTAAAACTGTGGAAATCTTTTAATATTATTAAGTAAAGGTAAAGGTTTCCCTTGCTCGAAAGCCAGTCGTATCCGACTCTAGGGGTCAGTGCTCATCTCTGTTTCTAAGCCGAAGAGCCAGCGCTGTCTGCTTCTGCAGACATTTCCATGGTCATGAGGCAGGCATGACTAGACACCGGAGCGCATGGAACGCTGTTACCTTCCCACCAAAGTGGTCCCTATTTATCTACTTGCAATTTCTTGCTTTCAAACTGCTAGGTTGGCAGGAGCTGGGACAGAGACGGGAGCTCATTCCGTCCTGCAGTACTCGGGAATCGAACTGCTGACCTTCAGCCTCCCAGTCAGCGTCTTAGTGACTTGAGCCACTGCAGTCCATATTATTAATATTAGTAATATTAGTAATATTATTACTAGCATTTATATTTGGCCCCTCTGGGAAATTCCCCCACTGTCTGGGCGGCTTAGGCAAAGCTGCTCTTGCTCAGAAGCCAGTTGTATCCAACTCTAGGGTTCGATGGTCATCTCCTTTGACAGCCAGAGAGCCTTCCTCTGTAGATGTTTCCGTGGTCATGTGGCAGGCAGGACTAGAAGCCGGAGCACACCGAATGCTATTACCGTTCCTGTTGAAACAGTACCTACTTGCAATTTCTAGCTTTCAAACTGGGAGCTGGGGCAGAGAATGGGTGCTTATTCCATTGTGCAGCACTCAGATTACAAACTGCTGACCTTGCAGCAGTCAAGTTCAGTGTCTTAACCACTAAGCCACCTCAGCCCCTTCCATGAACAAACTACCTTGCAAATACTTTGCATTGCATCAAACGTAGCTTCCAACAATATATTGATCCTAGGAAAATGTGTAAGTTACTTTGAGGGTTACACTGACACACAGAGGGTGCAGGGACATTGTGGGTACTGGTGGAGGGAGATGTCTTGT
This sequence comes from Furcifer pardalis, assembly GCA_030440675.1. NCBI lineage: Eukaryota > Metazoa > Chordata > Lepidosauria > Squamata > Chamaeleonidae > Furcifer > Furcifer pardalis. The sequence goes on from CP126890.1 coordinate 207,082,992, forward strand.
CTTTACTAATCAGAAAGCATAAGTGCTTTGACTCTGTGAGCCCTGGGACCACTTTGCCATGGCCAGAACAATGGAGGCAATCTAAGACGGTGATGATGGCCAACCTTGGCATTCCAGGTTTTCTTGAACTTCAATTCCCAGAAGCCCAAAACAGCAGGAGTCTGACTTGGGCTTCTGGTAATCGAAGTCCAAGAACACCTGGAGTGCCAAGGATGACCATCATTGATCTAAGACATTCTGATTCCAGAGGCAAATCAGACAAACCTTATGTTTCTGCACACTGTACCATAAAACCATTGAAGCTGTTTTTGGTATCCAGGGTAGAAAATCTCACAATTCCTTCTTCCATCTCTGGCAATGGGCAATAAAACAATTTTTAAAAAATTAACTGCTTGTTAACCTTTTATAGAATCATATAATCATAAAATAACTGAGTTGGAAGGGGCCCTTTGGGCCATCGAGTCCAACTCCCTGCTCAATGCAGGAGTCCAAATCAAAGCAGCTATGACAAATGGTTGTCCAATTCTCTCATAACATGTCAAATCTGCTGCCTTATCATATTTAATGTAACGCCAGCCTTGCTGAAACTGTTAATTGATCTGATTTAGATGTGTGTGTGTTTTTTTTAAAAGACCTCTATCTCTCCCCTAGGCTTCAACCTAGAGTGTTTCTTTACATCTTAATACAACTTTAGCCAACAAGGAAGTAGATCTGACTTCAAGGCAGCTATATTTCCTCTCTTAACAAAGGCAGGTCAGGCATCTGCTCCTCCACCCTTCCAGGCTCAAGCAAACTGAGAACCAGGTCTCTGAGACGACTTCCTATTTAGTATCAGCTGTCATGCCATATAGAGCATTCAATGAAGATGTGAAGATCCTGTGATGATGGACAGTTGATGACAGTAATGGACAAGCCAGAGAGAGATTCAGAACCAATTGAAGCTGATGGTGGCAAATCTAAATGATGCAGCCATATCCATTAATTGAATTATGGTACAATCCACCACCAGTTCCTTTTGCCAAAGTCTTATACCATAATGCTTCCTAGTCTTGAAATTTTCTCAACTTTTTTGTCATTTCCATGAAGGGGCCAAAGTAGGATAAAGGTAAAAGTAAAGGTTTCCCTTGCTCAAAAGCCAGCCGTATCCGACTCTAGGTTTCAGTGCTCATCTCTGTTTCAAAGCCAAAGAGCCACCGCTGTCTGCTTCTGCAGACGTTTCTGTGGTCATGTGGCAGGCATGACTAGACACCGGAGCGCACGGAACGTTGTTACCTTACTTTTGCCTCCAGAGATAGTTCAGGTGGTGCAGTGGTTAAATTGGTGCAACCAAAAGGTGGTGAGTTTGATCCTGACCAGGGCCCAGGTTGACTTAGCCTTCCATCTTTCTGAGGTCAGTAAAATGAGTACCCAGCATGCTGGAGGCAAAATGCTAAGTAACTTGTCAACCACCCAGAGGGAGCATTAAGTGCTATGGGGCAGTATATATGTGTGATTGTTTTGCTAGCTTTGATTTGCTATAGGAGCCACAGCAAATTTGTCTTTCTGGCAGTCCAGAGTATGTGCAAAGCTCTCCTCCAGCATTATATTTCAAACAAGCCACGTTTTTTTCTTATTGGCTTTCTTTAGTGTCCTGCTTTTGCACCCAAATTTAATGACTGGGAATAGAATACAAGAGTGTGGATGATCTTGGTCTCCCTACTCGTGATGAGTTTTCTAATTCCTTAATTGCTGCTGTTCTGAGCCTCAGTCATTTTTTTTTGGTGTTGGTAAGGTAAAGGTAAAGGTTTCCCTTGCTCGAAAGCCAGTCGTATCCGACTCTAGGGCTCAGTGCTCATCTCTGTTTCTAAGCCGAAGAGCCAGCACTGTCTGCTTCTGCAGACGTTTCCATGGTCATGTGGCAGGCATGACTAGACACCAGAGCACATGGAACGCTGTTACCTTCCCACCGAAGTGGTCCCTGTTTATCTACTTGCAATTTCTTACTTTCAAACTGCTAGGTTGGCAGGAGCTGGGACAGAGACGGGAGCTCATTCCGTCCCGCAGTACTCAGGAATCGAACTGCTGACCTTCCGCCTCCCAGTCAGCGTCTTAGTGACTTGAGCCACTGCAGTCCTTGGTGTTGGTAGAGGGCGGTAAAAGGATTGCTTCATTAGGTTAGATTGTACTAAGATGTGAAATAAAGTTGTGGGAAAGGGGGGAAAACCACTGTTGGATAAAATAAAGGCAAGCAGCAAGCCCTGTCGGTGAAGGTGTCTGTTGGAGGGTGTTTTAAAAGCTGGATTCTATATTTTCCAAATAAGCAGAATTTCATTTTTCTGTTTTGCTTGGTCTCAGCAGTCATAGGGGTGTCTCTAATCTGACACTATTGCACTGCCTACTAGAACCTTGTTTGAAAAACCTACAGATTCCCTCTTCCTACATTCTACCTGGAGATTATGATCATCATACATTCTTTTAAAGCCTGATTTTTCTTACTTCTTACTGATGAAGATATCTTGAGAATTGCTATTTTTTCATGACTTGGATCAAGTTAACTAAATTGACAGGAAATATGGCATCTTCCCTTATGGACAACATTTTATGTGTGTTTTGATTACTCCTGCGATTTCTTAAAAGGGTTTCTCAGCTCTTTAATGGGAGCACTTTACATCCTGATTGAACAGTTTTTACCTATGGGGACTCTCCATATGAAATAAATGTATCAGGTTGTGTGTGTGTGTGTTTACCTGAAGCCTGCTGGCCTTGCTTCTATTCATTCTAGACTCCTGTACTGTTATTGTTGTTGTTTTTAACAGTGTGTTGTGTGGGTGGGGATTTAAAGGGAAAATACTGGTTATTCTGTCAGTGCACACCTATATGCTGAAAGCACGTTACCTGATGAATTTCTGCCTGGCACATGGTTGCTCAAGGCACAGAGACCCTAGCCAAGAAAGAAAGCAGCAGCTGAATGAATCTGAAAGTATACTTCCCTGACATTATAATTGGTTTAATTATGACACTAAAGCAAGGACGATCTGTTTCTCAGGTGGAAAGAAGCCCCCCCATTGAAGCAACTGTAGGTAGAAGTGTTGTTTTCAGCCCTAATTTTCCATCTCTTAATTGAATGGATAACAGCCAAGAACACCCACGTTGTTTACATTCCATCTGCTTCTCCTGTTTGTCACTGTTAACAGCTTGGTTTAAAAATCTATAGTTTCAGCTTTAGACAGCTGGAGAATGCTTCCCTGCCCCCCTCCTCCCATTAAATCACTAATATTTAAACATCTTTATTAATGCCTTGGAGGAGGTGAGTAAGCAGCACATGATGTCCTCAGTATCAGGTAATGGCAAGATATTTTACAGCTGCATTACAGCAGAAAGCTACAGCCACATACATCTTTTTCAGTAATTATTTCTGGAGACTTTCTTCCTCAACACAGGCCAGATGAAAGAAGTACTGTACTACTCACAAGTAATTTTGTACTGGACGATTATTTCTGTGATGAAAGAGCACACAGCCCCAATGTTCAGAAAATCTCTGTCCGATGGATAGATCCACCCATTTATCCCATTGTCCCCCCCCCCCCCCGGAATGGCAGATGGCACTGTGGACATGCTCTTCAAACACAGGGACAGCTTGGGGCCCCCGTTACGTTCTCACAAAGATCCGGGGTGAATGCAGTTTGGTATGGTTTAAGGCAGTTTAACCACTACACCACCAGGACTGACGGCCCACTAGGAGGTCATACAGATAGTACATCACATCTTATAAGTGAATGAGTTCACCGGAAATTATCCCCATGCAAACATGTTACATTAGAAATGCAAAACAAGTCAAAATCTGGAGAATGTCAATCAATGGCTAATGAGCAAATGCATAAGGATCTTTTCCTATGGAAATACCATGTCATGCAAAATCTGATACACGTCTACTTCTGAGTAGGATGCAATAAGGGGAATGCAGTGGCTTAGTGGTTAAGACACTGAACTTGACAATAGGGAGGTTGGCAGGCCAGCAATACAAGACCCAAGTGCTGTGGAGTGAGCTCTTGTCTCTGTCCCAACCCCTGCCAACCTAGCAGCACAAAAGCAAAAAAATAAATAAATTGCAAGTAGATAAATAGGTACCACTTTGGTGGGAAGGTAACAGAGGGGGAAAAGACAGCGGTGGTGGAAGCTGAAGCGGCAGCACACGCGGCTGCCTACGTCCTTCCTGGGTGCTGCTCTGGCTGACCGTGGGCAAGGACAAGCTGGACCCCTCCTTCACCTACGGCAGGCTGGTAAGCAGGGAAGCAGTAGCGTCAGCAGCAGGGGGGGAATATATGCAGGCCGGACTGGTGGCTTGGGAGGGAGTGTTTGCGTCGGCATGAGAATGGGGGAGACTGTTGGTGGACTGGACTGGTGGCATGTGGGGAAGTGTTGGTGGCAGCAGCATTGGTGTGTATGAGAGGGAATTGTGGGGACTCTGGGCAGCGGTGAGGGGACACTAGTCCGGCCCACCAGCAGTCTGAGGGGGCATGATCTGGCCCCCAGCTTTAAAAGGTTGAGAACCCCTGATTCAGACAGATAAAATAATGGATGGAAATCAACAACTGAGCAAATCAGAGCTAAACCATAGTCAGTGGGCTTCAAGAAACAAAAAGCCAGAATTCAAACTTGATATCCAAATGAGATCAACATCAGCCTTTTTACCATGTAATACTATTTCCCTATTGCAACAATTCTGCTCAAAATGAAGGCCTTCAGTTGCTACATTCCTATCACAGGAATCAGACCTGTGCTTAATCCATGATGCTAGTTTTTCTTCCCCATACTCTGTGCATGAATGTATACTCTTTGTCAACACTATCTGAAGAGTCATTTACCAGACATATCCTTCTTTCTGCGGTCCTTTTGCCTTCTATTATTATTATTATTATTATTATTATTATTATTATTATTATTATTATTATTATTATTATTATTATTATTATTATTATTATTATTATTATTATTATTATTATTATTATTGGTTACAAATCAACCATTTGATTCATAGTTGAGGACTGCAATAATATTAACAGTTCAAGCCCTAACCAAAGACCTAAGAACTGTTAAGGTAACATCTGAGTATATATGCAGTTCCTAATAGAGTTGGGTTTTTTTTGGAGAGTTAGGATGTTCAAGTCCGATAAGCCCAAAAATTCCAAATATCTGGGGAGCCTTTTGGATATTGCTCCAAGAGCTTCAATCACTATGGGTACAACAGCAAATTTCTTCTTCCACAGACGCTCGACTTCAATTTGCAAATCATGATATTTTGTGATTTTCTCCAGTTGTTTTTCTTCAATTAGTACATCTCCTGGTATAACAATGTCAATAAACCAGACCTTCTTCTTTTCCACAACAGTTATATCAGGTGTGTTGTGAGGGAATTGTCCATCTGTTTGAATTTTAAACTCCCACGGATCTTGACTCTCTCATTTTCTAAAACTTTCTCTACTAGATGTTCTCAGTTTTTACTGCATTCAAATCCAAATTTCTGGCAAAGTTTCCAATGGATAATTTTTGCAACCCCGTTATGATGTTGCAAATAATCAGTCTGTGAAGTTTTGCTGTATCCACTGATCAGATGATCTACTGTTTCATCCTTCTCATTACAAAGCTGGCATTTGCTATTGTTGGATATGTGCTTTACTGTATTTTTGTCTTCATGTAATTTGTTGGCAAAACTTGTTCCTGAGCTGCCAAGATAATTCCTTCCATTTTCTTCTTCAAAACTTATGCTCTTAACCATCCCCATGACAGCTTTGGGGCAGCCTTGTCTTCCATGCTTTTCAAATATTGGCCATGCATAAGCTTGTTTTTCCAATTTGCAGCTTGAGCTTCTATCCTTTCTATTTTCAGCTTTTTTTCTCCACTGTTTTCAAAAGTCTTCCTTTGTTCATTTCCTGAAGCATAAGCTCTTCACTTTTCTTAACATAGTCATTCAAGCTGTTTTTCCTCTACTGTCTGTTTCATCTGTAGTCCTCCTTTGCCACCCTCAACTCTTGTTAAGTACAAACAATCAACATCACTTCTGGGGTGCAGGGCATGGTGCATGGTCAATAGCTTCCTTGTTTTTCAGTCAAGGTTGTCTAATTCCATTTGGGTCCAATCAATTATTCCAGCACTGTCCAGGTATTAATTGCCTTGATGATATTGCCTCCACTAAGTTTTGACCTCAAGATTTTCCAGACCCGCCCAGAGTCACTTAGGCAAGTGGGGCGGCATAGAAATCAAACAATTAAATTAAATTAAAATTATGTATTTTGAAATAGTTGGTACACTTGGTTGTGTAGCAGGTCAGAAGCTTCCAGAACTCCCAGGTACTTGTATCCCATTTCTGATGTTATTGCTTTGATACATTGTTCATTATACTAACTCAAATCCATCACCATTATTATTATTATTATTCATTATTATTATGACTTGTACCCCACCCATCTGGGATACACTCCCACTCTTGGTGCCTCACAATATTAAAAAGAGCAAAACAGATACCATAAAACCAGAACAACCACCCCCACTGCAGGAAGAACAGAAAGACAAAGTACCTGGGCTGAGGGCTTTTTCACTTTCCTCTCCACAACTTCATACATTTTCACAGATCATGGATTCAGACACTGTGCCTCCAGGGGAAAGAGCCAGCATGGTCCCTCAGTGACACCAGAAGGGAAGGGTAAACCACTTCTAAATACTGTCCTTTCTAAAATGTTCTAGGAGGACAGTATTTAGAAGTGGTTTACCCTTCCCTTCTGTAAGTTATAATAGACTTGATGACATGGAATTAAGTATTATTCACTACCTTATTGACAGATGATCCTAATGACTCATGATCTTAACAATAATGGATCTGTAAGAGGGGATAACAAAGTTTGTCATAATCCTGAGGACCTTATCCATTGTATCCTGGAACAATACACCAGGGAGATCTGAACTTAGTGTCCATCCAACTTTGTACTTCATCTAGTTCCAGAGCACTAGTACTACTCTTGACATCCTCTTGGAGGTAGTTGCTGAATCACCTCTACCCTTGTTGAAAAGTTCCCTTCTTACATATTGGCTGAAATTCTGTTGCTTAGTGTAGTAAGTCACAGTAGAGCAGCTTCAATGAATCAACTGGGGATTTGGCGCATCAATCCTTCCAATAACTTTGGTTGATTCAAATGGGCAGTTTACTAGTTGCTATTGACTTTAGATCTAGTGAACACCCATTTAAATCACTGGAAGGTGCCTCACGAAATCCTGTTTCAGCTACTCTAGTGCTAAGCAACAGTTCAGCCACTGTATGTACAAGTATACTTCCTATGCACAAATGTATGCCACCCACCACCAAGTAGGGTTCTTCTATTTGCCAGGTCACTCAATCTCAGGTGATGGGCAGTCCCTATCCTCCCCACATAACTGGGGATAATAGCCATTCACTTACACTCACTTTAGGGTAGGCTGGACTCCCCCCCCCCCGTCAATTCAAAAGGTGGGCTTTGATTGTAGGTCCCATGGGATGTGTGACAAATATATCAGGCAAAAAGCTCTGGTTAAAAGCAGCTGGAGTTGAAAACTTTGTGAGATATTCTGACTTTTCACCCCGAAGCACAGACCAGTTTTTCATAAAAGACTAGAAAACTAAGTATCTTATGTTTGTAGTAGCAGAGCACCTAACTCCCCTGTTACTAACAATTGGGTTTTGCCAGTTTTGGAGGGGATAACTATTTCTAGGAATAGTAACAAACCTCAGTTCATCACATTTCATGGTAAGAGCACCATTCTCAACTCCACGAATATGAAAGTGACATAATGAATGGCACCTTCAGATCTGCTTTTCCATCAACTTACTCCACCATGAGCCCCATGACACAAACACTGACAGACAGCTTTCATGTTATAAACTTTTATTTATAGATGTACAATTGTATAATTAATTCTAAATTAAAAAATACGGCCTTTTCAAATATCTTCCAGAATCTATGCTTTTTATTGCACATTGCTCGTTCCATCCATGGCTATCTACACAAGAACTCAAAAGGGCTGTACAGGTAGGCACAGGGACTACCCTTTACATGCTTCCAGATCTCAGCAACTTCATGCTGAACTGTTGAATGGGCTGACCATCCGGAAGACAGAGCTGGAGCCCAAGAGATCACTGTAGATTGGTTGACAGAACTGACTATTTTAAACCGCATCACTGCCCATACCTTGCTTCTCAAGACAGTCTGGGGGCAGGGAAGCATTTCTAAGAATCCATGGAGTGAACTTTTGCCCCTCAGTGCAGCTAGACAGGCACTAGGCAATGAGACCGTAAGCTCAGCAACTCGTGTTAAATTAATATCCAGTTTGTCGATTCAAAAGGAATAGTATGAATAAAGGAACCATCTTTCATACTTGTAAATCTACCATTTGGTACCTAGTGTTATCTTGAACAAGCAAGACTCCAGAAGGAAGTCTGATTTTCCCCCCCTCTAATGAGATTAACAAAGCAAGAGAGTGGTATCTAGTCTATGGTAACTCAGTCTTCTCTCAGACAGTACATTTGCCCTGATCCAGAGCCCATATTTTACTTACATGGTGGCAGTAGTGGGATAAGTCCATGGATATAAGAGGAAACACATGAGAAGTTTCCCCTGTTGACATGGATGGAAGATGCCTTGCTACAAGGACAGAAACACTCCCTGGACACACTGGATCTACAGCTTACTCCTAGTTTTAGGACTGCTAGATTGATTAGAGAGATGAACATGAACCTTTTACTCTGGCTTATGGCTCAGCTGGCTGAAAAAAAACTTATCTGAAGGCTCTTTTGATAACACTATATCAGTTTAGTATAGACATTACTAAGAAATGGGTCAAAATCAGAGTATATTTCTCTCTCTCAAGGAAGATGGACTTCATGGTCCTGTCAAGGACCAGGGACATTAACACTGCCTCCTTTCAACTTGTTCAAGAAAAGAATAGTGTAGCAAAACCTCCTTTGGACAGCCAGACCACTAGAAGGCATAATGTCAACCAACACTTTTGCTTTGGGTTCATCCCTACACAATGCCTGTTAATATGAATGAAAGATATGAAGCAGCAGCACCTTCAGGTCAGCAAGACTCACAGATTCCTGGAATGCAGTAGCATTTGCTCAAGGAAGCAGCTTTGCATTACAACAATGTGGTGCTTCAGGAGGGAGGATATCGGCTAAAGAGGAAAAGATGACCAAAATGAAGTAGCTTGAAGAAAGCTCTATGTACCAGAATGAACACTGATTTGTAAGGCAGAGAAAAAACAGGGTTTTCTTAAAAGCATAAAAATTAATAAGCTCCACTCAAACACATGCACAACCCTGATGAAATTACACAGCATTTGGGACCATTTGCTCTTATTCCACCTTTGGGATTAAGTGCTCTACTGGGAAGCCAATGATTTAGATCCCAAATTCAACAATTGGTCCAAAATGTGTGCCAAAAAAACTTCCTACAGCTTTTAGTGATCCTTTTATACAAAAAAGGGGGAAGTTTCGTGTCAAGTTCAACATCGTTTTTTCTCCAGAAAAACCCAATTTGTACTAAAAATACAAAACACTTGCGGCATCAGACAAGGCTGCCGTATGTAGGAAAGGTTTCATAGGGTGCGAAGGGGAGTGAAATGGAGACTAAAATTCACACATCCTGGGCTATGAAGTTCAGCAAAATAATGAAATAATTTAATTCTATCCCTGCATAGTTTAGAAGTACAATATATTTACAGCTATAAGTTAATTCTATAGAATTTCTTTTGCTTTTTTAAAATTGATTTTTTAAAAAACTCCTACATCTCTTCCAATTTCTCCATCTCTCTCTGAACCAGTGCAATTGCAGAAAGCTCTCTCTCCTTCTGCTCTCTGATTTTCAGCAGGCTTCTAAAGAAAAACAACTCAACATTTGTTGAGGAAGAGACAAGACAGTTGAAAATGAAAGGAGGAAAGAAGTCATCTTTTTTCTTCTGTTCTAAAGAGCATCCAGTGCCGGAGAGACACAGAGACAGAGAGATTGAGGAGAGGGCAGTTGTGCGTTGCTAATTCTCCAATTCCATTTTAATGTAAGGTCTGATTCTTTAAATAGAAAGTCTGTCTCCTTGGCTCAGTGCATGTCTCCCACAGTCTTCAGGCATTTGAAGAGTCTGAGGATAAAAAGCAACCACAGAGTCACTCTCTAGTGCATTTAGAAAGAGAACAAATATCCCAGATACATAGTCCAACCCTATTAAACAAGTAACATATTTGATCAGAGCAAATGAAAATATTGAATTGTTTTACCCATTTAAACTTAAAGCTCACTTTATCCAACAAATGACATGTAGAGAAATTCTCAGTAGCAGTACATTGTAAGCAAACAAAAGAGGTTGCAACACTTGTGAAGAGGAAGAGTTGTGATGGGAATAGAGTGGGTAATTGATGGAAAGACAAATGAAAGAAGCTAACCAACCCAGTTGAAGACAAGGACCACCACAGCTCAAAGCCACCAGACAAATGGCAAAGCTAGACAAAGCTAGGGGTCAGCAAACTTGGCTCTCCAGGTGTTCTTTGACTTCAATTACCAGAAGCCCAGGTCAGTACACCTGCTGATCAGGGCTTCTGGGAACTGAAGTCCAAGAACATCTGGAGAGCCAAGTTTGCTGACCCCTGGTCTAGAAAAGCAGTTGAAGGCTTCTTTCAATCTCTCTAAGGCTATCCTGGTGTTCAGATGGAAAGCCTAAAGGCTTGAAAGGGTGATGGTGATGCAGGGACACCAATAAGCTCTGCCACACATGTTCGCAGACTAACTGCATGTCCTGCTGTCCATGGGGTGTTCAGTGTGAAGGTCTGCATAGGAACCATAAGTACACTGGTCCAAATTTCCTTGCAGGGTTTCTCTGACTGGCAGCCCTGACAAACAAGGTCCGCCATTCAATAAAGTGTGTTCAATTCAATGCAATTACAGTGAGTGCTTAAGGAAACCTTCCACTGAACATCCAAAAGTCTTCAGGATGCCCAGGTGGAGTAGAGTAGGGAAGGGTGGCTCTATCAGCCCTACCTGCTTTCAAGAAATACATCTGAATAGGGCTTTTGTGGTAATACAGTCAAGAATCTTAATGTGTTCTTCAAAAACTAAAGGGCCTGTAGAAAAGATGTGAGAAACGATTGTGCCTTCACGACCTCAAGTTGATTATAAAGTCTCATGTTTCCCAAAGGTGCCCAAGGTTTACTTCTTACCAGGTAAGAAACCTGTGATTGGGCTGTACTGTTTCAAGCTGAGTTCTACCATTGATTTCCTACATAAAGAGAAAGCCCATTCAGTCAAGTACATCCTGATTTGCTCAACACGTTACAACCCAGAAATAGGGACACCACCCTAGAGAGGGTCAAAGTACATTCAGAAGGGCTGCGGTGGCTCAGTGGTTAAGAAGCTTGCCTTGTTAGCTGGAAGGCTGGCAAGTCAGCAGTTCAAGACCTGGGCACTGCATGACGGATTGAGCGCCCGTCTCTGCCCCAGCTCTTGGGGACATGAAAAGAGCCTCATTTGGGTGTTCCCTGAGCAGAGTTTCTTCTGCAAAAATCCTTTCAACCTAGAATAATTTCTGACACTAAATTATTAGAGGGTTCATAATCAGCCCCTGCCAGTGGTGGGGTTCAATTTTTTTTACTACCTACTTTGTCGGCGTGGTATGGTGGGCGTGGCCAGGGGGAAGCCCTGTGATGCACCTGAATTAGGGCTACTTTATTTCAAAACTTGGATGGGCGGGGCCAGCCAGAATTTTTCCTACTGGTTCTGGCAAACTAGGGTGAACCTGGTGAATCCCACCACTGTCTCCTGCCATATGTCCAGTGGTGGGATGTCAAAATGTTTACTACCCCACCGTGATGTCATCACAGTGTGGGTGGAGCTAACATCATGACATCATGATGTTGTGGGCGGGGCCAAAGAAAAAAAGGAAAAAATACAAAATAACATACACCTCAACCCACCCACCCATCCACAACACACATCCATTAATTAATTAATAAAATAAAATAAAAATACATTAAAGTACACCCACCCACCCCAAACACAAATCAACCAGAGCTTTTAAACCAGAGCTTAAAGCTTATTCTGGCTAATCTTTCTCACACTAGGTCAGATGGAAGGAACTACAGAATGAACTCACCACAAGATGGCTTCATTTTGGCACTTTTCAACTTTCAACAGTTAAAGAAGTTAGGTACTAAGTCTTTGCCTAACCAGTTCTCTAGGATAATAATATGCCTTAATGTAAATGTAAAACAGCTGTACCTCCTTAAGGGTTCTCCAATTGGAACAGCAATTGGAACAGCACAGGTGTAGCTTATTGATGAGGTAACTCCAAGACTTTGCTTAAAAACCCCAAGCCAGGCGGCTGGGCCTTTTTAGGAACTGTGGTAGTACGTCAATATAGGTAAAGATATTAAATACACATTAAAAGACACACCGACACACCACATCCAAAGGTGAGTCACTTACCCTGGGGAGCAGGCTATAGGGAGCTTCAGGCTAGCAGCTTCTCTTCCTCCTCCCTGCTTAGGAGGACAGCAAGGAGGCCGGGCATATGCATCAAGCACTGTAGGCATGCATGCACACCATGTGCTTGGCATGTATGCGCAGTGAAAAGGTAAGCCCCGAAGGTGGTTCCCCCAAAAAGCTGCTACTGGTTCTCCAGGACACTGGGAAAAGTTACTACCGGTTCTGGCGAACTGGTGAGAACCTGTTACATCCCATCACTGCATATGTCTTTAAATATTTAAAAGCATCTCCAGGGCATAGAAAATTGGACCGACTGAGGGTATTTAACCCATTCTATTACCTCAGTCAATATTACACACACCACAGCTACCATTAGCTGAGGTAGAGTGGGGGAAATGAAAAAGGACCACCTTGCAAGATCTTGCTCCTGGTTATTTGCCTAGTCTATTTTCATCTGAATCAGATTAATTCCAGTTTTTTAAATTGCTTAGAGACCCATTAGAGTTAGAGGTTGTGGTTGGAATTAACATTTAGTCTTTGCTATTTTATAGTCACTGTTAGCTAGATTTTATTTTTATTTTAGGTTTTAGGATAATTTACTAGATTACTTAATCTGAATATGCTTCTAAGGTCCTCCACATTGGTTATTTTGTAACTCAAACTACCAGTGATTCACCTTCAAAGACTGTATTTCGATATGACTACTCTATGGATGTTCTGAGACACTTCTAAGGAAGTATATCACAAAAGCAGCATACTGTATATATAAACATGAGGATAACAATAGCCACTTTATTTTGAGGAAGGGGCAATTTTTGACTGGATACAGGGAGAGAGCAACACTGGTGTGATCCAACTGGCTTCCCAAAGGCAAGGCTGTTTTAAAGGATGTTTGAAGAAAAGGCTTAAACTCTTCTGGGGTGCTATCATAAACTGCTTCATGTTCCAGAGGCTCATTTCATTAAGAGCAAAGTGTCCCTGCTGTTCACAGTTGCTCAAGGATGTCACAGAAGTGCCCACTGAGTGAAAAGCACTCGATTCATTGGCAGGAAGGCTTGCAGTGGTTTTATTCTGCTCCTGCAGTCCCACAAGTGTGCTTGAAATAAATGCCAATCTAAATTGGGGCACACTTTAAAAGCTGCTAAAGAGACTAAAAGTTGAAGCCATGGTCACAGAGACAAGATGTTGACCAAGTTCACAGGTTGAGCAAAATGCCATTGCAGTTCCCATCTGTCCTAGCCAGTACAGCCAATGGTGAGGGATGTAGAAGTAACATATACAAGCTCATATTTTGTATAGGTAAAGGTAACAGTCGCCTTTGCTCAAAAACCAGTTGTATTCAACTCTAGGGTTTATCTCTGCTTACACCCAAAGAGCCAGTGCTGCCTGTGTCTGCAGATGTTTCTGTGGACATGTGGCAGGCATGACTAGACACCGGAGTGCACGGAATGCTGTTTACCTTCCACGCCAAAGTGGTACTTGTTTACCTACTTGCAATTTCTTCCTTTCAAACTGCTAGGTTGGCAGGAGCTAGGACAGAGACAGGAACTCACTTCATTGTGCAGCACTTGAGTTTCAAACTGCTGACCTGCCGACCTTCCATCCGTCAAGTTCAGCATCTTAACCACTAAGCCATCGCAGTCCCTTGGAATATTTTGTATACCTCCAGTTTACATCATGGTAAGTGAGAACAAGCAGGAGGAGGATCTAAAAAACGTATGTGGCATGTCTGCCAACTACCAGGTCACTTTAATTTGCCACCAAAGGCAGCCACAAAAAATACAGAAGAAGGTGAGAGAACACCAAAAAGGGCAAATTACACTGAATGTTCTCAATGAGGCTGTGGTTTCTTGGTCAAAGAAGGTATGCACACAAGGTGGAGATTTATCCCTTAATTCCAGGCTACTTCTCTATTTCAATACACTTTGCGAATCCGAGATAAACACACCCTTAGCCCTTACTTGGATCTCTCTGGATTGCTTCTGTAACAGCTATCCATGCATTGACGCTTGAACCTCAGACAGTCTGCTGCAGCTCGGTGTGCCCATCTTCTGTGCTCTCTGATATAGATCTGAATCTCCAAAGTAGCGTGCCCGGTAGAGTAAGCCTTCCTCTGCAAAAGAAAGCCAAACTGTTGAAGGTAACTGTCCGGAATGGCTGCAAATGAAACTGCTTGCCAAGATCTGTATAATAATGTTCAATGCCAGAGGCTTTGCCACTCAGATCATGTGACAGTATGTTTCCCAATTCCTGCAGGAAATATGCCAAGCTTGCCACCTCTTGCCACTTCTACTGGATGAGTCATCTTGAACAGGGAATTAATCAAAATATTTACCCACTGTTGAACCTACTGCCTCAGCCATTTGTAACTACAGTTTATCTGAAGAATATTTTGATGACGTCAAGGTGGACAGAGTTTCAGAATCTGCCCTGGCTGAAGGACTACGTCAGGAAATTTGTCCAATTGACTATTAGGGCATCATGATCAATTTTGTCTAAAATGGGAGTTTTCATTTAGCAGCTGTATTTGAATAAACAGGACAAGGTCCTTGCCTCAAATCAGGCTCACAAATACGTCAAGGTTACCCTGAATTTATCTTTCGATAACAACCTTGCAACACCTTTTTTTCAGGCTGTAAAAACCTTTATGGATGATAAGTCAAACTCAGCACGATAGCTTTCTCTAAGGATGGCTGACTAGAAACTTGCACACTAGAACTGGCTCTCAAAACAATTTTTTACTGACTCTTCATAGATGTACCCGTTTTTAAGCAGTGCATTGTGCAATTCTTGCTTTCTGTTTCCCTTGTAAGGAAAAGGGGAGAGGGAATGTGTTTAAGTTATAAGAGATAAATCTAGCTCACGCAATAATGCTACATCTCTCTACTGTAGCTAGGGCTATCGCTTTACAATCAACAAACTTTTATTTCTAGATGGTGCCACCTTTACGATGAACAATACATTTTCAATCTCAATACCCTAGTGTTGCAAGAGCAATGTTATCCTTGAGAATAAGGAAAAAAGTGATTCCCCTTCCAAAACACAAAACCCCTCAAGGCATGACCTAATCTCCAGAGGGTACTCACTCTGCTGTTTTTCTTTCCAACAGTTATTTCTGAGGTTTGCAATGTAATCGTCCTCAACACTCCTTTCCACGTTTTTCAGATTTGTGCCACTATATTCTTCTGCAAAGTTTTCAGCTACATAATAAGCTACTTTCAAATGCTCAGTCACCCTCCTGTGTATATGGCCCACCGACCTGGTTAAAGGGAGAAAAAAAGATTATTTATTATTTTACATTTACCGTATTTGTCGATGTACAGTCAAACCTCGCATAAGGAGCATCTCGCTTAAAGAGTAACTCGGTTAAAGAGCAGGATTTTCTTCGAATGTTCGCTTCACTTAACAAATAAAACCAACCAAAAACTCACTTAACAAATAAATCGGGGTTCACAACCCCCCCAAGTCACAATTGGTCACTTACAATGGTGTTTTACTTAAAGAGCAATCCTGTGTAACACATTATGTTCTTTAAGCAAGGTACAACTGTATAAGACACACTCCCTCCTTAAAATACACCGGAAAAAAATGGAATGAATCTTGTGTGCCGGCAAATACAGTATTCACTGTATATAGTGGCCTCTAGTGGGCCATTTTGGTAATAATGGTGTGTGTCTTATATTCCGATACATTTTATAAGCCAGCAAATATGGTATATCACAAGAATCTAGGATAAACTCCCACTCTGGGGATCTTACGACACAATAAAAGAAAATCTTTACAATAGCAACCTTATTTTTTCTTTGCTTCCTCTTTCACCCCATCAGGTGATTAAACATAAAGAACGAATAAACCAAATAAAATTATGAGTAACAACAGAAAACAATAATGATGCTGTCACACACACCCCCGAAAAAAAAAACCCGCTAGCACATATTGGCGACAGTAGTTTAGATCAGTGCAAGTACAGTCAAACCTCGCATAAAGAGCGCCTCGCTTAAAGAGTAACTCGCTTAAACAGCAGCATTTTCTCTGAATGTTCGCTTCGCTTAACAAATAAAACCAACCAAAAACTTGCTTAACAAATAAATCGGGGATCACAATCCCCCCCCCCCCCAAATTGGTCACTTACAGTGGTGTTTCACTTAAAGAGCAAACTCGCTTAAAGAGCAATCCTGTGGAACACATTATGCTCTTTAAGCGAGGTACAACTGTATGTCAATTTGAAGAAAGAGGCAGTAAGATACAGTCCTACCAAAAACGTGAATCTACCCATGTCTGCTGTAGCCCACAAACATAGAGGGCAGCCTCCTATGGGCAAAATCTTTCCTTGTTCTGCCTGCAAGCAGAGGATGGTTGTGAATCCTATGGCAGGCCGCACAATGTCTGGCATGTGGGCAATGTTTAATTTGATGGGTCATACACTGCACTGGCAGATGGCAGACCAAATGTAAGCAGGAGCAAAACAAAACTTCAAAAAGAAGAGGCTTCTTGGCACTAAACAGGTAAGGAGAAATGTAGACAAGGTAGAAAGGAAATCAAATCACATTCCCAATGGGAGACCATCGATGTCATCCAGCAAGTAGAATTCTATTTGTTATACTGCCGTTTTTATAAAGAGTTTCAACAGATTACAGTCAATGTTTCTGATTTGAAAGAAAAATATTTCTCTCCGCAGAATTTTTCTTGTACCTCTTTCCCACGTGTTTTACACATCATTATATGTGCAAAGGATATTCAGAAAAAGAAAAAAGTATATAGAACATCTGAACAAAAGATGCTTTCAAACCAGAGATTCCCTTAACAGAACATTCACAGAATTGTTTTCTTTAACCCACGAACAAGGCCTTAAAAAGGGCAAACTGTATCAAGCATCTTTAATAACATGAATCATGTAAGCATCTTGAGACATGTCTCTTTCGTATACGAGCCCAAGATGTTCAGCAAGAAATTGCCAGCAAGGAAACCATAGGCTGCAAATTGAAGCAAACCATGATCTAAGAAATGTCTTTGTTGTTTGAATTTCCCCGCAATATGGGCTCAGAATGGAAGAGACACTTTCCCACGAAGCTAGATTTGCTTCAAATGGCCAACAGTTCAAGGGACACGGACCCCTTCCCTTTCGTCAAACAACCTGCTCTAATTAGAAGTGAGAAATCTCTTGTATAGATTACTGCAATGCTCTCTACGTGGGGCTTCCCTAGACCCAAGTACAGAAACTTCAAAGGGGGCAAAATGCAGCAGCTAGGCTAATTTGAACAGTCATACCTCGCATAACGAATTTAATTCATTCTGCGAGGTTGCTTGCTATGCGAAAAATTTGCTATGCGAGTCTGACTCACATAACAAATTTTTCGCTATGCGAGTCGGACTTTTCCCTATGGAAAAACTCACATAACGAGTGTTTCTATGGGGAAAACTCGCATAGCGAAAAAATTCGTTATGCGAGTTTTCCCCATAGAATGCTCGTTATGCGAGTTTTTCTATAGGGAAAAGTCCAACTCACATAGCGAAAAATTCGTTATGCGAGTCAGACCGCTTAGTGAAAAACTTGCTCATTATACGAGTTTTTCGCTAAGCGAAACACTTGTTATGTGAGGTTTGACTGTATCTCACCAGCCCTGGCAGGGCTGCATTAGTTGCCCGTTTCATTCCATATCAGGTTTAAGGTGTTAGTTTTAACTTTTAAAGCCCTAAACAGTTTGGGACCCCTCTCTTTGGCGGAGCATCTCCCTCTTAGAACATCTTCCCACATCACTCGATCTTCCCACACATGCCGGCGCTTGGTGCCAACACAGAAATTGGCAAGGAAGGCTATGACCAGGAGAAGAGCCTTTTGGGTGGTGGCATCAACCCTATATTACTCCCTTCCGGCAGAAATGCGTCAGATCACTTCTTTGCTGGCATTCAGAAAACAGCTTAAAGCACTTCTGTTTAGAGAGGCATTGGAGAAGGGGTAGTCACTGGATTAGTGTTAGGCTTCTTATTCGGTCCCCCGCTGTGAATTAGGTTTGATATTTGTATTTTATTATGTGATTTATTATGTGTTTTTAATGTGCTGTTGTTAGCCAAGCAGAGTGAGGGTGAACCTAGATGGGGGGGGGATATAAATGTAATAATACTAATACTAATAATAATAATTGGCTGGCCCTGGCCCTGAGGGAACTTTGTACAGCTGAGTGGTGGGGCTGGGGCCACTAATAAAAATGCAAGACCCTCAGACGCTTCCCTTGGTCGACCCTGGCCCTAAGGGAACTTTGAACAGCTGAGCGGTGCGGCTGTGGTCAGCCATAAAAACGCCAGACGCCTTCGCTGCCTCTGGACTATTTTCCTGGCCGTTAGCTTGAAGGGAAGTGGACAAGTTGAGTTCTGTACTATATTTTTCTCTCTGTCTGTATTGCATTGAAATGTTTTGAAATATGTATTATGTATTATGCTTATGTTATACTGTGAGATTGCAACTTGTAATGCCCTATTTCTTTGTTAGCCGCCCAGAGACGTATTGCGAGTGGGGCGGCATACAAGTCGAAATATAATACAAGTTGTACCTCGCTTAAAGAGCATAATGCGTTCCACAGGACTGCTCTTTAAACGAGTTTGCTCTTTAAGCGAAACACCACTGTAAGTGACCCATTGTGTGTGTGTGTGTGGGGGGGGGTACTGCAAACCCCGATTTATTTGTTAAGCGAGTTTTTGGTTGGTTTTATTTGTTAAGCAAGGCGACCATTCAGAGAAAATTCTGCTCTTTAAGCAAGTTACTCTCTAAGTGAGGCACTCTTTATGCGAGGTTTGACTGTAGTAGTAGTAGTAATATACAGATCCCCTTGTTAAACTAAAAGAGAAAATGTTCTCCTCTACTGGATGCTCAATTAAAATATGC
Organism: Furcifer pardalis; assembly: GCA_030440675.1. Taxonomy (NCBI): domain Eukaryota; kingdom Metazoa; phylum Chordata; class Lepidosauria; order Squamata; family Chamaeleonidae; genus Furcifer; species Furcifer pardalis. Next base: position 207,102,348 of record CP126890.1, read on the forward strand.
TATGGACAAAATCTTTCTTGTCAAAAAATAGTCCCTAAATTAGGTAAAGGTCACCCTTGCTCCAAAGACAGTTGTATCCGACTCTAGGGTTCAGTGCTCATCTCTGTTTATAGCCAAAGAGCCAGCGCTATCTGTGTCTGCAGACATTTCCATGGATATGTGGCAGGAATGACTAGACACCAAAGTGGTGCCTATTTATCTACTTGCAATGTCTTGCTTTTGAACTGCTAGGTTAGCAGAAGCTGGGACAGACGCAAGCTCCTTCCGCCATGCAGCACTCAGGTCTTGAACTGCTGACCTGAAGACCTTCTAGTCATCAAGTTCAGCATCGTAACCACTAAGCCACAGCAGTCCCATCACCCCGAGAGCATCTGTCCGTCCCACCAGAGCAGACGGGAGGGGCTCTCTGGTCGTACCATCAGCTAGAGAGGCTCGTCTCTCTAGCACAAGAAGGAGTGCCTTCTGTGTTTCCGCTCCAGCCCTACGGAACCTCCTGCCAAGTGAGTTGCATCTCCAGACAGAGCTGTTGCCATTCAGAAAGGGGGTGAAAACCTGGCTGGCGGGGCATGTGTGGGGTGCAGGCCAGACTGTCAGCAAAGCCGGGTGGCTCATTTGAATAGCCCCACCTCTCTCTATTGTTTTTTAAAAACTTTTTTAACTTCTAAACTTTTTAACTTTTTTTTTAACTTTTGTTGTTTTTAATTGTTTTGAATTGTAAGCTGCCCTGAGTCCATGGATAAGGGCGGGGTATAAATGTAATAAAATAAAATAAATAAATTCTCTAAATTAGGACTTCATAATACAAAAAGTTCAAAGGAATGATCTTAAACATTGTTTCCCAGCACTGAATAACCAAGTGGTATTTCCTTCTCTAAAAGCTGAGACAAACCTGTTCTTAGGAGCTCTATTTACACTCTGTGAGAGTACTGATACTTCAGTCTGTTAAAAAATATTCCCTTTAAGGTGTTGGAAAATGCAAAAGAATAACCTGATTGCTCTCTACAGTTGTTGGCTGCTTTCTCTCCAGTCTGATGCCTTGTCTCCCTTTAGTGGCTGCATTTACCATACATGATTGCAATGGGTCAAGTGGTTAAGGTGCTGAACTTGATGACTGGAAGGTCGGCAAGTCAGCAGTTCGAGACCCAAGTGCTGTATGACAGAGTGAGCTCCTGTCATCTTTCCCAGCTCCTGTCAACTTAGCAGTTTGAAAGCAACAAATTGCAAGTAGATAAATAAGTACCACTTTGGCGTGGAAGGTAAACAGCATTCTGTACATTCCGGTGTCTAGTCGTGCCTGCCACATGTCCACTGAGACATATGCAGACAGCGCTGGCTCTTTGGCGATAAATGGAGATCAGCACTGGATATGACTGGCTTTTGAGCAAGGATGACCTTTACCTTTACTATACATGAACCAGAGCTGAGATCAACAGTTGTGGTTGGAATGGCTGCCATCCTATTTTGCCATCAGTGTCCTGAATATTGGAACATTCACTTTAAAAGAGAAGCACCTGATCCTTTCTGTTCCAGAAAAGCCACTTAAAGGGATGTGAAGACCTTTAAGCGCACCAAGGGAAATAAATATGTGTTAAGTGGGGGATGCATATGGAAACTCACAGTTCCATATGTATCCTCACTTATCACAGATCTTACATCTTTCTATTCAATTTTTTAATGTTCCTATTCCAATTTCCAGAAGCTCTGAATGGACTGCATAAGAGATTCCTCCCGGCGGTCTCTCACCAAGACACATCAGCAAAGAGATCTTGCAAGCAGCAAACAATTCCTCAATATAAAAATTCTTCTCAAAGCCCTAAAGTTAACCCACACTTGGGTTAAGAGCTGCAGTCCCAAAATATAATGTTCCCAAGCACGACTCCTACCCCAGTGGGCAAACAGCACTGAAATCATGCAAGGTGGGTGTTATCCTAAACAGGCTGCTTCTCTTTTCTTCTTTCATATCCTGATCAAACTCTGGACTTCCAAAAGAAAGCCACTGTCTTGGCTTTGTCATTGACCTTTTCAGTGCATGTTTCTGGCAGTAATCGGAAGAACAGTAAAGCAGTTGGATTCTGAATCTCTCCACATTCACACCACGTGTTGCTGTCTGCCAGCAGCCCCCACTTGAGCATGTGGGTCTTGAATTTAGGGACTCCAACCCTCAGCCTATTCAGGGTCTTCCAAGTGATGTAGGGGAGGTTGAGTTCCTCAGCTATGTCCTCCTCTAGTGATGTTCCTTGCCCAGTGAGTTCCTCCTCCATCTTCTGATTTGGTTTTGCTCTTGCATACCCTCAAGAATGTTTGTTCTTGCCATAAAGCTCTTCATGGATCTGAGCCAGGGGACTTGAGGCTCATATCAGTTCAGAGGGTATCAAGAGTAATTCTCTTGCTTAGTTCTCTCAGTGTCCGCTGTTACTCCTCTCCTGATCTTAGGTGGAGTGATACCAACAAGAGGGTATATTTTCTCAACGGGTGGTTTGAGGCATCCTGTCACTATACACATGGCTTCATTAACAGTGATGTCAACTTGTTTTGCCTGTGAGGATGTGCTCCATACTGGAGTAGCATATTGCTGCAAAGACGCTCAGGGCCAAAGCTGATGTACGCAGTCTGGATGGTTGAGTTCCCCATTTGTAGTTTGTGAGCTTCCTGATGATGTTGTTTATACATCATTATATGTTCAAAGGATGTTCAATAAAAGAAAAGTTTGTAGAGCATCTGAACAGAAGATGTTTTCAAATCATAGAAAGAGGTGTTGAAGTCTCCAAAGGAACTGAAGAATGAACAGGCTGCTGTCATTTCTTCATAGTGCAATTTCCAGAACGATATTCCTGGCAGACAAAGATCACAACAAGCTAATCTCCTGTCGATCACACATACTTGGAAGAAAAGTGTTAAAACCCATCATTTGGCCTGTATCAAAAGACAATGGATGTCTGTCTAGTTCAGTCACCCCAAAAAGGCAATACTGCTTTGCAAGTTGGAACATGGTGGCGGCCAGAATTTGGAAAAGTTACTATTTTAGACAACAATTCCTTGAACCTCCCTGCCAGCATAGTGATGTATGCAAAAACAAAAAAACAAACCAAACCTTTGGGGTTGCAGGCATTGAGGGAAGTGCCAGTCTAATAGGCGAAAGAGTTTTCTTCCTTTTAACAGGTTTATTTCTGCAAGAGGGAATTTGCTATAAAGATCCGACTGACGATACACAAGCATTTAGATGGCTTCTGAGTGCCTGATTTTTGAAACTGTTGCAGATTTCCTTTTATCAAAACTACTCAGCAAATATTCCCAAAAGCCACCATGACTTGAAGCAGCAGGATGGGTCACTACTGCCCCCTGCTGGCCAATCTTGGGCACTCCCTCTGGCATCGTTCCTTCTACTTCCATGACACATGCTAGCATTTATATTAAACTCAGTTGCTCAAGCCGTGGATGGGATGGCAGCCAAGATGCTTGCCACTTGGTGCAGCTAATTTGCTTCCAATGAGCCAACGTTGGAATTGAGGTGTTTGGCTTCCCATTCCAATCTTTACAGGTAATGGGATATGCAGGCTGGTTTTAAAGAGAGAGAGAGAGAGAGACTGAGACCTGGGGGGAAGGGGGGGGAGAACAGGGGTGACTTAAGTGCCCAAAAACAAAGGGAAAGGTCAGCCAGTAGAGTGCAAACCCTCGCCCTGATTTCTCCCACAGCGTTATGTCTGTGATGCACGAGTTCCATACAATCAAAACAAGTGACAGCCTAGAAGCAAATGAGTGAAAACATACTTTGTGCTGGGAAGAGCCTTTCCCCAGACACCTCCCAGAGCAGCTGAGGTTGGGGGAGGCGTTGCTATAGGACAGGGGTGCCAAAACTTTTCAGGCCGTGGTTCAGGGGTGCCCAAAGTATGGCCTATGGGCTGGATCCGGCCTACAGGCCATACTTTGGGCACCCCTGCTATAGGACATCCTTTACACCTGGGATGTTACTGCATTGCAAGATAACATTTTTCACTTTGTTGCCACACTGATAACTTGCTTGAGGCTGATGCTATAATTCAAAGGATTCCATCAGGAAAAATCTGCTGGGCCCGGGGGGCAATTTTGTCCCCACGCCCAATATAGCTTTGTCTTCATCAACTAGACAAAATTGGACAAGACTTTGTCAGATCTGCTTTGATTCAGATTCCTTCACTGAGCAGGGGGTTGGCCTAGAACAGGGGTTTACAACCTTTTTACGCCACAAGCCTGACCACGCCCCCCCCCCCATAGCTGAGCAGGCCAGACCATGCCCCCCGGAAGCGAGTGCATTTACGACTGTTGTAAATCCAGTCACTTCCGCATTTACGACAGTCGCGGGCATGTTTACGCACGTGTCCGCTTCTACTTCTGGGTGCGGCACTGTAGGCCACATAAAATGGTGCCATGGGCCAGGGCCAGCCCGCGGTCCATAAGTTGGGAACCCCTGGCCTAAAAGGCCCCTTCCAACTCAGTGATTCTATTATTCCATCCGTGCATCAGCAGAGTCAGGGGTGGTTGTTCAGACTTTAAACCAGGGTCAACCTTTTTACACCATGGGCCTGGCCATGCCCCTGGACAGCTGAGCGGGCTGGACCACGCCCTCAGAAGTGGAAGCATTTACGGCTGTCGTAAATGCGCCCAATTCCACATTTACAACAGCCGCGTGCGTGTTTTATGGCTGATGTAAACACACCCGCTTTCACTTCTGGGTGCAGTGGAGGCAGTGACGGGCCAGATGGAATGGTATTGTGGGCCTGGTCCGGCACGTGGGCCGTAGGTTGGGAATTCCTTGCTTTAAATTATCTTTTCCTTACTGGTCGCTGACTCCTGCCAGCAAATCACTACATCACACTCAAAAGCAAGTTTACTTTAAAAGGGTCCTCCCACAATGGTTGCTGAATCTTGATGGTGTGTGTTTGTTTTTTGGATGGTTTGCCAGATACATGGATTGCATTTAGAATTCTGTCCGGTGAGAGCCTGAGAACCCTGAGGACTAACAGCCTTGGCAAAGTACACAGGAAAAGATGATGGTCCCCAAGTGGCTTAAATCTCACTTGAATCCATCTTGATGGAGGGCAGCAGTTTCATCAATACTGGCCTGGGGCTGAGGGGGACTTTGCGTGCCAAAAGGGTTCAGGAACAAAAAGTGACTCGTGGAGCTGGATCAGTGGTACGGGTGTCATGCTGCTATGTGTAAGGCAGATGAATGGCCACTGCATTATATTCTCAAGACAGTCTTCATGGCTGATTGCCATGAGGATCGCCAATATTCAGAATCGGATATGGCAGAAGAAGAGAGCCTGAATTGTTAACTTGGCTCTTATCTGGGGCAAGGCATGACAGAAAGCCAGGAGACAAAGGAAGAGATGGAACACACGGAGAACGAACACACGGACACCAACCATCCATGGGCAACAATGTCTTGGCTTTCCCTCTTTCCCCAGACCCCTCCCACTGCCAGAGGTAACTGTGTAAAATAAGAACAGGAACTCACGGCCTGTGGCTCAGACTGTAAGGTGGACTGGAGACCATCATTTGGCTGAGAGCCGACACAATGATGAGGATGAGGATTGGCATCAGCTGGACAAACAGCCCAAGCCCACCCTAGGGAAGTAGAAGGAAGGAAGGTTGTCAGTGCATCTTGGGTCACAGGAGTGTTCCCCACCCTAGTTCAGAAGAGAATGCTTTTCAGCCCTGGGTCCAGAGGGAAGAACAGACCTCATGTAGAAAGATTTGGCCACTGCTCAAAATGCAGACTAACACAGCTAACATTTCAAAAGCTCTTTTGAGTAACTCTGCCTGTTATTTTATAAAGTCTAACTTTAAAGTAATTAAGTACTCATCATTACATTTAATTACTCAATCAATTAATGATATAAGTCACAAATACTTTCTGATATTGTTTTTTGTCATCCATTTAAGATTTATATTTTGTTATCTTGTATTGTTAAGTCGCATATGCTTGCATTTGTCTGGCCAGACATCCCGCTATGGTAATGGAGTAGACTGTACACCCAGCAACACAATACTGAGTGTCAGGTGGCAGTTAATTCACCTGACTCCCTAAAGGGGCCAATGGCTACGAGCGGATGAGCCCCTTTAGGTGGGGTGATGGTCCCCCTCAATGGAGGAAATACCACTGAAAATCATCATATTGGGCCCAACAGCAAAATGAACGGAGAAGCAAACACTTTCTGATTCCCAACGGTCATGGAGGTGGAAGAGGCCATGCCAGATAGACTGGCTGTGAAGGTGCACCTTGTCAATACATCCCCAAGGCTGCGACGGTCCATTGCAGTCCCGATGTTAAATCCTGCATGCTGTGCTTCATGTGTGCCATGCGTGATGGCTCAGAGATCACAGTGTGTGGGTCACTTCATAGCAAGATGGGATCCACCTTAAACAAATTCATCCCAGTGACATTTTCCCTCCTTCAGGAAAAAAAATGCATTCTCGGATACGAGTTGCAATTGACGGCGGCGGCTTGCATTTACTCATCTTTACTCATGTAGTTAAATAAATAAATAGCATTCCATACACTGTCTAGGTGTCTACTTTGCCTGGCAAATGTCCACGGAAATATCTGCAGATGCAGACCATGCTGGTTCTTTGGCTGTAAACAGAGATGAGCACTAAAGTCAGATACAACTGGCTTTTGAGCAAAGATGACCTTTACCTTGCTAAATAAATTGGTGGTGGGGGGGAGAGGAACTTTGGCATGTTTATTGCCTCTCACTAATCATCGTGGACCTACGGATTAGTCTATGCATGTATGTTAGGACATACATTTTCTTAATGATTTTGGATTTTTGGCAAGAACCTAGAATTGGAGGTTTCAAATGTAGAGGGGCAAGTGTTTACTGTGCCTTGGGCATAAGTAATACTTTCCTCATCAGGGTACAGGAGTACCATGAAAGAAATTCTTATGCAATATCTGATAATCTCAATATTCACTGTAACAACTCTGACAGGTAGGTCAGCATTAGCAGTATCTCTACTAAAAAGAAAGTGGAGGATGAAAAGAAGAACAACCAGCAGGTTGTAACATACCCAGCACATAAAGTACTGTAGGTTACCCTGCACGAGTGTACGGGTAATTTGTAAATCCAGCTGTAGCCCAATGGAAGCCAAACTATGGCAACTTCTCCTCTATTCATTTGAGAATGAAAGGCAGGCAGCCCTGTTGCTTTTATGGAATCAGAACTATGGCTTGTCAATCAAAATCAGTCTCACCCTAGTCTTGGTACAATGCTTTGTAACACCCTGTGCAGTAAAAGGCCACCAGGATGTGTTGCAATGCAGTGGAACAGACTGGACTACATTTCTGACCCCAACTTAAGTCCTCAGAAAAATTCCTGGTTTTGAAGTATAATTCTCAGCACCCCCTTTTTTACCTCTGGATGATGGGAAGCCTAGTCTAAAAAACTAGCTTTTCTTATTATAGTACACTTGAAAGCACAAACAGTGACAGAAAGTGATCAAGGAGGGCTGAAGGCTTCATAGGTGGCTTGAAAGTTTCTGCTCAAAGACTACCAGCCAGTTTTATGGCACAACTTGAAGAGTCTCCCAAGCTCCCATGCCTTGATCAAGCAAGACTGGAGAGGCTGTACCTGGAAAAATTCATTTTTGGATAACTAAATAATGGAGCACTTGACAGAAATGCTGCAGAGATTTCTGCCATGCAACTCATAGGCACTTAGCGGGGAAAGAAAGAAAGCTCAAAGTTTTACTCTCAAAGTACTGTATAATCCAAAAGGCACTTCATTCAGTTCATTTGGAAATTTAATAATACTGGTACCTCAGCACCAGGAAAGACAAGTACCGTATATACTCAAGGATAAGTCGTCCTGAATACAATTCAAGGTACCTAATTTGGACCTCTAAAACTAGGGAAACAGATTGACCCAAGTATAAGTCAGGGGTAGAAAATACAGCAGCAGCTAGTGAGTTTCAATAATTAAAATACATGAAAATATGGTAAAATTAATTAATGTAGCCATTTGTGTGGGTATGTTTTTGAGTGTTTACGCTGACCCGAGTATAAGTCAAGTCCCACTTTTGGACCTCATTTTGGGGGCTAAAAAACCCAACTTATACTCAAGTAAATATGGTATTCACTCCTCACCTAAACTTGGCAGCTATCTCTTAAGGGTAGTGGCTGCCATTTTTATGTATACAGTTCTGTATGTTCTGACATATCCTCTGTCTTTCTTTCTTTTTGTTAAAACTTACGTCGCCTTGATGCTCTCGCCTGTCTTGTCTCTGATGGTAAGTATATCGCATCCGGCCATTACTGTATACATGGACGTTACCTGTAGATGAGAAAGAACTGTTAGGAATGCCCCCCAAACATGGTGTTAGCTAGCCACAATGGGATATGGGGGTACACAGAAAGAGCCTCCTCGAAGATTGTGGTATTTTTGAACCACAACTGGGTATACCCTGGATAATGGCAACCTTGTGCCAGCTAATCTTTCACACAGTGGTTCAGGAGAAAGGAACTACAGAATTGATTCAACAAAAAGTGGCTTCACTTTGGCAGTTCCACATCTCGTCTAGACACAGAAGAAAAATGAATAGCTACAGAGGAGGAATTGCAACAAAGCTCAGAATATTCCATTCCTAGAATGGAGCTTAGCCAGATACTATCCACTGCACTGAGAGCTTGAGGAACACTGAGGAACACTTCATGACAAGACAGAATCTATAATGGCAGAGTTGATAAGAGTAGAAATCTGCAACGGGAAAACCACCTGAACTAGACCCCGCCACTTGCTCATCCTAACATGGAGTTTGGAGGTTGAGTTCCACCTAAATCACCAAAGTGTGCTCTTGTGTCATGTACTTAAGAATGGGGATCTAGTACGCCAACACCAAATGGAATGATCTGACACTGGGAAGAAGTATGAAGGCATCATGCACCTTTCTGTTACGTAAAGATAGCAAGCAAAATTGCTTAAGAGACAACAGTAGAAATGCCTAGGCCAAGGGTGACCAATGTTGGCACTCCAGCTGTTCTTGGACTTCAATTACATGAAGCCCAAGTCAGCACATCTGGGCTTCTGGGAATTGAAGTCCAAGAACAGCTGGAGTGCCAACATTGGCAACCCTTGGCTGAGGCTTTTAATAAAGGCAACATTCAAATCATATGAAGTATACAGTGTTGTTTATTTTCAAGTCCTTTACACTCGCTTTTACACAACAGGGGGTGTAGGAAGGTACGTGGTAGCAGTAGACTTCAATAGTGTGTGTGACTAATCTTGTTCCCTTTCTGACAGTGGACTCAGCACTAACTACGGACCTGGAAGAGATTCTTTGAAAACTAAAAAAAGGTTTGATAAAGAAAAATGATTTTACAGATATTAGGGTAGAGTTTATTAAATATCTATTTGTTAAAGGGGTAAAACCAGGTCAGGAATATTCACCTTTCTGGAAATAGTGGATAAAATTAGAATTAGAAGATAAGATAATAATGTCCCATGGTGGTGAGAGCACATTTGTTGATGTATTGTTAATATTTTTTTTCTTGTATTAGTGTTATATATGTATGTGTGTATTTTTTAAAATTCTAATACCTTTTTAGAAATAAAAATTGAGGGGGGAAAAGATTCTTGAATAAGGGGACTGTGTTGGCTTAGTGGTTAAGATGTTAAACTTGACGACCGAAAGGTCAGCAGGCCAGCAATTTGAGACCCAAGTGCTGCACGATGGAGTGAGCTCCCATCATCTGTCTCAGCTCCTGCCAACCTACCAGTTTGAAAGCAAAAAATTGCAAGTAGATAAATAGGTACCACTTTGGTGGGAAGGTAATCAGTGTTCCATGTCTAGGCATGCCTACCACAGATGTCCATGGAAAAGTCTGTAGACGCAGACAGCGCTGGCTCTTTGTCTGTAAACGGAGATGAGCACTGAACCCTAGAGTGGGATATGACTGGCTTTTGAGCAAGGGCGACCTGGAAGAGGGTAGTGGTTCAACTGGCTCTTTGAGGTCCTTGGGTCAGGGTCACTTTTACAGCATTCTGCCCCTCTGCTGCACTCTACATCTCTGAAGTTCAACATCCTGTGGCCGTGGCCACCCCCTCCCTCCTTAGCCCAAGGGGTTTGGCCCCCCCAGGGGGTTCATCTCACACGGCTCTTCCCGGCGCTCCCTCCAGGCAGGCTCCACCACTCTCGGAGGCTTCCTGCTGTTGCGGGCAGGGGTGCGGCACTCCCAGGTTCTTCTTCTTTTGGGCTCTCTATTAAAAGTGGGGCCTGCCAGGGAGACTCAGGTCAGTACAGCCCCCTGCCATGCCCACCCAATACCTTCCTTAGTTCTCCAGAGCCCCATCAGATCACTCATGCCATAATTTTTTTTGCTTCCGATACAACCCCTCTCTCCTCTCCTTTTACCTACCCCTTAGGCTCTGTTCTCTCCCCTACCCTCTTTTGGATGTCACCAGAAACTGGCACTCCTGATACATAGCAGGACTATCAGATCACTATATAAACTACATAAGCTTCCAATTTTCTTTAACTGATGGTAGAAATATAGGACGTCTGGGACTCTCAATTGCAGTGGCTCTAATGGCTCTCTCTCCAGTGTGTTGGGCAGGACTCTTTCCCCATCCTATCTGGTGGTTCCTGGTGTTCCCCAAACCAAGCGCTGAACAGCCTGTTGTGCTTAGCTTCCAAAAAGATATGAGATCAGTTCAGGGTGGTATGGTAGACAATTAGTGCATTCAAAAGCCAAGACTCTAAGACATGATAAGCTGGATAACTAGATGTTTAGGGTGGAGCAGAAGACTCTACTGGAGATAACACAAACACCCACAAAAGGTGAACAAACAAGGTCTGGCAGTCAAAAGCTTTGGAAGGTGAAGGGTAGAGTGTTGTGTCATCACTTAATTTCTTCCATTGGGTTACTTAAGTGGCTCTGAAGATCAAGTCAGAAAACAACCAAAACTCCAACAAAACTCCTGGGCCTTCAACTCCTCAGGCTGCCCCAAAACATAAGAGATAGAGGCCAAAAAGAGTGTGTGGATGTTTGAGGCCACTTTGGAAACAGAGAATGAGCCCGCCCCCCCCTTGGGTCCTAAGCTGCTGCTTTAACACATACAGTGAACCCCCGCTTTAAGGAATTAATCCGTTCTGTGGGGTTTTCCTTATAGCAATTTTTCCTTATAGCGAAGTGCAGTTTCCCATAGGAATACACTGAAAAATCAAATATTGCATTCCAGAGCTCAGAATTTTTTTAAAAAAAGTTTTATCTGTTCAAAATTCAGTATAAATGCAGCAAAAAATGCAAAAGTGCTTTTTATGATGAGTTTTGAACAGAAAAAACTGTTTCTTTGGCTTATTTCTGAACTTGGAAGCGTTAAATTGGTTTTCAATGCATTTCTATGGGAAACAGCACTTTGCCCCCTCTAGCGGCCATCACTGGTAATGACCCACCAGTCAGTTGTTCCCCCATTACCACCCTGCTGTTTATAAGCTGCCAGAAAGCGGCAAAAAGCCAGAAAAAAATCCAAAAAACAAAGCGGACAAATGGTCCTCCTATCCTCCAGCCACCACATGCCAAGCACTAGGAGCAACCACAGCCTAGTCCGCTGCTGGAAAACCCCCAGAAAACCTGTTCATTAGCAATTTTTTCCCTTGAAGTGCACTGTCATTTCCTATGGATTTATTTTCCTGAAGCGAGTTTTCCAGTAAGCGAGTTTTCCGTAAAGCGTGGGTTCACTATACTTTTCTGTGCAACTGTGTGACAGTTTTGAAATAGACAGAAAACAGTTATTGCTCAGACAACTGACACAATTTGCTCTTTTCTGAGGACACAATTCTAATGCTGTGTTATGTCCGCACATGGGCACATTCAGTGTTATCTTTAACACCACCTACACATGTCAGAATGTACTCCTTCAGTTTGATGTCTTTTGCACATGTTTCTTCTGAGCTGCACAATGCCTACCATTCATTTCATTTCTCCAAAGGGTTCTTCCAGTGAAACACACAGTGGTTTTATAGCAAAAAATCTTCACGACAATGCAAAATTTATTTGAGATTCAAATGATCTCCAAGATGCCATGACTTCAATTGCCTGAAGCCCAAGTCAACACTCCTGCTGATCAGGGCTTCTGGGAATTGAAGTTGAAGAACAGCTTGAGTGCCAAGAGTCACCATCATGGTTATAGTCTGAGGAAAGACTGACCAGCCCATCCAGTTGTCATGTAAACCAGAGAAAGGGATCTTCCAGGAGATCGCAGAGCTGCCCACACCCACCATTGGATCTTGGGAGTGCCCTAACTACTCCTACGTCTCCATCCTCCTCAAGATACTTTGCTTTCAATATCATCTCTTTCTTATACTGGGAAAGCCTGTTTGCTCCTCCAATGGCATTTTTTTTTAACCAAATGGGAAGCAGAAGAACTGGGAAAGCAAGTGATGGCAAAATTATCCTCAACACACTCACAGAGCGTCCAAGGGGCAGATTTTTTTTTAATATGATAATTGTTTGGCACATGTGTTTTGGCCAGAAGGCCCAGGGTTTGCAAAGGCTAGATTTGGGCCCAAGTGAATACATGCAACCAGTGATGGGATGACAAAAATTCTACTACCACGCCATGACGTCATGGACGTCATGGGCGTGGCCAATGTCATGACATCATGACGTCATGGGCGGAGCCGACGTCATGACGTTGTGGGCAGGGCCAAAAATAAAAATAAATAAAATAAAAGTAAAAAAAACCCACACACACACACCCCTCAGCCCATCCACCCAGCCAGATAGCTACAACACAAACCCGTAAATAACTTAAATAAATAAATAAATAAAATAAAAATTAAATAAAAATACAAACACCCACCCAAAACACAAATAAATCACCCACCCACCCCAAATAAAAACCCTCACTTACTTACCTTCTTTGGGGCCGACGAATCACCACAGCCCGGGGCCACCTGGCAAGGCGCACCGCCCCCGACTGCGGCCTCCTCCTCCTCCGAAGGCTGCGGCCACAGGAGCCGCCGCCGCCAGAGCTGCCGCTGCCTGCAGCCCTGTGGCCTCCTCCTCCTCCTTGGGCCGGTGCCTTTTTGGCCCGGCTCCAGCTGCGGCCACGGCCAGGGGCGACGGGCAGCAGTGGGTCTGGCGGCGGCTCCAGCCACGCGGCCGCAGCCGTAGCCACCGCCAGAGCCACTGCTGCCCCCAGCCCCTGGCCGCCTCTGGCTGTGGCCGCAGCCGGAGCCAGGCCAAAAAGGCACTAGCCCAAGGAGGAGGAGGCTACAGGCGCCTGGCGGATGAGGCTGCAGGCGGCGGCGGTGCACCCTGACGGGCATCCCCAGGGCATGGGGGCTTGTCGGCAGTGGACGGGCCAGGGAGGCTCGGCGGCAGCGGACGGCCCAGGCAGGCCTCAACGTGCCCCGGGGGAGGTGCCCTCCTCTGAGGGCTGGTGCCGCTGCCACCCTGAAAGGTGCGGCTCCGGCGCCAAAAGAAAAAAAAAATTGGAGCCAAAACTGCTCCAATTGACTGTGCATGCGCAGAAACTCAATCTGATGCATGCGCAATGTGTCAGATTGAGTTTCTGCGCATGCGCAGTCAATTGGAGCCATTTTGGCTCTGATTTTTAAAAAAAATTCTTTCGGTGAGGCGTCCGGAACCGGACGCCTCAAAAGTTGACTCCCCTCCCAGAGAACCCTCTGGGATTGTTCCTACCGGTTCCAAGGAACCGGATGGAACCAGGGTCATCCCATCACTGCATGCAACCCACAGCCACACTGTGTGCTGAGGAGTGTATTTAGAACTAGCCTGGTCACCGCAGTACCCGCATAGCAATTTACTGCAACCTACTGTGCTTGATAGGACTGCAGTAGTGGTTGAGACAGTGAAGCTGACAACTGGAAGGTCAGCAGTTTGAGACCCGAGTGCTGCATGATGGAGTGAGCTCCTGGCTCTGTCCTGGCTCCTGCCAACCTAGCAGTTTGAAAGCAAGAAACTGCAAGTAGAGAAACAGGTACCACTTTGGTCATACCTGCCACAGGACCACAGAAACAGTCTGCAGACGCAGACAGCGCTGGCTTTTTGGCTGTAAACGGAGATGAGCACTGCCCCCTAGAGTCAGACATGACAGGCTTTTAAGCAAGGAAGACTTTGACCTTTAATCTCCTTGACAGGTTGAGAGGTCAGGAAAAAGCAGCAGATTTTCTGCCAGGTGACAGAAGACCCTCTGCATTGAACTTGCAAAAGGAAAAAAAAATATCCCAGCATGCAAAGCATAAGGACTGCAGGCAGAGCTCGTCAGATTTTATTCCACTGCTCATGCTCCCTCCCCACCAAGTTCTCAGTCCTGTCCATGAAGACAAGATTAACCAGTGGATAAACAGTTCAGTCTTCACTTGAACCAAGACCAAACTGTGCTGCCAAAAGTGTTGAGTAGCGACTCACTCCAAATGGCTCAAGCAAGACATTCAAACCACATGCAAGACAAGCTCTAGTCAGCCGCAAACAAGCACACCCCTACAGATCTCGAGCCAATTTGACCCAATAGAAATGGTCTTCCTGACTGTTCCCAAATTTGATAATCCAAAAAGCAGTTGGAGAAAAATGAAGGGCTTTGAGAATATCATCTTTGTGTTATAAACTAGAGATGGAGAACGTGTGGCCTTCCAGATGTTGTGTGCCTGGAACTCCCATCTTCCTACATCAGTGGCCACACTGGCTATAGCTGAAAAGAGCTGTGGTCTCACAGCATTTGGAAGCCTACTTGTTTGTCATTTCTGCTATAAGGTCTGCAGGATAAGACCTTATAGGGAGGGGAAGCCATTGACATTGCTACTCTATCGGACTGAGGTTGCACTGAGCAGATAGGAAGTGAATTTACCTCCCCACCCCTTCTATCCACTGTCTAGCTCAATTGGCCAAATGGGAATCCTTTGCTCACTCAAAACCCAACTCTCGGCCACAATAGCACAGACCTGCTACAGCACTAGGAATATGCTGAAGATGCTTCAAGACAGCCAAGCCTGTAAAGAGCACCTGGCAGATTTATTAGGCCAGCCAATTTTTCATTTACTCAGCAGAGTAGACATGAGGAAGCCTCCTTAGAATAACAGCCACTACTCAACTATGCTGAAAGGCTACTAACAAATACCTTGCGTATTGGTGCGTGAGAATTCAATCTTTGTTGACGCTACATGCTAGATAGCCTGACATGTGGCATCTCGCAGCACATGTGAAAGATTTGGCAAACCTAGGTGTTTTGGCCAGCATGGCTCCATTAGGCAGGACAAATAGAGCATATCTAGTTTTATCCAGGTCACACACCACTCCTGATGTGAGAATGAGAACAGTTAGCTAGTGGCACCCCGTTGCCTCTTATTCCCACCTTCACAACAAAATTAAAAAATACAGACTTACTAGAAGGGAAACCGCCACCAAAGAACATATTGAAGAGGTCCTCAGGAGAGATGTCAGCCTCAAACCCTCGGTTGAAGTCTGTAGGGCCATGCCGTGTGGGACTGACTTTTGCATCTCCAAACTGATCGTACTGCTTCCTCTTCTCCAGGTTACTCAACACTGCGTATGCATTACCAATGGCTAAGATGTAAGAGAGAAGAACGGAGTTAAGAATGTTTCCTCGACCAATGCCATGAAGTGGCCAAGAAACAGGAAAATCTCTAGTTCATCTCATTCATCAGACACAAGACAGAAGCTCACTTGGGCGTCCTTGGACAACACTATCACATTCCGCCTCTGAGCTTGACAACCAGAAGGTCGGCAGTTCAGCAGTTCAAAACACAAAGGCTGTGTGATGGAGTGAGCTCCTGTCGTCTGTCCCAGCTCTTGCCAACCTAGCAGTTGGAAAGTAAGAAATTGCAAGTACAGAAATAAGTACCACTTCGGTGGGAAGGTAAACAGCGTTCTGTGCACTCCATTGCTTAGGCATGCCTGCCACATGTACCACAGAAACATCTGCAGAAGCAGACAGCGCTGGCTCTTTGGTTGTAAACAGAGATGAGCATCGCTACCTAGAGTTGGATACGACTGGGTTTCAAGCAAGAGAGACATTTACGTTTACAGAGGATTCGTTTTTAAATTCCCTCTGCATCAAGAATGCGCAACTGGTGGACGTTTAGATAATGTTGGACTTCAACTCCAATTAGGCTTATCTAGCACATGGAATCTTTAGGACTGATGGAAACGTTTATGATTAATTTGTAGACATAACACTGACAACCTCACAATGTTATGAAACATGACAACAGAGCCGAATCTGGACTATGTTTTAGTCACAAAAAGTAGAAACAATCCAACCAGGGGGAGGGGGCGAAGGAGGGACCTGAAGACTATATTCCTACATAGTAAGAAATCTAGAGATGTTGTCAAGTCAGTAAACTAATTAAGTTCAATGCAATTTACTCTCAAGTAAAGGACTACAGTAGTTTAGTGGTTAAGACGTTGAACTTGATGATTGGAAGGTCAGCAGTTCAAGACCCAGGCGCTGCACAACAGAGTGAGCTTCTGTCTCTCTCCCAGCTCCTGCCAACTTAGCAGTTTGAAAGCAAGAAATTGCAAGTACAGTGGAACCTCATACAACAATCACCCCATATAGCAATGAAATCACATGACAATTAGGGTTTTTTTTTTTTGGGGGGGGGGGGGGATGGCGTACCGTATAACAATTTTCCCTATGGAAAAAAATTGTACAATAATTTTTCAATGGGAAAATCACTTAGCAAAAATTAAAAATAAAATAAAGTTGTACGATGCATCCCATAGGGAAAATTGCTATACGATGCATGTATTGTACACCAATTGTTTCGTACAGTGGTACCTTGCTTAAAGAGCATAATGCGTTCCATGAGATTGCTCTTTAAGCGAGTTTGCTCTTAGCAGAACACCACTGTAAGTGACCAATTGTGACTTCTGGTGGGAGGGATTGCGAAGCCTGGTTTAGTTGTTAAGCCAGTTTTTGGTTGGTTTTAGCTGTTAAGCGAGGTGACCATTCAGAGAAAATTCTGCTCTTTAAGCGAGTTTGTTTCTAAGCGAGGCACTCTTTATGTGAGGTTTTACGGTAGATAAATAGGTGCACTCCGGGCATGCTTGACATGTGTCCACGGAAACATCTGCTAACTGGCTCTTTATCTGTAATTGGAGATGAGCACCAAACTCTAGAGTTGGATACAACTGGCATTTGAGCAAGGGCAACCTTTAGCTTCACCTCCGTAAGTAAGGATAGCATCACAAACTATGAACAAACTATGCTAATCTCACCTCTGCTTCGATTTTTCCCCAAAGAACTGCAATTATTTTTTGAAGGTGATCTGCCTTTTGGCACTCAAGGGTATATTTTTACTGGAAAGGCTGTTCTTAGATGTTAACTAAAATTGTCAGAATGAATGTGTGGAACTTTTCAAGAACAATCAGGTGGCAAAATTACCAGTTTGACAACACTTATCGAAACTGGTCATGTCCTTATGTTTTGATTCACATTGATTAAAGGCTTGTTGTTGTTGAGTCACATTCCGGCCCTTTGTGACCCCATGGACTGCTGCCCACCAGGCACCTCTGTCCTCCACCATCTTCCTTAACCCACCCAGCTCTGTATTATGTCTACAATACCATCTATCCATCTCATTTTCTGCTGCCTCCTTCTTCTTTTGCCCTCCATCTTTCCTAGCATTAAGGCTTTCTCAAGTGAATCCTCTCTTTTCATTTGATGTCCAAAATACTTTAGCTTCATCTTTACTATTTGACCTTCTAGGGACCAGCCAGTGTTGATTCTGACCTATTTGTTCTACAAGCTTACTCCAAGAAAGCAAAGGAACACTATTTATCAAAGCAAAGTCTGATGACTGAAATGTTACTTATCAGCTGTGACTAGGAAATAGAACACTAACATAGCAGATGACGTCTGGGACAGAAAAATATTAACCAAGTGATTTCAAGAGAATGGTGTATGCTCCTTTCCACTTTCCAAAAACAAAGGAATTAACTTTATTTGACACGTAGGTACCTAACATGATAAGGCTAGAGAGTAATGAAGCAGGAACAGGTAAAGATAACTTTTTGCAGGCTGGCCCTGTCTTGCTACATCGCTGCTACATCGTTGTGTCATCGATGCTACATCGTTGTGACATCCACTACTTGGTAAGGTCTTCAGTAAATAGAACAATATAAAGTCTGAAGGAGAGGAAACCTTCATGAAAAACATTGCTTTCCAATGATTCCTGTGCAACGGGGTTCCTAGGCAAGAGTTTTACTTAATATCAGCAACTATATAATGTAGGAGCCTCTCCTGCATCTGAACGACACATTTTAGACCATTTGCCAATGACAACAGACAACACATTATAATCTTGCCCGTCCAACACTTAACAGGAGTCTTTGATGGGCTTTTCCCACCCCATGCAAGATTTCCAAAGTGTAGAATGGCTTATGAAACAAAACAAAAAACAGAGTTTACCTTTGAAGGCCTCTGTAGCACCAGGCGCATGATTTTTATCAGGATGAAATTTCAGGGCTAGTTTCCGGTATGCCTTTTTCAGGTCTTCGTCAGAGGCATCTCTGCTCACACCCAGAATTTCATAGTAGTCTTTACATTGTTTCACCCTAAAAGTTGGAGAAATAAGTAGAGGACACATGAGTTCATCTGAAATTTTTGAGGTGGTAGCTGTGCTAGTCTATGCAAGCATATCAGAGAGCAAACAAAACAGAACAATATAAAGAAGCACAAAACCCTGTGGCACCTTAAAGACTAACTCCTATATTTAAATATGAGATTTCATGGATCAAGTTCACTTCATCAGATATAACAGTTTATCTATCTCAGGTTAAGTAGCTTAACTGTTAATATAAAGGTAAAGGTAAAGATTTCCCTTGCTCGAAAGCCAGTCGTATCCAACTCTAGGAGTCAGTGTTCATCTCTGTTTCTAAGCCGAAGAGCCAGCACTGTCTGCTTCTGCAGACGTTTCCATGGTTATGTGGCAGGCATGACTAGACACCGGAGTGCATGGAACGCTGTTACCTTCCCACCGAAGTGGTCCCTATTTATCTACTTGCAATTTCTTGCTTTCGAACTGCTAGGTTGGCAGGAGCTGGGACAGAGACAGGAGCTCATTCCGTCCTGTAGTACTTGGGAATCTAACTGCTGATCTTCCGCCTCCCAGTCAGGGTCTTAGTGACTTGAGCCACTGCAGTCCCCAACTGTTAATATACCTTCCAAATAAAACTCAAGCTAACACTTTCTTCCTGGATTCATTGTAGGGCATCAATTCCTGCCCAATGTTCAGATAATAGTAATCTTCTTACCTTTTGCTAGCAGTATAAGCTCCTCTAGCAAGGGCTTTCTAAAAAGTTTTGATAGATAATTAAAACCAGGTCTAACCAATTCAAAACATCTTTCCATGTATCAGCCTGGGTCACAGGAACAGCGATCTTCTGCTGTAGCCAAATCCGAATATTGGCGATCATCATGGCAATTAACCATGAAGACTGTCCTGAGAATATAATGCAGTGGCCTTTCATCAGCCTTACACATCGCAGCATGACACCCATAGTACCACTGATCCAGTTCCATCAGTCACTTTCTGATCTTGAGCCCTTTTGGGACACAAAGCCCTCATCAGCCCCGGGCCAGTATTGGTGAGATTTAATCCACTTGTGGACCATCACTCTTCCCTGTAGACTTTGGCACAAAAGACCGTTAGTCTTCAGGGATCTCAAGTTAGTTAACTGCCATTTGACACTAGGCATTGTGGCACATTTAATTATGAATATTCAGTACAGGGAGATCAGATTTTAAAGAAAGTGTTTTGGCACTAATGTTTATTAAAGCGTGGACCTAGTAAATAAGTTGCTCTATGAGAGCCAGGTACCATGTTTTGTATCTATGCTTGATTGCCTCTGCAATTTGAAGCAATTACCAGGCAGACCACTAAGCATAACATGACGATTAAGTCCATACTTGAAAGATTTAAGTTTGGCCTCAAAAAGATTGACAACAGCCTCTTCCACGTTCTAAGCTGCCAATAGCAGTTGTCTTACATGTGATGAATTCTCTCCTTCAACCTTCAGGTGCTGCTACCACACTTTCACTTATTTCTTAGCAACCGACACACAGAGATCCATATGTTCAGCCTTCTGTGGCCCAGTCCAATACCACTATTCAAAGGGGCCTAACACAGAGCACCCCTAACCTCCACCTAAAAGTCAGCCAGGGAATACAATGAACTCCAAGGAGGACAAGCAAAGAATTCTGCCTGAAACTCTAAAGAGATGCTTTTAATCGGGCAGGTGGGGGAGAATCAAGGATCCAACTCAGTATAAAGTACTGTACCTTCCAATAGTTCTATTAAAGCAACCTTAACAAAGGGGCTGGAGAACTTTAGGCCCACAAGGTCAAAATCCTATTGGCGATGGTGGCACTGTTCATTGACAAGTATTGAGAAACACCTGAGTTGCCGTGAGCCTATAGCCACTTTCACAGTTTCCCTGCAAACATCCTTATGATTTCAACCCAAGTGTTTTGGACTGCAGCACCTCTACTCACTTATCACTACCCGTGAGGGCTGTGTGTCTCCTGAGAGCTGAAGTCCAACACATCTGGACAGGCCAAGATTTCCCACTCTTGCTTTATAAACATTTGGAGGATAACTGTCCACTCTTTGAACTCTGTTGTCTCCTTTGCCACTCATCTAAATTCCATCCAACTGGTGCTGCCATTGTAGCCTAGCCCAAAAGCTCTGTTTCCATTGCCTCTAGACCAGTGTCTCCCAACCTTTGGTTTTTGGACTTCAATTCCCAGAAGCCTAGGTTAATTCCCCAAAGCACTGACTAGCCAATGTACTGACATAGGCTTCTGGGAATTGAAATTGCCCTGTGAGGCCCCACGTTGAGAAACACTGCTCTAGACACAAAACCCAAACTCCCAAGATGTGGGGCAAGGTACCATTACACACACACCCCTCCCAGGATTCAGAAGAGAGATGTGTCCTCACTGATTTTCATGTTAGGGCATATGTGCCTCTGAAAATATAATCACTCCCGTCTACTAATTTATTTCCATAGTTCCCCTGTCTTCAAGCACATCCACATTCAACTCCATGGAATAAACATACCAATAATTGCATGTCTTTGTGCCAACAACACTGCAGTGACAGCAAATGTCTGTTCATACAACAATACAGAGGTCAGAACAAACATGCGGGAGGTATGATGGATTATAACTCTACAATACATGGTGCACAAAACATGGTTTATAATTCAAAAGCTATCTACAAACTCTTTAGATATACAGGTTGCAAGAAAGCAAAACTTCTGAAGCAACTGCTGTATTCCAAATGAAAACATCCAGTCCTTCTAAAACAAGGGTTCCCATCCTTTTCAAGCCAGGGGCTGGGTCACGCTCTCTCAGTCAGCTTCGAGGGCTGTACGGCAATTATGCCCTGCCTGCACGATGTGGGTGGCCATTTTGTCCCAACAGCTTAAAGGAGGCAGTTATTTTGTTTCTCAAATCCCCTTGGAGGGGGGCACATGAAATGGCACCATGGGCCAGATTCGGCCCATGAGCCTTAGGTTGGGAACCCCTGTTCTAAACCATGATTGTCTGATCTGGTGGGCAGGGTTTTTTGAAAGCCTTGGGCAGAGATCTCTCACCTCATCTCCAACCTGATATATTCACTGGTAAAAGTAAAAACCAGGAACAAACACTTATCCCTTCAGTATGCAGAAGCTGGTGCTCTGGCACTGGGCTCTAACTATTCATAGATTCAGACCCTTATCCACAGGCATGCTGGAAGCATCTCAGCTGCTGGGTTCTTTGTGCCAATGGGTTTAAAAGGGAAACACCACATTCTGATGGGTGCAAAGCAGAAAGGTTGGGAGAATGTGCTGAGAGTTGTAGTTTAGATTTTAAAAACCCATGAAAATTCAAACCAAAATTGCCATGAAGAATAAAAACGCTGCCCCAATGGGACACAAACATGCTTTCTGCTTTATAAAGGGGGATTTTGGGAACATGTGCAGTTACTGCAAAAATTCAGTTCAAAACTATATTAACAACATAAATACTGTTGTGCAAATATCCACCCCAAGAGAGAAGAAGTAGTGATACTTAGAGAAGGGCCTTCTCGGTGGTGGCACCCTCTACTTGACTGAACCTCCCCCCCCCCCGAGATTTGTTTGGTTTTCTTCCTTCAGGTCTTCAAAACACTTCTAAAATCATACTTCTACAAAGAGGGCTTCACAGAGTCTCTCTCCAAGTGAAGGAGAGTATATCTTATGGTTTTGCTTCTCCTAGATCTATAGACACTATGTTTAGACATACCACATTTGACAGCCACTGATACACTAGAAAATTTACCATCTGTGTTCTAATTATATTTTGCATTGTATTATTTTTGTGCTCATTGTTTGCCTATTGCTGTTTATGTATGTTTGTTGTAAGCTGCTGTGAGTAGTCTGTCACTAAATCTGGCAGTATCCAAATAAACAAGCAAGCATTTTTGTCCCTTTTATTGGTCAACACAAGGCAGCATCTAAGTTTTACCTCCAGCTGTGACTAAAATATTAGGTAAAAGTAAGTATCACCCTTGCTCAAAAGCCAATCATGTCCGATTCTAGGGTTCAGTACTCATCTCTGTTTATAGCTAAAGCGCCAGCGCTGCCTGCATCTGCAGACGTTTCTGAGGACATGTGACAGAAATGCCTAGATACTGGAGTGCACGGAATGCTATTTACCTTTTCCACTGAAGTGGTACCTATTTATCTACTTGCATTTTCTTGCTTTCAAACTGCTAGGTTGGCAGGAGCTGGGACAGAGACAGGGAGCTCAGTCCGTCATGCAACACTCAGGCCTTGAACTGCTGACATGCTGATCTTCCAGTTGTCAAGTTCAGCATCTTAAACACTAAGCCACCACAGTAGTAAGAGGCTTGGGATACCTGCGAAGACACACAAACTCTGAATTGTGCACTTACCTTTTAACCGCGTCTACCTGATCCTGAGTGTAACCTTTACTGATCTCTCCACCTGCCTCTCCATTGGCTGAAGGGAGGTCAGCACTCATTTTCCGACAGTTTGGGTTTGTGGGTTCCTTGGACTTGAAATGGCCATCCGATGACTGTTCACTCTTGGTGAGAGAGTCAAGCAGCACTACAAGAAGAAAACACAGCGTTGAGTCAAACTCGTCCATTTCCTCCAAAATCTCAATTTCTTTCATTGTCCCAGTCAAATGATCCTGTACTCCTCTCTCACTCTTGCCACTTACAAGAGTGGCACTATGTCACACAATCTTCAGGATAACCATCCAAGAAAGCAAAACTGACTGAAATAAACGGGAACCATATCAAATACATTTTTTTAAGCAAACGAAGTTGCATGCAGTATAACAGACTGGAGTTCAAGATTCACTGCAAACAATTCAAAAACTTAGAAGCAGGAGGACAGACTTGCAACATTCTGGGATTCCCCTCATATCTATTAATAATCAAGAATTATTTTTCCCCTTTGCATCCATGGTGGGCAAGGCATGGTCCGAGGTGTCTGTGGACTGGCTAGGTAATGATGAGGGATGATAGAAGCTGTATTGCAAAAACATGTGGAGAAGTAATACTTGTCCCACCTGATTTAAAGTCTTTCCTTTTACTTGGAAAAAAGGTCCCGGCCAATTAAAAAAATGGCATTCAGGGGCTGAAATACTTTGGCACAGCTCTATTTGCACAATACGAAGCAGCAGAGCCGCAATGAAAATCACAACAGGGCAGAAGTGTCTGTGTGCCACACAACAGGCTTAACAAGAGTTGCATGATTGATTGTACAATCTAATTGCATGGTCCAGGCTGCCTGGGCATTAGCACCCAGCAGGCTTACAAAGGTGCAACTTTATATTATGCAAAAACAAACAAAATTTTAGCCAACAATAAACAGAATAGCCATCTAAATCAGGAGCACAAAATAAACTTTAGCCTCTCTGATAGTTTTGATCCACAGTTCCTACAGCTCTTTAACACTTAACCCTGTTGGGTAGGTGTGATGGGAATAAAAGTCTAAAATGCTTATAGAGCAAAAAATTCCCAACATCAGATCTATATTAAGCTGGTTCACTCTGTACAGAAAACTTGTGTGCCACTTATCCTAAAGCGAAAAGGGTCTCCTTGATATGCTTCTACTTTGCTTAGCTTTACCAAGTGTGCTTGAAAAACGCAAAGATCTCAGCTTGGCAAAGGATACCAAATTTCATCTTAAAGTGTCAGTGCCCAACTATGAACTGTTACTGTTGGAGGAGGGAGATATAGAGAAAAGATAAGAGTTAAAAGAATATCCTCAAATGAGAGTATTAGCTACTTCAGATTGTAATATAAGACATGAGAAACTACAGTAATACCTCGGATAACGCTAAGACTTGGTTCCACAAGTCTTGGTGTTATCGGATTTTTAGTGTTATCCGATGCATGTTAAAATCCTATGGGATGTATCGGATAACGTTAAAGCTCCATAGAGATACTGTACACTGTAACCGCACAGGCTTTAGCGGTTGTTATCCGATACATCCCATAGGACCTTAACGTTATTCGATCCAATTCTCCTCCCCAGATTACTTAACGTTATGCGATTTTAGCGTTATCCGAGGTAAACGTTATCTGAGGTGTTACTGTACTACGATCACTATCGCTGTCTAATACTTTGCAAGAGTTAGACAGAATACTACCATTAATTCAAACTCAATTTATTTAATTCCCCTTCTTGAAATAGCAAACATCTCAAAATTAAAACTTACACCAAATCCAACTTTCACTGCAACCTCATTTCTCCCCAAATTCCCCTATCCAAAGGCAGCTTTAAAAAGCAACTGAAAAAGTCTGTCCCTTGTTGATTTGTCAGAAGCAAATCACAGATCTGAGGGAGGCTTAAGCTAAGTTCTACTCAGTTCTTATGGAGGTTTCCATACATCTTGTCAAACCCAGTGGCCTGTGCTCTAAGAAGGACCTTAGGGAGCGATCATCCTAATCCCTGGCTAGTCGATCTTCTTACCTGGAGAGGCAAGAGTCATAGGTTCTGTCATAAAATGGTAGCCCTTCTGATGGGCGAGTATTGCACCCTCTCTCATGGTGTGGAACTCCTCTATGCTCTATAACAGTAGTGGCGAACCTATGGTACACATGCCAGAGGGGGCACTCCGAGCCCTCTCTGTGGGCATGTGCACCATTGCCCCAGCTCAGTTTGCCCCACCCATGTGTCCAGCAGCCAAATGGGAGTGCTCCCTCCCTCCCCCAGCACAGACTTTGCTCCACCCCTGTGCCCAATTGGAACGCTTCTTCCCTTCACCCAGCACAGAGTTTTCCCTGCTCCTCTGCCCAGCAGCCCAATGGGAGCACTTCCTTCCTCTGGCGGCGTGAGAGTGCAGTGTGGACGGCAGCCTGTTGAATCCATGGCGAAGGTGAGTATGGGCACTCAGTCTCTAAAAGGTTCGCCATCACTGCTCTATAACATGGACAAGGCTTTATGCTGAGAAGGAAATAAGACTGTATAAAAAGGCATCAAGCTCCATTCTGATAGGCTCTTCCCAGCCAACTGTACCCTTACTGTAAGAATTAGGCTAGCCCATGAACCTTACATAGTGTGACCTCTACAGGACTTTTCAACACTTCCTCACTGCTTGCAGACAGCTCAGGCCCGGGTGGAAGAAGGGTCTGTCCTCCAGACAGCTCAGCAAGTGAGAGTTACAGAAGGGATGATGGAAGTTGCAGTTCAGAAATATATGGAGGTCACATGTTCCTAAGTTCTGGAACTGCAAGACACTGTTCCAAATTCTACTCTGTTTAGGGATAGCTTGGCTCCGACAAGAGACTTTGCTATATATATTTTTACCCAACAGTAAATATACATAGATCTGTCCAAAGGAAAACACATCTGCCTGGCAAAGCCGCAATAATGAAATTCAACAAAAGTCAACATAAAGCCCAGCATGTATCTCCAATATCTTTCCAGTGTGCATACAGTAAGAGATGTACTTGACAAAAAAATATCTGTGGTTCTATATATTACACATCTATGCAAATATTCCTTCTAGTGTTTAACCTGCATCACACTTCCATACCAAATACTGTACTGTAAGGAGAGGCACCAAAATATTCTGCTATACTTTGCTCTACTGCACTGCTAGATAAGTAGAATGCCAGTTTGCCAAAGCAACTTCAACAGTACAGAAAGACTTTTAGTACAGTAACACTGCACATAAAGAGTGCCTCGCTTAGAGACTAACTCGCTTAAAGAGCAGAATTTTCTGACTGGTCGCCTCGCTTAACAACTAAAACCAACCAAAAATGTGCTTAACAACTAAATTGGTATTAGCAATCTCCTCCACCAGAAGTCACAATTGGTCATTTACAATGGTGTTTCACTTAAAGAGCAACCCTGTGGAACACATTATGCTCTTTAAGCGAGGTACCACTGTATATGTTTACCTTTCCTGTTCATGACTTACAAAAAGGCATCGAGTGCTATTCAGATCTGGGTCCAGATTCAAAAGCACACCCACTGTAATCAATCAACCAATCAATCTCATATCAGAAATTATTCTGGGTTAAAAAGATTTTTGATGGAAAAACTCTGCTCAGTGGACACCCGAATGAGACTCCTTTCATGTCCCCAAGATCCATCATGCAGCAGTTGGGTATCGAACCCCGACCATCCAGTCTCCAAACTCAGCGTCTTAACCACTAAGCCACCATAATGCTGCACTCTCCCGGCCCCTTTTCAAGTAAAATGGAAAGGGAGCCTGCCAGGGGAAATAAAAGACCGTAATTTTTTTTTACAACAGTTGTACTGAAGAATAACACACCCACCCCAACTCATAGACATACGAGTGAAATGCAGAAAAGACCTATTTTTAGCAATAGCTAATAAATCCTCTAGTTTGGTCCCAAATGATAATCTTGTTGGTTTGGTAAAAGAAATATTCAATTAAAATAATTTTCCCTAAGTACTTTGGTCCGCTTCTTCCATGTCTAGACCAAATGTGAAACTGCCAAAATGAAGGCACCTTTTGGTGAGTTCATTCTGCAGTTCTTTTTGCTTGACCTAGTGTGAGAACTAATGTGAGAAAGAACAGCTGGCAACACAAGGTTCCTGTTACCAGGGTATCCCCAAATGTGGTTCAAAAATACTGCACTCTTTGAGGAGGTTCTTTCTGTGTACCCCAGCACTTTGGCAAGATTTGTTGTTGTTGTTCAGTCGCACAGTCGATTCCGACCCTCTGCGACCCCATGGACCACTGTCTGCCAGGCACTCCTGTCCTCCACCATCCCTCTCAACTCGCTCAGCTCTGTGCCCATTATTTCTACAATACCATCTAGCCGTCTCATCTTGGGCCGTCCCCTTCTTCTTTTGCCCTCGACCCTTCCAAGCATCAAGGCTTTCTCAAGTGAATCCTCTCTTCTCATTTGATGTCCAAAGTACTTTAGCTTCATCTTTACTATTTGACCTTCTAAGGAGCAGTCAGGGTTGATTTCTTCTAAGATCGACCTATTTGTTCTCCTCGCTGTCCATGGGATTCTCAAAACCCTTCTCCAACACCACATCTCAAAGGCGTCTATTTTTCTGCGCTCAGCTTTCCTAATGGTCCAGCTCTCACAACCATACATTGCCACAGGGAATACCATTGCTTTAACTATGTGAATTTTTGTTTGCAATGTGATGTCTCTACTTTTCATTATGCTCCCCAGGTTTCTCATCGCTTGCCTCCCAAGAATCAGTTGCCTTTTTATTTCATGGCTGCAATCACCATCTGCAGTGAGCTTTGATCCTAGGAAAGTAAAATCTGTCACTGCTTCTACTTCTTCCCCATCTATTTTCCAGGGACTGATAGGGCCTGTTGCCATTATCTTGGTTTTCTTGATATTGAGTCTCAAGCCAGCTTTTTCACTTTCTTCTTTCAACCTAATCGGGAGCTTCTTTAGGTCCTCCTCACTTTCTGCCATTAGGGTGGTATCATCTGCATATCTCAAATTGTTGTTGTTTCTCCCAGCAATTTTGATCCCAAATTGTGATTCCTCCATTCCTGCATTGCGCATTATGTGTATAAGTTGAATAAGCAGGGTGACAAAATGCAACCTTGTCTTACTCCTTTTCCTATTCCAAACCACTCCGTCATTCCATTTTCTGTCCTAACTGTTGCCTCTTGATTCATGTACAGATTTCTCATGAGGCCTATAAGGTGTTCCGGAATTCCCATCTCTTTAATTACTTGCCACATTTTGTTGTGGTCAACACAGTTAAAAGCCTTAGTGTAATAAATGAAACAGAAGTAGACTTGTTTCTGATATTCCTTTGTTTTTTCCATGATCCATCTTATGTTGGCGATGTGGTCTCTAGTTCCCCTGCCTCTTCTGAAACCCGCCTGCACCTCTGGCAATTCTCTCTCCACATACTGACTGTTGCAGTCTATCCTGTATTATCTTGAGCATCACCTTGCTAGCGTGAGGGATGAGCGGAATTGTTCGATAATTTGAACATTCTTTGGCATTACCCTTTTTGGGGAGTGGAACGTATACAGATCTTTTCCAGTCAGGTGGCCATTGTTGTGTTTTCCAAATCTGCTGGCATATAGAATGCAATAATTTGATTCCATCATCTTGCAGGGCTTTGAAAAGTTCAACTTGGATACCATCAACTCCACTGACTTTGTTGTTTGGCAAGATACCCAGAGACAATTCCAACACACTGAGCTATCTAGTCAGCTTATCACAAATATTCTGTAAACTGAGCATCTGTATAACACTGAATAAAAATGAGCATATAACTGGAATATTTAGCCTATTATGAAGCTTTGGTTGTATCTAATGAACAGAACAGAACTAGCTACTTCTATATTCATCAGCAGTTACATTTTTCTGTCCCTTCCCTTCCTAACGACATGGCAATCCTTTATTCAAAGAGAAGCAGGGAAAGCCTGAAGTGGCAACAGCATTGCTATCTCTATGACAGCTTTCATGAGGCCAAGATAAGAAATGCCAATATGCTTGTTCTTGTGTTCAGAAACCCACAATGGAAAAGCATGAACTAACAGTCGACCCCCCCCCCTTCCCCACAAGTTTCAGAGTCCAAGGAATGCAGCTATGGTTGCTAATCACTAAACCGGCCCCTGAAGCTATACCTTGAACAGAAGCTAGATATGGGGGCATCAGTAAATGATCGTGTGGCTTAGCGCTTAAGATGCTGAACTTGACAATTGGAAGGTAGGCAGCTCGGCAGGTCGAGATCCAAGTGCTGCAGGATGAAAGGAAGAAATTGCAAGTAGATAAATAGGTACCACTTCTGTGGGAAGGTAAACAGCATTACATGTCTAGTCATGCCTGCCACATCACCATGGAAATGTTTGCAGATGCAGAAAGCCCTGGCTCTTTGGCTGTAGACAGAGATGAGCACTGAACCTTAGAGTTGGATACGACTAGCTTTCGAGCAAGGGAAACCTTTACCTTTACTCTATATCTCCACACTGTGAACCATTTCACCTCAGGATTGCTCCACACTAAACTGTCATTAAAAGAACTGGACCAGACCAGGTTGTTTGTTTCTGGTCAACACTCCTCTTATTAGCCAAAGAGAAGTACCTCTTCTCCTGGCTTTGCAGAAAATTAAGCAATACTAGGGGAAATTAATCACTTTAGCATGGCCAAACCCAGGCATACATCATCATCATCATCGGCAGTTAGTGACTACTCAAGCACTGCCAGCTAGTCCCACCTCTTTCATGTTAAGATTGCTATGCCTTCAAGCTTTAATCTAGGCCAGACTGGAAGCATTACTTTTCTGGTCATCAACTCTCACAAGCCTACAACTAACATGGTCTGTGGCCACAGTCCATAACAGACAGGGAATTCTGAGAGTTCTTGTCACCCAAAAAGGGCAACTTTATTAATCCATTTATTCATTCATTCCACTTGTGTTCTACCTATCGAAGAGCCCTTCCCACCCTGGATACTTTGCATATTTAAAATAGCAACATCACAATATTTCTAGGTTGGGAGTTTTGCAAAGAGCCATCTCTCTCTGTATGCCAAGGAGAAAAAGATCCTGAGTGATCTCTTACATAGATTACATAAAATAAGAAAAACCGGAAGTCCCATATTACGCAGGTGGATACAATTTGTTTGACATGCATGTACAAGAGAGCTATTGTGGTCAGTGGCACTATAGAAACTATCATCTTCCACAAAATTTAATCCCGGACTAGTGGCATTACCTTCTGTCAGATTTTATTATCTATAAATGAGCCCATCTGAGGATGCATACGAGATCCTAGAAGTGTGATTCCCAACTGGAGGAAACTAAAGTTAAACACATATGTGTTATATAAACAATGGGACATACTGATTTAGAGCTCTTCACTAGAAATTTATTCCATCCCACAGAAGATAACAACACTGGCTGTATTCATTCTAAACACAAATAATTATACAGTAGACTTCTAAAAGACCTGAATGACATCTCATTAAAGTCTACTTTGTACTTGGTTCCCATTCTGTCCTACTGAGTCATTTTCTATCAGAGAAAAGCAGAATAAAACACTTCATAAAATGCTCAAAATATTCTGTAACACTCATAAAAAAGATAGCTAAACTATCAAAGTAAGCAGTAACATGACATTCAACTGCTTATGACTTCCATTTTATGGCTAAAATATAGTGATTTCTTTTTTTTAAAAAAAAGGAACAGGAATTTCCTTAATAACACAAATTTTTTGAAAAGAAAGTATTGTCAATTAGGATGAAGCACACGTGTGGACCACCCCATCTGTCATAACACATAGACTGTGTAATATATACACACACAAATGTAAACTACAATTGGACTGGTGTTCCAGAATTATACAGTAATACCTTGCATAATGAATTTAATTCATTCTGCGAGGGTGCTCGCTATGTGAGTTTTTTGCTATGCGAGTCAGACTCGCATAGCGAAAATTCCAATGGAAAAACTCGCATAATGAGCTTTTTTAGGGGAAAACTCGCATAGCGAATTTTTTCATTATGTGAATTTTCCCCATAGAAACACTCGCTATGTGCGTGTTTCCATAGGGGAAGTCTGACTCGCATAGCGAAAATATTCGCTATGCGAGTCAGATCGCTTTTTGAAAAACCTGCTCGTTATGCAAGTTTTTCACAAAGAGAAACACTCGCTAAGTGAGGTTTGACTGTACAGTAAAACCTCATATAACACTAAAACCTGGTTCCACAAGTCTTGGTGTTATATGATTTTTAGTGTTATCTGATGCATGTTAAAATCCTATGGGACCCATAGAGATACATTGTAACCACATAGGCTTTAGCGGTTGTTATCTGAAGCATCCCATAGGATCTTAATGTTATCTGATGCAATTCTTCCCCCCAGATTCCTTAATGTTATGCGATTTTAGTGTTATTCGATACTAATGTTATATGAGGTATTACTGTACATACAGGGGCTCATCCACCCGTTGCCATTGGTCCCTTTTAAGGAGTCAGGTTAATTACTGCCACCCAGCGTTCTGTGTGGAGTTGTTGGCTGTATGGTCTACTCCGTTACCATAGTGGGATATCTGGCCAGACATAGGGTTGAAAATAGTAACTTATAAAAAGTTTTCTCAGGGAAGGAGCTGTACCTAAACCAGTTTTATATATTTATTTTAAAAGAAGAACTGCTGCTGCTTGTAATCAGGGATCACATACTCAGGATTATTCTTAAAATCTGATGACATTATAATATCCTTCCAGCCTTCACTTTGAGTAAGCAAAACTCTTCTGTGTTGCAGCCATGCCTTCCCACAAATTATAATTCATGGGGAATTGTCTTTTGTAACTCATTAAAGATGCCACTTAAACCTTTCATCTTATGCCCCTAGGAATACTTGAGTATTGAGCTTCTAAAAAATGAAATTCTGAAGACAAAATTCCATATAGTTCTTGCAAGAAAGAAAGGTGGAAGACAGCAGAAGTTCCAGTATGTCCCCACAAAATATTCAGAATGGAACTAAAAAGAACACACACGGGCAATGGAAGGAAGGTCAGGCTACAAGGCACGTAGCAAAGAATTGCAGGGATGGTGTTAGGTAGGCAAAAGCTGATAATGAGTTGAGGTTAGCAAGAAATGGTAAAAGCAACCCCCAAAAAAGGCATTATCCAGGTATGTGCTTAGCAAAAGACAAAGAGAGGAAGTTGGTTCAGCTACTCAGTGGTGACAGGGTAATAATAACAAATGACAAAGAAAAGGCAAAGTGCTCAATTCCTACTTTTCCTCCTACTTTTCCCAAAAGGTACTATACAGCTCTCCAGGATCGCAGCTTGAGATTGATAAACAAATAGTCAAAGAATAATTTATTAGTTTAAAAGAGTTCAGATCCCCAGGGAGAGATAAGCTGTACCCAGGTATATTGAAGGAACTGACTGAAAAGATCTCAGAACCAAAATATATAATTTTCTGGAAATCATGGAAGATAGGTGAAGGGCCAGATGATTAGAAGATGGCTTCACAAAAGGCAAAAAGAAGGAACTGGGGAACTACAAACCAGTCAATTCTGACATCAGAATAAAATTCTGGAGGAGATTATAAAGTTTTCACTCTACGGTCACCTTGAAAAGAATGCAGTCATAATTAGAAGCCAACATGGATTTGTCAAGAACAAATCCTGCCAGACTAATCTTACTTTAATTTTTTGATTTGATAACTTATTTAGTAGGTATTGGGAATGCTGTAGATATAGTACATTTGACAGCAAAGCCTTTGGCAAAGTGCCTCATAATATTCTGATTAATAGGCTAAATAGGTATGAACTGATAGAAGAAGTGTTAGATGGATAGGCAGTTGTTCACAGAACAGTTCTCATATTAGTGGCTCCTTCTCAAATTGGGAGGGAATAACAAGGGAGGTATCGCAAGGCTCAGTCCTGGGGCCTGTGCTTTTCAACGTGTTCATTAATGACTTGAATGAAGGAGTACAGGAAATATTTATCAAATGCAGATGGGACAAAATTAGGTAGAATAACTAATACCTTGAGAGAAAGGAACAGAATTCAATAAGATCTTGATAGGCTTGAACACTGGGCTAAAAACAACAGAATAAAATTTAAGAGGGATACGGTCAAATTTCTATACCTAAGGGTATATGCACAGGTAGAAGGTGAGGGATTCTAGGTTCAGTAATACTATGAGTGAGAAAGATCTTGGAATTGTTGTCAATCATAAGCTAAATATCAGTCAACAGTACTGTATGGCAATAGAAAAGGCCAATGTTATTTTGGGTTGCATTAACAGAAGTATAGTTTCCAAATCCCGTGAGACACTGGTCGGCCTCTATTCAGTACTAGTTAGATCACATCCAGAATACTGGGTCCCATTCAGGACACCACACTTTAAGAAGGATGCCAACAAACAGGAACAAGTTTAGAGGAGGACGATGTGGGTGATCATAGGACTGGAAACCAAGCCATATGAGGAAAGATAGAAAGAACTGGGCAAGTTTATCCTTGAGAAAAGGGGACTGAGAAGAGATATGACAACACTTTTCAAATACTTGAAAGGTAGTCATAAAGAGGAAGGGCAGGATCCGTTCTTGCTGATCCCAGAATGCAGGACATGTAACAACATGCTCAAAGTGCAGGAAGCCAGATATAGGCTGAATATCATGGGGCGGGGGAGACTCTTAACTGTTAGAGAGGTAAGACAATGGAACCAATTATCTTAGGAGATAGTGAGTACTCCAGCATAGAGGCATTCAAGAGAAAATTGGACAACCGCCTGGTAGATCTGCTTTGATATGTATTCCTGCATTAAGCAGGTATTTGACTCAATACCCTCATAGGCCCCTTCCAACTCAGTTATCCTATGCCCCCCCCCCTCAGTGGAGGAAATGTCACCGGAAACAATCATATTGGACCCAATGGCAAAATGAGCAGAGGAGAAACCACTTCACTAATCTGATTCCCAAAGGTCATGGAAGCAAAAGAAGCCATGTCATATGGACTGGCTGTGAAGCCACACCTTGTCAATATCCTCAAGGCTGCAGTAGTCCATTGCA
Source organism: Furcifer pardalis (assembly GCA_030440675.1). Classification (NCBI taxonomy): domain Eukaryota; kingdom Metazoa; phylum Chordata; class Lepidosauria; order Squamata; family Chamaeleonidae; genus Furcifer; species Furcifer pardalis. Next base: position 207,136,369 of record CP126890.1, read on the forward strand.
GTCCTGGTGTTAAATCCTGCATGTCTCATTTCATACATGCTGCAGAAGATGGCTCCATGATCACAGTGTCTGGGTCACTTCATGGCAAGCTGGGATGCACCTTAAACAAATTCACGCCAGTGGCATTTTTCCTGAAATGATTTTCAGGGGGAAATGTATACTCTGATATGAGTAGCCACTGCTGCCTTTCCACTTCAAAGATGTTCACTTGTGCACCGCACACATCTATTACATTGTCATATTTCCTTTTTGATATGTTTAAAAAGATCTTCTGCACTTTATTCCCTTTTTAAAAGGCTACTAATTGAGAACTATGTCTTTCTTCTCACCATTTTGCAATGGAAAGCTTTGTGATACAAAAGCCTGAGAACTAGAGTGAAAGACATGTGACAAAGTGCAATGTGAATTTTCTGTTTCCCACCAGAAAGTTGACAAAAATAGAGTGCATGTGAGGCCACACTTACAACACTTCTAAGTTTCTACGTATCATTTTGCAGCAGTTCTTCATAGGGTTGCAGACCTTTCCCCTCCTAAAGAAGGTTTTGTTAAACAAGCATATGGCAAACATAATCTCAAGAAAAACAATTTCCCATACAAATGGAGCAAAAGGGAATGTTTCACCTATTTATTCAAGTGGAAAAGAGAGAGAAAGTGGCAGGATGAACAACATGTAACCAAACAACATATATTTGGTCTCACCATCAGCAGTGGGGGAGTCGTGATCGGAATTTTTTTTTGAAGTGGTAGCTGTGTTAGTCTGTGCAAGCATATCAGAGAGTAAACAAAACAAAACAAAAAAGACCAAAAAACCCAATGTATCACCTTAAAGACTAACTCCTGTACAGTATTTTAATGTTAGTTTTCGTGGATCAAGTCCACTTCGTCGGAGGTAAGAGTGGATATCATGGCATAGGTAAAGGTTTCCCTTGCTGAAAAACCAGTCGTATCTGACTCTAGGGTTCAGTGCTCATCTCAGGACAGTTGCCTTCTGGCTGTGCCTCTCCCATAAAGCTTCCACAATGCCAAAATGTTTATTTTGCAAAAACAGAACCTAACTCCTCAAACTGACTCCCACCAGAGATTCACCACTGTAAATAGCCACACTGATTGCATTTTATTACTGGTTGTAAATAACACATTGATTTGCATATCCATCTCTTGAACCAACCAACTCTGCCCAGCTAATCTGGGCCTCTATACCGGATACAGTGGAACCTCATACAACAATCACCTCATATAGCAACAAAATCACATAACAATTAGGTTTTGGGGGGAAATGGCATCCCAAATAAGAATTTTCCCTATGGAAAAAAAAATGTACAAAAAATTTTCAATGGGGAAAACTACTTAGCAAAAAAACAACAACAAACCATTGTATGATGCATCCCATATTGAAAATCGTTATACGATGCATGTATTGTATAGCAATTGTTTCGTACAACAAGCCCCATGAAATGGATTAAAATCATAGTATGAGGTACCACTGTTTGTACAAAAGTATACCATGATATCCACTCTTATGTCTGACGAGGTGGGCTTGATCCATGAAAGCTAACATTAAAAGTTAGTCTTTAAGGTGCCACAACATTTTTTGTCTTTTTGTTTTGTTTTCTCTCTGATGTGCTGGGGAAGGAGCAGGAAGCGAAATGTGTTGATTATGTGGAAATAGCACAAAAAGAATTTGCTCCAAGGATTATATTTCTGGATGGAGTATAGGAGTACAGTAATACCTCAGATAACATTCGTATCGAATAACACTAAAATCGCATAACATTAAGCAATCTGGGGGGAAGAATTGCATCGGATAACATTAAGATCCTATGGGATGCATCAGATAACAACCGCTAAAGCCTGTGTGGTTACAATGTATCTCTATGGATCCCATAGGATTTTGACATGCATCGGATAACACTAAAAATCGTATAACACCAAGACTTGTGGAACCAGGTTTTAGTGTTATCTGAGGTTTTACTGTAGTTGTTAGAGAAGCAAACAAAACACAGCGGTGCTCTGAACATCGAAGACAAAACAAAAAGACAAAAACGTTTCAACGCCGTCTAAAATCAGTGGCAAAATGCAGAGTAAAACCTCATGGTAACAAAATAAAGAGGGAGGAGATAAGCTCAGAGAGAAAAAACAAAGCAAAGGCCGTGCTGCAAAAAGAAATCTCATTTTGGACTCAATCGAGGATTCATAAAAGCCAGCAATCTGTGAGTCCAGCAATACATTTCAAGCAAGACCCCAAGAAAGACTTAAAAGCAGAAGCCCTCGCCTGATGTCAATCCTAATGCACACTCAGAGCTATACTGTCTCTATAGATGAAGGCTATATCGGATGAGGGTAATCAATGGTAGGTGGTATCACTCTAAAGCAGCAGCTCTCAATCTTTAGCTGCCAAAATCCTGAGACAGCAAAAGCCAATGGAGTTTGGAAATAGCACACTTCCGACCAATTCCAAAACATCTGGATGGCCAAAGGCAGAGGAAAAAACCCCTGACCTACAGTACAGATGAGTATTGGTTTTAAAGACTGAGCAACTGGAGGTGGGCAAGTTAAAAATGTTGTGCTAAAGGACAGCCACTAATAATGATCACCGTTATTGGAGAGAATAAATGCATAATTTTCACGAAAGGGGTTGGGGGGGTAAAACCCTGAAACTAAAACCTACAGAAATAAGAGAAAACCCTAAAATTGTCGGACACGACAGCCTGAGGAAGGTGATGATGAGGAGTTTCCCCTGGGGTCGGGGGGGGGGGGGATTCCTACCCCTCTGACTCTGGTTTTTTTGCCTTTTTACACGCAGCGCAATGGCCTCTGGGAGTTGTAGTCTTCTCGACTGAGATCAGAGACGAATACCTCTCCATCCCTCCCCTCCAAAGCAAGAGCCCGGCCTCCCCAAGTGGGACTCTTCCTGGTCCCTGCACCCGGAAAGAAGACTTCCCTGCAGAGTCGTTCCATAGCCCACTTTCTCCCCTCCCACAGGCAAGCAGCGGACTTCAACTCCCATGAAACCCCGCGCCTCCCCAGCTCCTACGCATGCGCAATGCAGGTGAGAGGTCAGCCCGGCAACCCTAGGCCCCGGTCCCCCCCCCCACGGCCTATTTAACACCCCCCCCCTCAATTCCTTTCGTCCCGCTCACCGCGGACCCGCTGAGACGGGTAGAGGCGCTGCGCCTTCTCCAGGAAACGGCGCGCCTTCTCGGCCTGGTGGGCTTTGATGGCGGCCACCGCAATAGCTATACAACGCTCCGCCTCGTCCCTGTTGGATTCCATGGCGGCGGCGGCAGACTCCGGCGCACTATGATTACGTCACCCGTCGGCAGCGTAGCATTCCTGGCTAGAATCTCCCTAATTGTGGCGGCTATACACGCTACCGAACTGTGTGGACTAGCGGCGACCACGCTTGCCGTATTGACTAGAATGGCAGGGCACTCTTCACCTTGGGTATTATTGCCTGGCATCCGGAAGAATAAATAAATGCGCGTGACGTGGAGACCAGTGGGTCAAGTCAAGTGGCTAAGACGCTGACTGGGAGGCGGAAGGTCAGCAGTTCGAGTCCCGAGTACTGCAAGGTGGAATGAGCTCCCGTCTCTGTCCCAGCTCCTGCCAACCTAGCAGTTCGACAACAAGAAATCACAAGTAGATAAATTAATAGGGATCGCTTCGGTGGGAAGATAGACAGCGTTCCGTGCGCTTCGGTGGTCTAGTCATGCCTACCACATGACCACGGAAACGTCTGCAGAAGCAGACATCGCTGGCTCTTCGGCTGTGAAACAAATGAGCACTGAACCGTAGAGTCGGATTCGACTGGCTTTCCCACCTTAACGTGGAGACGGCAGGCGAGCTCTTGTTCCTAACCTCAAGTTAGGAAGGGGAGCAGACTCTGAGAAACAGACTGACAGATCACCTGCATCGACTGCTAACCTGTGTGACAATTTGTATTAAATAGTAATTACTTACTAATAAATAAATAATATAAATTATTAAAATTGTATTAAATTATATAATGCAGTTACACTAGTACCTGGGATAACGTTATGACTTGGTTTCACAAGTCATGACGTTATCTGATTTTTAGTGTTGTCCAATGCATGTATTGAACAATGCTAAAAAAAAAGCCCTGACTTCAGGGACAAACTACACGGTTTGTCCCTGAAGTCAAACTGACCCTAGACTAGCGATTGCTAGCCTAGGGTCAGCTTTACTTTGGGGACAAACTGCATGTCAATCCTAATGCACATTCAGAGCTATACTGTCTCATGACTTGTCTTGGCCACACACACACACCCCGCACGCAAGGGGGGATTTCGGCCAAGGGTTTGTCCCAGATAAAGTCATGACTTGGCTTGGCCAACTCCCCCCCCCACACACACACACACGCAAGGGGGGATTTCGGCCAAGCCGCGCACGGACGGGCAGGTCTTGTCTTGGCCGAACCCTCCCCCCCCCAGTGCAATCCACCCCCACAGACAATTGCATCGGACAACACTAAAGAATCGTTATCCGATGCAAGTTTTTTCCAAAAAACTTGCAGCGTTAACCGATTCTAGCATTATCTGATGCAATCGTTATCTGAGATATTACTCTATATATTTCATATACCTGTACATGATTATATCAGTAAAATTTCTAGACGGGTAGTCATGTTAGTTCTGTGGCAGCAGAACCTGCGTCGGGGAATCATAAGTGACCTTCAAAACTAATACAGTATGTAACATTATAGCCATAGCAATTACACTTATATCTCGCCCCATAGTGCTTAGTGCACTCTCTGGGCAGTTCACAAATTAATTAGCATTTTGCCTCAACATGCTAGGTACTCATCTTACCAACCTTGGAAGGATGGAAGGCTGAGTCAACCTTGTTCCCATCAGGATTGAACACACAACTTTTGGGCTGCAGTTCAACAGTTTGAGCACTGTGCCACCAGGGCTCATTACCGTTACACTACATTATGGCATCCACTTTGGGGTGGGTGGGTTAAGAGCAGACTTAATCAGAAGGCTTGTTTGTGTTGAGAAGATTATGTATACACATGCTTGAGTGAGAAGATGGGAAAAGATGTGATTGATAAAAATGAAAAGAACTTGAACAGGAAAAGGCACAAAGGGTAAGCAGTACCTTAACAGTGTCTGTTAATAAGCCAGTAGTTTCATGGCAAAATAGACATCCATTCAAGGCTTGTTATTGTGTGCTATCAAGCCACCCCCAATTTATGAAGACCCAATGAATGAGTGACCTCCAAAATGTCCTGTCCTCAGTAGCCCTGCTCAGTTCTTGTAAACTCAAGGCTGAGGTTTCCTTTATGAGATCAGCACATCTCACATTTAGTCTTCCTCGTTTCCTGCTACCTTCAACCTTTCTCGGGATTACTGCCTTTTCATGGAATCTTAATTTCTCCTAAGGTGCCAAAAGCAGGAGAGTCTTAGCTTCATCATTTTTACCTCTAGAGAAAAATCTAGGTTTCATCATTGAACTCACTTGTTTGTCATTCTGCCAGCCCTAGGTATCCAGTTAGTTAATTAAATACAGTCCGTGCAACATAATATTGCTCCTTTATACTCAATGAATTCTTATTAATGGCTCCTTATCAAACTGGGAAGGGGTAACAAGTAAGGCAGGGGTTCCCAATCTTTTCAAGCCGGGGGTCAGGTCACGCTCTCTTAGTCAGCTTGGAAGGCCGGATGGCCATTTTGCCCTGCCTGCACGATGGGGGTGGCCATTTTGTCCCAACAGTTTCAAAGGAGCAGCCATTTTGTTTTTCAAATGCCCTTGGAGGAATGGAGGGCCACATGAAATGGATGCAGCCCATGGGCCTTAGGTTGGGAGCCCCTGGAGTAAGGTGACACAAGTCTCAGTCCTGAGCCCAGTGCTCTTCAACATTTTCATTAATGACTAGGATGAGAGAGTGCATAGAATACTTATCAAATTTGCAGATGACTCAAAATTGAGGGAAATAGCTAATACTGTACCTTGGAAGAAAGGAACAGAATTCCAGATTTTGATATGCTTGATCATTGAAAACGGCAGAATGAAATTTATGCAGGATAACTGCAAATTGGACAATCGTCTGTCAGATCTGCTTAGAAGGTTGGACATGTTCGCCTAAAATCCCCTTCCTACTCCACTGAAATTGAAAACTATGCTGAATGTTTGAATTGTAAGTTGTCTAACGCCTCGTGCATTGTTTGTTACTTCACAACCAGCAACAGCAGAGTTTAGGATTAGCAGCAGGGTAGTGAAAAATGATTGTTTTTGTCAGAATGCCCCTAAAATGCCAGCTAAAAAGTAATTCTTGAAAGTAGCTAGAAATGATTGAGCCATTGCATTCCCATTTGCTATATTACTTTTGAAGTTGACTTTGTTAAAGCTTACTTACAAGGAGAAAAACCCTTTTGCCATCGATAACAATTTTATTTCTAACTTGTTATTTCTGACATCGAGACAGAAGTCAAAATTTAATAATCTGCTATAGTGTATTTTGGTATTCAACTCAGGCAGAATTGCTATTTTTCATTTCCTTTATCCCTGCGGCCCTCTATGATATCAAGTGAAGAAATGAGGAAATCAGCATGCATGTGCTCTCATCTAGAGGGTTTCCTAGCCTCCTAAAGAAGGGGTCAGAGTATATGGCAAGGGGAGGGGTACTGGAGGAGGATTCCTGGTTTTCATGAATACTGTGGAATCTTGTGGAAGCACACAATTGGCTCTCCAAGGGAGCAAAAATGTTGACTATTGCCTTTTTTTACTATTGATATTTCCCTTTTCTGTTTTTTAATTTACGTGAAAAATGACTTGTTTGTTCATTGCAGGCTGAAGTAGGCTATTGCTGGCAAATGATGGTGTGGGGTTATATTAGACAGTGAGCAAATGTGTAATCCCTTGAAGATATCACTATCTTGTTTGTCAAAGGGTTCCTCTCTGTGTGTCTCCATTACATGGACTGTCATTATTGTTGTGTGGCTATTGCTAGATTGGGTGAGTGTTCTAAGCAAGTTCAGATCTGTTGTCCAAGGCGTGCAAGAAAGAGATGTAACAGTTCAGAATGAGTTGTAGGTAATGAATGAGATGCCTAAACCAGAGGTGGGGTGGGGATTTTTGTCCTGCAGTTGTGTTGTCTTACAATTCCCATCAGATGAGCCCAGGATAGCCAGTGGTAAAGAATGGTAGGGTAGTAGTCTAGAGGGCATAAGTGTTCCTATTTGTGCTTTAAACTATGTCAACTACTCCAGCATTTCTCACTTCTAAATGTAAGATGTGTGCTGTGTGTGTACTTCAATTGTAATTGCAGTATTGTATAATGCCTCCATATTCTGATTTTGCAAATTCTTTAATTTTTACAGGAAACAATTAGAGGTACGTGTGTAAATACAGTATAGTATAAGTTTTGTCCAGGTTAAATTTTTATTTAAAGCACTTAAGACTTCCTTTTATGACTTTTCCCTGAATAATCATAATTTAATATGATTATTCCTTAAAAAAACAGTTTTAAAGCAGAAGGTTTAATTCCAGCTGAATCCTTAAAGCTGGGGATTTCAGATCAACCCAACCACCTCCTCTTAGAATATGATCATGTTGCTGAACCATTCTTGTACCTAACTTATGCTCCAAATGAACACTGTGCTAAGTAAACTGAAACACAGGTCAGTTCTGAAACACTGTGCTAAGTTACCTTGCTACCTGTCTAGTACATTGCTAGTGGTGTAGAACAGCTAACCTTTTTTTGGGCCATGCCCTTCCTAACCACCTCTAAAATCAGGGACATTCCCCCTCCCCCGGTGACATATAATTCTTATTATTCAAAAAGTGAACTCCTATTCACGTGGAGGAAATCTAAAAGGCCATTCACTATTAATAACTAATTCTAAAATTGCACCCCTTCTTAAATTTTAAAATGCTAAACTGAAATACAGGTCAGTTTTGAAACAGGATTGAAATAGGATCAGAATCTACAAAGAACAGATTTGCAACACAGCCTTACCCATGGTTAGATGAGCTTTACTAGTCCAGGTAAATCGATCCATATTTCGTGGAAAGCTTGTTCTGTTTAATCCTGACTGAGTAGAGCTCAACTGTTGTGTTTACTTTGGGCAGGAGTTAAAGTAGAGAATAAGCAAAACAATGTGATGATAGTTTGTATAGGGGAGGATGACTTATTTTCCAGGATGTAGCTTCAAATATAAAATGTTGCTTTAATTTTCTCCTCTTTTGAGATTTCCTTGCTTTTTAACCAGAAACATCAAAAGTAGCCTGCTAAATAAGTCAGGATTTGTGAAGTGAACTCGTCTACACGTTCCATCAATTCAAATGGAACTACCCTGCTGGTTGTTACTGCAATAAGAGGTTTACAATCAATATGTTTGCACTGACTTTTGATCTCACTTTTGTCCTGTTTCTTTTCTAAAGAAAATCTTGCAATAGCTGAAACTTTGTAGAAGATGTTTTTTAAGTAATCAATTTTTATCAAGAATGCTTACCCAAAGGAAAGATTGTCAGAAACCAGTAAAAATTATAGAGAAATAACTCAGCAGCCTTTGGCAAAGAGTGTATTGTTCTTGTTTCCTCAGTAAAAAAAAACCCAATATGTTTTTTTCTCCTAACTTGGCTACTCTTGTCAAATGTCAGATGAATGTGCCCAATAAAAAAGAAAGTGTTCTTGGAATACAGTGCTATATTCCCTTATATGAGGTCAAGTAATTTTGAGCTTTCCCCTCATATTTTCCAAGACTACTGGGCAGAATTATAGTCCTACAATTCAGTTTCCCAGCATTAAACTTTACAACGCACACTTGTTTTCTAAATTATAACTTTGGAGCTGACAAGAAACGGCAAAACTTATAAATGGCTTATATATACTGCCTGAGATGCTAAACTTTCACAGCACACTCTGAAGACATTCTTCTTCAAGTGCTGTATTTGATTCTGAATATTGGCTATCACCATGGCAATCAGCTAATGAAGATTAATACGGTAATACCCCAGATAACGTTATGATCCACCAGGGCGGATCGGAGGGGCTCTCTTGTCATTCCATCAGCTAGAGAGGCTCATCTCACTAGCACCAGAAGGAGGGCCTTCTCCGTGTCCGCCCCGGCCCTTTGGAACCTCCTCCCAACTGAACTGCGCCTACAGACAGAGCTCCTACCCTTCCGGAGGGGCTTAAAAACCTGGTTGACGGGACAAGTGTGGGGACCAAGGAATGTAGGATCCCACACAGGGTGGCTAATTTAAGGGACAGCCTTCCTTTCTGTTCGGTTTTATCCTGTGGGGCTGTTTTATTTCCTGTTTTTTATGAACTTTTAAAGTTTTTAATTATTAGTACTCCATTGGTTTAGCTTATGATCGCATTTTATCTTGTAAGCCGCCCAGAGTTGGGTATACCCGATTGGGGCGGGATAGCAAATGTGAGTAAATAAATAATAAATAAATAAATAAATAAGTTGCGACTAATTTAAATTTTGTTGATTCCCATAGGTCTGCCTGATTTAAAGTAAGACTAAGTAAATAAAAATACTGGAATTCAAAGTACTGTACAGTATATCAAAAAGGAAACTGTAATTACACACATTTTTGTAAATTATGGCAATTGAAGGTACTGTATAGTATTTATCTCAGTTTTTGGCTTACATAGGTTATTCTCTGTCATGTTTAAGTCATCATGACATCAAATGTATATTGATGAATGCATAACTTAAAAGAAGACAACAAAACATGTAAAATGGGTTAAGGCTGATGATAATAACAGCTTTTAAAACTGGTACTGAAATTATATTGATGTATCTTCCCCTTCACCCCCACACATCATAGAATCACAGAATCACTGCGTTGAAGGGGCCCTTTAGGTTATCTAGTCCAATCCCCTCCTCAATACAGGAATCCAAGTCAAAGTAAATATGATAGATGGTTGTCTAATTCTCTCTTGAATATTTCCTGTGTTGGAGCGCTCACCACCTTTCGAGGCAGTTGGTTCCACTGTCGTACTGCTCTAACTGTTAAGAAGTTACAGAGTATTCCTAATATTCAGCCTATATCTGGCTTCCTGTAATTTCAGCCAGTTATTACGTGTCCTGCATTCTGGGCTGATGGTGAACAGATCCTTCCCTTCCCTTCCCTTCATGATTATCATTTAGGTATTTGAAGTGTGCTATCATATTCCCTCTCACTCTCATTTTCTCAAGGCTAAACATGTCCAGTTCAGTTTTTCCACATATGGCTTGGTTTCCAGTCTTCTGATCATCCTTGTTGCCTTTCTCTGCACCTGCTCTAATTTATTTGCATATAGAGCACTGCTGGCCAAACTTTTTATGCCACAGGCCTGACCACACCCCTGGACAGGTGAACGGACCAGACCACAGCCTTGAAAGGGTAAACGGGCACATTTATGGCTGTCGTAAATGTGCCCACTTCCATGTTTACAACAGCCAGATGGCATGGCATCAGCGATGGGATGTAACAGGTTCTCACCAGTTCGCCAGAACCGGTAGTAACTTTTCTCAGTGTCCTGGAGAACCGGCAGCAGCTTTTTTGGGGAACCACCTTCGGGGCTTACCTTTTCACTGGTTCCCCCACTGCGCATGCGCGCCAAGCACTTGGTGTGCATGCACGCCTACAGTGTTTAGCGTGTATGCACAGCCTCCTTGCTGTCCTCCCTAGCAGGGAGGAGGAAGAGAAGCTGCTAGCCTGAAGCTTCCTATAGCCTGCTCCCCAGGGTAAGTGACTCACCTTTGGATGTGGTGTGTCTGTGTGTATTTTAATGTGTATTTAATACCTTTACCTATATTGACATACTACCACAGTACCATAAATACAGACTTATGTTTGGGGTGGGTGAGTGGGTGGGTGTATTTTAATGTAATTTTTATTTTTATTTATTTATTTAATTTATTTACGGGTTTGTGTTGTGGGTGGGTGGGTGGGTTGAGGGGTGTGTGTGTGTGCTTATTTGTATTTTATTTTTATTATTTTTTTAAAAAAATCTTTGGCCCCACCCACATCATGACATGATGTTAGCTCTGCCCAAACTGTGATGACGTCACGGTGGGGTAGTAAAATTTTTGACATCCCACCACTGCATGGCATCATAGGCCAGGGCTGGCCCATGGGCTGTAGGTTGGGAACCCCTGATATAGAGGGATCATGCTCAGAATCCTGCCAGGGAAATTGAGAATGAAACAACAGTGAGAATAGGTGATGCGACTGAAGGATTCCAGAAAGCTTGCAAAACAAGCTTTAAACATGTACCTAGTTGTCTCAAAATGATATTGCGTGGCTCATAATACTTTCTGTGAGCATGCGTTATGGGTGTAAAGAAATTGATTTATCATCATCAGTGAGAGAGACAAGTTGCTATAGAAAGCCCTTGGACCATTATCCCCTCTTCACCAGATACTGGGCAGGAGCGAGTCTCCAAAACATGTCTAAATTTATCTCCCATGCAGCTTAGATGGCATAAGGGGAGCGAATTGTTATAGATGCTTTAAAAGTAGTATAGGGCTGGGGATATATGGCAATATATGAGCTTGGATGGGGTGTTTATTTACCAAGGGTAGCCTCTGTTTTCTGTTACCTGTCAGTGAACAGGTATCTTTGGGACTGTCAAAGGTTATCAACTTGCTTGTACAAGTACCAGATGTTGCCTACAGGATTTTTATCTTTCAGGCTCCTCTACTTAAGCTTTCTTTTTTTAAAAACTGTACATTCTATCTCTGAGATTACAACAGATACAGCTTGACATGCACACCAATGTACATGCACAGACATTCAGGCACCATGTGGTTCACAGCACTGAATGTTTAATATGCCGGTGCTGTTGTTGATTTTGAATCCTGGTGTATTTCCTTGATGGTTATTTGGTGTTTACAGCTACCAAATATAACAGGCTACTGCTAAGCTTCCAACTTCTGAAGGATTATAGTTTCTCTGAAGACTAATAATAAAATAGGGGGAATGGGGTTTGATCCTTTCTCTTTATTATTTAGGAAGTACATATATGGTGACACAAGAGGGAAAAGATCTCCAAACTCATAAAAAGGAAGCTATGGAAGTGGCTTCCATGTTTACAGGCCTGCCCTTCTAACTTAGATGGAGAGGAAAAATAAATAAGAAGTGAACTTCTGAGAAAGAAGGAAGCCTAAGAATACTGAGTTTTCTCGATTCCTTGATTGATCGAACTATCAGGGGTGAGTTCCTGTTGGTCACAACTCACTTTCCTTTCACTGCCGTGCTCTTCTTCTGTAGGTTCAACCAAAACATTTCACAATTGGATCTTCCGATCTTTTGCGGGGCCTGCCAAGGGGTCGTTTTACTCCTCTGGGATATCAGTTGGTGACTCCTGCTGCCCAATGCCCATCTGTCATTTGAGAGATCTGTCCAGCCAATCGCAATTTCCATTTATGGTATTTGGCAACAGCTTTGTTGATTCTGCTTCGTTTTCTTATCAGGGCATTGTGGATGTAGTCACATTAGCATTGATATTTCCATGGCTCTTACAGCTCTTGATAGTTCTTCTTCCTTGGCTTTCGTTACTGACCATCTTTCACTCCCATAGAGGAGTGCAGGTAGTATTGTTGAATTATAAAGGTTGGCATGTTGTTTCAACACAACAACAACGCGCCAATCTATGAAAGTACTGATCAATAAAAGACAGGAAGAAAGGCCACCTGGGTGTTGCTTACAGCACAGATAAATTGCACTAGAATATGCTGGTTCTCTATTCCAGCAGCTGCTTTCTCTATACCCCACACTAACTTTAAAAATAAAGCACTTATGGGTAGTTTACTAAAGACCAAGTGCATATTATGATATCAATGCATCCTTTTTTAACTAAATGGTTAAAATGTTCAATGGAATTAGTTCATTAGCTTCCACTGGTAATAACTCATAATTAGTTCAAAAATAATAATTAATAAACCATGGATTTATAAAGGACTATTTAGTAGCATATCTTAGCTCAGGCTGGTGATTCCACTCTGGGTTTTCATCCAATCTCTCATGGAGCTATCCAAGCTCCAATAGGGTTCAGTACTTTGATAGTTCCTATAATATTCTGATTTAAAAACCAGGCAGATTCACAACCCCTATGCCCTTAAAGTCACCGACCCCTACAAAGTAGATGCTAGTTTTGGGCACAATGCCTTCTTTTTTCAAAAGCCGATCCAAGAAAACCCTTTTTTATGCAAACAGGGTAAGAATTCTCTAGTCCTGGGTTTTGCCTGTTGCTGTCTTCACACAAAGAAGTCCAGTCTTAAGAGGGAACATTTTGCCACAGACGAGCCCTTTCCATAAGCTTGGAAACTCAAAATTTCTAAGGGTTCCTAGCAGCAAGAAGAGACTGCATGCAGCAAAAGCTTTCCTCTTCAAACAGTCCTTAGAATAGTGTTAAAGAGAGGAAGTGACTTGCCTTTATAAACTGCAGAGTTCAAAGCACAATCGTGGATGTAATAAGCAACTGTGTTAAGAGGTGAATAGACCTGGGGTTGTTTTATGTGGAGTTTTTCACCTCAGCCATTTATCATTTGGAAGTACCTGCTGACTCTTTAGTGCCCAGTTCTCCACCAAGCAAGAGATTAGTCTAAATCAGGGGTTCCCCCACCCTTGCTCCAGCCGCCACTGGAATCAGCCACTGAACTAATTTACAGCCATTGTAAACGCGTTTACGACAGCTGTAAATGGCAGGGGCGGGGGGCAACCAGTCCAGCCTCCTCAACTGTTTGAGGAAGTGTGACCCAGACCCTGATTTGAAAAGGTTGGGAACCCCTGGTCGAAGTGAGATTTAGTTCCTGCTCCCAGTTTCTGTGATCCCGGGAGAGCAAAATGACATTGTTGGAAGGGTGCACTTCTTTTGCAGTATTGTGAGGGGAAGTAGAAAAGTGGTATATAAATTAACCAGATTACACTTGCAAACTGAGAAGTAGCCTATCTAGGGGAATGGGATACTTCTGAAACCTTGCCGCTGTTTAAAGTCACGCAATACAAAGGCCAGACTTTGTTTATGCCTGCCTTATGCACGCCAAATAGTGAACATCAAGTTCAGCTTTTTCCAAACTTTGCTGCAAGATGAAGGGAGGGTACTTTTCCCCTCCCTTTTTTTCCTGGAGAGTGGTTTGTTTGTTTAATTCACACATTTTATCAGTCTTCTGCCTGAATATTGCCAACATGCCAGTGTTCAGACTGTCTGTGTGCACCTGTGAATGGTAATGAATAATTGTAGGGTGTGTATGTGTGTGAGTGAGTGAGAGAGAGAGAGACAGAGAGACACACAGAAAGACAAACAGACAGAGAATGAGAAGATAGATGTGTATGGATGCACATGAGAGAGAAAGAGAAAACCAGTATGTCTGTGAATATATAAGAATAAATATGAGTGCATGTGGGTGAGAAAGAGAATGAATAAATGTGGTGTTTGTGTGTGAGAGAGAGGGGGGAGGAGAGAAGATAATTAAAACAAGAAACAGCATAAAATGAAGCTAACAGAAAGTCCATCACAACCAAACTGTCTTCACTGAGGACGGATGCTCTAAAGAGGGAGGGGCAAAGAAGTCTTTCTCTCGTGTGTCTACATGTGTACGCTAGTCACACACCAAGGGTTTTGGCCTTTGTTCACTCATTAATTTCCATCTCCTAACCTAAACAGTTACCCATTTGAACACACTGAGTCAACTGCCTCAGCAACCCATGTTTACAGCAGGCCAAAGGTAATCGTGATTCTGTGGCCATTGTATCTCAAAGGTTAATTGATTCCAAAGCTGGTAAAGCTCAGGACCTATTAGGCTGAATTAAACGAGGCCAAGTGGCAAATGAGAAGAGGGGAGGGCAAGGGTTTCGGATTCCTAGAGATTAATTAGGATTGGGCTACTTCTAAGCAACAAGGCAATTGTTCAGATTCTTACTAGTCCAGGAGAGGGAGGGAGAAACAAAACCTTTGTTCCAGAGACTGTAAAAGAAAACCTCTTGAATCACATGGAAATGCTGGGCCCTCCTTCATGGAAGAACATCAGATAAATCAGATGAATTTACTCTTCTTGAAGAACTGGTACACAGTCCACTGGAAGCAAGCCAGAAGAGGTAGCTAGTTCACTCTGCAAGGGAACATCTTCTAGTCAATCAGGTTTCTCTAGAACTGAGTACGTATGTATGTTGCTACTACACAGGTGTCGCAAAAGCACCTGTGGGGACCTTTGGCCTTCCAGATGTTTTGCATCCCCACTCCCTGATACCTTGCCACTGGCTACGGCTGGCTAGACCTTCTGGAAGTCAGAGTTCAAAATATGAGAGGGCAAAGTATCTACATAAAGAGGTGGTCCAGTTCCACACTGGATGAGGGAAGCAAAGCTGCTGATTAGGAAATTATCAGACTTGAGAAAAGGATGAAGTAGAAGAAGGAGGAACAATAGACTCAGTGTAGCAGAAACCTAGGTGGAGCAATCCAGAGTCATAGTCCAAGAAATGGCCAAACAAGGTTCAGAAAAATCCAGAACAATGATTTCAAAGAACAAGGCAGATACTGTCAGATAAGTTAGGCTGCAAATAGCTGGCTGAAGTATCAAGGTGAATCATGCTGGAAAGGGTTGCTTCTAATTGTGGTGTGTCAATTTGAGGTGCGGTGTAGTTAATCCTTGGAGATTAACCTCAAATTACTCTGTTTGGCTCTTCCTTCTCTAGATTGTCCTTTAAAGGGAAATAAAGAAGGATGAAAGAAAACAACAACAACAAATCCTTCCCATTTTTTTGAATCCTTCCCAGTTTCACGTTGCCTTCTGTGTGTTTTTCTTCAGTAGCTTCATGTTCATGGCAAATTAACATTCCTCTTGCTCCCCCATGGTAGCATAGTGGCATATGACATCAAGGCTGCCTTAGGGTACCTTAAAAAAAGAAAAGAAAACAATTTATTTCTCCCCACCACCACCACTACCACTCTACAGGGGAGAAAGATGAAGCTTTCACATTTTCAAGATTGTGAAGCAGCTTAAGCAAAAGACAACATAAGCTTTGGGGGCCGGGGGGCCATTTTGTCATCTAACTAGAATGCTATGGACTTTGCCTCTTGCACATTGAGGTCCTCCACAGATCATGAATACTTAAGATCACTAGAGGAAGTGGTTGGGCATGTCAGTAGTTCAGGTATCTGGCTGCAGAGCCAGAGAGTGGGAGATCCACTCCTGAGAGGAGTCAAACTGGTGTAAGATGAAAAGGATACTTTATCCTGACATAACTCTTCTTCTCCTGGCTGGCTCTCCAAAGATCTAGTGTCACCAAGATAGATGACATTTTTCCAGCCCCCTCAGGCTGGTGGAGGAGGATATTTGAAATTGGATCAGCCAAATAGTGACACCAAGAGATAAGTTATAGTCAATCAGGATGGGTGACTCCTAAGAGCACAGAAAAGAAAAGGCAGATTGTTAATTGCTCTTATGACTGTTTAGCAGCACATTTTTCAAGACTTGCAGACTCTACACCATTTATCACGCCTAACTGGGAAGCAATCACTGTGGTGCCAGCACCTTTGCTGGTACAGACTCTGCCCCTAATTATCAAAAGTCTCTGAGAAAACAGGTGACTGATCCAAAGAAGGGTTCAATCTGGAACCAGCTTCAAAGCCTTACACAGCAGGCACCACATATTAATGCAGAGTCAGGGTGAAAAACAAATAAAATGTCACACACTATTGGGACTAAATTTGTCATGTATTTTCAACTTTGGTATAGCACTACCAAGCTTTGTGCTTACTTTCTAGTTGTAGAAAGTTTTACCTTAAACAGGGGTGCCCAAACTTTTTGGGCCACATGGTTCAGGGAGACAGTCAGTAAGGCCTGGGGGCCGGTTGTGGCCCCTGCAGCCAATTCATCCAGCCCGTGAAGCCCTCATCGCTCCTGGAAGCGGAAGTAAAACGCGCCCATATGGGCGTGTTTTCCTTCCACTTCCAGGAGCGACAAGGGCTTCATGGGCCGGATGAATTGGCTGAAGGGGCCGCATCTGGCCCCCGGGCCGTAGTTTGGGCACCCCTGGCCTTAAAACTACCCTATCATGGAAGCTAGTGTTATCCATTGCTTGGGAGAGTTACCTTTCGGATGGCAGTCACCAGAATTCCCAGACAATATGGTTAGTGAAACCCACATTGTTGGTCTGAAAGTCCCATCATATAAAACAATGTGGCAAAAGCACTCTTATATTACAGTATACAATTCAGGACCGACCAGTTCTGCCCTCCTCTGCAAAAGCATCATGACAGAGGAAAGATTCAGAAAAATTATAGAAAATGAGATGGACCACTTGTTCTTGGAGAAAATCCAAAAATGTTTGGTGGTTAAAAAAAAAGTTTTGAAAATTACGTTCTTCTTGAGGAGCTAGATTTGACAGTGCCAGGCTCTCCCAGCCTTGACTGCATGGACATCTGATGTAAGAAAGCCTACAAGCACAGACAACTGAGGGAAGCCATGAAAGAAATTTATAAAATTATAAAGCATGTGAAGAGAGAGAATCTCTGTTTTACATCTAAGATAAAACTAAAGGGGATTTGTACTGGATTTAGAACTGACCAGAAGACACGTTCTTCACTCAGGATATGACTAAATTAACAAATTCACTACTCTAGAATATCTTTTTGGTACTATTTACATTTTAAAACCAACTTGTTTTTAAGAAGCTCAGGGTGATGTTTATGGTATTTGTCCTGATTTTTATCTGCAGAACAGTTCTATGAAATAGATAAGTTGATCGTTAAAAGACTACCCAAGGTTATACTTTAGCTCAGTCACATAACTAAAGATCAAATCCATCACTTTCAGGTGTATGGCTCAATTTACATGCGCAAAAAGCGGCACGTAGGGAACTGGCTGAACAACTTTGTGACTGGAAAGGACAGGGCTAGTCATTTGATGGTCCCTTCTAAATGTTGTTGGAAATCCACCCTGACCTTGTCTTCGTTGGTGCCAGAGACAGTGGAAATTAAAGTCTTGTTCATTAAAAGATCATCCTGCTATGTGCAAAACTGTTACTTGCATTTGTATAAAATTAATACGTACTATAATAAAAGATTCAAATAGTGACTGTCATATGTTTTCTAGCCCATGTCTGCAAAATCTGGGAGACAACCTCTCAAAAATTATTATCCATGAGAGAGCAATACTGACTTTTCTCAATAAAATTCCACACTTCTTCTTGCCTAAATTTCACCTGAATGCCATTATTGCTTTGGAAAGGTGGGAGTATGGCTATTTCCACCATTAAAAAATAGCAAACAATTTATTGTAGAATTCCCTCCTGTACCATCTATACTAATGAATAAGTAACAATAGCAATGAGGGCAAGTGAAAGAATGGTAGTATTGTGAGGCAATTTCACGCTCTGACAAGATGAATTTCTGATGATGCCTTATAGTTAACAAATATTTTCAATTGTGTTGTTTAGAAGAAGTAAGAACTCACTAGAGTATTTTGTTTCTGTGGACACTTAAGCTTTATAGAAGTAGGTGGTGGAAAACTTGAAAGAAAAGATGAGGGAACAAAGACAGAAAACCTGCTTTCACATACATCTCCTTTCACTACTAGAGGAAACAGAGCAGGCCCTGCCATTAGGCAAAGAGGAGGGACGGCCCCAGGTAGCTGGCAGTGAAGGGAAGAGGAACAGCAGTGACTTCCAATGTAACTCTTGAACTAATATCAAACTAACATTGAACATACATTCTACATTCAAGGGCTGTGGATGCCACAACTGTCTTGCCAGTGCTGAAGTAAAATTCAATTCCCCCATCTGCTTTCCTTTTGCATATGAAATTGGCTCAGTTCGTTGGCTCAGGCAGGATACTCCTGAGGGTCAGCACTGCAATATAACCCAAGCACATGTGT
Organism: Furcifer pardalis; assembly: GCA_030440675.1. Classification (NCBI taxonomy): domain Eukaryota; kingdom Metazoa; phylum Chordata; class Lepidosauria; order Squamata; family Chamaeleonidae; genus Furcifer; species Furcifer pardalis. Next base: position 207,155,211 of record CP126890.1, read on the forward strand.
TATTTTCGATAATTTTGATACTTCTACTTCCTACTCTACAACTGTTTCTTCTCCCTTTAAAAAAATACCAGAACCCTAGGAGGTAAATAAGTTTTCTTTAGCCTTAAAAGACACCTGTTTTGGACACAGTTGTTGTACATCGGATGTGCACAAAACACATTACTGTCCTATTGACTCTCGGGACTCATCCACACTGTGTTGTTGTCCTTGGTTGGCCGGAGGTTACCTTGGATGGTTGTAGTATTTTTCATTGCACTTCTGAATAGATAATGTCTATACTGGGTCATACTGGCATTGCCTGACCACATGCCTCTGGAATTTTAATGGTGTGCAGGGGGAAGACTGATTGGCAGAAAAATTCTTGTAAAGAAACGCCATCAAGTGACATGATATCCAACATTGTGTTACTCCTGGGATGGAGAAGTTGTATTGTGGATACAAGGAAACTTGAACAAATGCTGAACAAACGCTGCAATGGTTCTCAGTTTCAATCATTCCTTAACAGGCAAAGGCCTTTCTGTCCATTCAAATATAAAGTTAAATCTGTCATTGAGTGAAATGTTTACAAATAACAGAGACTGCAAAGTATTGAATCGTCTCCTTTAAATTGCCCTTGAAACCATCCAGGCATCTGCAAACAGATGCAAATTTTCAACTGCATTACGATTGGCTGTGTGTAGTAAGAAGTTATGTGCTACTCCACTGAGGGTAAATCAGAGGTGTGCAGATTTGAACCTTTGGACTACAGCTTTCAAAATTCCCCAGGCTGTGTAACTTGTGGACGTGGTGCTTGGGGAGATTCTGACAGTTGCAGTCCAGAAACAATAACTGGAAAAAGTTCATAGGAGGGCAATAGGGATGATTAGGGGACTGGAAACCAAGCCCGATGAGGAAAGGCTGAAAGAATTGGGCATGCTTATTCTTGAGAAAAGGAGGCTGAAAAGGGATATGATAGTTCTTTTCAAATATTTCAAAGATAGTCACAAAGAGGAAGGGCAGAATCTGCTCTCAATCATCCCTAAAGTACAGGATGTATATATAACAGACTCAAACTACAGGAAAACGGATATAGGCTGAATATCAGGAAAAACTTCAAAACGATTGGATCATGGGTCTGTAAACTACGGTGCATGGACCAGATCTGGCCCATGCCCTCGCTTTGGCTGCCTCCACCTCATTCCTTATCTCCTCCACTTGGCTTGGAGTGTCCCTGCTGGTGCTCCATAGCATGGCGGATGTTGTAAGGCTTACAACATCCACCCTGTTTTGGAGTGTCATTATTAGGAACATGCCAAGCAGCGGGGACAAGGATTGCAGTGGAGGAGGCAGCAGAAGTGGCTGCTCTGGCTGAGTGCAGCTTTCCCACAGCTGCAGGTGGCTGAGCACAGTGTGTCCTGCCCAAGCTTATGGCTGAGAAGGACAGCCTGGACCCCTCCTTCACCCACACCATGCAGCTCCTCCAGGCCAGTAAGCAGGGAAGCAGTGTGGGGGATGGGGTGGGCTCAGGGTGATTGCCGGCATAGGTGGCGGTGTGGGGGAATGTGGTGGGCTTGGAGTGGTTGCCGGCAGAGGTGGCTGTCTGGGGAGAGAGGGGTGAGCTTGGGGTGGTTGGCGGTAGTGGCAGTGGGGGGGGGAGTGGTGTGGGTTTGGGGTGGTCTCCGGCGGTGGTGGTGGTGGGAGGAGTGGGGTTGGCTTGGGATGGCCGTCAGTGGTGGTGGTGTGGGAGTGGTGTGGGCTTGAGGTGGTTGGCAGCAGCGCGAGGGGAGCGAGGGTGTTTGAATGGGTTGCTGGCTGAGGCGGAGGCAGCAGTGAAGGGGGGGGACTACCAGTCTGGCCCCTCAACAGTCTGAGGGAGGGTCAACTGGCCCCTGGCTTAAAAGTTTGGGGGGCCCTGGGTTAGAGCAATATGATAATGGGACCAATTACCTCAGGAGGTGGTGAGTACTCCAATGCTGGGGGTATTTTAAGAGAAAAAAGTGGACAATTGTCAGATCTGCTGAGATTTGGATTCCTGCGTTGAGCAGGAGGCGGGAACTGATGGCCTCACAGGGTCTTTGTAACTCCATTAGTCTATGATCCTATGAAAATACTCAGAGAATAAACAAAACAAAAACGCTGTGGCACCTTAAAGACTACCTGCTGTAGTTTAATATTAGCTTTCGTGGATCAAGTGTACTTCATCAGACATAGGAGTGAATTGGACTTGAGCCACAAAAGCTAACATTAAAATACAGCAGTTAGTCTTTAAAGTGTCACAACATTTTTGTTTTGTTTTGTTTTGTTTACTCTCTAATATGCTTGGAACACAGACTACTATTACAAAAAAATTAATTATGAAAATACTAGAGACTATAACTGAAACAAGAAACTTTTCTTGTTACATGATAAACATATTTTTGTTTGATATCCACAGAAGTGTCTATGTCATCAGCAAGTGCTTGAATTATCTGCTTTCCAGGTAAGTAAATAATGAGCTCTGGTTACACTTATATTTGTTTAATTATGCATATTTTGATTTTATTATACAATATGGTATTCATTCATTCATTTATTTATAGCATTTCTATGTACAGTATTGTGAACCACCAAGAGCGGGGAACCAACTTCTCCAGGTGGCAGTATATAAATTTAATTTAAAAAAGAAAATACATCCCCTCCTACCACAAGGTAATAAATACAATTTATATACAATACAATAATAAATACAGTTGGGCCTTTTTTTTAAAACCTAGTACACCATTGAAACATAATTTGCAACCTTCTTGATAGAAAGATTTTGTACTTTATTGTTTCTAGATCTGGGTAGAAGAATGGTTCGCTGGTCTGTCATCGCTTCCTAGGAAGAACTATCCAGGAACTATATCCCCTGTAAAATACATATTTGTGGTGCACAATGAACAGAAAGGAACCCATTGCTGACAAAGAGCTCTCCCTTCCCCCACCCCAAGGTTTAGAGAACACCATTAAGATGCGGTGTCCAAAAGCTATCCACAAATGACAGTATCCAATTGCAGCCAAGACAAAGGTCTCTGAGAGGGTTTATGACTTTACTGGCATATTAGAGGATAATGGGCTGCTACTTCCTCATTATTGGAGTATTAAGGTTATCCAAATATGAAAAAAAAGGAAACCTCTTTCTGCTTTTAGAATACCAATGCCTCTGGAATTCACTATAACAAGGGACCTGGAGATTAAGCTCAACGAGAGAAAATACACAGCAATCCATTGTTTCTGTGAAGGGACTGTTTTCTTACAGAAGGGGGAAATGCTTGGCAAGGAGAGAGATGCTTAGAAGCTCACCAAGTTGATATACATTTACTTGGGGAATAAAAAGGTGCAGGGGTTGCTGTGTTCAGTTCTACAGCACTTCAGCTTTGGGAAAACTTGTCGGGAATTTATTTTAGAGCAGCAAGGAAGTGTCAGGGTACCTACCTGACAACAGATGCTGACCCAAACTTGAAAACATTAGTTGTTTGGACTACAGCCTCCAGCATATTGTTCTTATCCAGGGCATTATGGGATCTGTAGTTTTCAGGATTAACATTCACAAACATTGCTGATGACGTGCACGAATTGTAAATACATTTAAACTGCCTCTGTTACTAATTAATTAAATTTATGCAACCAGTCTGACCAGGTTATCCTGCTATGGTAATAGAGTAGACTATACTGCCAGTGACTCAACACCAAGTTTCACACAGCAGTTAACTAACCTAACAACCCTGAGGACTAACAGCCTTGGGTGCCGAAGTCCACAGGGAAGGGTGATGGTATCCAAGTGGATTAAATACCACTTGAATCCATCTTGGTGGAGGGCAGCAGCTTCATTAATATTGGCCTGGGGCTGATGACGACTTTGCATGCCAAAAGGGCTGAAGACCAGAAAGTGACTTGCGGAAGTGGACAAGTGGTATGGGGGTCATACTGTGATGCAGAAGACAGATGAAAGGCCACTGCATTATATTCACGGGACAGTCTCCATGGCTCATCACCATGAGGATCATTCATTTATTTATTTGTTAATCAAATTTATTCATTGCCCTTCTCACAAAGTGACCCAGGGCGATTTGCAACAAAAAGCATCAATAACAGTTAAAACCAATCTAAAAAGTTATTAATCGAGAGTTTAAAACTAGCTAAAACAAATTAAAGGATTAAAGATTAAAAGTTTATATTAAATTACAGCTAAGGACAAGGGGCCTCAGATAAACCAACGGGCTGGGGTCGTTATACTGCCCGTCCCTGAAACCCATCCCGCCAGCCAGGTTTTCACTCCTTTCCTAAAGGACAGTAACTCTGTCTGCATACACAATTCAACTGGTAGGAGGTTCCATAGGACTGGAGCAGTCACAAAGAAGGCCCTCCTTCTAGTGCAAGAGAGGTGCGCCTCTCTGGCTGATGGCACCACAAGAGAGCCTCTCCAGTCCGCTCTGTTGGGATGGACAGATGTCCTTGGGGTGATGTGGTGTCTTAAGTATCCTGTTCCACTACCATGTAGGGCTTTAAAGGTGATAACCAGCACCGAAGAAGAAGAAGAAGAAGAAGAAGAAGAAGAAGAAGAAGAAGAAGAAGAAGAAGAAGAAGAAGAAGAAGAAGAAGAAGAAGAAGAAGAAGAAGAAGAAGAAGAAGAAGAAGAAGAAGAAGAAGAAGAAGAAGAAGAAGAAGAAGAAGAAGAAGAAGAAGAAGAAGAAGAAGAAGAAGAATGCAACAGGGGTGCATTTTGATGGTGATGTAAGAGTGCCAGCAATAACGGTTGCCACTGACAAGCCATGGTTGATTCTTTTCTTTGCCTCATTGGTCATGCCTATCTTTTTTCTGGGCTACCCATCATCCCTGCTACTACCAGAATTATATCAGAGAGTAAACAAAAGAAAAACACACCAAAACATTGTGGCACTTTAAAGACTAACTGTGGCATTTTAATGTTAACATTTGTGGATCAAGTCCACTTTGTCAGACAACAAGGTTTTTTCTCTTTTTCTCCCTCTCTCTCACTGATATGCTTGAAACACAGACTAACATGGCTACCATTTCATAAGTTTCTACCAAAATTATGGTATCCATGTGCACTGCACAGCACTTAAAGTACAGAAACATCACACTGAGATATAGATGTGTTTATTAGGATGAGAGGGTGAGATGAGGGTGACAGACATGTTTTAGACCTCACAACTCTGTGCATCAGCACCCATTTCATTTCTGTTTCTCAGCAATATCCTCAATCTTTCTGAGTGCTGTTAAAGGTAAAAGTAAAGGTCTCCCTTGCTCAAAAGCCAATCCATGGAAACGTCTGCAGACACAAACAGCACTGGCTCTTTGGCTATAAACAGAGATGAGCACTGAACCCTAGAGTCAGACATAAATGGCTTTTGAGCAAGGGCAACCTTTACTGTTATGGGAGAATGGTTAAGCTGGGCTTTTACACTAGGTCTGTAAATTTGGATCAAAACAGCCAACCTGCCTGGTGTCGAATCAATACAATAATTTTAGATTCTGAACCTTTTCTTCTCCCTTCAGATAGTTGTGGCTTACTTCCAGAAGCCATTTTTGTAAGTTTATGCACCTCTTTAAATGTTAATATATGCTACTTTGAATTGTAATAAGCCAATCCACAGTGTACCGGGGGTGTGTGTGTTATGGCTCATTCTGGTGGAGAGACTCTTGGAGATCTGTTCCAAAGTACAGGCCTTAAGCAGAGCTTTGAAATGTTACATTTTAGACTAGAACTCCAGCATTCCCCATTCCTGGCCTGGGGATGATGTGAACTTTAGTCTAAGAAAATAACATTTAAAAGCTCTGCCGACCTTACTGTTCAAAATGGAAGCCTATACAAAGCCTATTCACCATGTTCCAGACACCAGTAGATAACCCAGCTGCCTTCTAGATGGAATTCAGTGCATTTTACCCTGTCATGCCATCTTGAATGAAAGACCTTCCCTCAGGAAGGGCATCATGTCTGAATCTCAGAAGAGATGCTATATTTCTCTCGGCATGACTTTTGGCCATTGCTAAAAATCAATTCTCTCATGATTAAAATGGCCCCGAGATCTCTCTTTCAGTCCAGCTGCCACTATTAAATCATTGTCCCTCTGTGGGGAGTACTAATGCCTCTAACATCAGTAAAGTCATCCATAACTACAGTGGTGGGATGTCAAAAATTTTACTACCCCACCGTGATGTCATTACAGTGTGGGCGGAGCTAACATCATGATGTGGGCAGGGCCAAAGAAAAAATATATAAAATAAAATAAAAATAAGCGTGCACACGCACACGCACACACCTCAACCCACCCGCCCACCCATAGTACCACTATACCACTATACTGTATATCAATATAGGTAAAGGTATTAAATACACATTAAAATAAACATAGACACACCACATCCAAAGGTGAGTCACTTACCCTGGGGAGCTTCAGGCTATAGGGAGCTTCAGGCTAGCAGCTTCTCTTCCTCCTCCCCTCTTGGGAGGACAGCAAGGAGGCCGTGCATACGTGCCAAGCACTGTAGGCGTGCATGCACACCAAGTGCTTGGCGCACATGCACAGTGGGGGAACCAGTGAAAAAGTAAGCCCCGAAGGTGGTTCCCCCCAAAAGCTGCTACCAGTTCTCTGTGACACTGGGAAAAGTTACTACCGGTTCTGGCGGACTGGTGAGAACCTGTTACATCCCATCACTGCATAACTACCACCACCACCTCGTCCCCCTCTTCTATTGTGACTCAGCCACTCAGGTCTTCAAAACCTCAAATGAATTGGCTCAAAAATCGCTTAGAAATGGGCCGCTATGTGTGAACAGGACCAGCAGATGGCGGGTTTGCTCTTGTAGTTTCAAGGGACACTTTTGAGCATTTCAGGAGCATAGTGTCCTAACAGCCTTGGCTGTGGGAAGGCCCTTCAGCTGCAGTGCAGGCAGTTTCTCTCATGATATATTCATCTCTTATTCATCTTTGTCAGGCATTTACTTATATAATGAGCACTGACCAGGCAGTGCACAAGCCGTTTGTCACAGTAGGTGGGGCTCACAGTAAAGAGAGGATGCTGAGGTAAATAAATGCAACCACTTTCCTCTACCTCAACTCTTGCAAAATATGTAGGCGGAAGTCTTCCTGAGGTACGAATGTGCAAGCTGGGAGCTAGACTTGCATTTTAACGTGCACTAGTTTCTCCCTCAGGAAATGGCTGCTTCAAATTCAGGGCTTTCTGTGGAAAACTTCCTTTGCTACTAGTGACGCTGTCATGACACGAATCGATTTCTCTGTGAGCCCAAGAAACTTCCTTCTATGCCAAGGGCATTTTATTGTTTTAGAGGTGCCAATCTCTAGCTTGTGGGCCTGGTTCCTCCTGCCATGTTTCATCACGATTTTTGACATTAACATTCCAGTCCTATATATGGGAAAGATACTTAAAGGTAAAGGTCGCCCTTCCTAGAAAGTCAATCGTATCCAACTCTAGGTTTCATTGCTCATTTGTGTTTACACCCAAAGAGCCAGTGCAGATGTTTCAGTGGACATAGGCATGCCTAGACACTGGGGTGCACGGAACACTGTTTACTTTCCCACCAAACTGGTACCTATTTATCTACAGTAAAACCTTGCATAAAGAGCGCCTCGCTTAGAGAGTAACTTGCTTAAAGAACAGAATTTTCCCCTAATGGTCACCTCACTTAACAACTAAAACCAACCAAAAACTCACTTAACAAATAAATCGGGGTTCCAAATCCCCCCACCAGTAGTCACAATTGGTCACTTACAATGGTGTTTCACTTAAAGAGCAAACTCGCTTAAAGAGCAATCCTGTGAAATGCACTATGCTCTTTAAGTGAGGTACCACTGTACTTGCAATGTCTTGCTTTCGAATAGCTAGGTTGGCAGAAGCTGGGACAGAGACGGGAACTTAGTCTGTCGTGCAGTACTTGGGTCTCGAACTGCTGACCTGCCAACCTTCCAGTCTTCAAGTTCAGCATCGTAACCATTTGAGTCACCGCAGTCCCAGGAAAGATACTTAGCCAAGTACAATTTTCTTCTGGGTAGACAAAGCTTACTACAGTACAGTTCAGCTGGCTTTACTCCTGTAACATCTCTCTCTGTATACTTTAGAACAATTAGACCATTTGTGTTATTTTATTCTACAAGTCTGGAGCCTTTTTATGGGTTTGAAAACTACTTTTCAGGTCACATCTCAGGGACAAGTTATAGGCAAAATTGGGACCATCTCACAGATTGCTTCTTTGTTGCTCAGCCTGAAAGCCAAAATTGCTTCTCTGGGTGGGAAGATGACTGGTATTGTTGCTACAAAAGGAATGGAAAGGTGATGCAGATGTACCTTTTTTCTTCTCAGTTGTACTTCTTTTCTACTCAGTTTCCTATCAGCTGTTCTGTATCTGATCTTAGGAACCTTTTCATTGTTTACAGTTGGGAAAAGGAGACTGTAAATTTTAGTTCTAGTTGAAGGAACGGTTTTGTCTGCAACACACAGACGGTTTTGAAAGAGTTATTACCTGCTTTGAGAAACTAAAGCACATCCAAATAGCTATGTATTAATTATGAGTGGACATATGTTTCTCAGAACAAAACCCTCTACCCACACCTGGCATAACTGATGATGGTGATATTATTTAATGCTAATCACCTTTGGGCAATCTTCCTTTTTTTAAAAAGCAAAACTTTAAAAATCCTATCAAAAGACAAAAATGTTGTGACACCTTAAAGACTAACTGCTGTATTTTAATGTTAGGTTTCATGAATCACGTCCACTTTGCCCAAAGAGTGAGACTTCATGGCATCACTCTGGCACAGCCTTGGCAGTGCAGCAAAATATAAAAACAGCCAAGGCAATTGACAATATTGTGCTTAAAGAACATTTCCCTCTTGGTGAGAAAAGGAGTTGAAAACAACACATTCCATGAGCCAAATGCAACCCTCTTTGGCTCCCCTGAAACTGGTATCATCAAAATTTGATTGGAAATCCAAACTCTGCAGCAAATAGCTAAAAGCCATTAAAACAAATATAAAAATGCTTTCTCTAAAGGAGTTTTTATTGTTTGTCCCCTTCTTACAGGAGAGCCAAGTCACTTTATTTTGCTTATTAGAGAACTGAAGGCAGTGACTCAGAAGAGATGTTAGCTGAGATGCCACTGCAGGAATCAAACACTGACATTGCTGTGGAGCCTACTTTAGATCTTTGCACGAACAGTAAATGACCAGATTCATTGCATCTATGTTTTCACAGTGTGTGTTGCTGTATTTGCAGAATGCTGGAGATCATGGCTTGGAAGATTTGGGGACAATTTGCTTTATTACTTGGGCATGCCTTGAGTCAAACTTGGACAGTGAGTTAAAATAAGTAGCTCTAACTCTAGCAGTGTATTAGCTATCTGGTTGGGTTGTTTCAAGTTTGTGAAAGATTGGGTAGGGTGCCTAGTCAAGTACTCTGCTGAGCCCTTATTATTCCTGAACAGTTAAAGGAGCCAGAGCAGGACTGACCATGTGGTCAAGAGCAGCAATGAATATCTTCTTGAGATGGTCGTCATCCAAGTATGGTATACATGTCCAAGTATGGTATCTCTCCCCCCCCCCCCGGGAATCATTCAGGAAAAATGCCACTGGTATGAATTTGTTTGAGGTGGATTCCAGCTTGCCATGAAGTGACCCACACTGATCACGGAGCCATCTCCTGCAGTATGTAGGAAATAAGACATGCAGGATTTAACACCAGGACTGTGATGGACTGCCACAGCCTTGAGGATATTATTAAGGTGTGCCTTTACAGCCAGTCCATCTGGCATGACCTCTTCTGCTTCCACAACCATTGGGAGTCAGAATGGTGAAATGTTGAGTCGCTGGCTGTACAGTCTACTCTATTATCATAGCAGGCCAGATAGAAGGAATTAAAATTGTCCTTCCTTTATTTAAGAAAATCTGCCTTGACTCAACAGATTTGGGAAACCATAGGCCAGTTGCATATATCCTTGTTGGAATATAACCCTGAATCATCCTTACCTACCGGTATATCTGGGATTAAATGGTAAGGCAATAAGACTTTATTCAATTGCCTAACATTCTGTTGTGTAACTCTACATGCAGAGTGATGATGGCATCATCATCATCAGCAGCAGCAAATCGCCACTACTAAAGGCAATTTCAGAATGCACACAACTTGTACTTAGTAGCGTGATGAAATCTTATGGACTCTGATGTTGCCAAGGGAAGGCTTTGATCGTTGGTAATTTCCTACTGGCATGGACTTGAACAACAGGATCCCAGCTGTTCTCTGAGGGGATTTCAGTACCACTTTCCATGGGAACCTTCTGGACTGCCTGACAGGGATGGACCTTGGAAGCACTCTATTGCCTGAATGCCAGAAAGTACAGTATTATTAAAGAAGTGCAGTTCTGTATGTCAACTTCTTGTCTGTGTCTTTTATCCTGTCTGCTACAATATTTAACATCTGTATAAAGTACTGAGGGATATAATGTGGTCATTTTCAGTGAAATGTCATTAATTATGCTATAATTGTACAGTTCTTTGTCACCCGATTCCAAGGAAGTGGTTGGCACCTGTGAACTTTGTTGAATGAGTGGGCTAGAATTTGAGGCTGAACCCACTAGGATTAAGTGTAGGTAACACTCAGGCCCTGTCGTTCACCAGAAAGTCCAACTCAAAGACAAGACATTTCTTGTCTTATGGAAGAGGTTATACTGCAAATCCTTTGAAGAGTTCCTTGGTTCTGCATTGTCTGTGGATCTTCAGGTGGTAATAGTGGCAAAGAGGGATAGTATAATAGCATTTGTTAATCCCTAACTCCTAAATTCTCAAGATAATCACTCTTCCACTGAATTTTAAGGGGAAAAAATTATACTTCTCCTGATCATTCCCAACCAGCAAGGGAAGAGTATATTTTGCTGAAACCATAAACAATAGCTGCAAAGTAAACAATTGACATTGTTGCTGCAGTTGTAGAATTGTGGCAAATTAAACACTTCTTGATTGTTTGGGGACAGCTGGGGGCAATATAATTTTTTTCTTGCTCCTGAGATGATTGCTGTACTGCTGCAGCAATCATCTACCGAGATTAAGGGGAAAAATAATTTGCCGACATCAAAAACCAGCTTGTCAGCCGATGAATGATGCTGGATGTTTACATTGGAAGGAGCTCTGATTGCATCTTCCCTCTCTTTCATCTGATTCCCAGTGCCTACATATGCTGGGAAAAGGATTAAAGAGAGCACTGCTCAAAGGGGGGTACTTCGAGGTACGTTAATCCACTCCAGCATCCAATAGGAATAAATGCTGGAAGAAAAAACAGACCAACTGACTACAAAAATGTCCAGAACAGGATATGGAAAAAATGTAGATAACCCCATAGTCCCAGAGCAGTTAGTCATTTTAACACCTCTAGAAAGTGGCTCGGTCTCCTATTCACCCTACTCTGAGACATGGATGTAAGTCCATCCATTCTTCTTTTGTGTCCCAATCAAACCCTGCACTGGCAAAATGAAGCCACTTTCTTTGCTTTATAGTTGCTCAAACCCAAGTCCTCATCGGTGCGTTTCTCTGGCAGCAATCGGCTGACCAGTAAAATAGCCGGATTCTGTGTCTCGCCACATTCACACCATGTGTTGTTGTCCCCCACTTGAGCACGTTGGTCTTGCATTTAGGGACACCAACCTTCAGCCTATTCAGGGTCCTCCAAGTGATGTGGTGTGTGTGTGTGTGTTGAGTTCCTCAGCTATATCCTCCTCTAATGATGTTCCTTGCCCACTGAGCTTCTTCCTCCATCTTCTAATTTGGTTTTCCTCTTGTGTACCCTCAAGAATGTTTGTTTTTGCCATAAAGCTATTCCTGGATCTGAGTTGGCGGACTTGAGGCTCATATCCGTTCAGAGGGTGTCAAGGGTCATTCTCTTGCTTAGTTCTCTCAGCGTCCGCTGCTACTTCTCTCCTGATCTTAGGTGGAATGATAGCAACAAGAGGGTATATTTTTTCAACTGGTGCAGGTTTGAAGCATCCTGTCTCTATATGAATGGTTTCATTAAGAGCAATGTCAACTTGTTTTGTGTGTGGGTGCGTTCCATATTAGAGCAACATACTCTGCTGCAGAGATGCTCGGAGCCAAAGCTGATGTGCACAGCATGGATAGTTGAGTTACCCATTTATAGTTTGTAGTTGCCCAAACCCAAGTCCTCATTGGTGCATGTCTCTTGCCCCTCCTTTTATACGTTTATAGTTTGTGAGTTCATCAACTATGTTGTTCTTTGTACTAACCCATACATGAAAAAATGTGTCCTCCCATGCATATGCCTTTAAAAAAAAAAAAAGAGAGAGAGAGAAACAAACAGTTGGGAGGTGTTGCAATTAATTTTGTTTTCCTAACACCCACCAACTGATTCACCTCTAGATTGTGGTGTCCTCTAGATTTTTGTTGTTGTTGTTCAGTTGCACAGTCGATTCCGACCCTCTGCGACCCCATGGACCACCGCCCGCCAGGTACTCCTGTCCTCCACCATCCTCCTCAACTCGCTCAGCTCCGTGCCCATTGTGTCCACAATACCATCTAGCCATATCATTCTAGGGCGCCCCCTTCCTCTTTTGCACTCGACCTTTCCAAACATCAAGGCTTTCTCAAGTGAATCCTCTCTTCTCATTTGATGTCCAAAGTACCTTAGCTTCATCTTCACCATTTGCCCTTCCAAGGAGCAGTCAGGGTTGATTTCTTGTAAGATTTTGGAACTGTGGGGAAAAGCCCCCAGTTATTTCATTCTAGTAATATCCCTGGTCAATCTGATATGGCAACAGTTAACCATGATTAAGTTACATTACACCTAAGACTATTGCAATGTGCTCTACACAGGCCACATTTGAAGAGCATCTTAACACTTCAGTTAAAAAAAACAGGCGGCAACTGATCTGCTAACATGATCTATCAACACTGAAAGATCTGTACTGGTCACCAATTGGTTTCTGAGTTTATTTCAAAGTGCTGTCTTAAAACTACTAAATCTCTAAAAAGTTTGGCCCTGGACTATCTTAGGAACTGTTCTTCTCAGTTCGAACCTGCACAGTCACTTAAGATTAGGAGGTGCCCTTTTGAAGGGAAACTCATCTGCAGAGTTCTGCTTGTTAAGGACAGGGGAAAGAAAGGGCCTTATCCTGTAATGCTCCTGAGCAGGTGCATTCAGTAAAGGTCACCACACATTATTCTAAACTCAGCTTTAAAATTAATTTCTATAATGTGTAATATTGCTTTTAAAAAAATATTTGTATATGAGGCTTACTTTTGATCTTTTTTTCTCCTTGTATCAGTTTTGTGAGTTTCAAAAAGGCTGCAGATTAAATAAAGTAAGTAAAAATGACAAAAAAGAGAGGGTGTTTTTTTTGTCAATAGCTTCTCAAAAAACATAGGTAATTATTCCAAGTCACCTACGGAGGCATTGAAAAAGTGAAAAAATGATATCATGTTAATTACTACAAGGCAGAGTGAGCTCCTGTCATCTGTCCCAGCTCATGCCATTCTAGCCGTTTGAAAGAAATTGCAAGTAGGTAAATAGGTACCGCTTTGGCAGGAAAGGTAAGTGTTCCATGCACTCTGGTGTCCAGCCATGCCTGCCACTGACCATGGAAATGTCTGCTGACACAGATAGCGCTGATTCTTTGGCTGTAAATGGAGATGAGCACTGAACCCTAGAGTTGGATACGACTGGCCTTTGAACAAGGAAGACCTTTACCATTATTGATCTCTGCTTCTCTGAACAGAACAGGGACCTCCTGTGTATCAGGTATGAGCAGAAGTCAAGCTTGGGCAGGTGTATGTTTTTAAAAAAAATCTAAAATCCAAGAAACCACCAGTTAGATGCTGGTGTCAAAGAGAAGCATGAACCATATACAGTATTTAAGTTAAAGAATACTGACCCCAAAATTGGTTTGGAGAACCTCAGTGTTTTCACGCAGAATTCCCCAAATTATCCACTTTTTCATCATTTCAGCAGGATAGTTGAAGGGGGAAATCGTTCTTTGTTGCTGTTGTTACACAAGGCATCAATAGATTTTGACCTACTTTTTGACCACTTGATTGTATCGTCTTTTGAGTGTGTTCAATAGGGAAGGCATAGAAAACAAACAATCCAGAAAATAAAGAAATCTAGCTGCAAATTCCAATGGTAGGAGTGACCACACTGAAAACCTAAAACTGTGATGGCGAACCTTGGCACCAGATGTTCTTGGACTTCAATTCCCAGAAGCCCAAGCCCTCTGTGAATCCACACAAATGGGTTTACTGCGATTCATCTGGCCCATGCTCTATGAGCACGTTTTAGTTCCACTTCCGGGAGCGATGAGGGCAGCGTGGGACTGATAAATCGCAGTAAACCTATTCATGTGGATTCACGAGGGTTTGGGACTCTGGGAAATGAAGTCCAAGAACACCTGGAGTGCCAAGGTTCGATATCACGGACCTAAACTAATCCAAGTCATCAGAAGTAACCTACTGTATTCTAACAGAAAAGAAAAGCAATCTGCAGAGTTGTTTTCAAAGGTTCACATCAGTTTTTTTGACTGCCGAGGAAACTGCACTGCTGTCAAGGAAACACTGTGTGGCTGCAGAAGGGAGTGTGAATGTTCAAGTTTAGACGAAGCGTTTTGTCTTGTTTTGTGTACTGAAGCTGTCCCCTAGAGCATAGGATCAACACAGGTCACAAGACTGACAATACTGCTAGGCGAGCTGTCAATTCTTCACAAGATATCTTGCTGCCCCACATGCTCTTCTCATTAAAAGGAGAGCCCACTTGTGTCTCGCAGCTTGGAAACCTTTAATAGCACTTCCTTAGCCTTCCTTGCACGCCCTTCAAACAAAACTTCCCATTCTTGTTCCCTGTCCAACAACTCTACACACCAAAGCATGTCTAACTGCTAGACTCACTCCCCTGTGGTGCCTATTCTTGTTATTTTTGCCTTCTGAAACTTAACACCAGCCCGTGTGGTCCTGAAGGGTAGTGGCTGGGTGGGGGTTCAGTTTTTGGAGGGAAACAGACGGTATTAGCATGACAAAGCCCCAGATAAAAGCAGATATTTCTGAGGTGGGGACCCAAAGGCAAGTCTGTCAACTGCAACACAAAAATTCATTAAACCGCAGACAGAACTAGTTTATAGATATATAAAGGACACGGTCATCTTGCTGGCAGAGAATGACTTTTCCGCACAGAAGGCCAGCTTGCTTTCTGGAGAAGGCCTGAAAAGGGCAACTCTGCTCGATGGAGAGCTGCCAACAATTTGCTTTGGGTAATTGACTCACCTTATGAGAACAGAGTTATTCTCTTTATAGAAGGGTGAACAATTCATAAACAGCGTAAGCGCACACAGAAAGATGAGTTGGGGAAATAAACTTTATTACCCTGCCTTTTCTCCAAACAGTCAGAAAGAGAGTTTGCTAGGGGCTGGATTCCCTAAAATGTGTTACCGGATCAATATGCATAACTCTTTAAGCAGCATATTTTAACACATCCTGAAAGAGAGGAACGCAGTAGAGGAGAATCACCAATGATATAGCTGCACTACAGGGATGGAAGTCCTACTGCCAAGCCCATATGGAATTGTTTTTAAAACAAGACCCTTCGAAGATCATTGGTTGGCAGGTAAGTGAAACCTGAACAGTTAACAGTGTGGTCCTATGCATATTTCCTCAGGATTAAGTCCCGCTGTGCTCAGTGAAGCTTACTCCTATGTAAAGGGTACACCAAACAATACTCTGAATTATTACTTTGAAAGTTGAAAGCCAATTTCTGTAGATAATAAAACTCCACAAAGCATACCCAGAGTAGCTTCAAGCATCTATTTCCAAATGAACCATATAACAATTACTGTGCAAGACAGAGCTTCACAAAGATGGTTCAGCAGGACTTTCTGTGCCTCAGAGGTATCACAGACTCTAAACTGGCCTATGGTCTATACCAGGGGTGACTAAACTTTTTGGTCTGCAGGCTGGTCACATGGTTCAGGGGGCCGCTCAATACGGCCTGGGAGCCGGAGCTGGCCCCTGACACATGTCCGTACGGGCATGTTTTACTTCCGCTTCAGGGAGTGACGATGGCTTTGTTGGCTGGATGAATTGGCGTCAGGGCCAGCTCTGGCTCCCAGGCCGTAGTTTGGGCACCCCTGGGCTATAGAGTGCAGAAGATTGATTCTCCCTCTATTACTAGTAGGGGACTATGGAGATACTGTATATAAGTCACTGGAATATGGGTTTTGCTATGCATTAAAAGAACCCCTTGGCTAGTTTTTTTTTCTGCAGTCATAAATGGTATCTGGATTTAAAGAAAAACACATTTTCTTTCAAGCAAGTGTATTGTTTTCTCCAGTATCACTTTTTGGCAATAACTTACTCAAGGACCAGCAAGCATTTAATACAAGCACAGCTCTTTAGCTAAATTTTATGGCCTTGTTGATTATTACAGGAGAAAGATATAAATATATTTCCATATATCTCTTGTTTACAGTAGAGAGGAAGCAGCTCTGTTAAGAATGACAGTCTCAGACCCAGAGCTCTAGTTCAGGAATCCAGCTATACATAGCCTCCCAGGGGGGGGGGGGGATAATACATGCTTAAGAAAGACAGGTGAAGAAAACACAGGCCATTTAAAAATCTCTTAGTGCTATGAATTCATAGAATGAAATGTAAGAAAGTCCTTCAGATCTGTACAAGGGCTAGTTTTCTGAGGATCCTTATATTTAAAAGTACAGTCATACCTCACATAACGAGTTTAATGCGTTCTGCAAGGCTGCTCGCTATGCAAAAAAATTGCTATGTGAGTCGGACTTTTCCCTATGGAAATTTTTTTCTCTATGAGAGTTTTCCCCATAGAAATGCTCGTTATGCAAATTTTTCCATAGGGAAAAGTCCAACTCACATAGTAAAAAATTCATTATGCAAGTCGGACCGCTTAGCAAAAAAACTTGCTCGTTATGCGAGTTTTTCACTAAGTGAAACATTCGTTATGCGAGGTTTGACTGTAATTCCAGCCAGTAGGAGGGCTTTTCACCCCTTCTGAAGCAGAAAAAAAATAGGAATTTTAGTTGACATGTCAAGAAACTCACCAGTGGTTTCAAAGTGCCCCCCTCCATATGACACCAAAATTTAATGGACCTATTGCCAGCAGATAAGTCAAACCTAGTTCAATTTACAAGCCCCCCCCCCCCCCCAACACATAGGAACATTGGCTTTTCTGGGGAATCATTATAAGATAGTACTGTATAATTATTTAAGCTTTAATGTGATAGAACAAATCACGATTCTCCTTAAGGGAAGTGGAAGTACAGATGAATGAATAAACAAACATCAGATTGCATGTATGAACCTGGGGTTCCATATAAGCAGTTGTGGGACAAAGTCAAGAACGCTTAGTCCGCTTTTTAAAGGTTAAAAAGCCCAGCTATAAACAATTGTTCCACTCTTGAATGTTTACGCTTTTCTCCAAGAAAAGGTGGCAATGTGTGCAGGCACAAACCTGATATCTTGTCACACTCACCATCACCCACCGATGTGAAACTCACAGACAACTTAATAACATAACAGACATTTTTTCATTTCTTGTGTTCAGGTGTCAAGTTTTGTTTCTCACTTGATCCTTTAAAAATATCAGGAGCAGAAGTGCGTAAAGGCTGAGTCCGTTCATGAGCATTGTCGTCCCAATAAAGCTCGAAATGCTGGCTTCTAGTGACACAAACAATATTCTTTGTAGTATCCATTCTCAGCTATTCACTCCCCACCCTGGAGATGAAGAATCAGTTGCAATAGTCAAAGGTCATTATTCTGATGATTTGCACTCCTCTGCTTGTTAAAAAAATTAAAAATTGAAGAGAGATTGGGAAGGTTGTATGTTTAGGTATGAGAGCAAACATATATATAAGGAAGAGTTGTTAAGACAAGATCCAATTGCAGAATACACTCCAGCGCCTGATTAGGTGTTTTAAAGGGATGCTTGAGTTGTTCAGCAGTCTTTGCCTTCCATGGTTGGTTCTTCAGTGAAAAGCAGACATTCCCTTGGGCCAGCCTTTCACTCCTGGAACATTTAACAGGACGGCGACGGATCAAGTGGGGATCGAAGTCATAAATCCTCATCTGTGTGTTGCGGCCAAGCTGTTTGGTTTGGCTTGAGGTTATTGTTTGGGCATAGCAAAATCCCAAGCAGTCTCCTGTGCGCATTTCCACATGGCTCTCATAAGCCGCGTAAACCCCATGTCTTTGGGCTTTTCCAAGCCTCTCATAAGCCTCTGCTTCATAATGGCCACAAACTCTTTGTTGCTCAACTCGCCATTGCCTGATGGAAAAAGGGAGAAAAATAAATAAGCAGTTGGGGGGAGAAAGGAAGGGGGGCAATAAAATGCTCCCTGAAACTTCATAAAGCAGCTGCCAAAGAAAACTAACAGTAGAATTATCTCAGGGCTTACTTATATTAATACCGTGCTAAATTATCTCACTTAAATATTATTTCTATGTATTCCATACCTGTTATCTATCTATCTATCTATCTATCTATCTATCTATCTATCTATCTATCTATCTATCTATCTATCTATCTATCTGTCTGTCTATCTATCTATCTATCTGTCTGTCTGTCTATTGCATTTATATACCCCCCATTCTCCATTTTCTAACTCCTTAGAAACAAATCCAATTTCTGACTGGGCTGAACCTTTAGGTAACTTAAGCTACCTATATGTCCATCTTTACTGTGCAATACAAAGTGATTTATTACTCTGCAATACTCAGAAAGCTACAGATATGAGTAATTTACACCTTTTCCTTCAGGTAACATATCCATTCTGAATATTGGCTATCACCATGGCGATAGTCTTCCTGTTCTTAACTCCTCGGAACAATTATTCCGAGGACATGCCACACAAGTCTCTCAGGTTCTTCAGCCATGAAGTCAGTCTAGCAATTACACCTAGCAATTCCATTATTCAGACCTACCCTGAAACTTAGACTGGAAGGCAGAACGGGAAGAATGAGTATCAAAAAGTCTATTAAACTAGAAGTTTCATGATCTTTCCCCAGCAGCTGTGACACAGTTGGTGTCACCTCAGCATAGCTCTTAACTAGAATTAAGCCTGGAAACCTCATGTTTGAAAATGATTTTCTCCTTCATACATATATAATACACTGTTTAAAGACAGCATGCTGAGAGAAACAGTTGCACATCTCTTTGATAGCCCATTACTTTTTCCAAATTACACTTCCCATACTTTTATCCAATCGCAGACATATATTTACTTGCTCTGCTGAATCTGTAAACCAGGCGGGACTCTTCCATCTTAGCTAGAAATAAACCAGGATGGGTGACCATCATGCATTCTTTGAGGCAGCTTTCTTATATATGCACTGAAGTACGAATCCACGCATTTCCTAGGGCAGGCGTTCCCAACCTAAGGCCCGTGGGCCAGATCCAGCCCATGGTGCCGTTTCATGTGGCTCCCCACCCCTCCAAGGGCATCTGAGAAGCAAAATGGCCACTGCTTTGAAGCTGTTGGGACAAAAAGGCAGCCTCCCTCTGCAGGCAGGGCAAAATGGCCATACGGCCCTCAAAGCTGACTGAGAGAGTGTGACCTGGCCCCCGGCTTCAAAAGTTGGAAACTCCTGTCCTAGGGAAAGATGAAAATTCTTCCCCTTGCTGTTTCTACTCCTGTCCTCTTTGGTAATATTAACTGATCTGTATAGTGCCAGCCCAATCTCTCTTATGGCCGGAAGTGAGAAGAGCGGTCCTGTTACTACATGCTGCCCTCTTACACAGTCACTGGGAAGGAGGAGAAGGAAGAGGGCGGGGATGCTGCCCTTTGTCCAACCCCTATCTTCTTGCATACCCACATTGCTCCTTGGTCATTTTTCTATGTGAACAATAACCACTAAGCCACTGCAGTCTCTCCTTCACTTAGTGCAAACAGGCTAAAGAGAGTGACAGTGAACATAAACTTTAAAAGATGAGCCCCAAGAGTCTGAATGAAAGGCAACTTGTCATAGAAAAATCTTTGGTTTCTCCCCTGAAATGGCAATCTTCTCACCTGCACAAATGTATTCGATGGCAGCATGGGCTCTTGGCAAGCTGAAAAACTAGAATCTATAGGAGAGCTTTCAAATGAAGAAAGGGTCACTCAACAATGGCAACAGCTGATTCTAATGTAATTTGGGAAACATGAATGAACAAAAGTTCCTGCAGGAGGGATACCACTGGCACGGAAGTAATTTAATATGAGGCAGAAGCAATACCAGTTCAACAATCCCCAAGGATGGGAAAGTGTTCCTTGCTTAAAGTTTTAATTGATTATTTTGATGGAGGAAGATAGGGTAGAAAATATTGAAAGGGAGAAGGGAAATGTTACTAACAAGATAGATACTGGGGGCTCTAGTCCTGCAGGACTTAAGTGGAGCAGCTGCAAATCCTGACAATAGGTCAAAAAAAAAAAAAAAAAAAACCACGATGGAAGAAAATTCAGAGACAATTTGGCAAAGAACAGCCACCAAAGAGCTCTTCAGCGTTGCCTTTCAAATAGTAAGAGAGCAGCATCTTGTTAAAGTTCCCTGGCACACTTTACTCTCTCTCCCAAAGCAGTTTCAACCTAATGCATTTATTCTTGTGAATAGGAAAACTGGTTGTTGCCTGCATCACTCTGCTTCATACTACAGGGGTGCCAACACTGCTTATGTTGTATAGCAGGGGTTCCCAGGCCTGCAGGCCTTAGGATGGGAGCCCCTGTTGTAAAGGATGATCCTCACATAATGGTCTTATGGCTAGACTATTTTATACACACAACAGAATAATTCCTAGATCAGAGCATGGGCACTTTTTAAAAAAATATTGCAATTTACAGAATTGCTCAGCAGCACAATTGATTGAAAGGGTCTGGGAGCTTTAATTGTAGTCCCCAATAACCAACTTTCCCAAGCTCTGCTCTACAGTCACAACGCAAAGCAGCCAAAGAGTCACTCAAAATCTGTACTTTGCTGACCAAAGAGTGCAACTAACAGGCTGTCACCCTGGGAAGCTTACCAAGAAAACATGATGGCTATAACCACCAGATGTTACCAACAGCTGGCAATCCACTCTTTACAATGCAAGAGATTTTCACTTGGTCTACATTTTAAAAAATTAAAATGACTTATTTCCTAATTCCTAAGACAATATTCAGATCAAAACAATTATCCTTCAGAAAGTACACTTTTTTGAATTCTATGATGCATTTATCATCTGAAAAATTTGTATACAAAATGTATATACAGTTGTACCTTGCTTAAAGAGCATAATGTGTTCCACAGGATTGCTCTTTAGGCAAGTTTGCTCTTTAAGCGAAACACCATTGTAAGTGACTGACTGTGACTTTTGGTGGGGAGATTGTGAACCCTGATTTAGTTGTTAAGTGAGTTTTTAGTTGGTTTTAGTTGTTAAGCGAAGCGAACTTTGAGATAAAATTCTGCTCTTTAGGCGAGTTACTCTTTAAGTGAGACACTCTTTATGCGACATTTGACTGTATTAGGTAAAGTTGCTTAAAAATAAATATGAACTTTATTGCTCATCTATCTATCTATCTATCTATCTATCTATCTATCTATCTATCTATCTATCTATCTATCTATCTATCTATCTGTAGACTGACAGAGAAGAATTGATGCAAGACTAACAAGGAACTCACAAACACTTGATAAAGATAATTTTGTCCACCTCTTTATCATGGTATACTGTGTCAGCCATTATGTCTATTACAATTGACAGATGTATGCAAAGATGTACTGAATTATTTCACAAGATCAAAGGAAATCTCCCAAGACAGCTCTCTCACTTGATTGTAAAAGCCTGCTTTTGAATGTAAATGCAATGGGATAGAAATAAAATGCCTCTGTTGTCTTAAGTGGCTGACTCAATTTTAGTTCTCTCTGCCCATCTATACAAACATAGGCAGAATAAAATTATCAGTGCCTGACATTAAGTTAAGAATCAACCATCTCAGATGGCAAACTGAATCCCCTTTTGTATCTAAGAATCAGAAAAATTATGATGATTCGGATGTGGAAACCCCACCATCTTGCATGGCTGGAAATGCAAAGAAACCCGTAAGGTACAGAAAATCTGAATACAGAATCTTAGAAGGAGAAAAAAAGTATTGGGACTATTCGGATTATTGTGCTGCCTGTTGGCTGCTGCACTGGCATCACAGAGAGACTCAGAAGCAGATGGGACATTAAAGGAAGAATGAAGCAGGCAGTAAAATGAGAAGCAAAAGCCTGAGCGGAAAAGGGGACAACAAGGGAAGGACCGCTTCACGAAACAGAGGAGCTAAGAGGCCTGGTGAAACAAACACATTTTAGGCCAGGGAAGATAAAAGATCCAGGGCCCTTGTTGGCTGGGGTATTATGAAAGCTGTAGTCCAAAAACTAACCTCCTCAAGTTCTGACTCTGTTACAAGCAGGCTGGAGTTTCTAGGTAAAGGTTTCCCTTATTCGAAAGCCAGTCATATTCGACTCTAGGGTTCAGTGTTCATCTCTGTTTATAGCCAAAGAGCCAGCACTGTTTGTGTCTGCAGACATTTCCATGGACATGTGGCAGGCATGACTAAACACTGGAGTGCACAGAATGCTGTTTACTTTCCCACCGAAATGGTACCTATTTATTTACTTGCAATTTCTTGCTTTTGAACTGCTAAGTTGGCAGGAGCTGGGAGAGAGACGGAAGCACATTCCATCGTCTCGAACTGTTGACCTGCCAACCTTCCAGTCATTAAGTTCAGTGTCTTTAGACACTGCAGTCAAGTTATATAGTTCACCACTAAATTACATTCTGTCGCAAGGAATAAATCCAACAACAATTCCATTCAAACGTCTTTCCCACTGTTTTGTCTGAAGCCAAGTCTTCTTTTAGGGTAGTCTCTCACTTTGAAACACTTGGGCTTCTTTTTGTCCGCTCCTGTCAATAGTCTATTAGCTGGTTGGATAGGGTTTAGGTATCTTGCTATGGAGGCAGAGCTTGGGAGTTTGATTCCCCACTTTGCTTCCTTTGAGCCATGGTGGTGCAGTGGTTAAGCTGCTGTACTGCAGCCAAAAGGATGTGAGTTTGATCTTGAACTGGGCTCAAGGTTGACTCAGCCGTCCATCCTTCTGAGGTCGGTAAAATGAGCCCCCAGCATGTTGGGGGCAAAATGCTAATTAACTTGTGAACTGCGCAGAGTGCACTAAGCAGTACAGGGTGGTATATAAATGGGATTGCTTTGCTTTTGAGAAGAGCCATTCTATGTGACCTTGGGCAAGCTGCATAATCACAGATCACCGCTAGAAGAAGGCAATGTTGAACCGCTTCTGTGTATTCACTAACTAGAAAACTCCAGGAAAGGCTGTCTTAAGTCAAAATTGACTTGACAGTGTGCAATGCATGTCAATCGTCCATCTTCCAAACATTAGATTTAATGGCTAAGACAGGAGAAAGTCCAGAATGATTTGGTTTGCCCATGAGTAAACTAAAGTATAGAAAATAGGCATGTTGGTTCAGATTCGAGTCAAATGGTATGTCAAAATTTGTACCAATTGTTTGGAATACTTAACTGTGGTGAGGTTACATATTTCTCCATAGGTGAAAACAGATGTTCTGTCTTTGTTTTTAGGTACCTCATAAATATGACATGAAATTATACAGTTTATGAAGATTGGAGCAGTCTGTCAGTACATTTTTTGAAAAAGGCATCCACCACTTGGCTGGAATAAAGACAACTGTTTAAACTCTGATTACAGCTGGGCAAGGACTGGCCTTTTCCTGACACACCACATGAAGCCAAAAGAGTTGAGCTTGGTCTCTGCTTTTATTCTCTTGGCAACTATTTTGGCTGAACAAAGTGTTCAGTTTTCACACCAAAATAATGGTAAAGATGGTTTCTGCTGTGTTTTTCTGGTAACATTTTCTGACTAATATTTATGACCTTGAAGAATACATCATATTGTAAACTCATCTTTTCACTTTGTTTTCTCGAAGAGGAATACCATATAGATGAAGGTGGTCTAAGGGCAATCTGAAGAAAAAAAAATTGTGTTGTTATTCCATTTTTTGATAACAAATTACAGGAACATCCTAACTGACCTTGAGCAAGAGATTTAAGAAAGGAATCAATGGCTCTTCACAGTCTATTATGAAGTATGTCAGTTCAGTGTATGAAGGTATAAGAACAGCACTATGTCTGCTTGGCAAAAACGGATTGCTTAGTATTCCAGTTTAGGCAATCATTTTCAGAAACTTAAAATGAGCAATCAGAAATCTCATGAGCTAAAAAGAACATAAAGACAGCCCTACAGAAAGAGATCATAATCAAGCAGAGAGAGGGTAAGCTACCTCAAGGAACAGAAACTATCACCATTAACAGACAGGTGCTAAGGCAGGCTAGCACTGTATCAACTATATGTGGAAACTATGACTAGAGTGGAAAACTGTTGTGTGCCATTAAAGTCAACAAAAGACAAAATAAAACCTATACCAGGAAAGACATCAAGAATAAGATATTAGATGTTTCATCAGAGGAAGAAGAGGTGCAATTGTTGCAGCTAACTATTAATTGCTATTCAGCTTGCTACCCTCTTCTACTTTTTCTTCTTCAAGTGCTGAATATTGGCTACCATCATGTCAATAGTCTTCCTGTTCTTAACTCCTCCGAACAGGACTCCTGAGGACATGCCACACCGGTTTCTCAGGTTCTTCAGCCACGAAATCTGTCTACATCCAGGTCTTCTCTTCCCAAGGATCTTCCTTTGCACAACGAGTTCGAGTATTCTATACTGTATGTTGTTCTTCATGATGTATGCCATTCCTCATGAGTAGAGATGCTACTCTCTAGATGTAAATATACCAGAAGCAAAAGACAATCCTGACAAGCAACACAGACACAATCTATTTCGGAAGCATTTGCATATGACTGCAGTAATGCAGACAAAAAAGGGTTAAAGGGGTCTGCAATCCAACAGTCTTGAGTGGATGTTCAGAGAAGCTGACATGATAAATTCAGACTATGCAAAAAGTAAGGAGTAAATGGATACACAAAGGAGGGAATTTCCTCATACATATATTGTGGAGGGGGTTTACTTTCTTTGCTCCTGTTTTAGGTACTCTAGGCAAAGGTTAGGGTGCTTCCACAGATGTTTCCTAGTTTTGGTGGATGAGAAAGGCTGAGAAAATTATTACCTTATATTAATCAAATCCATATAAATGGTTCATAAGGAAACTAAACATGATTAATAATTTACAAAGAACCCCCCCCCCCCAACTTAATTAAACACAAGGGCACAAAATATTCAGCACTTAATCCTTTTGGAACCAGATCTGAAATCAACACTTCTTGTATTGAAGAGGCAAGCTGCAGGAACTTAACTGGGCTATCTGCCCAAGACATTGAAGCAAAAGCTCGTGTTTGATGTTATTGCTGAACTAGGCATAAGTAATAATGAGTTCCAAGGAACTCCCTGACATAAGAGCCATAAAATATATATTAGTGCAATTAGTAAAGAATTCTGACCTTTAAGCATGTGCAGCCCAAGATAAGGCCACCCCCGCACAGCACATATAATCCTGTAAACTGGATATCGGCCAAAGGAGCGCCTTGTCCACGGCTGCCAATATTCCAGGTGACATTCCGACATCGGACTGCCAACAGACCTTTCCTTGAAGGGTGCTCAGCACATCAGTTACTACAGCCCAGGTGTGGTGCCTTTATACATGCTAATGACACATATCCCTGAAGCTTGGAACTTAATAATAATGAAGGAGGTGCTTGGTACTGCCTCCCAGATGAGAGCATTCTTCTTCTCTTCTTTACTTCCTCTTTTACCCCCTCTTGTGTCGAGGGAGATACAAGGTTCTTGCTATTGCACTTGTTTGTTCTTGTACTATTTCTTTGGTGTTGTCTCTCCACCTTCCTCTTGGTCTGCCTCGCGGTCTTCGCCCTTCTCCTCTTTCCACATACGCCTTGTATAGTATGAAATACCAAAAAGTTCTTTCAAAATGGGAAAGTCACTTTATTTCTTGTCTTTGTGTGTAGTTTAAGATTGGTTCAATTCCAATTATTACCCTTATAATCTCTTTCCTGATTTTGTCTCTTCTAGTTCTTTGTCCCTTTTGTTTATGTTTTGTTAAGAGTACAAGACACAAAATTGCCTGCAGGGTGACTTTTTACTCTGAGGGAAAACTAAATAAACTATGGAAACCAAAGAAAACATTGACTGTCTATCTGAGAAATCTGGTGTGTCAGATCTGGTGAGCAAGAAGTATGCTTTATTGAATTTTAAGGTACTCTGCTTTGTCTCTTTTGTACTGTTTTATATAAAAATCTTTTATGAGGATGATGTTTTTGTCTTTCTTGTTGTCAAACGTCAGCACCACACTTGTTCTCAAAGTGATCTCTATATATTATACCTATATTTACTGTTTTATATTCTTGTGGGCTCCTATACTTTGATAAGCACACTGTTAGGACTGCAGTGGTTAAGAAGCTCACCTTGTTAGCTGGAAGACTGGCAAGTTGAAAGTTTAAGACCCTGGTACTGCATGATGGACTGAGTGCCCATCTCTGTCCCAGTTCTTGGGGACATGAAAGGAGTCTCATTTAGGCATCTTCTGAGTGGAGTTTCTCCAGGAAAAATCCTTTCAACCCAGAATAATTTCTGACATTATTATTATTATTATTATTATTATTATTATTATTATTATTATTATTATTATTATTATTATTATTATTATTATTATTATTATTATTATTATAGTATCCGTTAAAGTCCTAGGTATTTGGTTTCTGGTTACAGAGTCAGAGTTTGTGAGTTCAATACCCTGTGGAACATCACAGAAGAGCCAGCCTATGTAGTCATGACCAAGCAATCTCAGTCTCAGGATTTGTTTTATAGCATGTACAGAGTGCTCAAACAATTTACATGAATAAAGGGGAGGGGACCCTTAAAAATGAAAGGAGTTTTTAATGCAACCTAGATGGTTGTCTAGGAGACAGCTGTCCTGCTATTCTACTAAGCAAGGTAAGGTTCATTTTTTTAAAAAGCAGACATGGCAGACTAGAGTGTCTTTCCCCCCATTTCTCATAGTTTACTATAAGTTGATATATAACAATGAATGATATATCACATCATAAAGAGTAAGGGAAAGAGAGATCTCACTACCTATAGTGGGCAAAAATAAATAGCAGCTAAGTAGTGAGTGGATCTGAGAGCCATAGATCCATAATGCTGAGCATGTGATAGAAAGCAAGATATCTAAACAATATGAGATCATACAAGAGGGACATATCAACAGGCCACATCAGACAGAAGGTAGAAGATGCAGCTTCAAGGCTAGACTGATCATACTGACACCATGTAGTGGTGGAAGCTTTGGCTTCTGTCTAGAAGTCAGCACAATATAATCAACAATGGAATAATAAGGCTGGGAAAGGTGGAAGGGCACAGAGAAAGAGGAAGACTCAAAGTGAGTTGGATTGACTCCTAAGGGAAGTGACAGTCTTGGGTTTACAAGAGCTGAGCAGGATTGATGAGGACAAGACCTTTTGGAGACTGGTCACTCATAGTGTCACTATAAATTGTAGGAAACATGACAGCACGTAAGAACGATGACAACAACAGTGCCTATACAACCTTCCAAGCAAGCAACCTCTCTGTACATGATCACAGGAGAAGAAGCACTTTCTTAATTATTTTTGTTCTGAATTGCACAATAGCAACATCTTTCAAACCCATTTTTTTGAGCTCGCAGAACTATGATTTCTCTTTGACTAAGAAGTAGGAAGCCAAGAATGGAACTGCTCAAGGAAAGTGTACATTTCCTATTTCCCCCCAGACAGTGCTTTTGTGAAACACCAAAAAAGAATGTTTGGTGAGTACAATCTGGAACAAAATACTAACACGATCCAATACTATCCTGAATATACTGGACACATGAAAACACCTATTTTTTTGAATGCTTATTATAAAAAGTGCAGACAGAATGAAATCCCTATACAATACTTCTGTATTATAACTGGGAAAAATTACTCAGCATGTTGAAAATTCTGTGTCAAATACTACATTAAAGGTAAAGGTCTCCCCTGCTTGAAAACCAGTTGTATCTGACTCTAGGGATACATCTCCATTTACAACTTATTTCCGTTTACAGCCAAAAACCAAGCACTATCTGTGTCTGTAGACATTTCCGTGGTAATGTAGGAGGAAGGACTAGACACCAGAGTGCAAAAAACATTGTTACCTTTCTCACCGAAGTATTGCCTATTTATCTATTTGCAATTTCTTGCTTTTGAACTGCTAGGTTGGCAGGAACTGGGGCAGAGACAGGAGCTCACTCCGTTGTGTAGCACTCAGGTCTCGAACTGCTGACCTGCCAAACTCCCAGTCATCAGGTTCAGCGTTTTAACCACTAAGCCACTGCAGCCCCTAAATACTACATTATGTGAGTCTAATTCTGTTCAGGCAAAAGACATTTCCTTGTCTCAGTTCTCTCCTCCAGCACTTTCAACATGTTCCTCAAATCTGCTCCAGGGTGTTTTGGAGAAGAGGGGAATTTGGTCCCTGGTGGAAAGACACCATGGATACAATCTGCTATTCTTAATTAAGTTTACAGTCCCACTTTCCCTCTCTGAGATTCAAGAGAGCACACATAGTTCTCTCCTGCTCATTCTCACCTCTACACAAGATACACTGATTGTATCTATTGTCTAAAGGCTACTTGGAAGCCTTATGGCAGCCAGTATATCTGAAGCTGGTTTGCTTTAGTCCAAGACTACACTATCATATGAAAGAAAGAGATTTTAAAAGGACTGTACTTACCATCACAGTCGAAAAGAGCAAACACAACATCACACACATGGTCTGACAACTCCACCTTTGCCACAGTCCTGGCTACTTGCTGCATAGTATCTGAAAGAAGGATAAGAATATACTACAAGTCAGATGGTGTTAGTTCAGAAGACTAAAGGACTCATCCTGTTCGTATAAACTGTGGTCAGCTGATAACCAAACATAATGGTGGCAAAATGTTCTATCTCAAAACTCACCTATCCCAACACTCGGAAAAAATATTAATCCTTATGTGACAAATACTTTTAACACTAAATGTACTTGGTAGTTGCAAGGGTAAATGGTGCCAATAGGTAAAGGTCAACCTTGGTTGAAAGTCAGTCGTATCCGACTCTAGGGTTCAGTGCTCATCTCTGTTTATAGCCAAAGAGCCAGCGCTGTCTGCGTCTACAGGTGTTTCCATGGACATGTAGAAGGCCTGACTAGACACCGGAGTGCATGGAACACTGTTTACCTTCCTACAAAAACGGTACCTATTTATCTATTTGCAATTTCTTGCTTTCAAACTGCTAGGTTGGCAGGAGCTGGGACAAAGACAGGTGCTCATTCGGTCCTCCAGCACTCAGGTCTTGAACTGCTGACCTTCCAGTCATCAAGTTCAGTGTCTTAACCACTAAGCCACCGCAGTCCCAGTGGTGCCAAACCCAACATGTAATTACTCATCTAATAGTGCTGCTGGAGGTGGTCATGCCAGACATAACTTTTCTGTTTGCTAACAGGCATTTCAGTATAGTCCACATGCACAGCAGCAGAGAAACAGGGAGAAAGATGGATGGGGACGGGTACAAGAGATGGGTTAAGTTTTAGAAACCTAGAAATTGGCAGGCAAAGATTGTTTTCTGTGTGCTCATCAGAGTATCAATGGCTTGGTTGCTACAAGGACAAAGCCAATGAAACAGTTCTGAAATGGGTGTGTCCTCATTGGGGGAAAAAGGAGGGAGGGAGGAAACATATTCCCTATACAACCTCAGTCTGCTTGCATGGAGATTGTGTCCTCTGATAAAAGGTGTATGGTTGAGAGCACATAACCATAACAATTACTCCAAGATGCATTTTCCACAAAAGATCTGGTGTTCACATAAAGACTGAACAACTTGCTGTAGCTAAATGCAGCTAATTGATAAGATTCAAAGTGCATCCTAGTCAAGTGTGCAACCAGGATGCACCCCAGTACCTCGTCAGTTAGCTGCAGCTAGTTAGCCATGTGTCCTGTTAAGCAAACCTTACATGAGCATCAATAGGAACCCAGTGGATATAATCCAGATAAGAAGAAAACTACATGTGAATGATGCTGAGAAACCCCATCCTGTGTTATATACTGGGGTATATATCTTCTCTGAAGATGAATCTCCTTTCCTCCCCCTCTTTAGAACTCTAGTCCTTGGTATGTGAGGAAATTTTGCCACACACATCCAAGAGGTAATTAAAAATGTAAAATTGTAAGTAAGGTCAATTCAATCCAATCCATAATAGGCCTGTAAAAGAGCAATAGAAGTAATCCCTGAAGGAAGAAACAGCCTTCATTATCTTATCTGCAATGTTCATGAAGAACAGTAGTAACTAGAAAGCCAAAAAGCTTAAAGATGGCTTATTAACATCACAAAGAAATTGGCCTGGGCTAATTGGAGTGTAATAAATGGGATACTGTAATGAATGCTGAGATTCACTGAAGCCTGCTCCCACACAGGCCTTAATGAAATATAGCTGGAGAAAACTATTTTAAATGGCCACAATGGCTGGAGGAGTCTGGATATTACAGTAAAAAAGTATTAACTTTTCCAATCATAGTAACCCAATCAGATCAGGCTTCTAAACCCCAAGGATAGGCTGCAAACAGAGGCATATAAGCACCACTGAACAAGGGGAAACCAAGGACTTGTCTTTAAACTTTTCACCTGACACAAGGACTGCCAATGCGCTCCCCTCAAACACGTGATGTTAATCACATGAAACATTCTAAGGTAGTTATGGGTATCTGCTGCAGCAAACATGGCAGTCTTGTGTCACCCTTGAAGATTACTTTGCTGGTCTTTGAGTTTCACAAGTCTCCTTGCTATTTTTAACCATGTGAGAAGACAGTGCTGGAACCGGCCTTATATTAGGTCACTGGTGGCGAACCTATGGCATGCATGCCAGAGGTGGCACTCAGAGCCCTCTCTGTGGGCACCTGTGCAGCCACCCCAGCACAGAGTTTGTCCCACCCCTCTGCCCAGCAGCCCAATGGGAGCATTTCTTCCCTGTCCACCAGCACAGAGCTTGCCCCACCCCTCTCCCCAGCAGCCCAATGGGAGTGTTTCCTTCCTCCCCTATTGCTATATTGGCACTTTGTGATAAATAAATGGGTTCTGGGTTGCAGTTTGGGCACTCGGTCTCTAAAAGGTTCGCCATCACTGTATTAGGTAAAGGTTGCTCTAGCTCAAAAACCAGTCATATCCAACTCTAGGGTTCAGTGCTCATCTCTGTTTATAGCCAATGAGCAAGTGCTGTCTGTGACTGCAGACATTTCCATGGACATGTGGCAGGAATGACTATAGACACTGAAGTGCACAGAATGCCGTTTACCTTCCCACCAAAGCGGTACCTACTTATCTACGTGCAATTTCTTGCTTTCAAACTGCTAGGTTGGCAGGAGCTGGGACAAAGATGGAAGATCACTCTGACGTGCAGCACTCAGGTCTTGAACTGCTGACCTGCCGACCTTTTAGTCATCAAGTTCAGCATCTTAACCACTAAGCCACTGCAGTCCCCTCAATAATATAAGAGCAGCCTTATATTAGGGCTGTTCTTAAATAGCAGATGTTCTTATACAGATGTCATCTGGGCCTTCTAGCAAGCCCATGGAGGTAACATTTCTCTCCTGAGATTACAGCCAGCAAAAGAAACTGCAGGGGGTCCATTCCTGCCTCACCTATTCCTTTCTGCATAAAATGGAGTGAATGAATTAGAGATGGATCCGTATTATAAAGATGATCAGACATTTGAAGAGATAGTTCCTTCTGCTTGTGATGTGGGAATGATTCGACCTAATCCCTCCCACCATTTCTTGCTGTGAGGGAACAGAGAGAATGGAATGAGAGGGAAGAAGAACAGCTCAACTTTACACCAAATGACCCTGTTTATGTATATAGAAAACAGGTTTATTCTTAGGAGCAGAGCTTGGAAATGTTGTTTGCTGGAATACAGCTCTCAGAATCACCATATTGGATTGTGATTCTTGGTGTGATGGCCCAGAAAAGAAATATTTTGGTGCTCTGGTTATTGACTATGCCGATGAAGCAGGATTTTTTTTGGCCTCTTTCATGGGACCAAAGTATAGCCAGCTATTCTATCTTGAGGATGAAAAAGAAAACCACAGGCAAATAAGAGCTAAACCAGAAGCTTCTAATCTGTTTTCTTTGGAAGCAGATAAAGAAGCAAAGGGTAGGAGGTTGTGGCAGAATCCAAGACCTGCCACTATATATTCCTGTCATTATTTGTAGGATCATCTGAATATGGCCATTGCCTTTCCAGGCAGAATTCCAGGGGCAACAAATTTATGGGGCGAGGCTACCAATTTTCACAGAGCAAGATTTCTTACATAAAAATTCAGCTAGCCAATCCCTACTGTGAATAGCAGGGAAAATCCAACCTTGGACTCAGTATTCAGTGTAGAGTCCACGCACTGGCAGAGGTCTCCGCGACGACATTCCACACATGCAAATGGACCTGACAAATCAAGTGCATTTGGATGTGATTTTTTTTAGCCATTTAGATATCATGTCACCCACTGGTTAGGTGGACCATGACGTGTGCCCTCTGCTTTCACCTTGCAGAAGGGATCCGACAGATGACGCTTTGCTGAGTTTTAGTCCTGGCCTAACATCATTGATAAGAGATGGGCAACACCACCTAGTTAGACTGCTTAAGCCCCTGCGCCCTGACAACGTTCTCACCTAGCGGGGAGACATTCATTAATTCTAAGCACAGTAAAACCTCTTATAACAAAATCAATCCATTCCATGAGGTTTATTGTACAGCGAAATTTTTGTTATACGAATTTCCCATAGGAATGCATTGAAAAATGAAACATCATTATGTGAAGCGCGATTTTCCATAGGAATGCATTGAAAATGGAAAAAACTGTTCTGAAAAATTTTCACTATATGAGGCATCATTTTCCTTCACTTTTCTTTTGCTGTACAGTTGTTGTTGTTTTTTGCTATTAGAGACCTTCATTATATGGGGCTTTACTGTATATTTATTAACTAAAGATTACATAGTGAATTAAAAACCCACCTATGATAAGTAATTTCTCATGACAGTAACCCCTTCTACTAGTACCGGTATATAACTTTAAAGAAATCCCTTAAATTTATTCAGAAATGCCTAGCAATTCCTATTCAGGACTTTCCCCACCTACACTCTGTTTCCCCCCTTCTCCTATGGCTGTCCTCATTAGACTTCTTCCACACACACCTACACTAAAAGAGGACACCAGGTTAGCAGCAATAATGCCCACCCCCAAACAGGTTTCTTCACAGTTAAAGACAGGGCTCTATAAGCACCAGCCACGACCTCATTCTTTGATTTCTTCTTGTTCAGTGATGCAAACCAGGCCAATTCTCTCCTTGAGCTTTAATGGCCTGAAAAATGGTTTCTCTCATTGGAAGGGACTTGCTGTTCAATATAATGGAACCCACTGAATTATCAAGAGAACCAACACTAACATTTACTTGAACAACACTGGAAAAACACACAAACACACTGGTGATTTAATTCCTGCCTTCTAGTTTAAGGTGAGCAACTCAATCACACTTCCACTCTTGCTAAATTCAGTGGCTAGACACTCATGAGTATAAACAGCTGCGGGTCCACAATCTATACACTAATATACTCAAGAGAGCTTCACTCCATGTGGCATTTTTGAATCCATCTTTAGGAACCCATAGAGAGGTAGCTCACTGGTAGTTGACATGCTGATGGAACTGAGCTTCAATTATTATGATCTTCAGTTTGGAAAATGATCACATGCTGGGTGATGAAAAAGACTGCCACCTAACACTCTGAAGAGTAGCTGTTTGTAAAAATAGACAATATTAGGCTAGATCAGTGATGGAGAACCTTGACACTCCAGATGTTCTTGAACTTCAATTCCCAGAAGCCCTGATCAGCAGGAGTGCTGAATGGGGGATCTGGTATTTGAGGCCCAAGAACACATGGACTGCCAAAGTTTGCCATCACTGGGATACATGGACACGCAGTCTGACTCAGTATAATGTTTAGCTATAACATTATGAGGTGGTATAAAGCAGGGATGAGCAAGAGTATGAAATAAATAAAAAGATCAAAAAGGATTCTTCAAAGGGAGCCATGGAGGCAACTGAGCCCTGAGCTGTTTTAGGAGGCAACGTTTATTCCCCAATCCAAAATCCCTTCTGAGCCCAGAACAGCTCAGGAACAAGGAGAAAAATACACCGGGTTTCTGGAATGTGCTCACCCCATTACAAGGCAAGACCAGATGTCCAATCAGTCTGATAAAACAGTTTCCTATAAGCATAGGCAGGATGACAGTGGATGGACATTTGGTTGGCTTGGTATAAGGCAACTATTCTCTTTATTCTCTAGCCCAGCCAGAGTCAATTTGGTGGCCTCCAGCTGTTTTGGACTACAACACCGAGAATCCAAGCCCGCTAGCTATGGGGGTTGGAACTGGTTGTAGATGTAGTCCAAATATCTGGTACATATCAGGTTGCCTATCCTTCCATTAGCTGAAGATCTCAGAGGCACTCATAGTTGAAAATTTACTTACTAAACTGTGATCTATTTATTTCTAATCCTGAGGGAAATTTAATGGCTTGAAGCATTTTCCTCTTAAGTCTGGTAAAACTGTGTATACAAGATCACAGGGGAAAAACTTCGTCTCTGCATTTTACAGACACTGTTTGCACTATAGGCTGATGTATTTCCTGAGCAATTTTGGTAGAAAATCTGGCTCAATTGGGCTAAATAATTCTGAATCATTCTTTTGTCAAGTGAATAGCAGAGAGACCTCATTTTGTGGAACCAATGCTTACGCAGAGGCACATGGCAAATTAGCTGCATTACTTGAGTTTTCATAGAGAAAACGAGTACGTACTATATTAGACATATTGTGGGGAAATGCCACATCCATTTACAGCTTGCCAGTATAATAAGCTATGAAAATTATAACGCGTGCACACCATGTATCTGAAAAACACCTTTCATCCACAATGGCTCTCTAGACATAAATTACAAATTACATTTGGGTAGATACAAGGCATTTGACTTAATAATGAACTGTAATTGACACTAATGGTTGCACCGGATGAAAGCAATCAGTCCAATAAACAGGATGGCCTCTTGCAAGACAACTTATCTGCACATGCCTCAAACATCCATGAATTACAATTAAAGCAAAGCAGCCAGTTTCTGTCTCTCCCCCAGCCCTATTTAATTTCTATAAGGGAGTCACAGCCAGTTAATCCCCAAATGCTTGGATTTATTGTCACAAAATGGTGAGTATTAGTCAAAATGCACCTTGCTATCTATGTTGGTAAGAGATGCCCAACAACAAAAGACAAAAGAAAAGAAAGGGTTGACGTTCTTTATGCTCTGATCCTCCTTCCCAAGTGCCTCAGGAATAGATTAGCAACACTAGACAATCTGTTGCTGTCCAGAAGCCTAATGAATCTAGGGCCCAAGATGACATAAAACAGATGGGATAGCCACACCTCTGCATAACCTTGATGATCTTCTATTCACAGCTAATAACCTGGAACTGAATTGCTAGCACTCCTTCTGGAATAGCTTTCAAACTAAATTTTTCGAAGTCTCCAATGCCGGGTATAGTCATATCTAACACAAGAATTTCAGGTCACTAACACACTATTTAAAGGCATATCAGAAAACAAAACAAAATAAGCAAAACAAAATAAAAATAAAATAAAAAACACTGTAGCACTTTAAAGACTAACTGCTTTATTTTTAATGTTAGCTTTCATGGATCAAGTCCACTTCTTCAGACAAAGAGTGAAACTTATAGGCACTCTTTCACTCTTTGTCTGAAGAAGTGTTCCTGAACCACGAAAGCTAACAATAAAAATAAAGCAGTTAGTCTTTAAAGTGCTACAGTGTTTTTTATTTTAATTTAATTTAATTTAATTTTGTTTTTTGATATGACTGAACCACAGACTAACATGGCTACTATTCCAAAAAACACTATTTAAAGCATATCAGAGAATAAACAAAACAAAACACATTATAGCAATTTGAAGACTAAATGTTAAATTTTAATGTTAGCTTTCGTGGATCAACCAACATTAGAATTAAACAAGTTGAAATCTAGAGGCAGGTTATGAGAAATTCAGTCACAGTGGAAAGATTCTGAATGTCTCTTATACTAGTAGAATCACAGTTTGTAAGGATAACAAAGCCCATTATTCCACTACCATAGGACTCGTTCCACCTTACAGAGACCTGCACCCATTCAGGAAGCCAACATAAAACCTTTTGCTGCTTCAGAGTACATGGGGTTTTGATCAGGGCTAGAGAAATCTATGATAGGTTTCAATCACTGGGTGTTTATGCTTACAAACCAGCCAGATCAGGTAGGGAATAGCAATGTAGATTAGATAGCAATATGTAGCATTGCCAATAAAGAAACAAAGAACTGGAATTCTCCCACCAGCTTATGCTCTATATCAGGGGTGGCCAACCTTTTTATGCCGCAAGCCTGACCACACCCCCAAACAGCTGAGTGGGCCAGACCACACACCCCGGAAGCAGAAGCATTTACGGCTGTCGTAAATGTGTCCACTTCCTTATTTATGACAGCTACGGGTGTGTTTGTGCATGCACAGGTGTGTTTTATGGCTGACGTAAATGTGCCTGCTTCCACTTCCTAGTGCGGCAGAGGCAGCAATGGGCTGAATGGAATGGCGACACGGGACGGGGCTGTCCCACAGGCCGTAGATTGGAAGCCCCTGCTCTATATGCAAAGTACAACTTCTTATGTAACAAGTCAGCTTTATTATATGAAAGAAAAAATAGATGAAAGTTCAGGATTACAAAAAAGTTATAAAATTAAAAAACAAAATTTTTACTCCCCCCCTTCCCTGGATAAAACAAGAAAGGCATATTTCCACTGTTCTACAAGTAGATAAATAGGTACCACTTCGGTGGGAAGGTAAAAAGGGTTCCATGAACTTCAGTGTCTAGTCATGCTGGCCATATGTCCATGGAAACATCTGCAAACTCAGATATCACTGGCACTTCAGCTATAAAACAGAGATGAGCACTGAACTCTAGAGTTAGATACGACTGGCTTTCGAGCAAGGGTGACCTTTACCTTATTGTTCTACTCACAAGCAAGCATAGGTAAATTCCTCTCTCCTCCTGCATTGAACATGCAACAATATAATAATGGTGTTTCTTCTCTAACATTCTAAGATAACCAAATCCATCTTTCATCCTTTATCCCTCTTTTTCCTCTCTGTCACCCAATAAGACTTCACATTCAATGCTCAACATCCCTACTTCTGTTCTCACAGTTCCAGCTTATTTTGAATTGTAATAGGACAGGAACCTCCACTTGGCTTGAAGGCCACATTGTAAGACTTTCGTCAGGAAGCAAAACAACAACACAGTAACCATTTTAAACTCATTAAAAATAAAGGCCCCTTTTCGTTTCATTACACAGTAATGCTTATAATATGCAAAGAAATACAGACATTGCTATGTTCAGATCCACACATCTTAAAGGTTTCTGCAGTTACAGCACTTTGCAAACCTTGATGTTCGCTTTGACACAAAAAGCAGAAAGCCACAAAGGCTAATAAAGCATTTAGCCTCAAGTGCAAGTTCCCTGCTTGTTAATGCTTCTGAGTACATGCCCCAAATTGGATCAGCTGAAATGCTAGCTTCAATTTGAGTGCCTCAAAGGAAACTCATTAGTGTAGGTTAGTTGAAAACATGGTATCTTTTAATTAATTATAAAAACCACTATATGGTTTGATAGCTTTTCTAAAGCTGCCCTAACAGGTGTGCTCAGAGAACATGGTGACCTAGTTCACAGGACATTATTTTATCTCCCCCACCCACCCACTTTTTGCAAAAACCCAATAACCAAAGCATAATTTATTTCCCTTTTTGTGAATGAACAGGCTCCTAATCCACATTTTAGGTAAGTCTGAGGCAGGCAGGCAGGATGCAGAGTGCTCAACAAGAGCAAGGCTGACTGTCTGCAGGCCAAGGGGAACAAGGGGTCTTGAAGTCTGGGGGGGGGGGGGCTGCTTAAAGCTGAAGAATTTGGTCAAGGTAGGTGGGACAGCGGGGCAAACACCACTGCTTTCCTTCTGCATGCATCTTGCTGTCGAACAGTGACATTACCACTGGTGAATTGCACATCAAAACAGGCAACTTGGGTAAGCAAGTCTGGACCCAAGAGCCTGACTACATACAATATGGATGCGTCGGCAACGTTTGTTTTTAAACATAAAATACATGGGATGAGAAACAATTATAGTTGGTTATTTTAATGCCTTCCTTCTCCCAGCTGCAATCTCACTAAGAGGCAGGCCGGCCCAAGGTGCAGCAGTTAGCTTGGGGAGGGAGGGAAACACACATTCTGCTCTGGTTTAGCAGGTTTACCTTATGTGTAAAAGATCAAACTTGTTCTATCTTTACAAGCTCCATATTCCAAAGCTTGTATGAATCACTGATTGTACTGTTCAAGAAAGAATACTTCTCAGATTAATTTTTACTACCACTTAAGAATAAAGAGTCCAGAGCATGGATTCTCAACCTGTGGCCCGTAGGCTGGATGCGGCCCACGGCACCATTTCATGTGCCCCCCCCCCACTTCCCCCACCACACCAAGAAGTGCCATGTGGTGGAAGAAGGGCAAAATGGCTGTCTGCCCCCTGAAGCTGTCTGAGGGAGTGTGGCCCGGCCCCAGGTTTAAAAGGTTGAGAACTCATGGTATAGAGGCAAGTCAAAGTCAGGCGGTCAAGAATTTAACTACATGAGTGATGGGCATTTTAAATAGCCCACCACTCTTTGTTTAACAAAAACAAAATTGGATTCAGTACATCTCATCCAGACTACAGCATGGAGGGATAAATTTTAACCCTTTCCCTCCTGCCATTTTTTTCTACTGAAAGCCATGGTATTATTCCTATTTATTATGAAGAATCCTTCTGTGTTTGTAATTTTCAAGAGGGAGGAGGTATGTGGAAAAAGTTCCCTCTCCCCTTGTCTGTTCTAGTCAGAATCTTCCATGGCTATATCTACTAAACACAAAAGAATACCAGATTGCAAATTTAGGACACAGTGAGCTCTCGTCATCTGAACCTGGCACGTCAAAAGCAAGACATTGCAAGTAGATAAATAGGTACCGCTTTGGTGGGAAAGTTAACAGTGTTCCATGCACTCCAGCAGTGGTGGGATTCAGCAGATTTGCCAGAACTGGTAGCAGAAATTCTGAGTGGCCACACCCATCCAAGTTTTGAAATAATGCAGGGATTTCCCCCTGACCACACCCACCATACCACACCCATAGAGTAGGTAGTAAAAAAAAAAGAATCACACCACTGCACTCCAGTGTCTAATCCTGCCTACCACATGACCATGGAAATGTCTGCAGACACAGACAGTGCTGGTTCTTTGGCTGTAAACGAAGATGAACACAGACCTGACCCCTAATTGGATATGACTGGCTTTTGAGCAAGGGTGACCTTTACCATTACTAAACTTCCTTAGACCATGTCAGACTGTTGGTTTATCTGTTTAGCCGACACTCCAGCAGTTTTCCCTAGTTTCAAGCAGGATTCCTTCCCCACCCTTCCTGGAATTGTCAGGAACTGAACTGACAACCCTCCAAATGGGAAGCTTATATTTCACCTTTTTAAAGCATGTGTTTAGATCAGACAAAAACAGGGAACAGTTGGGAATCTACGACTTTCAAGTCACAAAAATGGAGATGTACATTCTTTGCTCTGGAGACCTCTATGCCAGGACAGGACCAACTATTTGCTTACAAATGGCAACATTCAGGCCCTTAAGAGGTGAACATGAGGCTAAAAGGAGCTCAGCTCATGCATCAGAAAACAGGCCTGGGTTGGTGGAGAAAAGCTACAGAGAATGTAATGATGTACCCAAAGGAAGGCACACGCTGTGTACATCATGACCACCAGAAATGTTTCAAATTGAGGCTTGTTCATTTCAAGAAATTCTTGAAATGTCCAGAAATTCTACTGCTGCTCCCTATGGTAATAATAATGTCCATTTTGCCATGGCTTCGTCTTGCATTGCAACTATACCTCCCTGGCACGAGCCGGGGCAACTATACATTCATTTTATACGGCTACCTCCAAAGGTATCCACTGTTTTCTGGAGGTTCAATACTGGGAGTAGGTAAGGGTTGGGGGAAGCAGTACGTAGGTGTATCTTGAACATTTCTAATGACATAAATCAATATTTACAAGTGATGTTTTAGTCAGCCCAGATTTCTGCAGGTAAAAACTAAGCCAATTCTAAGGTCCCTAGTGGATAAATAAAAATAGCAAGGAAATTAAGTACAGAATGAAGAGGTGGAAACAGCAGTCCCAAAAGTACTGTATTTCCATATTACTGCCTAAAATGGGGGGGGGGACCCTTCTTTTTAAAGTAATTGGGATCCTATCTGGCTCATCTTTTTTTCCAAGGCATCGGGGAGGGGGGGGAGGGGAGGGGGGAGAAGCAATGAAGCACAAAAATAATTCCAGCTAACTTAAACAGTGATTTTAGACTGCTTTAGAAATGGAAGAATGAATAATTTGCCATCATAAGGGTCAAAGCAGTGTTTCCAGAATAAGGCTCAGAGAATTCAGCACTACATCTCATGTTGTTCTGGGTATACAAAATTCTGAATGTTTGAATGCAATTTCATTTTTTTGGAAGCTTTTTAAAATACAAAACATTATAGGAACCATGCCATGCATACAAATAGATTAATTATGGCAGTATTTCAGCAAAGGTCATGGCCATCTCTCAAACAGCCGGAAGAATGAAGAAATCAGTCAAACACAAAATGTAGCAATAGCAAACAGACTTATATACATGCCCCATAATGCTGAGCGCACTCTCATTTTACTAAACTCAGAAGGATGGAAGCTGAGTCAACCTTGATCCCCATCAGGATTGAACTCACAACATTTTGGCTGTGGTACAGCAGTTTAACCACTGCGCCAACGGGGCTCTTACAAATGTATCTGAGCCTACAATGTTCAAGAGGTCACATTCTGTTTAGAACTAAAAGTCAATACTCAAAAGAGTATGATTAGTTGGACTATGGAAGGTGGATGATGCTCCTTGGCCTTGTAAGGTAAAGGTTGCCCTTGCTCGAAAGCCAGTCATATCTGACTCTAGGGTTCAGTGCTCATCTCTGTTTATAGCCAAAGAGCCTGCGCTGTCTATGTCTGAAGATATTTCTGTGGACACATAGCAGGCATGACTAGACACAGAATGCTGTTTACCTTTCCCCTGAAGTGGTACCAATTTATCTACTTGCAATTTCTTGCTTTCGAATTGCTAGGTTGGCAGGAGCTGGGGCAAAGCTGGGAGCTCACTCCGTCATGGAGTACTTGGGTCTTGAACTGCTGACCTGCCAACCTTCCAGTTGTCAAGTTCACTGTCTTAACCACTAAGCCATCCCAGTCCCTCTCCCTTGGCCTTGAGAATGAACTTTCCCCCATTGGAAATGGCTAGAGACTAACAGACATTCCTTCTTCGCTGCACCCCTGTGATTGCTATATCTCAACAGGCAACCAAGAAATGTTTACATCTCAATTTCTGCACACTTCAGATGTGTACTGCCTCCCACAGTCACTCCCTTAGAGCAGAAAAGATAATGTCCCCATGTCTTCAAATCAATTATTACCCACATCTGGTACCCTGTGTATTTATCTAAATCAAGACATTTCCTCACTGGAAAACAGTTGCAGGTGAAATATCACATGTTTGAGGTTCCTTGTTTTCAGTCAATTTGAGTTTTTTACTTGCCTCCTGAAGTTATGGCTTTTATATTTAATTAGCACTTACGTTAGTCAATGACAATCTCTCCAATCTAACTGCAGAATATTATTTTGCTTGCTTTTGGTATTGATTAATTGATGATTGCACTGCTGTACTTTCGCTCAGAACAGAAATCATTTTCGCTTCCTCCCAAGTTTCTTTCAGTGCTAAGGTCTTTTTACCTCTTTTTGTTCTACATCTATTTACACCCTTTTGACAGCTCTGTTATTTCCTCCCCAAATAGCAATCATGAATCATGCAGCAATTTGATTTTGAACTTTTGTGTATGCTCTCTAAATCATGTCACAGTTTTTCTGGCAAAGATAAATTGAAACTTGCCCATAGACAGAGCAGCTTTCAGGATTTAAAAAACAAAGGCAGGTTTCTCTAGAGAAAGCTCTCATAAAACAACTATTTTCACATTCAAGATTTTAAAAATACACCATCAATCTTTCCATATCAAATCCAGCTAGAATATCACAGCTGTTTACATTTTGTTGTGAATTTTTAAAACCTATTTCCCAACATTGACTGAAAATTGTCAACTTCTGTTACATTTAATTTTAAATCAGTACCCACTGTGGATAAATATGTACTGTCAGTTCCCATTTTCAAATTCTCGTTATGGCTTTAAAGTTTATGCTTTATAGCTGTATATCATATTAGTAGATACCATTTTGTGACTGCTCTGCATCTCAGTGGCATAATATTGTTGTTTTACCTGGGTATAATCCAGCGGTGGGCAGCAAAAAACTTTTTTTGCTACCACACTGTGGGTGGGGCCTATGTTATGGATTGAGCCCCAGGAGGATGGA
Organism: Furcifer pardalis; assembly: GCA_030440675.1. Lineage (NCBI taxonomy): Eukaryota > Metazoa > Chordata > Lepidosauria > Squamata > Chamaeleonidae > Furcifer > Furcifer pardalis. The sequence goes on from CP126890.1 coordinate 207,197,937, forward strand.
GGTAAAAGCCCCAGGAGGTGGGAGCCGAAGATACTATGCTTTGAACTGCAATCATGTAGAAGCCTAAGCAGGAAGGCAACTTTCTTTATTTGATATACTTTCTGAACTTTTGATGAACTTTATTCTGTACTTTACTTTGATTTTAATATACTTTTAAAATACCCGAGATGACTGGAGGGATTACTTGATTCACTTTACCTGAATCTTCAATAATTTCATGAGCACCCTTTGTTCACTACCTAGATTTAGGTCAGGAGTGACTGGGCACACTTTTAGGAAATGCCTGAACCACTGGGTCCGAGAGGGGCAGGGAAACAGGATCAGGCGTGATCCTAGCATCAGGATTCCGCAGTGCTATTTGGGAGTAAGCAGATTATGACATCTCCCTCCTCCAGCGGCTAACTGTGTCAGGAAGGAGGCAAACAGAAAGAAGGGGATAGGAGACAGAAAAAAAGGGAGAAAGGTTTGGGCCTTTTGCATCACTAGCATTAGCTCCACTCACTTCAGCCACAGAACCGTAGATTGCTTTCAAGGGAAGGTGGTGCTTGAGAGAAAGCAAAATCCCCCAGCCCTGTTTTAAACCATGAAATTCACTGGTAACGATTTCCAGGATGGAGCCTGAGATCTGGGGCAGGGCAGCAAAGCAAAGAATTTGTACTAGTCATCCTGCCAGTTTGCTAAGAAAAAAGAAACTCCGTTAATTAACAAGAAGCCCTTTCAAGGTCACTGATCAGCATTTTAAATGCATTACTGGCAAGGGTTTTTATCCATCCGTCTTCCTTCTTCCTCTCCAACATTTCTTGCTGCCCCAAGCTACGATCCAAACCTTACACTTTCTGAACGAGCTGTAGGAGCATGACATATGGCAAGCATTGCATTCATGCTTCCAGCAGATTTGTCAAACTGTCCCATCAGTTCTTAATGTGTTGTGACTGTAATTCTACATTCACTGCAGCTGGAGACTGAAGAGATCTCGCTGGAGTGCACCTGGACCCAGCTACTGTAACAGAAATCCTCCCCCACAGAGCACGAATACTTTCCCTCAAGAAAACTTGAGTGCCAGTCACTAGAGTATTTTGTTGCAAACAACTGAAACAACAGAGTAGGTGGCAACAATGCTTGAGAATTATGGATCTCTACAGTGGTTTACATTGCACGCATAGACACAACAGAGTCCTGGACTAGGATACACGCAAGCAGACTGTGTGCCGACACTCTAATTTCATTAAATAGGGACCACTTTGGTGGGAAAGTAAACAGTGTTCCGTACACTCTGGCGTTGAGGTATGCCTGCCACATGTCCACGGAAACGTCTGCAGACACAGACAATGCTGGCTCTTTGGCTATAAACAGAGATGAGCACTGAACCTTAGAGTTGGATACGACTGGCTTTCAAGTAAGGGGTGACCTTTACCCGTATAAAACTTGGCTAAGAGGGGTTTGCAGCACCAGTAATGGCAGCACCAATATGAGGTGCAACCAAAGGCAGTTCTCCTCATGGTTTGGACTTTGGGGACTGTATGCTAGATCATAGGTCCTCAAACTTTGCTCTCCAGGTGTTCTTGGACTTCAATTCTTGGACTTCAATTCCCAGAAGCCCAAGTCAGCACATTTGTTGATCAGGGCTTCTGGGAATTGAAACCTGAAAACATCTGGAGAGCCAAGTTTGCTGTCCTAGATGATTGGAAAGAAGTCACAATCAGGCTTCAATTCTTCTGAAAGCTGTTGCACATCTTGTTGACAGACTACTTACTTATCACTTAAAGATAATGGCTGATATCCAGTTGTAAGTCACAACATGAGCAGGCTGACAGAATTAATGGAACTGACCTAGTTTCAGTGGGCTTACTCTAGTTGCAACATACTACAGAATTTCAGCCAATATTTTGAAAAATTCATATTCAATGCTCAAATCTTGGTAATGTTTAGGCCAGCTGCTATTGCGAGTCAGTAGTCTCACCATATTTTATTTTTCTTCTGATTTTGCTTACTACTGAGTTTGACTGTTGGAAACATCTTTAGTCTCTATTGAAGGCTGGAGTCTTTTGAAACTTATTCCACTTGTATCCAATAGGAGAGCACCCATATCTCAGGGATGCAATATATACTTTAGAGGTGAAAGGTCACACAAAGACCACTTAAATCTCCATTTGGATTATCTTTGACAACAGAACTGGTGATGAACTGTAGTTGAGACCTTGGAAAACCAGTGGATGGTATCAGACACGCAATCCTACTGTCTTGTCAGCAGAAAGAGAGAACTATCAGCAGGAAAAATGATGGCCAAAATTCTATTGCAATCATTGCATAAATAGTGTAAGTTTTGTTATAATTTTTATCTCAAGTTACAAAACAAGTGTAGATCTTATCTGTTGGGTACAGAGCTGTGTGCATCCACAGCTCAACATACAACAAGAACGTCCACATTGACTTCAGAACTTGCAGCCGATCACTGCCAAAAATTACACCATTTACATTATACCATTGACACAGTTTGGGAAAGTGATTTGCAGGGGCCTTCTTCCTTTACTGTGCTTGTATCCATTATTCTCTTGAAGCAATAATACAGTATTGCCATTTGGAACTATTTCCTGACTTTAGCAAAGGATACTATGTTTTGTCACAACAGAATCAAATCATGGAGGGGCTTGGATGCTATGAATCAATATAGAATTTAATTCACCTCATTAAAAGCAAAAAGCCCACAGCTAATGGAAATTATTAGGCAGCATTCTAATTGTATTCTGTTTAAATAAATATCTGATACACATATGCAGGTACATAAGAATCATTGTGACAGAATTGTGTTACATAGGATTCTATTTTTATTCTTAAAAAATCGTCCTAGCCTTTTGTGACTACATGATCTTCAATACCTCATCCAAAAAGTAACTAACTTCTGTTTGCATATTGGTTGGAAAAGTTACCGTATATATTTGAGTATAAGCCGGGGGTTTTAGCCCCCCAAATGAGGTCCAAAAATGGGACTCGACTTATACTCAGGTCAACATAAACACTCAAAAACATACCCCCACAAATGTCTAAATAAATTAATTTTACCATATTTGCATGTATTTTAATTACTGAAACTTACTAGCAGCTGCTGCATTTTCCATCCCTGACTTATACTCAGGTCAACCTATTTTCCTAGTTGTAGAGGTCCAAATTAGGTACCTTGACTTATATGTGAGATGACTTATAGTAGAGTATATACGCTATGTCTTTGCTGAATCTCCCAGCAAGTATAGCATGAAATGTATCTGGAAGTATATCTTTTCCTAAATCTGTCCCTTCCTTGGGGAAATATGAAATGGGAATGAGCAAAGGAAGAAGGGAGATATACAACAGTTTTTGAGAGTGTTCCTATTACTATGCTAACAGCTAAGGATTTTTATATACTAAGCCAAAGCTTATGGCATAGATTCCAGCAACCAAGGGTTGTTTTAATTTATTCATGATGATGATTCATTCAGCTTGTTGGATGTTAAATATTCAAGTAAAATAGGAAATTTCTGGAACACTTACTATAATGCAAGGAAAAAAGAGTTTTTTGTAAGGTATAATTGAAAATCCTCTTAAAAAACGTGCACGTACTTTGAAAAAGCCTGGGCTGCTATTAAAAAAGGAATACCAAAGGGTGGGTGGGACCTTTCATAGCAAAGAGGTCCAGCAATTCACAATGCATGCATATATCAGAAGGATTTCACACTGCTATCTTTTTGAAAGATGCTTCCATAGAACCTTTAAAGTGGGGTAGCTGAGGACGTAATTTGAGACTGGGCATGGAAACAGTGAAAAATGTGAATTTGCTTGTGGGGATGATATGAAGAGACTAGCAGCACTTGCTCTTTTTATAAGCTGTGCTTGGGTCAAGATTGGGTAGACAGTGGTTCAGTAATAAAAACAAATATCTTGGAGAGGAGAAATTAAGATATATTTTTCCCTTCTAGTCTGTGGCTGTTATACATCAGATTGAAAGTAAGTCATGGAAGATAAGAAGGTTCCACAAACCTTGTACAATGTCACAACAAAATCCAGTCAGCACTTCAAGGAGACCCAAGAGATCATTGGTTCTGATGGATATGTTTTCAATGCATGCTATTTCCACTGTTAAACTTTACAAAACCTAGTTTCATGCATTATTCCATTCCTATTTGTTCTCCCATCCACCCCATTTTGGGGGAAATAAATAATAAATAATAATTACTAGAACTGAGTTTTAAAAAAGGGAAGCAATTGGTTTCTACTTCTTATTTGATACTCTGCCTTTGAATTAATAACATTTCAAATTCTTACAATGAGAGCCTGTTTCTGTAGACCTAAGAATAACATATTGCTTGTATTTAACAATCAAACATGGATATCTGTTACAACAGACGATCTATCTTTCATGCAACCTATTACCAGGGGGAATTAACCTTCCTATTGTGCATCTCTGGTTGTGCAATGGAAATGATGTTATTTTCAGTGGTGATTGCTACTACTGATAATTAAATGCCTCCTTCTTCAATTTCAGGATGCAAACCACTCACATGTAATGATAAGATGTGGCATGTGCCCTAAAACTGAAAACAGAAGTCTTTAATTAGTGACAATTGGCTGTTGACAAGGTCATTCCTGATGTGTATGTGGAACCGGCCCAACTGGATTAAGTACTTCTTATTCAGGTATCTGTGTGAGAAACAGAAATCAAGCACCCTCCTTCATTTAGGTAAGTCTAGATGGTATTGTAGAGACAATGGGCACAGAGCTGAGCGAGTTGAGGAGGATGGTGGAGGACAGAAGTGCCTGGCGGACAGTGGTCCATGGGGTCGCAAAGGGTCGGAATCGACTGTGCGACTGAACAACAACAAATTATGTCACCCACAGAGGGCATAGATCTAGGCAGAGTCTGGAGAATGACAAAGGAGTCTGGTGGTCAAAAAGGGTTGGACTCAACTGTGCAACTGAACAACAACAAAATGATGTCACCAAACTGGGAAGTAACTGTATGAATAATAAAATTATTAATCATCAGAAATGTGTGACGCTTCCCAGATCTAATAATGAAACATCCAATTGTCTTTCTACAATTGCATGCAACATCCCCTCCACTCAGAATACTGAAAATCTAGCACTCTCTTATCTTCAAAAGCTTTAGCTTTCCTGTCAAGCTCATACACACTTTTTTCTTTATATGCACTGACAACATGGAATACTCACACAGAACTGGGGCAGCATAGCAAAACTATCTCTGCATCAGCATGAAGTATGCAAATGTTTGTGGTTTTCTGAAACATGATTTATAATCCACATCCTTTGTAATTCCACCAGTATCCCTTCACGGTCCGAAAAGTTTTTCAGCAGCTAGTTTTTTTTAAAGTTTAGCTCTCTTATAGTACAGAAAAGACAACTTTGTGCTGAAAGCTTATTGGTTTGGCAATCACACCCCTTAATCATGATAACAACTTTAAAAACCCACTGCCTCACTGTTAGAAGAATCCAACAATGAAAGGCTAACAGTGAGGGATTCGTCTTGTCCACCTAGAAAGGGAACAGGGTTTTTAAAAATGCATCGCACAACGTTAAAAACCGGATAATGTTAAGACTTGTGGAACCAAGTCTTAATGTTATCCAAGGTACTAGTGTATTTGCTTATGCTCTCACTAATTGTGATTAATAAGAGAATAGAGTAAGTTGGATCTGCAGTCCACTGTTGGATCATGACCAATGCTTCTGTTCATTTGTAAAAGCAATAATAAATCTAAACCTAGATTACAGTCCTTTTTTCAGCCTTCTGTTAGGTGCTATCTTACATAATCAAAGATGAGAAATGATGGGAGTTACAATCCACAAAATATCTAGCTAGCGAGAATTGCCTACTCCTATTCTAATATCATCCAAAGTATAACTCACAGATGTTCTTATAACATGAACACAGTTTTATTTCCTCATAAGTAAAAGAGAATTAAAATAAGATGCCCAGTACCTTTATCAAGAGATGCTCCAGCCATGTGGTAGAAACTTAAAGCAGTGTCCACGTCATTTATGTTTTTCAGGAAAGTGAAGAAGTTCTCTACCTCTTTAAATGTTAGTCCCTGCAGCAGGAAATGAAGATGTCACCATCAGTTTAGAATTTGAACAAAGAACATTAATGGGAAGTTTGACTCAAGCAAATTGTTAAGTGTGACCTCACATTGTTCTTTTCTCAGTTAACCACTAGAAAAATGTACTTATGACTTTGTCCCACCAGCAAAAGCTTAAAGACTGACAGATAGGATTCTGATGTGTCCTTGATTCGACTATCATTACTAACAATGAGCAAAATCTACTCAAGTTTTTCCATCCCACAAGGAACATAGGAGATGTTAGCATGGTAAAATGCTGTTTCCAAAATGCTGAAGGCAGCAGACTTATGACTGTCTGACAGCTCATCTTACTAGCACTCTTGGTGAGGCTTAATGTTTGAGACTCAGAGCAGATTCCTGATGATTGGAGGTTTTTTGTTGTTGTTGTCATTGCTAGTGTTGTCAAGTTGCTTCCAAGTTGTGGCAGCCCTGACAGTAATTTTGACATGTAATATATGCTAGATAAATATTTTAGCACAGTTACACTCCTCCTCAGTGAGCTTCTATGGCAGTGATTTGAACCCATGTCTTCTGAGACTAACCCAACAATTTATCCACTACCATAGTGGATTTTATCTAATTCTTGGTGACTCCTTTGAAAAACCTAAGGCCAAGACTCCCATCTCCAACAAATGCAACAAAATCCATGTGAGGGAAACCATGAATCAGTATTTTATTTGTGTATTGGGAAAAGAAGGCTGGATGTCATATAGAGTTGCTGTTTATTTTCTAGTCACATTTTGTTTCTGTCATTAATAAAGCCAGACCATACACTTTAGTTAGTACAACTACTGCCTGTGAATACATACTTGTAAAGTTTTTACTTTTAAGGGAAGTAGGAAGCTTTAAAAAGTACTGATATCTAATCACACCCATCCATTCTTTTTATCTCAGAATCAAACTACTGGCTAAAGTATCTTCTTCTTCTGCCATATCTGAATCCAAATATTGGCGATTATCATGGCGATCAGCCATGAAGACTGTCCTGATAATATAATGAACTAACACCAATCTGCCTTCCACATCGCAGCATGACACACGTACCACTGATCTAGTTCCACAAATCACTTTCAGGTCCTGAGCCCTTTTGGCATGCAAAGCTCTCATCCACCCCTGGCCAGTATTGATGAAACTTCTGCCCTTCATCAAGATGGATTCAAGTGGGATTTAATCCACTTGGGGACCATCACCCTTCCCTGTGGACTTTGGCACCCAAGGTTGTAAATCCTCAGGGTTGTCAGGTTAGTTAACTGCAGTGTGATACTCGGCGTTGAGTAACTAGCAGTATGGTCTACTCTATTACCATAGCAGGATAACCTGCCCAGACTTGTGGCTAAAGTATATGCAGCTAAAACAGGGGCCTCTGAAACTGAAAATGACAATCTTCAAACTGTGTAAGTCTTGTTGTAACATAGCTTCTAAATTTTAGTGCAGATAGATTTGTTAGCAAGTATCATCTCCAGCATGCTGAATGGATGGCCTACATTTGAAACAGTTTTGTTTGTTACCACTAACAATTAAGAAATCAGTATTTCTCTCCAAACATTGCAACCCTCAACCCACTTCGTAGCCATAATACGTAATATATAAATTACCAACCCCATTTCCATTGTCTATTTAAATCTGATACACCAGGCAGAAGCCAAAATTGGAATATAATTTTCCACTGTATGGCTGGAGTCCATCACACAGACATGGCTTGGCTAAATTGGAAGTGAGTAGAAGTTTCATTTGTATAGTCTTGCTATCAGCTGTGAGTTTGAATTGATAAAATTAATATGTGAATCACATATATATATTAAGCACTCTCTTCAGTGGAAATTTTTTAAAACACTAGATTTTTAGTTTTAAATGGAAACAGTGGGATAAAGCAATATGTCAAAACAGAGGGACTCAATCCTACTTTTCTTATTAATCAAAACATCTGCCAGTGCACTGCCTGTAGTGTATTCCAAGAAATAAACTGCCTTTTATGTCATAAAAAAAACATTTAAATCCTGTTACAAACCCTCCTATGCTAATAATTCTTACTGAAATTCAAAAAAATATCTTCTATATTGCCTACAACTGGTTAGATTAGGTAATTTAAAATGATGCATTTTTCAAAGTTCAAAACCAGTTAATTATGTCTTCCTTCAAAGTCAATGTCATAGGCAATTGAAAAATATATATCTAAAAACCAATTCCAAACCATGATGGAGCATTCAGAGTGAAACTCTCATTAAATTCAAGCCATGTACTGTATTATCAGATCTATTTCCTCTACAAGTTCAAAGGAAATGACTGGATATATGCAAACTAACAGTCATGCAATATTCACTATTAAACAAAAAGATTCCATTCTTCATCCTATTCCTATTCTTTTTCAGTAGAAATATATTGTATCTCTGGTGTTGATCCAGAGCAAATGAGTGCAAAGAAATTAACAAAATAGAGTAATAAAATCTTGTTTGGATGATATCAACTTTGTCTTAAAGTTCAAATGCCAAATGAGAACAGGCTTTTCTGCATAAACAAGATGTGCTCTGCTCTCTGTGAATTAGGGAATATTCCACATGGCCAATGGCAACACCCTGTAAGTAAAGGTAAAGGTTTCCCTTGCTCGAAAGCCAGTGGTATCCGACTCTAGGGGTCAGTGCTCATCTCCGTTTCTAAGCCGAAGAGCCAGCGCTGTCTGCTTCTGCAGACGCTTCCATGGTCTTGTGGCAGGCATGACTAGACACCGGAGCGCATGGAACGCTGTAACCTTCCCACCGAAGTGGTCCCTATTTATCTACTTGCAATTTCTTGCTTTCGAACTGCTAGGTTGGCAGGAGCTGGGACAGAGATGGGAACTCACACTTGTGAGCACAGAGAAGTCTGATGGAATTTCAGTTCAGGTATTTATGTGAATAATGTGAGTTTTATACCCAATATATATGGCTTTCAAAAAAGGTCAGTGCAAATGCCCTGTTTCTCCTTTGTGTTATAACACACAAGCGTTACATTGGCTGGTTTAGAAGTAAAAAAACAGTACTTTCACTAGCAATGGTACCAGAAAAATGACAGATCAATACCCATGGCACGTTTACTGAATGACAGATCAATCTACTTTAGTTTTGTTTCAAGGAAAAGAGCTTACACAACTTTATGTAGAAAGAAAGGACAGTGAAGCTATGTTAAAAATCCAAACACGTCCGTACTATAAAACAGGGCAAAACAAATGCTTGGAAAAATTATGGCTAGATCCATTGTGTGTTATGTGCTGTCAAGTCATTTCCAACATATGGTGACCTCCCCTGGGGTTTTGAGGTACCGTATATACTCGAGTATAAGCCAACCTGAATATCAGCCAAGGTACCTAATTTTGACCTGAAAACCCAGGAAAATAGATTGACCCAAGTATAAGCCGAGGTTGGGAAATGCAGCAGCTGCTAGTAAGTTTCAATAATCAAAATACAGTAATACCTCAGATAACATTAGTATCGAATAACACTAAAATCGCATAACATTAAGCAATCTGGGGGGAAGAATTGCATCGGATAACATTAAGATCCTATGGGATGCATCGGATAACAACCGCTAAAGCCTGTGTGGTTACAATGTATCTCTATGGATCCCATAGGATTTTAACATGCATCGGATAACACTAAAAATCGGATAACACCAAGACTTGTGGAACCAGGTTTTAACGTTATTCGAGGCTTTACTGTACATGAAAATGTGGTAAAATTAATTAAACTGCTGGCACATCTCAATCTGGCAGTCTTGGGACCCTTGTGGTCACTGACCCAAGTATAAGCCAAGTCCCCTTTTTGGGGCTCATTTTGGGGGCTTAAAAACTCATCTTATACTCTATCAAAAAATAGCCCACTGAAAGAAAAGTCTCAGATTAGGGATGGACATTATGTGCACTACAGACAATATGTAGCTGCACGGCTGTTTGAATAACAGGTGACCTGAAAACTGTCACCAAACTGTGGCAGTAAGCTACACTAATGAGTTTCACTGTGACCTGGAGTTAAATGACCTTCCCCACAGACACCAAACCTCAAACCAATCTTGTGGGGAAATGTTCCTCCCAGATCACTCAAAAGGAAATAGTTTTGATGTGAGCTAATTTTGAGACTGGCTTCAAGTGGTGTGCTTCAAAATGTTAAATACATCCTAGTTTTTCTTAGGATTTCTAATGTTAGTAAATAATCAGGTTGTATCCAGTGGTGGGCATCAATAGGTTCACACCAGTTTGCCAGAACCAGTAGCAGAGATTCTGGCTGGCCCTGCCCATCCAAGTTTTGAAATAAACTAGTCCTAATTCGGGTGCAGCACAGGATTTCCCCCCAGGCCACACCCACCATACCACACCCACAGTGTGGTAGTAATTTTTTTGGAGCCCACTACTGAGTGTATCCTCAGTGACAGAAAGACAAAGGTGGAGAAGCAACCTGAGCAACAGAAGATCTTCCCATTTAATTGTCACTGTAAAACTAGCCATCTCATATCTGTTGCTCAATTGGAGGTTTTAATGAGAAAGTTCATAGCAGCCCCTCATTGTCACCAACTTGCAAAAGGTGATAATGCAGAATGTAAAGCCTCTTTATAAAAGGCATGGTATCCAAGGCTGATGCGGATGACAGATGAAAGGCCACTGCATTATACAGTATTCTCATGACAGTTTTCATGGCTGATCGCCATGAAGATCGGCAATATTAAGATTTGGATACAGAAGAAGAAGATTGATATTTTCCATGTATTGCTTTTTAAAGTGTTTTTTATTATGATAATTTGGTATTTTGTAATTGTAATTGGGATCTTTTGAAATGTTTTGGAATGTTTTTGTATTATGATAATGTGGTACTTTGTAATTGTGATATTTTGTATCTCTGTTAGCTGCCCAGAGTCGCTTTGCGAGTGAACTGGCATACAAGTCGAACAACAACAACAACAAAACAACTTCAGAGGTGAACTCATTGTAATGTCATATTCAAGGTACCCAAACAGTGCTTCACAGAATAAAGAAAGAAAAGAAACCTCAGAAGCAATTCTTAAATTTAGGTTGCCTTCCTCTTGTATCTTCTTTGTGTGGTGAACACAGAAAAACACAGAACGATTAGTCTGCCAGCACCTTAATGGAATATGTCTGTAGTGTCTTTGACAAATTGAGATCTCAATTGGACAAGTCTTCTGTGAGATGAAGACTGTGAAAGAAGGTCCCAAACAGCCCATCTAGCCCCATGATTATAGGTGATGTGACTTAAATCAGAGGAAATGAATGGCCTGAAGGAGAGGAGGTGTGATCATAAAATGATCTAGTGAGCTGTGAAATTGAGATGTTTGACCTCTACATTTCTTCTAAAGTACTCTTGCTGTCACTCACACTGGCTGATTGCAAACATTCAATGACATCAATTTACTGTAATGTCGGGTGTAAGATGGATAAGTGGAATCAGCACCACTTTCTGAGACCCAGGAGATCAGCAGACAGGAGGTGTTCCCAGCTGCATTACCATGCCTGACATAACACTGGGACTTGAATGAAAAGTTTAGCATGACAGCTGCCTGTCCCCTTTCAAATCTACTCAGTCACAGCATAAGAAGAGAATGCCTCAGGGCAAGATTATGGAATCAATGAAGAGGGAAAAAATCCTTGTGCAAGGCACTTGTCTACTGTATGCTCTACAGCAAAACCCAGGTGGGCTAATGCTGTACATTGGTGACAGAAAGAACAATGTTAGTTGATGAAGTTACTTGAGATGCTATGATTATTATTAACTGAAATCTTATTAGAATTGGAAGCAGCACCGATTCACTGCAAAATGTACCTTCATGTTGCTGATGCTCGTCAGTGTTACTGATCTTGCCAGATCATAAAAAGTAAAAATCAAATTTCCAGTTTGCACTGTTTTTACAATAGTAAAGGTAAAGGTCACCCCTTGCTTGAAAGTCAGTAGTACTGTATCTGACTCTAGGGTTCCGTGCTCATCTCTGCTTACAGCTGAAGAGTCAGTGCTGTCTGTGTTTGCAGACGATTCAGTGGACATGTGGCAGGTATACCTAGACACCAAAGTGCACAGAACGCTATTTACCTTCCCACCAAAGTGGTCCTTATTTATCTACTTGCAATCTCTTGCTTTCAAACTGCTAGGTTGGCAGGAGCTGGGACAGAGACAGGAGTTCATTCTGTAATGTAGTACTCGGGTTTTGAACTGCTGACCGTCTGCTTCCCAGTCAGCATCTTAACCACTTGAGCCACTGCTGTCCCATGTCTTTACAATGGAGGTAAGCAAAACATCACATATGTTAGGCTGAACTATTGTTTTGTAAAGACAGGTGTCTGAGAAAACCAGAGGAAAACAAAGTGGGTTTTTTGCATTGACAGTTGAATCTGGGCAACAAGACTGAGTGACAATGACTGAAAGAGAGCAACAGCAGTAATACTTACATACCTCCCCATAACACATAGAGAACTCTTTGGGCAGTCTGCAAGGTAATAGCATTTTGCCACCAAGTCATTTCACTGAATGGAAGAATGGAAGGTGGAGTCAACCATGAGCCCATTAGAAATGAACCCAGATTATGAGCAGAGTTTTGGCTGCAGTACAACAGCTTAAACATTTTGCCTCAGGGGCTTTTGTAAATCACTGTCTGGTTCCTCTGATTTCATTAGTTACTGTACAGCTCTCCACAAGAAGCTGTCAAGTTTGCTCTATGATGGTAAATACAAATTACTGCTTTTGCATTCTTTTAATTGCACTAAAGTCTATCTTCCAGAATAATTTGTTCCAAAAGTCACTAACCTTTTTCTAGTACAGAACTTTGAGCAGCTAATGACTCTTCAGCCTTGGATACCATGCCTTTTATAAAGAGGCTTTAGAGGAGCACAATACATTCTGTGTTATCCCTTTTTTGCAGGTTGGTGACAATGAGGGGCTGCTATCATATAAGCCTTCTCATTAAAGGCAGCAATTGCTAACAGAGATGAAATGGCTATTTTTACGACAATTAAATGGAAAGATTTTCTGTTGCTCAGGTTGCTTCTCCACCTTTTTCTTTCTTTCAGTGGGGGGTAAAAACCTCATTATTTACTAACATTAAGGAGCAGGTATTATGCAGTTACTCCCCTTACCTCTCTTTCACCTATGAATTCCACCCATTATCTCTTTTATGGTTTGCTACTGTATTGGAGCAACACTGACACACAATACAAACCCAGAAGCAGAGAAAGCTTAGTTAGTCAAGAACCCTATCCAGATGTTATATCTTAATCTGGTGTAACCAATTAAATGGGACCTCAGGGTATGGATAAATATGATTGACCCCTGTGTCCCCAATCTCTCAGAGCCTTGTGTGCACAATGCAAAAATTTCCACAACAACCTACATCTATTTCTAATTAAACACATTTTAACTCCTCTGCAAATCTTTGCATTAAACATGACCCCACCAATCATCTGGACCCACATGAATTCAGGCATAAGCCTTAACATGATTACAGTTAATATTATTTCCCTTTACATGTGCTGTGATTGAAATCAGACTCCTTGTTCAGCCATGTTCCCAATGAAAACACCCGCACCCACTGCAATTAACAATGGGTAAAAAGCTGGCCAGGTTATCCTGCTATAGTAATAGAGTAGACCATACTGCCACCGACTCAACGCTGAGTCTCATGCGGCAAACCTGACAACCGTGAGGACTAACAGCCTTGGGTGCCAAAGTCCACAGGGAAGGGTGATGGTGATCAAGTGGATTAAATCCCACTTGAATCCATCTTGATGGAGGGCAGCAGCTTCAGCAATACTAGCCTGGGGCCAATGAGGACTTTGCGTGCTAAAAGGGCTCAGGACCAGAAAGTGATTTGCGGAACTGGATCAGTGGTACGGGTGTCATGCTGCAATGCAGAAGGCAAATGAAAGGCCAGTTCATTATATTCTCAGGACAGTCTGCATGGCTGATCGCCATGGGGATCACCAATACTGTATTTAGATTTGGCTACGGCAGAAGAAAAAGATCACATGAAAAGATCACATGAAAAGATCCTCATGAAAATCAAATTCTCCTCCCTCCAACCTACTATCCTCAAGGTGTGCTTGTTAATCAAGTTAAAGCAGTAACTAGTCTGAGTCACAGGCGTAACACCTGATAGTACAGACAAAAAGCATATCTAAGCCAACACTTTGTTCCCATGGTGGCCAATGAAATGTTCCAAAGGGAAGCCCACAAACAAGACATTGTAACTATTACCTCATCCTCTTCATGCACCTCTTCAACAGATACTGACGCACATATTGCTTTTGATGATGGAGGTAACTTATGGCCATAGAGACTTGTAGCCATCAATATTTCTACTTTTCATAAATTAATTGATTAAACAACTGTTGTAAAAAGCACAAAAACTTTCGTCTGGGATGGGATGGGATAACTCTCACTCTCTTAACTGTGACAAACTATCAAACTATCCTCATAACTGTGATAGCCTGGAGGGTATTGGCATAACAAAACATACCATCAAAATATCTCCTATGGAGGGTAACAGTGGGAGAAAAGGTAAAAACAAACCTAGAACAAAGTAAGAACTGTACTTTCTGCTTTATTGACATGTCACATCTCTCCAATATTAAAATATTGTTTATATAAAACTACAACTATAAGTGAGAAAAAAGAATATGTACTCAGTAACTTTTAAAGGGCTGTCCAATCGAGAGACAGAAATTTAATAGCAAGTCTGACATCTGGATATTACTTGAAAATGAATGAGATCAGATATGCTTTTATAGCTAAAGAACACAAGACCACGGTCAGTCCGGGAAAGATCATGCCTCTATTGCACAGGAGGAGACTTTCTTCACTGAACCAATGTTCCAGCAAAGTACCAGTATTGCTGAAGAAATGCTTTATTGATATCATGAAGCTAAGTGGACCTTCTCAAGAACTAAAGTCATCAGAGACACTTAAGGATGGTTAATCCCTGTTTAGAAAGACAAAAATTTGCCTTGGAAGTTTCCTTACAAAATAATGCAGGCTTAGAGCAACAAAGAAGAATTTATTTCAGTAATCTTTAGCATTCTTTAGCTTCAGAGGACAATCCCAAGATCACTCTGCTAGCATCTGCATCTGTTCCTATAAATACAGCTTGCATTAGCAGTCATTGAAGCAATGCAGACATACTCCAAGATATTTTAACAATGCACTAATTAACTGAAAGGAGAATTCTGAGCTGTTCTGTTGTGCGTGGTCCATCACTGTGTCTGCATGCACGGTCTTTCCTTAAAAATACTTTAAATGTTTAGCTCCATATAATAACATTGATAAAGCAAGACACCAATTTAACTGGCTGTATAAAATGTAGTTTGGTAGTGTTTAATTAGGTTGCCTAGGTATTTTTTTGAAACTTATGTGCCAGAGATTCTCTAAGGAAAAGCTCACAAGTGATGATTAAATGATGGAATGAGGAAAAACTTCAGTGATCTAGCTGTCTTTTACATTTTTTCCAACTGCGGTTCAAGCATGAACACTGACCTAGCTCCTGTCTTCAATGCTACAGATGTTTTATATCTTTATAATATTTGTACATCACCTAGCAACAAATACTCTTTGGGAGAAAAAGGGACATTGAAAAGGATAACAAAAACCAAGCCTGATCAAAACAACTGCAGTATAAAGTTGTCAAAATCAAAAGCAACAACACATTAAAATAGTAGAACTAAAGGCACTAAAAAGACGTTAACACTAAAATGCCCATGCTATGTTCGGGTGTGAAAGATGGACACAGAAGAAAGACAGGGAAAGAAAACTGATTTTTAAAAAACAAACAAACACATTGCTGGAAGATAACTTTGTGAATATCCTGGACTGTCAGAAAGAGGAGCAAATGGAAACTAGATCAAATCAAGGCTGAACCTTCTCTAGATATTAAAGTGATAAAACTGAAACTTTCATACTTTGAGTAACTGAGGCAAGATACTTTGGAAAAGAAATTTAATGCTGGGAACAATTGAAGGCAGTAGGAAAAGAAGACCAAATATAAGATTGATTGACTCCATTAAGGAAACCACAGCCTTATGTTAACAAAGTTGAGAAATGCTATTGAGGATAGGACATTTTGGAGATCACTCACTAATAGAGTCGCCATAAGTTGGAAGCAACTTGATGGCTTACAACAACATTAAAATGTCCAGAGAGACAAACAGGTCTCCATTTGATGGTATAACTCTTGTTTCATCCAAAATTATACTGCCTCTTTTTCCTCATTGTAGCTGTAGCAGCGTTTGAGGAAAATCCAATGCTAATTCTGTCTAGAGAATATATATACAGTCAAACCTCGCATAAAGAGCGCCTCGCTTACAGAGTAACTCGCTTAAAGAGCAGAATTTTCTCTGAATGTTCGCTTCGCTTAACAAATAAAACCAACCAAAAACTCGCTTAACAAATAAATTGGGGTTCACAATCCCTCCCACAATTGGTCACTTACAGTGGTGTTTCGCTTAAAGAGCAAACTTGCTAAAAGAGCAATCCTGTGGAACGCATTATGCTCTTTAAGCGAGGTACAACTGTACTGTAATTTCATGTGAGAAATTATTCTGGGTTGAAAGGATTTTTGCTGGAGAAACTCCACTCAGGGGATCCCTGAATGACGCTCTTTTCATGTCCCCATAATCTTTTCCCACCAAAGTGGTCCATATTTATCTACCGTACTTGCAATCGAACTGTTAGGTTGGCAGGAGTTGGGACAGAGATGGGTGCTCAAACTGTCATGCAGTACCTGGGTCTCGAACTGCTGACTTGTTGGCCTTCTAGCTAACAAGGCAAGCTTCTTAACCACTGAGCCACTGCAGCCACTGTTTACAGAAGACTAACTAAAATGAACAGGAGTTGTTCATTATAATGATTTCAATAGGTCTACTCAAGGTACAGTTAACATTGGATTTAGCCCTTTGCTTTCTTACCACTTCATCTCTTGATTCTTGTATGAATAATGCAATAGCTTTCTATGAAAGAGGATCCACTGTGGTTGCCTCTGATACTTCTGCCCACCCTCTAGTGACCAGTCCAGAACAGCTTGGACTGTAACTTCACCTATAGCTAGCATGGCTGATAATGAAGGATGATGGGAATTATTAACAAAAACCGTCTAAGAGGGCTATAAGTTGCTATCCATGCCCTAGAGCAGGGGTTCCCAACCTAAGGCCAATGGGCCAGATCTGGCCCACAGTGCCATTTCATGTGGCCCCCACCACTTCAAGGGCATTCGAGAAATAAAATGATCATACTTTTGAAACTGATGGGACAAAATGGCCACCTCCATTGTGTGGGCAGGGCAAAATGGCCATGCAGTCCTCAAAGATGACTGAGAGTGCGTGACCTGGCCCCCAGCTTGAAAAGGTTGGGAACCCGGCCTAGAGACACTGCAACTTTCAACTTTTAGATTCGCCCCTTCCTCTGGGCCCACAACAATGGCCTGAGGGAGAAGACTCCATGGCCTGGCAGGCGGCTGTGGACCTTGCCCCCTCCTCTGGGCCCACAACAACGGCCTGAGAGAAAAGACTCCATAGCCTGGCAGGCGGCTGAAGACCTTGCCCCCTCCTCTGGGCCCACAACAACGGCCTGAGAGAGAAGACTCCATGGCCTGGCAGGCAGCTGAGAACATTGCCCCCTCCTCTGGGCCCACAACAATGGCCAGAGGGGAGTTAGTCTGTGTTCTGCTTTGGTTGTTTTGTGAGGTTGTATTTTATGATTTTTACTGTACTGTTACTGTTTTGACTGTAAGCCGCCCCGAGTCACCTCGGTGAGTGGGCGACAATATACAGTAATACCACGGATAACGCTAAGACTTGGTTCCACAAGTCTTGGTGTTATCCGATTTTTAGTGTTATCCGATGCATGTTAAAATCCTATGGGATGGATCGGATAACGTTAAAGCTCCAGAGAGATACATTGTAACCGCACAGGCTTTAGTGGTTGTTATCCGATCCATCCCATAGGACCTTAACGTTATTCGATCCAATTCTCCTCCCCAGACTGCTTAACGTTATGTGATTTTAGCGTTATCCGAGGTAAACGTTATCCGAGGCATTACTGTAAATCTGAATAAATAAATAAATAAATAAATAATCTCTCTCTCTCTCTCTCTCTCACACACACACACACTTCTGTACTATTTCATCTACCAATCCTAGCCCCAATTCTGCCTGCTGTCTCCTCTCAAGCTCTCAGGCTTCTTCATTCATCCAGAGGAAATAAAAAGCAATGTGGTTGACCTTGCTCAGTTTGAAGCCATGACCTATCCCTTCTTCTCTGCTATTCATCAAGCAAAACAACACTATTACATCACTCTGGTGATGTATTCCCATTCCTTTCAACAATCCCCAAAGCTATTCTGTACCCTTTGGTAATTTATATATCCCTGCTCTTTCCTCATTTCTTTTGACCAGAACCTCACATTTATTTCCAGTGTTAAAAAAACAAAGCTATAAAATTATTTCCTCTGTCACAAATTCATGACACAGTACATGGCTTTAGGTAAGGTGCTATTCCTTAGTTTTCTTCTCTGAGAACATTGGGGCAACAGCTCCTGCTAATAAGAGATGGCTGAAAATACTTCAAATGCTTTGAAATCCTTGAAAGTGCTAGTCTAATTATGTTTTTAAATAGGCTGTTTCCCAAATATGCACTGTTACTACTAGTTGTGTACCTTCAAACAAGTTATGACTTACGGTGTCTCTTTCCAGGGTTTCCTAGGTAGAGAATAACAGAGGTAGTTTCCCATTTCCTTCTTTTGGGTGTGTCCTTGGATTGTGCAGCTTGCTTGCCCAGGTCCATCCAAATTAGCTCTTTCGGAATGAATATACAGTGGGGAATCAAGCTCTAAACCTCTGGCTCTGCAGCTTGCTGGGTAGTTCAGGGGTTTAGGTATATGACTGCTTGATTCCCCATTGAACTTGCTGGGAGAAAACTTAACCTGTGAAGTCATGGCAAGAAGGGAATGGAAAACCTTTTCTACATATTATCCACCTAAGAAAATCTAGAGAGGATTGCCATAAATCAGAATTGACTTGACAGCATACAATTATTAAAATATTTACTATTACCTTCCAAAATGAGCAGTGACTTTTTATAAACAGTAAAACCTCGCATAAAGAGTGCCTCGCTTAGAGACTAACTCGCTTAAAGAGCAGAATTTTCTCTAAATGGTCACCTCGGTTAACAACTAAAACCAACCAAAAACTCACTTAACAACTAAATCATGGTTTGCACACACACACCCCAACCAGAAGCCACAATTGGTCACTTACAATGGTGTTTAACTTAAAGAGCAAACTCGCTTAAAGAGCAACCATATGGAATGCATTATGCTCTTTAAGCGAAGTACCACTGCACAAGAGAACAATAGGAGAGGAAGGCTTGTACTAGTTAGAATTTGGGCTCCTAACTAGGTATCTTGTCAACTTAGAGTGGATTAAAGCAATTTAAAAATGAGAAATTAATTCTTGTAACAAGTTCTTGACCAGTTCTCATTTCGGTTCAGTTGCTGTGTGCAGATATTGGTTAATCAGAAGAGGAGAGCTATCAGTCTCTGAAGTTGCAGACATCTCTTTATTCTTCTATTATATATACACAAGGAGTCTCTTTACCAAATAGAGAGAGATTATTGAATTTTAATTGTGCTTTTCATTCATGGTCTCTTAGGACGCATTAACTTCTGCACCAGCTCCAAGCTCTTTTCCCCTTAAAATTATGATCTCAAGTTTCTGTAATTTATTTTCTTCACATAAATTCATAATATATATAAATGATAAATTATTCAGGCACAATGGACAATTAATTCAAAGTCACACCAGTGGGTTATACATATTTCTCTGGTTAATTCAGGAGAGGGAGGGAGGGGAGAGAGAGAGAGAGAGAGAGAGAGAGAGAGAGAGAGAGAGAGAGAGAGAGAGAGACGGACAGATCAACCAATGTGGGCACAGTGCCAGAAAGGTAGGCTTTGAATGCTTTGTGTTTTGACTCTTTGGTGCCAGTGATCCAGGCCTAAGTTTCTTCTCTCATGGCTGCTGCAAATAGAAAATTAGTCCTTCTCTGGGTGTCATTCTACAACCCAGTCAAACATTATTAAAATTTCATATCAGCCTTCCTTCCTCTCGCCATTTTGTTGCTAAGCATGCGCCTCACCTCGCCATCCTGGAAATGCTTTTTGAGTTGCTTCAGCATGAGAGTCAGCTTTTTGGATTGTACCCCACTGTACGCCAGCAGCATGCTACCAAACTGACGTTCTGTGATCCGGCCGTTTACAGGATCGTGCCTTTCAAACTGGAAGAGAAAAAGATATAAAACTAAGTCCCCTGGTTTCATCTCTACACAGACACACACTGACAACGTCTATGAAGAACCCCTCATCCATACAAAAACAATACATCAAACCAGGAGAGCCACAGCCAGGTAAAAACAATTTTACTAGAAGACGTTCTAATGGTAATGAACATCATAATCAACCTCATGATGATTTAATTTGCAAATTATAATAAAAGAGTTGCCATATTTTATCTTCCCTTCATATGTCCCATTCTTTGGAACTGCTTATTGCGCAGGCACAATCCTGATTTACCACTTTTACCTTAAACTAATGCAGGCTCTACTGCAGGGATTCTCAACCTGTGGCCCATGGGCCAGATGTGGCCCACAGCATCATTTCATGTGGCACCCCACTGTCTCCAACACACCAGGAAGTGCTACATGGTGAAGAATGGGCAAAATGGCTATCTGGCTCCCAAAGCTGTCTGAGGGAGCATGACTTGGCCCCTGGCTTTAAAAGGTTGAGAACTCCTCCTCTACTACAAAGTCCTTGTTTTTTTATTCCATCTCCCCTTGAAGGAAGCCTTTAATGCACATTCTTGAAACACTGTAAACTCTAACGAGAGCTGGGAACCATTTCGTTGAAAACGCCTACTGGGATAATTATTACAGCTCTGGAAAAGGGAAAATTATTATGATCCCTAGACTGATTACAAATCATAAGATTCAGCTCTCTTAAGACTATACAATTTGTTTCACAAATTAGAAGTGTAAATATAATAGAAAACCACAAGGATAGCGTTTTAAGACCTTAACTAGATTAACCATCAGGGTGTCATACTGTTTACATAGATGTGTAAAGGTAAAAGGAAAAGCTTGTCCTTGCTTGAAAGCCAGTTGTATCTCTAGGGTACGATGCTCATCTGTTTACAGCCCAAGAGCCAGCACTGTCTCCATCTGCAGATGCTTCCATGCTTCTGTGGCAGGCATGACCAGACATCGGAGCACATGGAACACTGTTACCTTCCTACTAAAGTGGTACCTATTTATCTACTTGCAATTTCTTGCTTTCGAACTGCTAGGTTGGCAGGAGCTGGGACAGAGATGGAAACTCACTCTGTCATGAAGTACTTGGGTATTGAACTATTGACCTGCCAACCTTTCAACTGTCAAATTAACTTTTATTCACTAAGCCACAACAGTCCCGACAGATGTGTAGAGAAGGAAATTTCAACAGGCATAGTGATGCAGCAACATGTGCTGAGATATTCTTTTCTACACAAGTATTACAGCAAAAAAACCCTGTTTTTAATTTCTGGTTGCTATCCTATTATAATAATTTTAATGTCTGGATGAACATTCTGCTATGGTAATGGAACAGACCGTACAGCCAGCAACTCAATGCCAAGTGTTGGGCGGCGGTAAATAACCCGACTCCCTAAAGGGGCCACCGGCTATGGGCATATAAGCCCCTTTAGGTGGGGTGATGGCCTCCTCAGTGGAGGAAACATCACTGAAAACCATCATATTGGGTCTAAAGGCAAAATAAGCAGAGGAGGAACTCTGATTCCCAACGGTCATGGAGGTCGAAGAAGCCATGCCAGATGGACTGGCTGTGAAGGCGCACCTTATCAATATCGTCAAGGCTGCAGCAGTCCATTGCAGTCCTTGTGTTAAAATCTGCACGTCTCATTTCATACGTGCCACACAGTGATGGGATGACAAAAATTCTACTACCACGCCATGACATCATGGACGTGGCCAGCATCATGACGTTATGGGCAGAGCCAACATCATGACATCATGATGTTGTGGGCGTGACCAAAAAAAAAACCACACACACACACCTCAACCCACCCACCCAACCAGACAGCTACAACACAAACCCGTAAATAACTTAAATAAATAAAATAAAGAAATAAATAAAAATAAAATAAAAATACCACTCACCCAAAACACAAATAAATCACCCACCCACCCCAAATACAAAACCCTCACTTACTTACCTTCCTTGGGGCTGACGAACCCCCATGGCCCGGGGCCACCTGGCAAGGCGTGCCATCCCTGACTGCGGCCTCCTCCTCCTCTTAAGGCTGCGGCTGCAGGAGCCACCGCCTGCAGCCGCCGGCCACAGCTGCCACCGCCGCCAGAGCCACCGCCGCCAGCAGCCCCTGGCCATGGCCACAGCCAGAGCTGGGCTGAAAAGGCACCAGCCCGATGAAGCTGCAGGCGCCCAGTGGAGGAGGAGGCGGTGGCAGCGCCCCCCGCCAGGCTTCCCCAGGCCATGGGGGCTTGTCAGCCCCAAGTCCCTGGCAGGGCTCGGTGGCGGCGGATGGCCGGGGCAGGCCTCAACATGCCCGTGGGAGCTCGACGGCCCCAGGGGAGGTGCCCTCCTCTGAGGTCCACCGCCGCCACCGCCAGAGCACTCTGAAAAGGTACGGCTCCGGCTCTGAAAGAATTTTTTTAAAATTGGAGCCAAAATGGCTCCAATTTAGTGCGCATGCGCAGAAACTCAATCTGATGCATGCGCAATGCATCAGATTGAGTTTCTGTGCATGCGCACTAAATTGGAGCCATTTTGGCTCCATTTTTTTAAAAAAAATTCTTTCGGTGAGGCATCCGGAACCGGACGCCTTAAAAATGGGCTACCCTCTCAGAGAACCCTCCGAGATTGTTCCTACCGGTTCTGGGGAACTGGATGGAACGGGAGTCATCCCATCACTGGTGCCACAGGATACGGCTCTGGGTTCATAGTGTTTGGGTCACTTCATGGCAAGCTGGGATCCACCTTAAACAAATTCACGCCATGAGAAAAACTGTATTCTCGGATAAGAGTTGCAGCCAATGATAGTACTTTAAATTTTCAGAACTGAAATATTTTCTGAGCTATGAGGTAGAGGGGGAATAGGGAACAGAAAGCATCATTATTCATTTTCAAGTTCTGACCTCATTAGTATTTATGTTCAAGTCAAAGTACATTTTGCAGCAGAGCAATATGCAGGCTGCAGGCTGCATACAGCCTATGCACAGCACACAATATGCTAAGTGGTGTGCACCTTCCTATCTGGTAGGCTCTGATGTGCTTCATTCCTCTGCCACTAGAAGTCTCTCAAAAGCTCCAATTAACTCTGGGGCACAACACGTCTCGTTTCAAAGCCAAACATGGGAAGGATTTGCTATTATTCCACGACACACATCTTTCCCTTCCAGTTCATCCTTTACAACACTAAACACCCTTTCACAGACAGATGCTGTGGTGTCCTCTTACCTGGAATAGAACTTTGGAGGACTAGGAATGAAACCGTTCTCTCTTGCACCACTTTGCTCTTAGAAGTCACTAACACCCAACTTGCATTATTTGCTGCAAACAATAAAGTTGTCTTCTTGGATTAAGGGTGTTTGGAACCAATTTTCAAAGGAAAAAAAGGTGCAGAGAAGAAAGGGTACCCTTTCTCTCCCCTTCCCTCACAGGTCCAGTTGCTTTTTGTGACAATTCAAAATGTCAGCTTAGAGTGAATAATTTGATCCTTTTGTTGCTGTTCAGTCACACAGTCGATTCCAACCCTTTGCGACCCTATGGACCATTGCCCTCCAGGCACCTCTGTCCTACAAAATCCTCCTCAACCCACCCAGCTCTGTGCCCATTGTGTCTACAATACCATCTAGTCATCTCATTTTTGGTCACCCCCTTCTTCTTTTGCCCTCCACCTTTCCCAGCATTAGGGTTTCTCAAGTAAATCCTCTCTTCTCATTTGATGTCCAAAGTACTTTAGCTTCATCTTTACTATTTGACCTTTTAAGGAGCCAATAGGGTTGATTTATTCTAAGATCAGATCAACCTATTTGTTCTCCTCGCTGTCCAGGGTACTCTCGAAACTTTCCTCCAGCACAACATTTCAAATGCATCTATTCTTCTGCGCTGAGCTTTCCTTATGGTCCAACTCTCACAACCATACATTACCACCGGGAATACCATTGCTTTGACTATGCAATTTTTTTTTTGCAAGGTGATGTCTCTACTTTTGACTATGTTCCCCAGGTTTCTCATAGCTTGTCTCCCAAGAATCAGTTGCCTTTTTATTTCATGGCTGCAATCTCCATCTGCAGTGATCTTTGATCCTAAGAAAGTAAAATCTGTCACCACTTCTACTTCTTCCCTATCTATTTTCCAGGGACTGATAGGATCTGTTGACATTATCTTGGTTTTCTTGATGTTGAGTCTCAAGCTAGCTTTTGTACTCTCTTCTTTAAACCTAATCAGGAGCTTCTTTAGGTCTTCCTCACTTTCTGCCATTAGGGTGGTATCATCTGCGTATCTCAAATGTGATTCTTAGCAATGTATTTACTATGAGGCTGAATTCTTTTTACACATCCTTAGGAAGTTCAAGAGTAAACAGATTTACAATATTTCAGTTAAAACGCCAATGGTAACAACATCTGAACCTATCTTTTTAAATTGCTCACTTTGAGGTTATCATTATAAACTAGAAAACCTGAGTACTGTACATTGTATAAGGATTATTGGTATGCAGTAGCCCAAATAGCTACCAGTGTCTATTTACCAGTAGGAAACCACATTTTAAGTTCAGTTGGAGTACTTAGCAATGAACTCTGTAATTGTACATCAGCTTGCTAAAACTGGTAAAAAAATTGCTGTAACAGTGTTTGTGAACGTTTTTGATCTTCATTTTCTATTTAAGAAGAAACTCACTTCTCAAACATCCTGGAAACAAGCAATGACTTCTCAATTCTCAGTAGGCACATAATAGGCTGATTTCCATTTATAGCCAGATTTGCTAATGAAGAATCCCCATTAGATCTTGATAAGATGCATACATGCAATTGATTTTCTTTTAATGCATTATCCGGCACATATTGCATTCTTATTAGCACACCACAAAGTTGCTTAGCTTGACTGGAGGAATCACTTCCTAATCTCCCTAAACATACTAAAATTCTTAAATGTTCTGCAGCTTCTAAAGGCAAGACACTGCATACTTCAACACCTAACCTGAACTAAATGTTTGGCAATGAGATGAACATGTCTTCTTAATAGCATAAACCAGGGGTGGGCAACCTATGGCCCATAGGCTGGCCCAGGCCTATGGCGCCAAATCATCCAGTCTGTCCTGCCTCCAGAAGTGGATACATTTACGACAGCTGTAAATGCACCTGCAGCTATTGTAAGTGGATTTACAACAGCTGTGAACATGTTTTACAGCAGCGTTTATGGCGGGGGGAACCACTAGTCCGGCCTGCTCAACTCTCTGAGGGAGCTTGACCTAACCCCTGACTTAAAAAGTTTGGCAACCCCTGGCATAAACTATCCAAATTTTTGATTAATAGACATCAGGGTTTAGCAGTCACAGGCAAATATACAGTAAGCTCTCCAGAACTTTCTTTCTCCCATGTGCAAACGAATTTCCTCTTTCTCATTTTCTGGTCCACAGTAAGCATAATTTACAATGATCTGCTATTAACAGTGAACCAGAATATGCAAAATGTCTCAGCTTCCTAAGTGTGTACATTTGCCTGGTGTGGGTGTCATAGAAAAGTGCCTACTGCAAGATGCCTTTGGCATGTATGATGACGTATTCCTGTCACTCAAAATGTCTCGTCAAGACATCTGAACAATTCAGTGTGTTCTAAATAAGTAAACCTTAGGATACTTCAAAGGAGTTTACTTGTAAAATTCTGGGTATTTATTTATTTGATTGATGTCCCACTTCTGTCCCAAAACTAGGAGTCAAGGCAGCTCACAACAAGCCTGAAAACAGACACTGAAAGAAGCACTACAATTATAATACTGAACCGCAATGAAACAAACTATGATATTTAATTAAATTTGATCTAAAAATTATTTTAGAATAGAATAATAAAACTACACTTTCTAACAGTGTTTTATATTTTTCCAAAGTATTTGGAAATATTTTTCCAGTTAATTTAATTCTTGTATTCTTCATGCAAGCAATTTTATAGTTGTCTATGTTACAAACAGCTCTATGTGGCTTTCCACAAAAGGCTATGCCTTCTCCCCAAGTCTAGAAAAGGCTTTAGGGAAGAAGCCATGCAAATAAACTTAGATTCGCTTTGTTTACATGCTCCTGTGTTATGGTTTTCCACCAAATGTTATTATTTTTCTAAAATTATTCATGGTATTTGGAAGTGAACATTCTTTTTTAGATATGGACAGTACAGTCAAACCTCACATAAAGAGTGCCTCGCTTAGAGAGTAACTCACTTAAAGAGCAGAATTTTCTCTGAATGTTCGCTTCGCTAAACAAATAAAACCAACCAAAAACTCACTTAACAAATAAATCGGGTTTCACAATCCCCCCCACCTGCCAGAAGTCACAATTGGTCACTTACAATGGTGTTTTGCTTAAAGAGCAAACTCACTTAAAGAGCAATCCTGTGGAACGCATTATTCTCTTTAAGCGAGGTACCACTTGTACTTTAAGTGGCTTCTGACTATAACACAAACCAGCAACCACACAAAAAGAACCACACTATTTGAGGGAGCAAAGTGTCTGGAAAAAAGTACTCAGTACCAGCTTTTTCAACATAGATTTCTCATAGTGTTAGGTTTTTGTTAGAGCAGGGATTCTCAACCTGCAGCCTGGATGTGGCGCATGGCACCATTTCATGTAGCCCCCCCTACCTCCACCACACCAGGAAGAGCCATTAGGCAGAGAATGGGCAAAATGGCCATCCGGCCCCTGAAGCTGTCTGAGGGAGTGTGACCCTGTCCCCAGCTTAAAAAGATTGAGAACTCCTGTGTTAGAGAAACTTAGCAATGATCTTATCAGAAAGAAAAAGAATGCTGTGGTACCTTGGAGCTACATTTCCCAAACTATGTTCCATGGGACACTGTTGGACTTCAATTCCCAAAAGCCTAAATCAGTACACTGGCTGATCAGTGTTTTGGGGAATTGACATAGACTTCTGGGAACTGAAATCCAAAAACCAAAGGCTGGGAAATACTGACTTAGAGGTTAACTGCTCCATTTTAATGTGGATAAGAGTCAGTGATTAGTTGAACAAGGGTTGCAACCTGTTTGAAATTTACATTTTTTCCAACGGAGATTAGTTCAGTTAAAAAAATATATCATAAGATCATTTGACTCTTTGAGTTATTTTTGTGGATGATTATTACTGTGATTTTTTATACATACTTTTTATGATGTAGTGTTGAATATGTTATATATTACAGTAATACCTCAGATAACATTAGTATCGAATAACACTAAAATCGCATAACATTAAGCAATCTGGGGGGAAGAATTGCATCGGATAACATTAAGATCCTATGGGATGAATCAGATAACAACCGCTAAAGCCTGTGTGGTTACAATGTATCTCTATGGATCTCATAGGATTTTAACATGCATCGGATAACACTAAAAATCATATAACACCAAGACTTGTGGAACCAGGTTTTAGTGTTATCTGAGATTTTACTGTATAAGCTGTCCTGACTGGTGCTTGCACCAAAAGGGCGGGGTAATAAACAAACAAACAAAGCAACAATGGTGTGTGTGTGTACACACAACACAGATGCAAATGGGTGAATCAATGCTGCATTTCCCTGTTAGCGATAACCTAAGCCTTTACTTAGATTTCCAGTTATTCTCCAATGAAGCTTTGTTCTTGGAAGTTTGTACTAAAAAAAAGACAGTGGGTAATTGGGAATGAACCTGGGTTATGAAAAATAACAACAGATGATAATTTGTTGCATCCCTCTCCCTTTATCTTGAGGTCATGTATAAATGATTACCATATAGTCTCACTCTTATGCCAGAAAAAATAGACTTGATTCATGAAAACTCACATTAAAATACAAAATTTATTTATTTATTAAATACATTTCTATACCGCCCATCTTGCCACAAAATTTTGCCCAAAATGAAAATGGTAGGTAATATGTCTGTTTGACAGAGAATGGACACATGGGTGTTTTTATCTAATGTTAACACACCAATTCTTGCACTGCCCTTCATTGCTATTCTTAGTGCTTACTGAATTGTATCTATGTTTTATTGTGAATGGCAAACTACAAGAATACAACTGAAAACATAAAACGTGTTACCTGTAGGCATTCAAGCAGTTCCCTCAATTATGGAGAAGAAAACCAGCACTTGAAGACACAGGCCGGAAATCTATAATAGCCCTATGCTATTGACAAGCTGTTTTTCAAGGAGACTCTTACCTTCAGGCGATCAGAATCTCCCTGGAATACTGGGGCATCATTTAGAAAGGACTGCATAATAACCCACACTCTTTCAACCAACTGTGACTTGTCACTTGATCAGACAGCATTTAAGATTTCCACAATTTTCAATTAGTCTACCAGAACTTCTACAGCAGGTACATGTTCTTATTATCCAAACAGAAACAGAGTGTAGCAGTTGGCATGTAACTTTCATGTTACACTTAACAGATAAACAAAATACTCCATGCTCTTCTTGCCCATTCCAAAAAAAATGTTCTCGCATTCAACAGAAAAAAATAAAATTAAAATAGAAATTGTCTGAATTAAAAAAAATCTTCTGTAACAGAATTTCTGTAACAGAAAAACACCACAAATACTTATGTGGATTTATCCATGTCATAAAACACTTCAGATGCAGAAAAATAATCATGTCAAAAATGTACATATAGTTTGCTAGTAAAGGATAAGGATAATAGCAATGTTGCAAAAGGATTCTACTGGGGCACCAGAGTGGCCATTATGGGAACAGGCTACTAGACAAGACAGATTGTGGGTCAGATACAACATGGCTTGTCTTATTTTCTCCTAATTCTTCAAAGCAGGAACAGACTGTAACACAAGATGAGGGAGATGGCATCATTAATCACACCACAATACCACCTAAAGCAGGAAGGAGACCCAGTATTTTGCATACAAAAGGCTCTTGGGTAAAGAAACTTGAGAACATCGCATGAAACTCTGGGAGGCTGTTTGTAGCCAAACTACAAGCACTAAGCTACACGAACCAGTGTTTGATGTAGGAAAAGGGAAGCTACCAACAATTCCACAGCTGCTGACAGAACATAGAAAATTACTTTTAAGAAAATAACAAATTGTAGTTACATTTGTAATGCTCTAACAGTAGTTGGTTGCCACTGTAGTTACAATTTGTAAAAACTATATATTTTCTCCAGTTCTTGGCAGTAACTAAAAGTTGCTTTGTAGTTACTTTAAAAACTGCCTCAGTGCCATGAAGTGCTGGCTTGTAATAAAAAATATAACATACACAGTAAGCTTTGAATGGTTTCCCGAAAAACCACTATCCTGAACTTCTATTCTCTTTTGTATATGTAGAAGGGGCTGGAAACAATGAGGACTGAGCTTCTTACTCACTATGGCCACATACTTTCTGAGCATCTCATTTTCACTTCAGACATTCCTTCTGGAATTAATGTGTGCTGACCTTCTGATGTCTTTCATCTTGCATGGGTTTTTTGTCTGTTTCCCCACCTGTGCATGTATCCTGGATCCTTGCTTCTTCTTTGCCTTTCCCCCTAATTTCTAAAAAGATCCCCCTCTCATATTTCTTTGGATTATGTTTGCTTCTGTTTGGGATTATATTTGATTCTTTCCTCCATTTATTTAGCAATTTTTCCTCTACTATATGTTTTCCTTTCTTTTGATCCTTTTCTAAGATTATTGTTTATTGCTTCTTGCTGGTCTCGAAGAAGACAACAAAAAGCATCAAGAGGTAGAGAACTGAAAAATCTTCCCATAACCTACTTCTGTTTACATACTTTGCTTGATTTTCTTCATTTTCGGAAGTGGTTGTTGGTTTTGTTTGGCTATTTCCGTATGTGTGTGGAGGGGAGGGAAATAGTTTCCTTGTTGGATTTTAAATTTTTTTTTTACTGAGTGTTCTGTTGAAGGTATATATTTTGGCACGCTTGGAGTACCAGATGTCTCTGCGTGCATGGCAGCCAGTGCATCCATCCTCTTCTGGCTTTTTCCTTGTATTTTTCTATTATGTTCTCCTGGCCCAGAATGTCTTTGTTGTGTTGGATAGGTGGCACCGAGTTCATAATTTTGTTTTGAATGTGAATATAAACTAGTGCCTGCATAGGTCTGATTATGACTTTTCTTCCTCTTCTACTGCTGCCTACGTTTGGAGTAGATAGATTCTTTGTTGTCTTGGCACTGTTTTTTTAGGGAGGGGGAAGTAGTTTTTACAGGGTTTATTTTATTAAAAGGACTTTTTGAATGCCAGAAAACACAAATAAGGAAACATGAAACATATAATCTGAAAAGAGCAGATGCAGACAGCGCTGGCTCTTTGGCTATAAACAGAGATGAGCACTGAACCCTAGAGTCAGATACGACTGTTGTTGTTGTTGTTTTGAGCAAGGGCGACCTTTACCTTTACTAAAATTTAAGGACTAGTATGCAAAAACACAAAAAAGAGACGCCACTGCCCCCCCAAAAGAACCCAAAATAAAAGACAGATATTTTTACCACGCATAAACCCTATTTGTAATAACCAAGTGTATGCAAAATATCAGTGCTGACTTATTAACATAGCAGCAATTCACTGCTAAGATTAATGCTGTTGCATTTAGAGGCAAGAATAATAATATTCTGGTCAATTTAATGCAACTGCACATCCTCTGCAAACAAGAGCACCCAGCATTTCTACTAAAAAAAAAATTGTAAGAAGGAAGAGATGACCGTGATTGATTTCAAACACATAAACATTCTTTAAAAACACATGATAACAAGGAATGTTTGAAGTCCAAAGTTAATCTAGCAAAACATGATGCTTCAATATGCAGTATGCAGATACTTCATAAAAGCTTTTAAATATGTAATAAAAACTGCTTGTTATAGATTCCCCAAGGAAAGCACTTCTTCATGAATAATCAAACCTTGTTTTCCAAGAAAAAGAGCCGAAATAAGAACTCTCTCACACGCACACTCAGGCCTTGAGACCCAGCCTCCTTTGAGACTTTAAAGAATAACATTTTAGACTACCATGGATAATGCCTTTTCACTGACAGTCAGCTAACCTCTTCTGAATAAGACATGTGCAGTCTTTTAGTTTTCCATGAAGAAGAAAAAAGGACAACCCAATGTATTAAAATAAGATCATATGGGAGTCAATATGATTTTTCTCCTTTCTTGCAATGGGCAAGAGCATGACAAGCCTTAATGCAAAGCCACTTCTTTTTATACACTGGCTCAGTTTCTCTCAAACATCCAATAGTTTAGCAAAATTTCCCAAATTAGAATTAAGTACTTTACTCAACTTCTGGACTCAACTGGATTCCTTCTTGAGCTGGACTTTTGGATGATGAACACTTTGCAGCCAAATAACTGATCTGGATCGAGAATATTTTCCTCTTGGAATTAATTTTGGTGAATACTTTTATTCATCTTTACTATTCCTCCCCCACCCAAAGAAAACCCTTCTTCCTTTAACTCTACATCATTAGCTTTGCTACAGAATTAATGTCTGTGGAGGTAGATTAGAAGAAGATAGTTTTTGACCAATAAACCAAGTTAGGAGACAAGGAAAGACTTTAGGCTTACAATATCTACTTTGTTTTTACTAGCTCTACTGAAGCCCACCAATAGCTATATGCAGAATAATGGTTTCAGGTGCAGAACCAATTATTCACAGCTTCCTATGAGCCATACTGTGTTGACCACATATACAAGATCAAATATGTTTCAGATGAAGAATTCTAGTAGCAGAGTATTCAGGAATACTACAGATTAAGAATTCCAGTAGTAGAGTATGCCTATCTCAATTTGTTAGGCATTCCACACATGTGGCAGGCCACATGCTCAACTGTTTTTTATGGGGTGTGAAGATCCTCAGCTGGCAGAAAAATAGATATGGCTGCAGTAAGGAGGGGGAGCAGGCAAGAAGCAAGAAAAGGAAAAGATGCTGCAGCCTATATAAAAAAACAACTTATTCTTGTGTACCACCTACTGTACATGTATTGCCTAATAGAGGACAATAATTCTTGTATCTGATGAAATGTCACAATATGCTCACAATATGTCACAGGTTTATCCATTTACATTGGTGGCACAGGATGTTGGTTTTTTCTAGAACTGATTAACTAAGCAATTTATCTGGATTTTTAAAAAAAGGTAATTATAGATCACACAACAAAGCTAGTAAAAAGACTCCAGGCCATTGAAGTCACATCTGCCAAATTTGACCAATGAACACCTCTAAATCAGTGTTTCCCAACCTCTGGTTTTTGGACTTCAATTCCCCAATGTACTGACTTAGGCTTCTGAGAATTAAAGTCCCCTTGTGGGGCATGGGCCCAATGTTGGGAACCACTGCTCCTAAATGCTTGGGAACAGCAGGGTGTGGGGAATAAAACAACCTCCAGGGCAGATTTAATACCACTTAACTAAATAGCTACTCACTGTTTACATCTCTATTTTGTCTGGATGAGTCTCCATTTACTGGCACTCCTCCAGTCTGTTATTACTTCCTGGCACTGATTCAGAACTCTGATTGTCTCTCTGAGATTTGATGAACGAGAGAGACTGTGTTGAGATGACATATATCATCCCAAATCTCCAGGTCAGCTTGATCAGCAATTGCATATAGATTTTAAAGAGAAAACTTTGGGACCCCCCCCTCAAAACACTATTTCCCAAGGTTCACATAGGAGCACAATTCCTGTATCCAAGTTTTAGTGCAACAATACTGGGATGGCTGCCACCACGAATAGACTCAAAAGTCATTGAAAGTCTAAAGACAATTAACAGAGTCTTATTTATTCTTATTTTATTCTTCAAATTTATACCCCGCCTTGCTCAGGCGAACCTGACTCTAGGCGGCTTCCATAATATACAAAAGAAACAATATCCCACCAAAGACACCCCCCCAATACAAAATCCTCTGTCGCCGCCCAAGGCCCCCAGGTTTCTCTCCCTCCAAGGCTGGCTGGCCGAGGGAGAGTCCAACAAGGTCCAACAAACATTGGCGGTGTCTCGCGCGGCGGCGTCTTCAAGCCCTCCCTCGTCCAGGGAGGCTCCTTTTAACCTCCTCCCGGCCGGTGACGGGGGCCGGGGGGGGCCCCCGGCAGCAGCAACGTCTCGCGCGGCGGCGTCTTCGAGCCCTCCCTCGTCCAGGGAGGCTCCTTTTAACCTCCTCCCGGCCGGTGACGGGGGCTGGGGGGGCGCGGCAGCAGCGACGTCTCGCGCGTCGTCGTCTTCGAGCCCTCCCTCATCCAGGGAGGCTCCTTTTAACCTCCTCCCGGCCGGTGACGGGGGCCGGGGGGGCGCGGCAGCAGCGACGTCTCGCGCGGCGTCGTCTTCGAGCCCTCCCTCATCCAGGGAGGCTCCTTTTAACCTCCTCCTGGCCGGTGACGGGGGCCGGGGGGGCGCGCGGCAGCAGCGACGTCTCACGCGGCTGCATCTTCAAACCCTCCCTCGTCCAGGGAGGCTCCTTTTAACCTCCTCCCGGCCGGTGACGGGGGCCGGGGGGGTGCGGCAGCAGCGACGTCTCGCGCGTCGTCGTCTTCGAGCCCTCCCTTGTCCAGGGAGGCTCCTTTTAACCTCCTCCCGGCCGGTGACGGGGGCCGGGGGGGCGGCAGCAGCGACGAATCGCGCGGCGGCATCTTCGAGCCCTCCCTCGTCCAGGGAAGCTCCTTTTAACCTCCTCCCGGCCGGTGACGGGGGCCGGGGGGGGGGCGCGGCAGCAGCGACGTCTCGCACGGCGGCGTCTTCGAGCCCTCCCTCGTCCAGGGAGGCTCCTTTTAACCTCCTCCCGGCCGGTGACGGGGGCCCCTGCGGCAGCAGCGACGTCTCGCGCGGTGGCATCTTTGAGCCCTCCCTCGTCCAGGGAGGCTCCTTTTAACCTCCTCCCGGCCGGTGACGGGGGCCGGGGGCCGCGCGGCAGCAGCGCCTTCCTACTGACAGCATCATCCCACATAATAACCAAAATAATTTCTGTTCCAAACCTAGACCTGATTCTTCTTCTTTCATGTCCCAATCAAACCCTGGACTGCCAAAATGAAGCCACTTTCTTCGTTTTGTTTTTGCCCAAACCCAAGTCCTCATCGGTGCATGCCTCTGGCAGCAATCGGCAGACCACTAAATGAGCCGGATTCTGTATCTCTCCACAGTCACACCATGTGCTGTTGTCCACCAGCAGCCCCGGGATAATTATGAAGCAGATCTTAAATGTATAACTCAAGATGGATATTTATTTAAAAAAAACATTGCTGGAAGAATAATAAGTTAATTATGTCACACAGCCCCAATCAACTGGCCAATTACATTAAGAAAAGCTTGCAGGGAATTATGCAAGAATCAACTGGTGTAGCTACTAGAAGGACAGCAGCTGATTGGAAGGCATTCAAAAACCTCAGGAAAGAAAAATAATGATGGAAATGGAGGAGTTAATTCTGGGAAAGGATGTGATTATGATGTTTTAATCTGTGAGTTTTATTTTATTTTTCTTAGAATCCCACCAGCATTTTTGTGCAATCTTCCAAGTTCTGCTTTGGTCTTAAGAAACTTCTTCCTTCTTCTTATATAAAATGTGGACGTAGTTTTGTACACACTAGAGTTCTCTTTGCCCACATTTCCCTAAATTTCCATATCACTTTGGATATATTCTCCACTGACTAATGGCTCCTCCAAATGGACCATTTGTTGTTCATTTTGTATTTAATTTAGTGATGTCCTTGGCAATGTTTGGCACCATCCACCTAATGTACATCTTGTATTGGTTCTGACAGTGAAAAAAATCTTTAATTTTTTAAGGATCTGTATAAACATATCCCTGGCTCCAGCTTATACCACTCAATAGAGGCAAAGTCAGGATGAGTAGGAACCTGACAAGATATAAGGAGAACAAAATAAATGAGGAATAACAGGCAGGAAAAATGATCACCTGGAATAGAGATCCAGTGAAAATGGTTTTGACAGGGGAGAAAGCTTGTCAGAAATCCTTGAGCCAACACCAGCATTTTCGCTCCTGAAGGCCAATTAATGGGCAGCAACTAGGTATGTCTTCTAGTGACAGCAAAATCCTCATGGATTTTATCACTGATCTGGGTAAAGCAGTACAGTGTGAAACAGACCAAATGTATAGCTGCCTTGAACAGTTTTCAAAACTTTAATGAGCAATTAAAAGGTTAGGTAAAGAGCTGCTGCACCTTTAGCTTCAATGTGGAAGTAACTTAAGTCTGCAAGAAGAAATCCCACAGGTTTTATTTTCATCTGCCAAGCCCAGAAGCAAAAGTTTCTCAGGATGGAAATGGAAAAGAAGAACTACTGAGTATTTTTGCAACACCAATTTGGAAAATGAGAATTTGTTTGTGATTGACCTACACGTGATTTACACGAAATGAAAAGGAATGCTGCTCTGTTATGCGGGTTGAAGGTCAGGAGGCCCCACAAAAGAAGCTTCTAATTGGCCATCCAGAGAAAATTTCAGGGAGGCAAATGTGGCTACTGTTCATGAGTAACATTTAGACCACATCTCAGCCTTAAAAGGTCCCTCTCATATACCTTCACAGTCTCTTCCATTTCATAATCCACAGAATCTCAAAGAGGTTGGGGAGCCCTCAAAACACAGTGAAGTTGCCCTACAGCCTATAGAAAAAAACCTCAGCAGACATTTAAAGAACCTTTTTAAAGGGATGTGGAGACACAGGGAGCAGTTGTGGGGATCCTGTAAGGGTACATGTTAACAAAGGCAATTTGCCCACTTTTGACATAACATAAAAGCTTTTTATTTGTTATTTTATCTTTTAATAATAAAATGGTGGTTTGGTGGCTCCAAGGTCCAGGAGGTGGGCAGGAGACCCAACTTGGATGGCACTGCATTCTCCTTGAAAGACTGGGTAGACTCCTAGATTTATCTTAGTCATTGGAGGCTGATGTGAGCTCAGTGGCTCACAGTGCTTTGGGGCCAGCTTCTGTCATAGTAATTTTATATTCCAAGACAGTTTTTTAATTTATTCATATGGCTGTTATTAGGTAAATGTAAAGGTAAAGGTCTCCCATTCCTGAAAGCCAGTTGTATCTGACTCTAGGGATTTGGTGCTGATCTCCATTTACAGCCAAAGAGCCAGTGCTGTCTGTGTCTGCAGATGTTTCTGTAATAATGTGGCAGGCGTGATTAGATGCCAGAGCACACAGAACGCTGTTACCTTTCCCACCAAAGGGTTTCCTATTTAACTACTTGCAATGTCTTGCTTTCCAACTGCTAGGTTGGCAGGAGCTGGGACAGATGCCGGGAGCTCACTCTGTCACTCAACACTCAGTTCTCGAACTGCTGACTTGCCAACTTTCCAGTTGTCAAGTTCAGCATCTTAACCACTAAGCCACCGTTGTCCGGTACGGCTGTTATTACTTGATATAAAACCAAACTCTGTATTCATGAACAGTGTTTAATGACTGACTTAAGTATTATAATTTTAATTGCAACAATCCAACCATTTTAGCATTTTCTTATTTCTGGGTTTTTTCCGTTCACAGAAGTAACTGATTCTTCCAGACATGGCTATCCAATATAAAATTTATGTTTTTAGTTTGAAAATTCTAAATATTTCCATTAATATTAGCTTATACATTAAAACATTCTAATCAGTAATGTTTTAGAGACAGAGAGCTGTCTCATACAGCTAAAGACATTCTGGACTAAAATGTATTGTGAATGTATATAGCAGGGATTCTCAACCTATGGTCTGTGGGCAGGCCCCAGCCTGAGGCACCATTTCATGTGGTCCGTGTCGCCTCCACCACCGGAAGCGTTTACAGCAGCCACGAATGTGCCACAGATGCATTTTACAGCAGCATTTTATGCAGGGCCATAGCCAGGAGGTGGCCAAGGTGGGCTTGACCCACCCTGAGTTAGCAGTTTGCCCACCCTGGCAAAGCGTGGTTTCCCATAGGAATGCATTGAAAAGAGGCTTTGTTGCCCATCCTGAAAAAATATCCGCCTACCTACACCTAGAATCCTGGCTATGGCCCTGCATTTACAGCAGGGGAACACAGTCTGGCCCACTCAGCTGTCTGAGGGGGCATGGTCTGGCTCATGGCTTAAAAAGGTTGAAAACCCCTGGTATATAGCAAAGAGATAATAATTTCGTGTCAGAAATTATTCTAGGTTGAAGGGATTTTTGTGGGATAAACTTCACTCAGGGGATGCCCGAATGAGGCTCCTTTCATGTCTCCAAGAGATGAGACAGAGACGGGCGCTCAATCCATCATGCAGTACCCAAGTCTCGAGCTGCCGACTTGCTGGGGTGAACCACTACAGCCCTAACCACCAAAAACAAGTCATCATCTGCAGAGCAAATTCAACGCATTTACAAAGATAGGACTAAGATGGATTCAGCTTCTTTCTGCACTTTATGTGGTGCACAAACCACCGCTGTTTTAAAAACATTCTTAATTATTTAGATGAGTCCATCTATACATGACACATACATTCATTCTTTGGAATGGATTTGGGGCTGTGTCAGCAACTTGCTTGACTGCCTGCAGTGAAGACCAACAAGCCCTTTGTAATGGAAAGACATTTTGACGTGTTGATTCAAACAATGCTAAATTTAGCAATGCTACTGTGTAGATACCTGTGTGGGAAGCAAATCCCATGTTGCTCATTTGGGACTTCGCTCCCTAATACATTTGTTAAGAACTACAGCCTCCATTTTCTGGGTTGCATTTTGTTACCAGATATTAGAAACTATAACAGGTAAGGTGTTTGTTTTTGTTTCTAATGATTTGCTTACCTACAGTCTATGTGGACACTGACTAAAGCATCTGAAAAGAAAATCAAAGCTTTTGAAATGTGTATCTGCAGATGGCTGTAAGGATATCATGGATTGACCATGTAACTAATGTAGAAGTGTTGCTCCAGATGGCTAAAGAACAAGAACTATTTAAGACCATTAAACAAAGAAAGCTCCAATAATTTGGTCATATCATGAAGAATGACATGAGGTATAGAATACTCCAACTCGTTATGCAAGGGATGATCCTTGGAAACAGAGGTCCTGGACATAGACGGACTTCATGGCTAAAGAACCCGAGAGACTGGTGTGGAATGTCCTTGGAAGAATTGTTCCAAGGAGTTAAGAACAGGAAGACTATCATCATCATGATAGCCAATATTTGGAATGGATATGGCACTTGAAGAAGAAGAGCAGCCCACGTCTCGCTCTTAAAATGCCTTATTTCATTACTATGGATTAAACCCAAATTGTGCTATTACAGGAACAAAATCTCTTCTGGGGAATGCCATCAAGAGATGCACGCCTTGGCTCAATTTTTGCTGACCTCCTCCTTCCATTCTGTTTCATGTTCTCTAGAAATGTGCCCCAGAGAGTTATGTTACTGGGAAGAGGAAGAATCCAATCATGTCAACAGTTTTGTCTGCAGTTCTAGACACTGGACTCACCAACAAATCACCTCGCTAATTGGCTTGGTTGGCTTTGCAATGTGGTTGTGAAGCTCTTCACACTCTGGGGAAGATACTCAGGAGAAAAATGGTCTCTGAAGTGAGTGGTTCCCAAGCGTGACGTCCTAGGATTTGCTTGGGACGAAAACTCTCAGAAGAGAAAGAGAGCACTGTAAAGGGTCAAGACTTCTGAGAGCTGGAATCCAAGAATATCTGAGGCTCTAAGTTTCAGAACCACTCATCTACTGGTTTTATGAAAGACCTGATCCATAGGTCCAAGGCTGGCCTGTGTGCAAGACTCTCCAGATCACTCCAGCCCACAACCTGTTTATAATTGAGGGTGCAGCAATTATCCAGATGGTTTCATCTTATAGCTTATAATAACATATAGAAATTCCTTTTTCCTTGAGAAACAATTCACAACAACATAATCATCTTTACATGTAGAGCTGGGCCACTATATATTTGATTAGATATCTCAGAAAGAAGCAGATATATTTCAGATAATTATGAACTTTGCAGTACATGAGCCCATTTTAATTAATAAAAAATAGGACTAAGTTATATCTATCATACATTGCTTGAAATCTGATTAGCATATACTCTCCTTGGCCTTGGGAGACTTATAATTACCTTAAGTGAATATTGATTTAGACACAAGCCAAAGGCTACACAAAACTAATATAGATTCCTGTAAAAACTTGCTGAGCCACTTTCAGCTTGACACATCCCCTTGATGTGTGAAAACTTGCCAAAGGAGACATTTGTGTAGCTTTTAAACTCAAGAGGAGGAGAACTATGGTTAGCAGAGACCTCTGAAAGTTGGGATCAGGTACAGGAAGTACAAGGGAGACAAATCAGAGCTTTATTAACTTCACTGCAAAGTAGAAATATATACTTTACAATGTAAATTTCTTATTAACTCATCTCTTTCAAATCTTTTGGCAATGTGAATGGCAGCTTGTTTAAAATGGGGTCTCGGGGCTGATGACCCTGGCAAGTTGAACTGGCACATGAGAGACAACTCAGAAGAAAGTAGAGGAAGTAATAGGGAGTAACTGGATAGCTCGCTGAGGCGGGATAACTCCCTGATTTAAGTATTTGGCTGCAGAGACAGAAGTTGAGAATTCCCACCCCCTACCTGAGAAAGCCTATGTAGCCATGGAGAAAGCTGCACAGTCCCAGGGCACCACCAGAAAAAGGGAATAGTATACAGCTCCCCTGGTGGCATAGTGGTTAAAGCACTAGGTTTGGAGACTGGAAATATGGTTTCGATTCCTGAGAGGTACATAATGGGGGACATGAAAGGAGCCTCATTCATATGTCCCCTGAAAAAATCCTTTCAACCCAGAGTAATCTCTGACACAAAAACAAACAACCATGTCTGTGTATTCCAGTGGTTCCCAACCTATTGTTTTGCCATGCCCCACCTAAGCATCTCCAAAATCCTGATCCCCCTGACATATAAATCTTATTACAGTATTCAAAAAGTGAATCCTATTCATGTA
Source organism: Furcifer pardalis (assembly GCA_030440675.1). Taxonomy (NCBI): domain Eukaryota; kingdom Metazoa; phylum Chordata; class Lepidosauria; order Squamata; family Chamaeleonidae; genus Furcifer; species Furcifer pardalis. The sequence goes on from CP126890.1 coordinate 207,238,235, forward strand.
GAGGAAGCAATGAAAAAAACCCACTGTTTAATAACTCATTCTCAAATTGCCCCCTATGGAGCAGGTGTCTCACGTTGAGAACCACGTGTGTATTCTCTATGTAGAAAACAACAGAAAGGGCCATCATAGGTTAGAATTGACTTGATAGCACATAATTATTACTACAGTAAAACCTTGAGATAGGAAATTGAATAGTTCCTCCAGGTTTTCCTATTTTGAAAAATTCATATCTTGAAATGTGGTTTCCCATAGGAAGGTATTTTTTTCTGTTCAAAACTCTTCATAAAGTGGACTTTGGAATTTTTCACTGCATTTTGGCCACTTTATAAAGAGATTTGAACAGATAAAAAACGTTTATTTGGCTTTTGTATGAACTCCCGAACTTATTATTTTGGTTTTCAATGCATATTCGACACATTTCTGACAGTACCCTTTAATGGCCAGCTCTGGTAATTGCCAGCTCAGGACCTGACTGTCAGCTGTTGAGGGGACAGGGGAATTTTCAGCACTTCCTGGTTGTGGGTAAAGTTTCTGGCAGTGCCAAAACTCAACCAAAAAAAATTCCAAAAATGGAGAGGAAATGCTCTAAACACTCTCCCACTGCCATGGGAAGCATCAGAACACCAATTTTTTCCCATATCTTGAAATAACCTTGTATCTCGAAGCACATTTTTCCTGAGATTTCCTTTTGCGAATTTTTCATAGGTTGAGCTGTTTGTAACTCAAAGTTTTACTATATTATCATTATGGGAAACAAAGCAATCAACCACCTTAAGATGCTAAGAGCTGAAAGTGGACTGAAGTTCAAAGTTTTCTTTTCTTTTCTAAAGCAATTCTAAACATATAGTATGAATGAAAAATCTCTGTGAATCAAACACTAACCTCAAGCTTGAGTATGTCATGTTGAAGCTTGCGCTGGAAATCCAAGAACTGAGAGATGGTCAGTTTCCCCTTCAAATCAGCTCCAAAAAAATATGTGGTCAATGCTGAGTTAAAACCAGTCTTCAAAGTATTGCCTGTAGTCGAACGGTCCCTATGACGCATGCCCATGCTGGTCTGGGAACGAATGATGCTCTGAACCTAAGATATTGCCAGAGAGGAAGACACAGATGTACCCATCAATCAATCATCATTTTGATTTCATAATCTGAGCTACTTGAAGTAAAGTAGCGAAAATGGGTGGCCACACTTACCTCCCTGCCCTGCCCAGTCTAACACAGCTACCATTTAAAAAGTTTTATTCTCTGCAAGCATATCAGAGAGTAAACAAAACAAAAAGACAAAAACGTTGTGGCATCTTAAAGACTAACTGCTGTATTTTAATGTGAGCTTTTGTGAATCAAGTCCACTGGCTCTTTGGCTATAAACAGAGATGAGCACTGAACCCCAGCGTTGGTAACGACTGGCTTTCAAGCAAGGGCAACCTTTACCTAATAACAGAAGATCCCTGATTGGTATTAAAATTTGACATCAGGTTTTGTCCCTGCAAGTGGTTCAAGGTCTCCCTTGTTCAAAAGCCAGTCATATCTGACTCTAGGGTGCAGTGCTCATCTCCATTTATAGCCAAAGAGCCAGTGCTGCCTGTGTTTGCAGATGTGTACATGGCCATATGGCAGGCATGACTAGCTTGCCCATGATGTAGGCTCCGCCCACAATGTATGTTCCGCCCATGACGTAGCCTCTGCCCATGGTGTGGTAGTGAAATTTTTTGTTGCCCACCACTGCAGGCAACCCATCCGTGGCTTTAAGCAACAACATGTTGCATGAGTCCTAATGTCTGTGTACATGTTTACAACAAAACATGTTAAACTATGAAAAATTTAACACCAAAGGAGAGGCAGTTGTGATATCAATGATGGCATTAGTGGTGACACAGAGACAGGTAGGATGACTAAGACATTTAAATAGCTGTTGAGAACTTCCTTTCATCTCTTTTTGCCCTTCTGCTGAAATGAAGAATTGATAGTCCTGGAGCAATCAGAAGTGAGAGACATGCTTTAACTAGAATCAGGGCTCAAATTATTTAGTTGCATTATGATTCTGCTTGGCTCTGCTGAATGTTCAGAATATCTACAGTTAATTTGTTTTTTCGTATACCATTTTGCAATTTTTAAGTTGTGTCCAAGGACCAATCTCTATGCTATTTCTGGTCTGAATTACTTTGTTGAATGCATCACACTCCTTTTTTAAATAAACAATTAATAAGTGTAGTGTTGCTTGGAAATAATCAAGCCTATTAACATCTTCTGCTTATTGCACATACCATAGAATTTCTCAGCTAAAACAAGAGATAACGAGCCACTATGCTTGGAGAGATTTAGATCTTCCTCTTTTATTTATCAGGTTTCCCGGTCTAAAGAAGGAGGTACCCCTCACAAAAGAATCCTTCCTATCTGTTGGTGAACTGAAACCTCTGCTTATCTCAGAGAGGTGAAGGTGGAAGGAGGTGATGATGGCTATTGAATTTTTTTATACCAACTAATCTCCCCCATGGTCTTTATAGAAAATGAGCAGTGAAAGAAGCTTCACAATACAGTTAGAAGCAGCTATTTCTAAGAATTTAACAGATGTGCATAGGACTGCATACAAATATGGAAAATAGATTTATAAAATGTATGGCACCTCTTCACTTCCTAAAACTGAAAACTTCTTTGCCTTATTAATGAATCTGTGACAAATGTTTTACTGTGCTTTATATAAAATGTGGAAGCAATAAAGCTCTTTAAGGCAGATGGACTTACTTCTGGGTAAAGAAGTATTTTAGGACTGTAGTCTTACCACAGGAATATGTATCATTGGTCTCAGTCAAACTTCCTGCTGAGTACAGGCAGGGTCACTTATGGATATGATATCCAGAAGGATAATCTTCTAGAGTTGACAATATTTATCTAACAAAAACACTTGCACTGTAATCTCTTACAAGTCTACTCAATAGAAAGGCCTACAAAATTCAGTGAGGCTTCTTTCCAGGTATACATAGTACAGTAACACCTCATATAACATTAGTATCGAATAACACTAAAATCGCATAACATTAAGGAATCTGGGGGGAAGAATTGCATCACATAACATTAAGATCCTATGGGATGCTTCAGATAACAACCGCTAAAGCATGTGCGGTTACAATGTATCTCTATGGATCCCATAGGATTTTAACATGCATCAGATAACACTAAAAATCATATAACACCAAGACTTGTGGAACCAGGTTTTAGTGTTATATGAGGTTTTACTGTATTACAGTCCAAACTTTGCATTGTAATACTGGGTATATTGTGTGTTCTTAAACGTCTGCTTTTAAAAACTAAGAAATTCAATCCTTCAAAAAAGCCTTATTTCATTTATGAATTTGATATGTTTCTTCTGTGTCCAAAATTCAAAACATCAGGGATCAAGACAGTCTAAAGCAGAGATCCCCATCCTTTGGTTTTTGGACTTCAATTCCCAGAAGCCTAAGTCATAGGCTGATCAGTGCTTTGGGGAATTGACTTAGGCTTTTGGGGAATGAAGTTCAAAAACCAAAGGTTGAGGACCCATGGTCTACAGAATCCTCTCTTATATGCTCCATCATTCAAAAACACACAACAAGCAAAGGGAAATCCCAAAACTCGGCTCCTTTTTTCATTAGTTAACTACATCTCACCCAAAAGAAGTAATTGTTATGGCTGAGTTTCAACAAATTCTCTAGGTATTTTATTGCTTCAGGTGCAAAGCAATCTGAATGCCTAGAAGAAATATGGCTTTCTGCTGAGTGTGTGCACTAAAGTGCCTGCCTTTTTAGTTGAAAAGCAATGAATTGTTAAAAAGATGCATCTTTTTTCCTGCTGGCAATGCAGGCATGATAATGCAAGGCTATAAAACTGCAAGACTATGTCAGACCATTTCCTGCCATTTTGAACCATGGATGCAGGAGTAATATCCTAAACTCATAAACCAGAGAGGTTTTTTTAAACGACTGGATTAATTTTTTTTTTAAATAGAAAATTCAGAATGTGCTAACAAAATATGCTCCCATTCATTTATCTATTATTTATGTTTTGATCCAGTTGCAGGCTCAGTTGATTTTTGTGTGTTGAACAGCACTTTGGAAAAAACTAAGCTACTTCTGCTCTTCAAGAGATGTTTTCTTGTAAAAATTATGCTTAAATGCCAAATAAGACTGTCAGCACTCTTATCTAGATACCAAAAAACAACAACAAAACAAAACCACAAACCCTAGGATTGCTTCACTGCACAGTTTTAGCCGACTGAGTCCAATCTTTGCTCAATGAGGAATCTAAATCAAAGTACTGTACATCTGACAGATGGTTCTCTAATTTTCTCTTGAATGCCTCCAGCGCTGTAGCGCTCACCACCTTCTGAGGGGATTTGTTCTATTATCATATTGCTCTAACAATTAGGACACTTTTCCTGCTACTCAGCCGAAATCTCCATTCCTGGAACTTGAGCCCATTATTATGTGTCCAGCACTTTGGGATGATCAAGAACAGATCCTGCCCTTCCTCTTTGTGGCGATACTTCAAGTAGTTGAAAAGTGCTATTATATCCCATTAGTCTTCTTTCCCAAAGGCCAGTTCTTTCCATTTCTACTAATAGAGCTTTGGTTTCCAGGACCGTATCATCCTTGCTGCCCTCCCCTGAACTTATTCCAGTTTGTGGACATTTCTCTTAAAGTATGGTGTCCAGAACTAGACATACTACGTAATATGAATATTAGGTTAAGGTCGCCCTTGATTGAAAGCCATCGTATCTGACTGTAGGGTTCAGTGCTTATTTCTGTTTATAGCCAAAGTAGCAGTGCTGTCTGTCTGCAGACATTTCCGTGGACATGGGGCAGGCATGACTAGACACCAGAGTGCATGGAACACTGTTTACCTTCTTTATCTACTTGCAATTTCTTGCTTTCAAAGTGCTAGGATGCCAAACCTGGGACAGAGATGGAAGCTCACTCCGTCAGGCAAGACTCAAATTGTTAATTTGCTGACCTTCTAGTCATCAAGTTCAGTGTCTTAACCACTAAGCCACCGTAGTTCCTCATATTAATACTAACCAGTGCCAAAGAGAGGGGAACTAGTATTTCATAAGATTTGGAGACTATACTTCTGGTTAATGTAGCCTAACACTGCACTGGCCTTCTTTGCAGCCACTTTTGGCTCATATTCAGCTTGTGATTCTCAACAATTCTAATACAGTAATACCTCTGATAACGCTAAGACTTGGTTCCACAAGTCTTGGTGTTATCTAATTTTTGGTGTTATCCGATCCATGTTAAAATCCTATGGGATGGATCGGATAATGTTAAAGCTCCATATACATTGTAACCACACAGGCTTTAGCGGTTATCTGATCCATGCCATAGGACCTTAACGTTATTCAATCCAATTCTCCTCCTCAGATTACTTAACGTTATGCAATTTTAGCATTATCCGAGGTAAATGTTATCCAAGGTATTACTGTAATTCTATTAGTTATTCTACCCATTTTTGTATCATCTGCAAATTAGATAAATATTCCCTCTACCCCTTCATTTAAGTTATTAATAAAAATGTTGAAGGGCACCAGGCTCAGCCTAAGCCTTCTGGCACCCTACTTGTTACTTCCTCTCAGTTTGAGAAGTAGCCCTTGATAATCACTCTCTGATGTGGTGTTGGAGGAGAGTTTTGAGAGTCCCCCGGACAGAGAGGAGAACAAATAGGTCAGTCTTAGAAGAAATCAACCCTGACTGCTCCTTAGAAGGTTAAATTGTAAAGATGAAGCTAAGGTACTTTGGACATCAAATGAGAAGAGAGGATTCACTTGAGAAGGCCTTGATGCTGGGAAAGGTGGAGGGCAAAATAAAAAGGGGGCGGTCAAAAATGAGATGGCTAGATGGTATTGTGGATGCAGTGGGAACAGAGCTGGGTGGGCTAAGGAGGATGGTGGAGGACAGAGGTGCCTGGCGGATGGTGGTACATGGGGTCATGGAGGGTTGGAATCGACTGTGCGGCTGAACAAAAACAAAAAATATGATTCTATAATCAATTGTATATTCTGACTATTGTTCTATCCAGCCCACATCTACTTAGCTTGTTGATCAGAACATCATGAGGCACAATGTCAAGAGCTTTGCTGAAGTCAAGATATATTACACTGGGGAACAGTGATTTTGGTGCCTCACAATTTTCACCTATTTCTGGCTATATTTGGGTCACTGATTCAAAAAATGCTTTCAGTTATGCCCCATCAGCTCTAGTTTTTTAGATATGGCTTATTCACATTAGGCCAATCTAACCATACTGGTTGCATATATAACCAGAGGCATAGCAAGGGTGTAAGCCACCCGGGGTGGAGTGAAATTTTGCCGCCGCCGCCGCCCCCCCAAATTTTTCCACCCACCCAACCCTTTTTTTTGCCCACCCAAATATTTTCCTACCCCCGAAAAGATTTTTCCACCACCCCTCCTGCCTCCAGGAGGTGAGGCAAATACAAGTGTAGTCATAAGAGCAATGTATAATGACATCATCGATATCTCATGAACTAGAGCTGCTAGAGCAAAATGGATGGCATTTTCGGAATCAGCCGCCCCAAAATGCCCAAAATCAGATGAAAAATTTTAGGCACCAAGAAAAAAATTGTTCCCCAGTGTTATATCGACAGCATTCCCTCCATCTACCAGGATGGTTACCCAATCCAAATGTGAGATAAGATTAGTCTGACATGATTTGTTCTTGACAAATCTGTGTTGGTTTCTAGTTGTCACTGCATTGTTTTCAAGTGCACCCTTCACTTTTCAGTGTTCATGATTCTGTGTGAAAAATGTGCAATAAAGAACAACCCAGTAGTTGAAATCTTACTGCTCATCATAGCAAGTTGAACTACAGTAGGCTATTGAATCAATGTGGTTTCCATGAATCAACTTTTCCTCAGATTCCATAGATAGAACTGATCTACCCTAGTACAGCAGAATTTCACCCTGTAGAAGAATGGCTGAAAAGTGGGAAGAGTCAAGAGGCAGAATATAGAATTCTCCCTCTGTTATCAGAAAGAGTCTTTCTACTCCTGGAGATAATGAGATCCTGCAAAGGATCCACACCATATAAGTTATATCAGAATCATATCACTTTAACTCCCATGGCTCCAGCCTAGGATTTGCAGTTTGGTGGCATGCTAAGGATCCTGTGCTAGAGAGGTTTATTGCATCCCCCCTAGTTACAGCAGAAAGTTCTAAGTGCATCATCAAAATATATGCATAAGTGTAGAATGGAGCCAGAGTAGTAGTATCAAACAAGGTACTGTAATTGTTTAGTATAGATACATTCCTACAGATATAGTCCTACTATAAGAAGACAGCATGTTGCTGAGTCGTTCCCCCCCCCCCCGGCCAATGTCCAGGTAAGTCCACCAACTTTCAACAATAAATTTATAAAGAAAAAGCAATGACAATAAACTGAAAAAACTCTTCCTCTCTTTTATTAACTGGATCAGGCAGTTTGTAGATAATCCCCTTTGTTTTTTTCAGCTAAAGAATTTATAAATCATAACAAACTGACTACAGTGGGGTGGGGGGTGAGGGGTTAGCACTCAACTATAAGACAAACCACCAATATGTGATACATGTACTTAACTCTCACTTGACAGTCCTCTAAAAACAGAAAGAAATTCCGTCATAGCTTTGTAGATGAAGCATGTACTCTTCAAAGCAGAATGTTGCCACTAAGCATCAGAAGAAAAAGCAACCAGGCTAATAGTAAAAAATTACCTTCTCACATTATAAGCCCCAGGGGAAAGAAAAAAAAAGACTTGCCTGTTCAAATTCTTCCATATCTACTTCTCCATCCCCATTTAGATCAAACATCTTGAAAGCAATTTCAAAGTTCCTCTGAGGAGCTAAAGGAAAAGAAACAGATTATAGAGGTGAATATACACTATGAAATAATAACACAGCAGCAGAAATTTGATGCAAAAATGGTATCAACACTAAACAGTTTTAAAAACAACATCTATAGATGTTTCCAAAAAGCAACTTGACTCTTTTCTAGTAAATTCTGTTTGTTAATATAAACCCAAAATAAACCCTGCCTTAACAGTTCTCTCCTGGAATTATGGACTCTTCCTACATTAAAGTTTCTACACTGTCGAACAGAGACATCCAAATGCAAAACTTTTTGCAATACTCTGTCCTTCCCCAAAAGAAAAAAGAAACTTAATTGGCATAAGAGTTAAAACGATGAGAAAGTAACTGGCATAAATGCACATGACAAAATAAAACGAGGTCTACGGATGAAAGCAGAGAAAAGTTATTTTAGACAGCAAAAGGAAAAATGGACAATACAAGATTTCTATATGGACTGCAAGCAGAAAAGTTGGTAACCCTTACATAATATAAAAAGGAATGCACCAAATTAAAATGCATTTCAGGGATATGCAGCTTTTCATCTCTCAGGCCTTCATGAACAAAATGTCTCCTCTGCCAGGTATCATCTCTCAGTCCCACATTTAGTGTTGGCTGGAGAATAATACCTTCACATCTAAGAATGCTTACATATGCAGTCACATGTACAAAAACATCCTATCCCCAGTAATCTCCATAGAAAAGACTGTACTGTATCTTGATACTACTAGAAGATAAACTGATGCGTCAGAAACAAGGGACTGAGCATTTGCCCAACAGATCACCAGACTATTCATTTTTTCATGTGCTTGACCAGCTGTGCTGCAGATAAATGTGGGGTGACAGTCTTGTTGGCTTCTTTGAGGGATCACATGGAGAATATGAGGACAAAAGTCCGCATAGTCAAAGCAATGACATTCCCAGTAGTAATGTAAAGTTGCGGTGGTCCATGGGGTCGCAAAAGGTCAGACTTGACTGTGTGACTGAACAACAACAAATGGAGAATAGAACAGGCAACTGACTATATGTTCCAAGTCTACTTTACCAACTTTACCAGGACTTATTTTCAAACAATCCTTGAAGCATCAGACAGAAATGTGGCAGATTAAATTAAAAAAGGGACTTTGTGACTTCCTCCCACTAATGTCATTAACAGGCTATATACTAAAAACAAACCAAAACCACACACCCTCACAATCTTAGGAGATGCAAGAATAAACCAGAAGTAGCTTTGATATTGGCCTTAAGGAAAAATCCAAAATCCGTATTAGTGCAATACTTTTGATAAGTGAGCTCAGAATGCAAAAATGTGGGCAACCTTTTGAATGAGGGTAAAACATAATTTGCTCAACTTAAGAAAGAAAGTACCCTAATACAGATTTTGGAATAATGAAACAGTGGCTGGAACTCCCTGAAGTGACATCTACTGCTGTCCTATGAAAGAAGCACGTCTCTAACATCTGTATGATTATTCTCTTTGCCAAGAAATATCTTGGAGTAAGAAAGCCCTCTGCCCACCAACATTCTGTCTTCTGTCCAAACCTGCATGGGAGCTGGTATTTGTATTCCCACATGGACCGTCATCATATACTACAGCGTTAATGCAGAATCTTTGCTTGAGGGTTGCCATCTGGATAATGTCAAACCAAGCAAGGAGTTAAAACTCAGCCCCAATACTTGTTTATATTAGGCAGCTTAAAATATGAGTCCATGTGAGTAAAGTGCCTGTCATTTCCAGGAAAGTGGAAAGTCCCGTTTGCCTCTAGCACAATTGGCTTCGCAGCAAAAGATAAAGGCACAACACAAATGATTAAGTGAAAATTCAAAGGCAGGTTTATTTGCTTTTCTCCAACAAGAATATAACAACTGAACTACAGAAAATAAAGTTGCATGTCAAAGCATCACATACGCAGAAACTGGCATGTACTAAATGAGGAAATAGCTAAGCAGGATTTGTTTATTCATTGTATTTTTATACCACCCTACATAGTGGGAATCCACTATCCTGGATAGTCAAAAACAAAGGATAATCCACATCCAAAACCCAACTACACTATATAAAACATTCATAGCCCACAACTAATAAACAGGCGGCAACCATTAACACAAACATAGAAAAATTCAGTCTTATCAAAAGGGAGAATGTTCTTAAAGGTCTCCTTGAAAAGCTCAGTTTTCACTGATTTCTTAAAAACCTGTATGGAAGAGGCTTAACAGAGACCATTCCAAAGCAGTGATGTCACCATTTAGAAAGCACGGTTCCTAGTGGAAGCTCTTCTTACATCTTGGGGTGACAACCTGCGGGGTCATAGCATGGGGAACACATAGAAACTCTTTGGGAGAGAATGTCTGATACGTAACAAGGTTCCATACCATTAAAAACTTTGTATGTTAGCATCAGAACCTTAAACTTGGCACAGTAAACAACTGGCAACCAATATAAATGGGCCAGAATTAAGGAAATATGATCAAATATATTCACATAAAATAATCAGTCGGGCTGCTGCATTCTGGACTGTTGGGGTACACAGAAAGGGCCTCCTCAAAGATTGTGGTATTTTTGAACCACAATTGGGCATATCCTGGTAATGGCCACCTTCTGTTGCCAGCTAATCTTTCTCACCCACTAGGGTCAGGTGAAAGGAACTGCAGAAATGTATTCACCAAAAAGTTCCTTCATTTTGACAGTTTCACATCTGGCCTAGACACAGAAGAAAAATCCTGGACGGTTGAAGTTTCTTTAGGACAGTCCCACATGGAGAGCATTACAGTAATCAATTTTTGAGATTACCAGTGCATGAATCAATGTTGTTAGAGGCCTCCTGCTCAGATATAAACAAGTACTCCTTGCTCATGATCACACATGCTTTGGTCACCTGCAGACTTGACTACTGTAATGCACTCTATATGGGGATGCCCTTGGTGACCATTCGGAGGCTGCAACTGGTCCAGAATGCGGCTTCTCAGGTAGTGATGGGGTGCAGGCATTATGCTCGTGCCTCACCGCTGCTTCGGGAGCTGCACTGGTTGCCAGTATGTCTCTGGGTGCAATTCAAGGTGTTGGTCATTACCTTTAAAGCCCTACATGGTAGTGGGCCAGAATACTTAAGAGACCGTGTCACCCCAAGAACATCTGTCCGTCCCACCAGGGCGGATCGGAGAGGCTCTCTTATCATTCCATCAGCTAGAGAGGCGCATCTCTCTAGCACAAGAAGGAGGGCCTTCTCCGTGACCGCCCCGGCCCTTTGGAACCTCCTGCCAACTGAGTTACGTCTACAGACAGAGCTCCTGCCCTTTCGGAAGGGCCTAAAAACCTGGCTGGCAGGGCAGGTGTGGGGCTCCAGTAATATGGGGTCCCATGTTGGGTGGTAGATCTGATGGGACAGCCACCCCTCTCTTGCTCTTTTAAACTTTCTAAACCTTTTAACCTTTTAAATCTTTTAGATTTTTGTAAATTTATAGTTTAATTTTTTAATTGATTTTAAAGTGATTTTGAACCTTAAAGTTTTAATTTCTGAAATTGCAGGGGGATTGTTTAATTGTTTTGAATTTATTGTTTATAGTCTTTACCCTTTTCTGTAAGTCGCCTAGAGCCAGGTTCGCCTGACTGGGGCGGGATAATAAATCTAAATAAATAAATAAAGTACAGTGGACCCTCGCTTAACAAACGGCTTGCTTAACACAAAAATCGCAAAAGAATTCCATAGAAAATAGTGGCTGGGTTAACAATTTTTTTTCCCAGAACGGATTAATTGGTTTTCAATGCATTCCTATGGGAAAACACATTTTACATTACAAATTTTGGTTTTCAATGCATTCCTATGGGAAATTCGCTTTTTAATTTTTTTTGTAGTACAAAAGGTCCTAGAGAATGCATTAAATTTGTTAAGCAAGGTTCCACTGTATATACAACTCTAAAACAGAGAGCTAAAGTAAGAACCAAATATTGACTGTTTTTTAAAAAATGATTTCAGAGAATCATTGCTCCTTCTTGTGCTATTCAGCAGGAGTATTAGAAATCCCAAACTTCATAGATACAACTGAAAATTTCTCTTGAATATTCTCCACTACATTATAAATTGCTACATTCTCCAGAAAACATCTCTGCAGTCATCATGCATTATATATTCATCCAGGATAACTGCTATGATGTGAAACTTTTACATTTTTCTTGTGACTTGATGTTCAACAGAAAAGTCCACCGGTGGAAATGCAAAGTAACTGTGGGAAGACCAGCTAATGAATAATAAAATACAGTACAATAGAGATTACTGTGCATCTTGATGTCTCCTGCTGCTTTTCTGTTAAGAAGCAGCAGAATATGTGTAATCTCATAGTGGGGGGAAAACATGTTTTCAGATTCCATTCAAATTTATAGTTTTGTTTAATACAGCAGATTGTTCTTTCACACACCCTGGGAATAAATATTGCAGGGGAAAAGATGTTCTTCTTCTATGAAAATTGCACTGCTCCCTTCAAACTATGCATATCTGGCATAGGTTTACAAAAGAAAACAATAAGACTCTTTCTGGCAGACTTTGGTGGCCCCTCAGTATGGTACTGCTGAAGACCCCACCCTCACACCATCAAGACCCCCACCCAATTCTGCTACCCTTTATTGCCATCAATCATTCACTGCTGGAGCTATACATTTAGACAAGGCTGTTTTAAAAATGTGACTTCATTCTATCATGGACAGTTGCTACCGAAGAACCTCCCTCAAAAGTCACGTTTGATGTCAATTTTGCACAGTGCATTTGAGGAGGATGGCAGCTGCATACTACAGAAGGAAATAAAATTAATATTCTAAAGTAGGAATGAGAAACCTCTAGATAGGCTCATCCATAGACTCTGGAGGGCTGCACTGGCTCCCCCAAGACTACACAAGAGAAACAAGCAAACAAAAATCCTCCCTGGGCCTTCTAAGTGGCCATTATTATTTTCTTAAATTAAATCTGATGTGTAGAACTATCTCAGGAGAGGCTCAAAGTATGGGGAAAATTCCCAAGCGAACTTACAAAAACAACCACCCGATTTTAAAAATAATAATAAATGGATCTGTGAAAGTGCTGAGGTGCTGAAGTATACTACATTTTGCCCATCTCACTGTAAAAACATGTCAGATGAACAAGCATCTCTGGGACAGATGTTTAATAGTGCTATCAAGTAATCATAGTAGTTAGGAGTATCTGAAGGTGATAGAAAAATTAGGTAGCGGAGTGGGGGTGACACTGGCATAGTTTGATAACATATAGTGATTGAAGTGAGCCTTTATTTGCCCCAGGTCCATCAGCAAGTTCTCAACAATGCTGATTACTGATTTTCCAATAGGAATCACTTACAAGAAAACATTATCTTTCTAATGAGAAGCAAGGAAAATACCAGATTATCTGTGATTTGCTTCATTGGGAGCCCTGGAAAAGCAAAAATCACTCCTAAAGAATATTAAAAGTATTTTAGAACACAGAGGCATCTTGAACGTACTGATAAAAAGTGAGTACAGTAATTGTATGTCGGCTCTGTAATATGGCAAATTCTTTCATTTGGATAATACTGATTTGCTGGGTATGAGAAGGAGGAAACCATGATTAAAAAAAACTCTAACTCACATCAAAAAAGGGAACAGGGCATCCAATACACAATCTCTGAAGAGGATTTAGTTCAAAGAAAAGTTAATGTTATTCCATTATACTTCTAACCTGCCCACTCACTGAATAATGAAAGCATAGGTATGCTTTTCCTATCACAACTCTTCAACAGTAAGCCATGAAATTCCTGCTTGAACAGGATTAGCTGCATACTTTTATGGCTAAGCACGGCTAATGCTCAAAAAATGTATTCAGTTTTCAGTAGAAACTCACAGTACTGAAGATTTATTCTGCTTTTAAATGTTTGTATAACATGAAGATTAAATGGAAAAATGTGTGAATTGTTTGTGTCAAGAACCTTCACAAGGTCACATGCAATTTTTTTTTTTTGAAAGCATTGTCATCCTCCACAATATGAACTTCAGGTACAAAGCATTGATATTTAAATGCATCTTCAAATGTGTACTTGGGACAGTTGGCAGATATATAGTTAAATTTTAAAAAGAAAAAGAAGAGGAAGCAGCATGTACAGTACAGTATATCCATGAAACAATAACATTCCACGAAAGAACAGCATCTTCTATTAAAAGGCTTGATCAAAGCTGCCTTCCAGATACTGTACTAAATTTCCTATAGAGAAACTCTCAACATAGAAGTGCTGACATCCCCATTTGCACACTTTGGTGTGATTATAAGGGCAGAGAAATTACTAAAAGCATCAAGGGAAAATCTAGGGAACAAAATAATAATATAAAAAGTATGCTTATCTAGAGACCGAGTGCCCAAACAGAGGGATAGGGTGAACTCTGTGGGGGGGGGGGGGAGGAAGTGCTCCCCTCCATCGCCGTCACGGCCCCGGACGTCTGCTGCCGGGCGGAGACGCCGCCGCGGCCACCGTTCCACCCGCCCTTCGGACTTGGGGCACCTGCCCTCAAACCCCGCCTTCGCGGGGGTTTTAAAAACTGCACAGCGGCAGGGCTGCCTGGCCCCTCCATCGCCGTCACGGCCCTGGACGTCTACTGCCAGGCGGAGACGCCGCCGCGGCCACCGTTCCACCCGCCCTTCGGACTTGGGGCACCTGCCCTCAAACCCCGCCTCCGCGGGGGTTTTAAAAACTGCGCAGCGGCAGGGCTGCCTGGCCCCTCCATCGCCGTCACGGCCCCGGACGTCTGCTGCCGGGCGGAGACGCCGCCGCGGCCACCGTTCCACCCGCCCTTCGGACTTGGGGCACCTGCCCTCAAACCCCGCCTCCGCGGGGGGGTTAAAAACTGCGCAGCGGCAGGGCTGCCTGGCCCCTCCATCGCCGTCACGGCCCCGGACATCTGTTACCGGGCGGAGACGCCGCCGCGGCCACCGTTCCACCCGCCCTTCGGACTTGGGGCACCTGCCCTCAAACCCCGCCTCCGCGGGGGTTTTAAAAACTGCGCAGCGGCAGGGCTGCCTGGCCCCTCCATCGCCGTCACGGCCCCGGACGTCTGTTGCCGGGCGGAGACGCCGCCGCGGCCACCGTTCCACCCGCCCTTCGGACTTGGGGCACCTGCCCTCAAACCCCGCCTTCGCGGGGGTTTTAAAAACTGCGCAGCGGCAGGGCTGCCTGGCCCCTCTATCGCCGTCACGGCCCCGGACGTCTGTTGCCGGGCGGAGACGCCGCCGCGGCGACCGTTCCACCCGCCCTTTGGACTTGGGGCACCTGCCCTCAAACCCCGCCTTCGCGGGGGGTTTAAAAACTGCGCAGCAGCAGGGCTGCCTGGCCCCTCCATCGCCGTCACGGCCCCGGACGTCTGTTGCCGGGCAGAGACGCCGCCGTGGCCACCGTTCCACCCGCCCTTCGGACTTGGGGCACCTGCCCTCAAACCCCGCCTCCGTGGGGGTTTTAAAAACTGCGCAGCGGCAGGACTGCCTGGCTCCTCTATCGCCGTCACGGCCCCGGACGTCTGTTGCCAGGCGGAGACGCCGCCGCGGCCACCGTTCCACCCGCCCTTTGGACTTGGGGCACCTGCCCTCAAACCCCGCCTTCGCGGGGGTTTTAAAAACTGCGCAGCGGCAGGGCTGCCTGGCCCCTCCATCGCCGTCACGGCCCTGGACGTCTGTTGCTGGGCGGAGACGCCGCCGCGGCCACCGTTCCACCCGCCCTTCGGACTTGGGGCACCTGCCCTCAA
Source organism: Furcifer pardalis (assembly GCA_030440675.1). Classification (NCBI taxonomy): domain Eukaryota; kingdom Metazoa; phylum Chordata; class Lepidosauria; order Squamata; family Chamaeleonidae; genus Furcifer; species Furcifer pardalis. The sequence continues at coordinate 207,253,852 of CP126890.1, forward strand.
ACCCCGCCTCCGCGGGGGTTTTAAAAACTGCGCAGCGGCAGGGCTGCCTGGCCCCTCCATCGCCGTCACGGCCCCGGACGTCTGCTGCCGGGCGGAGACGCCGCCGCGGCCACCGTTCCACCCGCCCTTCGGACTTGGGGCACCTGCCCTCAAACCCCGCCTCCGCGGGGGTTTTAAAAACTGCGCAGCGGCAGGGCTGCCTGGCCCCTCCATCGCCGTCACGGCCCCGGACGTCTGTTGCCGGGCGGAGACGCCGCCGCGGCCACCGTTCCACCCGCCCTTCGGACTTGGGGCACCTGCCCTCAAACCCCGCCTCCGCGGGGTTTTAAAAACTGCGCAGCGGCAGGGCTGCCTGGCCCCTCCATCGCCGTCACGGCCCCGGACGTCTGTTGCCGGGCGGAGACGCCGCCGCGGCCACCGTTCCACCCGCCCTTCGGACTTGGGGCACCTGCCCTCAAACCCCGCCTTCGCGGGGGTTTTAAAAACTGTGCAGCGGCAGGGCTGCCTGGCCCCTCTATCGCCGTCACGGCCCCGGACGTCTGTTGCCGGGCGGAGACGCCGCCGCGGCGACCGTTCCACCCGCCCTTTGGACTTGGGGCACCTGCCCTCAAACCCCGCCTTCGCGGGGGGGTTAAAAACTGCGCAGCAGCAGGGCTGCCTGGCCCCTCCATCGCCGTCACGGCCCCGGACGTCTGTTGCCGGGCGGAGACGCCGCCCCGGCCACCGTTCCACCCGCCCTTCGGACTTGGGGCACCTGCCCTCAAGCCCCGCCTCCGCGGGGGTTTTAAAAACTGCGTAGCGGCAGGACTGCCTGGCTCCTCTATTGCCGTCACGGCCCCGGACGTCTGTTGCCAGGCGGAGACGCCGCGGCGGCCACCGTTCCACCCGCCCTTTGGACTTGGGGCACCTGCCCTCAAACCCCGCCTTCGCGGGGGTTTTAAAAACTGCGCAGCGGCAGGGCTGCCTGGCCCCTCCATCGCCGTCACGGCCCTGGACGTCTGTTGCCGGGCGGAGACGCCGCCGCGGCCACCGTTCCACCCGCCCTTCGGACTTGGGGCACCTGCCCTCAAACCCCGCCTCCGCGGGGGTTTTAAAAACTGCGCAGCGGCAGGGCTGCCTGGCCCCTCCATCGCCGTCACGGCCCCGGACGTCTGTTGCCGGGCGGAGACTCCGCCGCGGCCACCGTTCCACCCGCCCTTTGGACTTGGGGCACCTGCCCTCAAACCCCGCCTCCGCGGGGGTTTTAAAAACTGCGCAGCGGCAGGGCTGCCTGGCCCCTCCATCGCCGTCACGGCCCCGGACGTCTGTTGCCGGGCGGAGACGCCGCCGCGGCCACCGTTCCACCCGCCCTTTGGACTTGGGGCACCTGCCCTCAAACCCCGCCTTCGCGGGGGTTTTAAAAACTGCGCAGCAGCAGGGCTGCCTGGCCCCTCCATCGCCGTCACGGCCCTGGACGTCTGTTGCCGGGCGGAGACGCCGCCGCGGCCACCGTTCCACCCGCCCTTCGGACTTGGGGCACCTGCCCTCAAACCCCGCCTTCGCGGGGGTTTTAAAAACTGCGCAGCGGCAGGGCTGCCTGGCCCCTCCATCGCCGTCACGGCCCCGGTCGACTGTTGCCGGGCGGGACTGCCTGACCCCACTGCTGCTGTGGCCGCCAGCGGCGGCAGTGGATGGTCAGTACCAGGAGCAGGGCTGGGGGAATGGATGGGAGAACCTAGGAAGGACCTGCCAGCCAGGAGGGAGGGACTGGGCGCTGTCTGTTGGGTCTGAGGGGTTCCATGGGGCTCAAATTGGTGTAGTGACGGGCATGGGGTGTTACGGCGGGTACCAAGGGGCGGGCCGCACTCGGAGAACGCGGGCCAGATGTTTGATTGCTGTCCCGTGTTCTGGCCCCTTGGCTACACCTCTAGGTCCTGTGCAGCTGGTCAAGAGTGACCCCTCCTTTAGGCTGCTGCTGGTGAATGCCAGATCAGTCTGCAACAAGGCCCCTCTGCTTGCAGATACGATCTTGGGGGAGCGGGCTGATCTGGCATGCATCTCCGAGACCTGGCTGGTGCCTGAGGATGGGGTACCCCTGTCTGAACTCTGCCCAGCCGGGTTCGGTGTTTGGCACCAGCCTAGGGAGAGGGGAAGGGGCGGTGGAGTCGCCATAGTAGCCAGGAAGTCCTTGGGAGTGGCCAGGGCCACGGCTCCACATATTCCGGGTTGTGAAGCCCTGTTCTTGCGTGTGGGCCCTAAAGGTCAGTTGGGAGTCTTGCTCGTGTACCTGCCTCCCTGCAAAGTAGCAGACTCCCTGCCTGAGCTCCTTGAGGCGGTCTCCATGCTGGCATTGGAGACCCCCAGGCTGATGGTTCTGGGGGATTTCAATTTGCCATCATTGGGGACCGGCTCGGAGGTAGCTCGGGAGTTCATGGTTTCCATGGCAACCGTGGGCCTGACCCAGATAATTCAGGGTCCTACCAGGAGCAGCAGATACACCCCGGATCTGATCTTTTTGTCGGAGCCGTGGCAGAGTGATCTGAATGTACAGAAATTAGACATCACTCCTGTGCCATGGTCAGATCACTATCTGGTGACTCTGGACTTCCTGGGGGCGAGACTTCACCGTAGGGAGGCAGGGCCGATTAAGTGGGCCCGCCCCCGGCGACTAATGGATCCAGAAGGATTCCAACGGGAACTGGGGTGTTGTCCTCTTGACCTGCAAAGTGATTCGTCCGAAGCCCTTGTTGCTTCCTGGAACAGGAGAGCGTCCGCAGCTTTGGATGTAATTGCGCCACTACGGCCTCTCCATGCTCGTGAGGGTCGATCTGCCCCTTGGTTCACAGAAGAGCTAAGGGAGCTGAAACGAGCTAAGAGACGCCGAGAGCGCCGCTGGGTGAAGACACGGAGCGAGTCCGATCGAACACTGGTTAGAGCTGCTATTAAAGACTACCTAGTGGCGATGGGGGCGGTGAAACGCCAATATTTCACCGCCCTCATTGCCTCTGCAGATAACCGCCCAGCAGCCCTGTTCCGGGTGACCAGGTCCCTCCTTGGCAAAGAGGGGCCGGGCCCTGGCTGGCAGGGATCTGCTGATGCTTTTGCGGATTATCTAGCGGGGAAAGTCGCTCAGATCCGCTCGAAGTTTAATCCCGGCGTGGAAGGTACCGAACTGGGGTTGACCAAGGCACAGTCTAGCCATGTTATCTGGGATCAGTTCGAGCCAGTTGGCCCTGAGGAAGTGGACAGGCTTCTTGTATCTGTTCGCGCCACGACCTGTGCACTGGACCCATGCCCTGCCTGGTTAGTTAAAGCTGCCAAGACTGTGGCAGGTGGCTGGGTCGAGGCGATTATTAATGCTTCATTAAAAGAGGGGCATTTCCCAGCACCATTTAAACATGCTTTAGTGCTCCCCCTCTTAAAAAAGCCGTCCCTCGACCCTATGGTAATTTCCAACTACCGTCCAGTGTCTAACCTACCTTTTTTAGGTAAGGTCCTGGAGAAAGCTGTGGCGCAGCAGTTACGGGATGTCCTGGATGAAGCGGATTATCTGGACCCGTTTCAGTCAGGATTCAGGCCCGGATATGGTACCGAAACTGCACTAGTCGCACTGGTGGATGATCTCTGGAGAGAGCGGGACGGAGGGGAACCGTCTGTCCTTGCTCTCCTCGACCTCTCAGCGGCTTTTGACACTGTCGATCATGGCATCCTTCTGGGAAGGCTCCGGGGCTTGGGGATCCAGGGCACAGTGTTGTCCTGGTTTTCCTCATTCCTGAGGGACAGGACCCAGTCGGTGTGCCTGGAGAAGGAGATGTCCAGCCCTAGGCCCCTGCAGTATGGGGTGCCTCAGGGCTCGGTACTTTCTCCTCTCCTCTTTAACATCTATATGAAGCCGCTGGGTGAGATCATCCGTTCCCACGGGGTAAGGTATCATCAGTATGCTGATGATACCCAGTTGTACATCTCAGCCCGTGGGGACCCAGGCGGTGCAGTGGAAGTCCTTTCCAGGTGCCTGGAGGCTGTTAAGGTCTGGATGGGGGAAAACGGGCTACAGCTGAATCCCGGCAAGACTGAGTGGCTATGGGTAAGGGGCCCTGTGCTAACACGGGAGTTACCAGCTTTGGTTCTGGATGGGGCAGTTTTGCCCCAAACAGACCAGGTGCGTAATCTGGGGGTCCTCCTGGACTCACGGCTACTGTTCAATGAGCAGGTGGCAGCCGTGGCCAGGAGGGCTTTTGCACAACTTCGTGTAATACGCCAGTTACGCCCGCTCCTAGACCGGGACGCCTTGCTTATGGTCATGCACGCTTTGGTCACCTCCAGACTTGATTACTGTAATGCGCTCTACATGGGGCTGCCCTTGGTGACCATTCGGAGACTGCAGCTGGTCCAAAATGCGGCAGCCCGGGTAGTGATGGGATGCGGGCGTTATGCTCGGGCCTCGCCACTGCTTCGGGAGCTGCATTGGTTGCCAGTTTGTCTCCGGGTGCAATTCAAGGTGCTGGTTATTACCTTTAAAGCCCTATATGGTAGTGGGCCAGGATACCTAAGAGACCGCGTCACCCTAAGAACATCTGTCCGTCCCACCAGGGCGGATCGGAGGGGCTCTCTTGTTGTTCCATCGGCTAGGGAGGCTCGCCTCGCTAGCACCAGGAAGAGGGCCTTTTCTGTGTTCGCCCCGGCCCTGTGGAACCTCCTCCCAACTGAGCTGCGCATGCAGACAGAGCTCCTGTCCTTCCGGAAGAACTTAAAGACCTGGCTGGCAGGACAAGTGTGGGGTTCCAGGGATGGGGGATCCCATGTGGGGTGGTTAGTCTAGGGATACTACCCTTGACGACACCCCCAGATACTGTTTTTAGCTTATGAATTTTAAATTTTTATATTGATGTGTTTTATTCTGTGCTGTAAGCCGCCCAGAGTCGGGCTTGCCCGATTGGGGCGGGTTAGCAAGTGTGAGAAATAAATAAATAAATAAATAAATTGGGCTGCTGGGCAGAGGGGCGGGGAGAACTCTGTGCTGAGGAAGGGAGGAAGTGCCCCCATTCGGATGCTAGGCAGAGGGACGAGGCAAACTCTGAGTGTCCCCCTCTAGCACGTCTGCCATAGGTTCACTACAACTGATTTAGAGTTTGCAGAGAGGAGGGAAATTTGCTAGCAATGTGTAGGGAACTCACCACCACGTAGGCTAATTAAGCCATTCTCTACCAGACAAGAAGATCCAAGCAACTGGAAATGATCTGAGTCAAAGTGTGAGTCAACAGGGAGATTCTCAGTCAACAGTGCACCTTTGTCACAACTACCAAAGGTAGTGTAAAAAGTGGCCACTGAGAAAGGGGAATTAATATTGCTCCTAGCTGTTACTGTGTTGTGCTTCCCATTATTCCTTATGATTTGTTACATTGGTGGGAGCTGCAGTTGTATAATTTCTAGAATTGAGATGACCCAGGCAACAGGATCTGACCATACCTCAGTCCCACAAGTGTATGGTTAATGGTTAATGATTAAAAATGCACTAGTAAGAAAAAATTGACTAGAAGTGAAATATAGAGTAGTAGGAGGAAATAATATTCTTTTAAAAGTGGATTCTTTTAAAAGTAACCAGAGCTGAATAATTACAAAGGAAATAGTAATTTGTAACTATAATGGTAACTAACTACTATTATGTTCCCAGACCTATAATTATAGTTCTTTATTCCATTGGTGCTGAGGGAGATACACGGTTTTTGTTCTGGCACGTCTAGAGGCCTCCACCAGTGTTCTTGGAATATTTCTTTGATGTTGTCTCTCCAGCTTCCTCTGAGTCTGCCTCGTGGTCTTTATTACTTATAGCTAATCACTAAAATAAAAACTTTTGCAAACGCTAGCCCCAATGTATATCCTTTTAAGCCTTCGCCACAAGGCAAATAGTTGGAGAGGACTAATTTTGATGAGAAGCAGACTAAAGTTTAGTAAAGTCAACTTGTAAGGTAAAAAGGAAATTCCATTTCATTTTATTTAACCTTGCACCTCACTGCAAAGGAAATTCAATCTTTGCTAATAAAAATTCAAATTGGGACACAGATGTAGCAATGAAACTTGTGCATTGCCCACCATGCTATCTTACTCTGACTTTCTTTAACAGAAACCAAAAAGTAAATTTAAAATAAATATATTTTATTTTCTCTTTTGGAGATAGAAAACTCACAGAAGCAAGAACAGACTACGAAAATAGGCTGTATGAGAGCAGTAAATTACTTATAAATAAAATATGGTGACAGGCTACATTTTCAATGCAGTGTATAAGCAGCTCCCTGCTTGTAAAATGCCAATGTATTTTACTTAAGCCCTGGCCAACTGATGAACACCGCAGTAATAACAAAATTTATTACAACTGTGTTTCTGGATGTCAAAGGATGGGAATAACAGAAGGGCATATGGTTCCAAAGGCCCTGTAGAAAAACTGAATTCAGTGAGCTGGTATCTGAGACGGATAAGCAAAACGCAGAGGGCGGGGGGACACAGTTTTCTATAGGTATGAATTGAGAAGATTCACATGAAATTATCTAGGGGGGATGCATGTTCAAGGTCAGAACATCAACCTGCTAATTGTTAATGAAAAACAACTGGTCTCAACTGGAGAGACATGAAGGAAAACATTGAGAAAAGTTACTTCCCTTATTGTGATCTCATTGGTGGGAGACTCTAGAAAGGCACATTATGGGTATAAAGTCAGGATTGTGAGTTTTTACTTAGCCTAACTACTTTCAGGAGAGTTAAATTCATCTGCTATCTTTCTTACAGTCTGTGTATGCCATAGGACAGGGATTCCCAACCTACGGCCTGTGGGCCTAATCTGGCACACAGAGCTCATTAATACAACTCACATTGGCCACGCTGGCACTGCCAGAAGCTCCCACCACCACCAGAAGTCCAAAAACATTACCTACCAGTACTTACATTTTTGATGGCAGCTGCAGCAATTGCACCATTTATTTTATTTTTGGCTTCTTACACAGCCTCCGGCACTCCCCATAGTGACAGGAGGCTTTTTGGAGCATTTTTGCTCCATTTGGGGAGTTTTTATTTTTATTTTTGCTGCATCCATGCTGCGTTTCAGCAGCTAACATGTGCTAGTTGGGGACTTCCAGTGCTGGCTGGAGCTTCCAGTAGTGCCTGGGTTCCCAGCGTGGAACCAGGAAGTGCCAAAGCGGTGCCTGTTAGCTGCTGAAATGCAGTGGCTACACTGTCACAAAAAACAAACAAACCCAAAACAGAGTGAAAATGTTCCAAAAAACCTCCCACTACTGTGGGGAGTGGCGGAGGCTGTGCAAGAAGCCAAAAAATAATAATGGTGCACTGGCTGCATCTGCTACCAAAAATGCAAGCACTGGGAGCAACCATGCCTCTGGCCCCCCACAGCTGAGTGTTGGGGGTGGGAACGGCGCAGGCAGGAAAACATTGGGAACCCCTGCCCTAGAACCATGTTGCTGCTACATAAGTACAGTTCATCCATGAAGAGTGCTGATTTGAATTGCATAGGTCTGCTTATATGCAGATTTCCCCCTGAATTTCCTAGATAACCACTGAAAAATTCAGAAAAATAATTAAAAACTTCCACAGACCCTCCACAGACAGCCAGGGAAAGTGTTTGACAGTCAGTAAGTGTCGGCAGTGTGGTTGCCAGTAGGCAGCTCTGAGAGGATGGCTACAGAGGTGCAATCATGGAAAAGCAGAAGGGTGAATCGCCTGGGAGATGAAGTGTACTGTGGCTCACAGAGGTAAGCAAGGCCACCAGTTCTGGTTCTAAGGACTGAGCTCTAGAACACAGATTTTTAATTCTGTGTGGTTCTGTATCTCTAGCACCCATGTTCTTCAAGGATTAATTTTTACTAGACTAGAATAGTTAACCCTTCTGCTTTACATTAGAAATCTGGTTTTAAACTGCCCATTTTCTTTCTTTTGGAATACTGATTGGCTTCATACCAAGTTTTGCTAAAAAATTTGATTCTGTTTTTAAATTTTTCTTAAACTCTTTCTGGAGCTTTTGTACCATCTTCAAATGAAATAATAACATTTCCCACCTAGTTGGTTATTTTTGTGAAAGGGATTCCATGTGGCATGAAATCCAGTTCTAGCCTCAGACCCTGGAAAAATCCTGTTTTTCTGGGTGTTTAGTCTTTTTTACCTAACAAAGTTAGCATGTGAATCAAAGCTTGCAACCTTTCAGTTTGAATCTCCCTGGAATAGTGAAATATTTGTTAACTCATAGCGTGGGAGGAAGGCCTGACAGGAATATTTCCCAAGCCACAGTGCACTAGTGCACTCTTTGAATTCACTCACACTGGGAAAGTTCTGGATTGGATTGCATGGCTGGGTGGCTTGTGTAGTTTCCTGTGTCAAAGCCACATTCTTGACACTTGGGTTTACTGAATTAATGCTTCATACTCCTTCACCTTAAAAGCACAAGATACATATCTAGAGTACACTACACAGTATAAATTAGGAACAACAGTTAAAATTAGCCTTATTGGAAGAAGATAGGCTGTTATTTCACAACAAAAGGGAATGCAGCTGGAAGACAAAACACTGCAGGTAACATCACAAATTTTCCTTGCTTGTAATTACGTTTCAATTAGCTGTGTTGAGTGGCACAAAAAACAACACTTCACAACTTGGTTGATTAAATCTGAAGTTAACTACGTATAGCCATTGTCCATGCTATGTACAAAAGGATTTCATGTTGCAACTATGCTACTTCTGCTTACATATATTCTGTGTCTAAGATTTTACTAATTAAGTCTTTTACAATACAATCCTATACATATCTATTCACAGGTAAATTCAATGGATTTTATTGACATGTGCATGTATGCAGACTTGCAGCCTTAACAGATAATCATCCATATATTTTTCAGTTAATTTGTGCATCATCATCATCATCATTAATTATTATTAATTATTATTATTAATTATTATTATTAATTATTATTATTTATTATTTATTATTTATTATTATTTATTATTATTATTATTATTATTATTATTATTATTATTATTATTATTATTATTATTATTATTATTATTATTATACATAACTTATCCATTAGCATTCCTTTGCTTAATGCATTAGCTTTCTATTTACTTTGTTCTTAGTGGTTAATTTCAATATAGGCAGCAATACATTATTTTATTACATGCAAAAATCAAGTAAGTTGTCTGGAAAAGAAATACTGTACTAAGAAGCATCAAATACAGAAAATGGTTCAGTTCAGACTCCAGTTGTGGTTAACAAATCTTGTAATCTCTATGATGATCATGCCTGTTTCATACCAGGGGCCAAATATGTAACTCCCCAGAGCTATGGGGGTTAAAGGTGACATTAGGGGGGAAACTACAGCCATTTCTGCAGCAGCTGATAAAACAGTAAACGGAGACGGAACACATTAAAAAAGATTCAGATTCATGAACTGCTGTCAAAAGTGATCTTTAATTTATACAGTTGAACCTTGGTTAACAAACGGCTCAGTTAACATAAAAATCGAATAACAAGGAAATCCATACGAAATAGTGGCTCAGTTTACAGATCCCCCCCCCGAACAGATTAATTGGTTTTCAATGCATTTCTATGGGAAACTGAATTTAGGTTAATGTATTTTGGTTTTCAATGCATTCCTACGGGAAATTTGGCTAAAGTAATTTTCACTGTACGAAACATCCTGGAGAACACATTAATTATGTTAACCGAGGTTCCACTAAATAAACATCAAAAATTTATACTGGAGTGGCACTGTTTCTTTCTAAGCAAATAAAGGTAACAATCATACATGATTATTATTTAAACAATTGTTAATTTTTAAAAAGCCAAACCAAGGAACTGTATGAAACAAAAATAGTTACTTACTGGAGAGAACTGTTGTGAGGAAGATATAGTCAGAAAACGAGATCAGTCCACATTCTCCAAGAGCATAAAATATGCTGTCTTCATCTGCAAACTTCTCACGTTCTTGGGAGATTTTCTAATGTAAGAGATCAAGATTGCCACGATCCCAGGAGAAGAGGGAGAGAAAAATCTCAGTAAATAATGGGCCACAGTTTTGACACTTTTAAGATTGCCTTCCTAAATCCATCCCTCCTGCTAACATTCCAGACACTTTTTCAGCCTTTAAACTTATCAGACGTTTCTCCATAAGAAATCAAGCCTCAATTTCTTATGTACCACATATGCAGCAACATACTTACTGAGAGCAAGCCCCATGGAATATAACAGGGCTTACTCCTGAGTGAACATAAGTAAAATCAGATTGTTAATACCCTCCAGTCTCAAACCTCCTACTCTCAAGATAGGCCTTATTGTTGCCTGGTAGCCTAATCACTTGATGGTATTCTGAGGGGTCTCTACTGCCAATTTTTATAGAGACAAAAAAATTTCAATGGCATATAAAAAAATCTGTGTTTTAAAATTTGGAACTAAGTACCTCTGCATCAAACAAGCTAAATAGCACACCATGTTCACATTGCTAAATGAAGCAATCATTTCTGGTGAACCATAGGTGCAATGGTGCTCATTTCTTAACCACAGTTATGCCATTGAGAATAAGTTAAAGGATATCGTGTTAAACACAGTTAACAACCACACATTTGTGTTATGTATGCACTGAGGAAAGCCATGATTAATGCTAAGCACAGTTCCCCTACAAAAGGGTTTGGCAACTGCAACTCTCTAAATGTTTTTGAAATGTAAATCTCACTGGCTGGTATTGATGGGAGTTCTACATGAAAAATATCTGGAGGGTCACAGTTGCCCATCCCTCCCTGAAACCAGAAATCAAGGTTTGGAGCAAGTGTACAGACAATAGTTTCAAGTGTTACATGGTTAGTACACAAATCACACAAAACTGTTGTTAACAGCATGAATGGAAGAAAATAGAGTTGTTCCAATGGGAGGAAGGAATGGGATAAAAAGTATAAGCCTGTGGCCCATTCATGGTCTCACAGACATGTTTAACAGAATGACAGTGCAGCATCCACCCCACATCATGGTGAGGTAAATGGATGTAAGGTAGTTGTAACATAGACATCCTTCTGATGAGGATATAATCTTCCCTCCTCCCAGGATACGCATGACATTAATCACTAGATTAAAATGTTTTGTCTTCTGAAGTTTTAAAGGCCAGAACAGATGCACAAAGTGGGTTAGAGATTGGGCTTTAATTTTTCAGTGTTGCAGAGTACAGTATTTTAGAAAAATTAGAAGATCTCGCTTTCTCTCAAACACACACACATGTATACAAAGAGACATACATACAAGGGAAAGAAAAATATTAAAAGATCAAATGGAAATGTGGTTAATGGGGTTGAAAACATGCAGATGCAGAAGCAAAGAAAGTGCAAGCTTAAGTTGAGGAGCACTTTTAGAGAACAAAGGACACCAGCAAAAGCACACCAGGGTCCACTTATACAACTGTTCCCTGTCTGTTACCTCTGTCTAGTGAGGATCCCATCATATCAAGATAAAGGAAAGATCATTAGTTAAGCAGTGACACTGAAATCATCACAACATATTTTGATTTGTTACATTGGAAGATAAGCAAGGAAAATACGGAGAAATTAATCTTTTCAATTATTCTAAGTTCTCAGTTGAGAAATAAGCACATCAGATTTTTTAAAAAAGGTCCAGATGCCCATAAAGGGCTTTTTTCTTGATTCTGTCTTAGAGAAGTTGTTGTACTTCAACTGAAGACAGCCTACCAACAAGTTGTAGGTCAAAGTCGGGGATTATCTGGCTCTCAGAATGATACTGGAAATGAGTAATCACAACCAATCTTAATTAAAAGTTCCAATTAAACCTACATTCTACCACCTTATACAACCATGCATACAATTCTTACTTTGATACAAGACCTTCAAAATGTCATGTGAGAATTTGTAACAAAAATCAGAAATATTTACCAGATCATACATTTTTTAATAAAGTTCAAAATAAATTCTAATGACAAGTAGGATTATGTGGCTTTTCAGTCAACAAACATTTCCCCCTAACCACCTCATTTTGTATATTTTTCAATGTCAATCAATAATATCAATTGGAAAGAATTATCCAGTTTAGCATAAGAATAGCAACAGGATTCTAATTATGTTTATGTTGCATATTTAACTCTAAAAACAAGTTTCTTAAAGTTATGTGTACTACCCATCCCTTTCCTTATCAGGTACAAGGTGTCATTTCTAACATTTAATGCCCTAAATCCTAAATGGTTTGAGACATTCTTACTTAGCGGAATGTCTTCCCTCTCAGACCTTATCACCCATTCCTCCCAGACAACGTAGCAGCAGGTGGTGACCCCACAGTTAGCAAAGAAAAAAGAAAAAAAGGCTCTTACTAGAAGAAGAGCCTTCTCGGTGGAGGCACCTACACTTTGGAACTCTCTACCTGTTGAACTATGTCAGGCTCCATCCTTGTCCATATTTAACAATTGAAATAATTTCTCTTTAAAGAGATTCGTCCAATTGGTGAACAATAGGTTTAATTAACTTTCTATTTTACCATTGTCAATGTGTGTTGTTTTGGGGGTATTGTTACTGCTTATTGCTTTTTGTCTATACTTTATTCAGTTTGCTTTATTGTTTTTCTGTATTGTACTATGTTTAATTTTATATATTTTTTTGGCAAACATTACTTAATCTGTTTTACGCCGCCCAGGGTAAAAGAATATCGTAGATAGATAGATAGATAGATAGATAGATAGATAGATAGATAGATAGATAGATAGATAGATAGATAGATAGACAGACAGACAGACAGACAGACAGACAGACAGACAGACAGACAGACAGAGAGGACTCCCGCTTGTTTAGTGATATCAGTGGGATTTAAAAAAACTTAACTGGAAAAGAACCCACCGATAAACCAGTTATATATATTAAATTGTTTGAGATACTCTTTCTTCTTGGAAGGTTATATTCCCTCTTAAGAAAACATTAGAACAAAAATGAATGCCCTTTACACACAAAATGTAAGGATTGTGGAAACTATGCCAAGCTTTTACTCAGCCCATTCTTATTTGTATGGAGAACAACAACATTTTTATATAATTATTTAAAGTTTGTCAGAATACAAAATGCATTTTTGTGTTATGGATCCTGATAATCATTCTCAGGCAGCTTCACATTCCTACTTCCTCTTGCACTTGTGTAAAGTGTATTAATTCTACTGGCATAAAATCAATTCCTCCCAGTTCTCTCTGTTAAATGGTATCTTCTCCTGTAGATAAAACTGAGCTCCTTCAGATCTCAACACGGTCTACATCCGATGATCACTTCTGCATTTTCAGACCTTACTGCAATGTGTATTATCATTCCTGAAATCTAATATGATGTATTTAAAAAGCAAAATTAACATGCAAAATGTGAAAATAACAAAAGTAGCAGATGGTATCTCGTTAGTATTAAATATACTAGACGCTGCCTGATATAAAAGAGAGGTAACCTTTATATCTGTGCAATTAATAATCAGTAAAGTGACTTCAGCACAAATCTCACACTGAAGGCTTTTTTCCCATCTGGATGTTAACCAAATTTCCAGCATTTAATGCTAATGTAAGTTTGTCTACCAAATTAAACAATATTCTATCTAAAGCTCTTGGATTGGAAAAACAGATATTTCTCTCTCAAAAATACATATTCCAAATCAATCAATAGAGCCTATTCTGAGTGTTGCATGAAGCTCACTTCACAGCTAAGTATGCAAAAGTCAGCAATTTATTGCATAGAAATCCCTGTAATAATATCTCTAGAACAATGAAATACTGTTAGACATAAGCATATAGCATATAAGACAAGCATACAGACATTCACGCATGTCACATCCTTTCATTATATATATCAACACAAGCAAGAATATGCATATACAGCAAAAGAGGTGAACAATTCGGTTTCTGTCAGCTGAGTGAACAATCAAAGCAATGTCTCTGGCGGATGCTGTTGTACATAGACCATGCAGGAAAAGTGAACAGCTATTTTAAGACAAAACAAGACCAGACAACCTGTCAAAATGTGAGCAAACAAGCTTGAGAATGCCCATTTTGCCCAATGAGTTAAATAAAATTATGGCAATCAATACTTCAAAGTGTTAATTTTCCAAGGGTAATGCAGCCACAAGTCCTGCCTCATTGATGAAGGAAAAGAAAAAAGAAAATTCTGTGTACACCCTTTTGAATTCACTCCGCAAAGGTATGAAATGAGAAAGAACTGTGATATCGAGACACAGAAACCAGTGCTATCAATCTTTTTTTTCCAAGTACTCTTCTTAATGATAAAAGAAAGAGTCAACAAGCTAAGGGTGGTCCAAAGTAGTGGGCACATTCAGAAACTGAAAATACAGTGGTACCTCATACAACGATTTTAATCCATTCCACGGAGCTTGTTGTTGTACGAAACAATTGCTATACGATGCATGGATCGTATAGCAATTTTCCCTATGGGATGCATCGTACAACGATTTTTTTTCGCTAAGTGGTTTTTCCCATTGAAAAATTGTTGTGCGATTTTTTTCCATAGGGAAAATTGTTATGCAGGATGCTATCCCCCCCCCCCAAAAAAAACCCACCCCTAATTGTTATGCAATTTTGTTGCTATACAGGGTGATTGTTGTATGAGGTTCCATTGTACTGTACTCTTTTTCTGGGACTACATGTTTCAGACTCTCCCATGATATTTATTTATTATTTACACTTATATCCCGTCCCTCTAGGGAAAAAATCATCCCTACTCAGGGTGGCTGACATCATAAAACCAGTCATTTAACAATATGGTAATAGTTATTTGGAAAAGAGGCATTTTCCAAAGTTATTTTGGAAAATAGTTACTTTTCTAAACCCTAAAAGCAGAACAGTCTTAAAATCCAGTACTGTATACTGTACTGGCTCGAAAGTTCAAGTCAAGGTCCAGTTTCTATTTTGACAAGAACCACATGTTTATCAAAACACTCACTTATCCCCAAATATCTGGAATGTTCTTCCTCAATTCTGCTCACAGGAATATAAGGAGCTGCCTTATTTAGAGTCCCAACATTGATATGTTTGATTCAGTACAGTCAATGCTGACTAGAAGTTTAATTTTGTCTTTCAATATGCAAAAGGTTTGTACAGATACAATATTACTCCATCCACATTGCTATTGTTAGATAATATTTATTTATCCAACTGTCCTTAAACTGCCTCCTCAAAGAATGTGGTATTTTTGAACCACAATCGGGCTTACCCTGGCAATGGCAACCTTGTGTGGCCAGCTAATCTTTCTCACACTAAGTCAGGAGAAAAGAACTGCAGAATGAACTCACCAAAAGGTGCCTTCATTTTGGCAGTTTCATGTCTGGCCTAGACACGGAAGAACAACAACAAATGGCTGAAATCCTGCTGCTTAGTGAAGTAAGTTGCTCCAATGTAGGTCCACTGAATCAGCAGGAACTTACGGGATCAACTCCCCTGTACATTCCACTGATTCAAATGGTCCTAACTGCAACTAACTGTGCTAAAATAAGTCACTACTACAGCAAGCCCATTTGAATCAAAGGAACTTACAAGGTCAATTCATCAAATTCCAACCGACTCATTGGCCCTTTTGTAGTGTGACTTACTACACTAAGTAGCTATTGGATTTTAGCCAATATGTCCTATGAGTTTGTATTCTTCTGTAAAAAAAATCCCTCACATGCATGATATTCCTATTTGCCACAATGCATGACTAATGTCAGCTTGAACACAAAAAAATCTGCAGTCACATGAAACAGAGGGTTTTTGAGTGTGTGTGTGTGTGTTTTTTTTTGCAGTCCTCCCTCTTAGATGTTGCTCTAAGAGGGTCTTCCAAGTCTCCAGAACATCACAGGAGAGGCACAATAGAAAGGCGTCACTCTGCCCAACCTACGCTAGCACTAGCCCCAGCAGACCCAAGCCAAATAAAAGTCAAATACAACCTAATCAGTTTTTGTCTTATTTGGGGAAATTATGTTCATAATATTCACACCTAAAAATAATGACAAGGTGGCAATCCTTCAGTTATCAGCAGGATTTTTAAAGAGTTCAGTTAAACTCATGGCAGTACTATCTGATCCATGTAATTAACACCTTCATGAGCAGAATTTGCATATCTCAAACATCTAGACCTGAAAATTCCTGTAAAATTCAGAATTTGTACAGATTTACAAAGGAAAGAGTGAAATCTTCAGTCACACTGTCATGCCTTTAATTATATTGTTTCAATAATTTTATAACAATCATCTTAAGCAATTATTATGTAGCTTCCTGATTCAAATCAATACAATATCACTATAAAACTATATCCTGGAATCTTACAAAATATAGTAAGTATTTTATCCTTATCTATAAGAATTTGGTTCTAAAATATCACCTTTTTAAACTTCTATGCAGTATTTCAGAGCAGAACGGTTGCATAATCATTGGGGGGGGGGGGATCAATGCTGAAGATTTGTGTGTATGTACTTAAAGTTCCTCATTGACCAAATCAGCTTTGCTAGCTGCAAAATGTGCTGATAATTCAATTCTATTCCCTACTCCAGTGTTTCCCAACTGTTGGTTCTTGGACTTCAATTCCCAAAAGCCTAAGGTAGTACATTGGCTGATTAGTGCTTTTGGGAATTGACTTAGGCTTCTGGGAATTGAAGTCCAAGAACCAACAGTTGGGAAACACTGCCCTACTCACTGTCAGCCAAAACTGATATTTTAAATCCATATTTATTCCCAAGTCAAAACCTGGGAGTAAGCAAATCCTCATTTATTCAGTTTAATGAGCATTGCTTTTCAGGAAATATGCAGAATGGAAGTACTGTAATGCTCAAAAGCAAAAAAAGATGACCAATATCCTCTTGTGCTCTGTGATTGTTGAAGGGGAACTGCATAAGCATTACTGCCAATCCCATAGGTCCTCTTTTTGCACAACTGGCCTTGTGCTGCTTGCAAGACTGATTCTGTGATTAAAATTGTGTGATTGGCTGCATGCCCAATCATGTAACAGAGTGCTTGCTGGAATAGGAAACCTGTATGCGATTGCTTTCACACTTCAAATAGGATACTGGCCTCTATTTTATAAAACGACTTAACTGACTCAAGAGTTGGAATCCTTATCTGGCTGCCAATATCCCAATTTCTATTTTAAGAGAGACTGCATCTTTACCTGCATCTTTTTCTGGCAGCTTCCCCTCGTTCGGGCCTTCCTACCTTGCTGGGCCTTTCTATCCCCCCCCCCCAATCAGACCTTCTTACCCGCTGCCGAGCCTCCCCACCACCTCGAGTGCTCCCCACCTTATCTCTCCCAGCTGCAGTCTCCTGGCCAAGATTTCAGCCTCCCCGTTCAACTCTCCTTTGGCAGAGAGAGAGGGGTGGTGGGGAAGTGGTACTGGCTGGGCTGCGAGAGGCTTCCCCTCAATGGTGTGTGTGCCAGGAGAAAGGCTTCTGAGTGACACTTCTGGCAAATGTGCCACAGGTTTGCCACCACTGCCCTGTATCTTTTAAGAAATTGCCTGAGGTGGTATATTTTCATATTGTTTTTCAGCACAGCATGAATATGATACTGGTTCTAGTAGGCACTGGAGAAGAGGTTTCTGTGTTCTTGCTGCTTTAATTATTTTAGAAAATATTTTTTGCTAATTTTTTAAAATATAATTCCTGCTATGGTTTTTAAAAATAGCTTTATGCTGTAAACTTAATTAACTATTATTTAATCACGTAACACAGCGTGAGACTTTTTTTTAGGAGAAGCGGGATAGAAAAGCAGATCAATAACTAAATCCATATTTACTTAAAATACATTTAAGCTCCTAACTCAAAGTCTACAAACATTAGATTTGTTTCTGAATGACTACTGAGGGAGACCTTCCTGTATGTAAGACTTGAATGAACATAAATTGTTGGTTCATGAATGGCAAAGATCAGTCTTCAGAAACACTGCAAGAAATTCCTTTAAAAGCTGTGCAAATTTATACAAAATGTGGATATATTATTTGTAGGAAGCTTTAAGTATATCTCTGAAAAAAAATAAACTCTCTCTTGTTAAAGTGCCTTGAGTTGTCAAAGGCAGGAGTTCTCAACCTTTTTAACCCATGAGCCAGACCATGCTCCCTCAGACAGCTGAGCGGGCCAGATTGGTGGTTCCCTCCCACCATAAACACTTCCATAAAAATTTATTTATTTATTTATTGTGTTTGCAGATGTTGTAAATGCATTTATGACAGCTGTGGGTACATTTACAGCAGTCGTAAACATGTCCACTTCCATCTCCGGTGGCGGTGTGGGTCACATGAAATGGTGTTGCGGGCTCGGGGGGGGGGGGGCGTGCCCATGCGCCAGAGGTTGAGAACCTCTGGTCTAATGCAACAAACACAACCGAAGAAACTCTGAAATGGAGAGGGCAGACTATATTCTCTCCATTCTCAGATTACAGTCATGTCAAACAATATGACAAACTCGAGGCGCCATTTTACATAATTTCAGTTGATGGTTAAGTTCATCTGGCCCATTGTGGCTTACTTTAGAGTAGACCTGTATAAGATTACTGTGTTAGCACTATTCAGGGCAGTAAAGAAAAAGTTGATGTCAGGATCAGGCTTAAGCTTTATTTTACCACCAAAAACATTTTCATCATAAAACTAATTGCACAAATTTTTACACAAATTTACACACATATTTATACACAGCTATTTAAGGTATGTCATTCAAATACAAAATTCCTAGTAAAATTACTTTCCCATTAGCTGGGTGAAATCAGAACAATCTCGTTAGAAAAGGAAGCAGTATTAAGTTCATCATTAGAGGGATTTGTTTATCCCCACTGGAACAGCAGAACGATTCTGCAGACTCCCTTTCCTCATCTGTTCTACCCTTTTTGTTCCAAAACTGAGTTCACAAAAGTATTTAAGCACAACTTATCCGTGGCATTCAGGGGTGAGAAAGAGAAATGCATATGTTCTCTTTTTTACAACACCAGGGTAAGAAACTATTACCATTTTTAAAAAGCCGCACCTGAAAAGCAAGACTAACATTCTGTAGTCAGGAGGAAAATGACTACAGGCAGCAAGAACTGATCATGCAAGGGGAGAACCCTTGCAAAGAAAGCAAGAAGGAAATGCCTCTTAAAAAGGGACAGCATATATTTTACATTCCCCATTTCCTGGTTTCTGCCATGAACAAAAAGTTCCATACAACTGCACAAACAAATTATTTTCTTGAAAGAACAATTTGCGCCATCACATCTCCTTTTCATTCTTTCTTTATGTAACTCACTTTCATTTTCTCAAGGCAAGAATAAACATTCTTGAGGGTACACAAGAGCAAAACCAAATTAGAAGATGGAGGAAGGAGCTCAGTAGACAAGGAACAACATTAAAGGATATAGCTGAGGATCTCAAAAAAAAAAAAAACCCATGTCACTTTGAGGACCTTGAATAGGCTGAGGGTTGGAGTCCCTAAATGCAAGACCAACATGCTCAAGTGTGTGCTGCTGGCAGACAACACATGGTGTGAATGTGGAGAGATACAGAATCCGGCTCATTTACTGGTCTGCAGTGGCTCAGGTCACTAAGACGCTGACTGGGAGGCAGAAGGTCAGCAGTTCGATTCCCGAGTACTGCAGGACGGAATGAGCTCCCGTCTCTGTCCCAGCTCCTGCCAACCTAGCAGTTCGAAAGCAAGAAATTGCAAGTACTGTAGATAAATAGGGATCACTTCGGTGGGAAGGTAACAGCATTCCATGCCTGCCTAGTCATGCCTGCCACATGACCATGGAAACATCTGCAGAAGCAGACAGCGCTGGCTCTTTGGCTTAGAAAGAGATGAGCACTGACTCCTAGAGTTGGGTACGACTGGCTTTCGAGCAAGGGAAACCTTTACCTTAACCTAGGTTGCTCCAAGGACCTGGGTTTCGGTAACAACAGAGCAAAGAAAGTGGCTACATTTTGGCAATCCAGGGTTTGATCAGGACACAAAAGAAGAAGAATTTTCTCGAGGGCTACCATATGCTGTAATTATTTTAAATCTAATTTTTAAAAGGGAGGAGGAAAGGACACATAGAGTATAAGGATCTCCAATATAAAAATAGTGCACATATGGTCTGCTCTGAAATCAATGCATTTCTATACATCAGCCTAGATTAGGTCAAAGACAGGATTGCTATTGAGCTCTGAGCATTTCAGAAAAAAGGAGACATTTACATAAATGTCTAAGGATTTATTGATAACAGCTCAGCAAGTAGCTTTCAATGCTCTGTACATTCTATTTAAGCAGAAATGATCCTAAATATTATTGTGCCAGACAGCTACAGTCCTAGGCACAGGGTCTGAACAAAGGAATTTGGCATTCTAGGACATCCCCTATAAATTAAAGGTTACCCTTTATGCTAGCAGCATCTACAAGAGTGAAAGAACAAGAGCCCTCTTTCTTTCTTTCACCAATTCACATTTATTTTGATAGCCCTTTTATAAACTAAGACAACAGTCTATACTGTTCAGTTCCCAGAACCCCTGATCAGCAGGAGTACGGACTGGGGCATCTGGTAATTGGAGTCCAAGAACACCTGGAGTGCCAAGGTTCGCCATCACGGAGCTATACATATTTGCCTGGGAGCAAATGCCAATGAAATCAGTGGCTGAAATCTGCAAATGGGGTAACAGAAGCAAACTGACCTAACTGATACCTACAGATATTTCTTAACATACACCAATTTACTTCTAAAGTTCCACTGTTTACATGAATGCCCTTCAGACTTACTTCGGGATTACATGTGGCAATATGTCTCTTGGCATTTCTCCTATTATTATATGTGAGTTTGCAGGGGAAGAGGAAATTTGTTCTATCAGCAGCATCGAGTCTGCTGTTTGACAGAAATCATCAAATACAATCTTCTGAGTAGGTATGGCCAGGACTGCGCTATAACTGAATGCATAAAAACTAAGCTGACATTCCACTCTTTTGAAAATGCTTCTTCTTCTTTTTTTTTTTTACATAATGAGGATAAGGCCTGATACACTTGATATCTTCAAAGGAAGCCTGTAGATAGCAAGGGGGGACCTGGGAATATTCAATGCTGCCAGTATAGTCTGTCTGTCTGTCTGTCTGTCTCAGGTCTCAATATAAAGAATATTTTCAATTTTATCCAATTTTGTATGGGGAGTTCATGGAGAATCTAGTGGGGAAAAATCAGGAAAAGACTGAAAGAACAGGATCCTTTAAGGAAAAATGTGTTAGTGTTAACATATTTTCATTAACACTGAAGATTTTCAATGTTGCTAAAACATAAAACAGTGATAAAGTTTTAAATAAACTGAGTGACAAATTTTTACATTAAAAAAACTTTGCTTAAAGAAAGGATCAAGTTTATCAGTTTTTAAAATGTTTCCTAAATGATTTATGGATAAATGGATTTAAACCTCTTCAGGATAGCACCCTAAAGACATAACTGCTGTTTGGTGTCTGTTAGTAGTGATGTTGAAATGTCAGAGAACTGATGAGCCCATCGTTTTGAAAAATCCTCTTAAAATATTCAAATGCTGGTAAAATTCCACAGGCACTCACACTTGTCAGTGGAAGTAACTCAGCACAGTACTGCCAAATTTGGAAATGATGCAGTCTTATTTAAAGGAATTAGTCAACATACTGAACTTCTCTCTGTTGAAAATACCCTGAGGCTTTAAAAGAGCATTCAAGATTAAAAAAAATATCAGCAACTGGTAAGGAGCCAGAGAGCTTTATAAAGAGATCACTACATTTAATTAGAAACATATTTTTGTCATTATCCTGCTTTTTCCTGAATCCCCTCTGAATATCCTAAAGTAAGAGGCACAAGGAATGAATATTAATAAGACATTACTTCTGTAAATTGGTGGCTTTTAGCTCTCTCAGGTTCACCTTAGAAAGACTGCCCTTGTATACTTTCTGAAATAACTGTGTAAGGCATACAAGCAGTGGTGGGCAGCAAAAGTTTTCAGTACCACACCATGGGTGGAGCCTATGTCATGGGTGGAGCCTACATTATGGGTGGAGCCTACATCATGGGCGGAACCTATGTTGTGGGCGATCTAGTCATGCCTGCCATATGGCCATGTATACATCTGCAAACACAGGCAGCACTGGCTCTTTGGCTTTAAATGGAGATGAGCACTGCACCCTAGAGTCGGATATGACTGGCTTTTGAGCAAGGGAGACCTTGAACCACTTGCAGGAACAAAACCTGACGTCAAATTTGAATACCAATCAGGGATCTTCTGTTATTAGCTAACGGTTGCACTTGCTTGAAAGCCAGTCGTTACCAACTCTAGGGTTCAGTGCTCATCTCTGTTTATAGCCAAAGAGCCAGTGGGCTTGATCCACAAAAGCTCACATTAAAATACAGCAGTTTGTCTTTAAGGTGCCACAACGTTTTTGTCTTTTTGTTTTGTTTACTCACTGATATGATTGCACAGAATAAAACTTTTTAAATGGTAGCTCTGTTAGTCTGGGCAGAGCAGGAAGGTGGGCATGGCCATCCAATTTTGCCACCCCCCTGCCTGAAGGCCACCCAATTTTGCTACCCCCCTGCTGGGATGTGTGAACCTGTTACTGCCCACCACTGCAAACAAGGTAGATAAGGTAGTGGATCACACTTCGTGCAGCATGCAAGCGTTCAGATTAAGCATAATTCTACCTCTTTTCAGAATTAAAAAACTCCTATTATGCAAGGGGAAGAAATATATATAACTTGAAAAAACATTATGGTCCTAATAGTATCCATTGATGTTAATTGTTGCCCTACTTGTTTAACCTACATCTTATATGCAAAGGTATTTAATGCCCTGTCACACCACCCTTCGAAGGTATCACTGACTTTTTCCTGACTCAGAGGTTGTCTACACAGGCATATAACCTGCTCTTGGGATGCAGTGGGGGGTCAGTTGGGTTGGGTTGGTCCAATGACATCAAGCCTATATGCCACAACTCAATCCCATTTTGGGACCCTGTTGGGGGTTGAAATAAATTAGCCTGCTGTATTTTATTCTGTCTCCAAAGTATGGTCATACCAGGGACAGTATATAAGCGTACTAGTTATTGCTATAAAGGAGCTGTGACTCAGCTGACAACATAAAGGCCTGCAACAACCACCTCAACAGCAGCATAAAGGCCATGCCACGTCTCAGTGGATGGAAACCCGCCCCCTTCATCAACTGGGAAGAGTTCTTCCTTTCTCCTGTTAATTGGATAAGCCATTTTACACCAGCCCAGGATGGCTAATATAAATAAACTCTCACTGAAAACAAGTCTCTCGTTAGCCACTAAAACGATCAACTTTCTACATGGGAGAATACTAAAAAGTCAATTTAGAAGTCTATCGTTAATTATGTTCTGTGACTAAATCCTTGCAGGTTAGGGTCCAGTGAATCCAAGCTGTTTAATTCTGACTAGAAACACAGGATTGCACTGTAAATCAATTAAAATCTTCAAAAATATTTTCAAATGGTAAGTCAGAGGAAGAGATTTCAATAAACATGAAACCGTTAAATGGCCCTAAATTACTATGCTCTGTTGAATATAATCATTCAGCCATCTGTTTATCATTTTAAGTAATGTAACCGCAGACAGAAAAAAGACAACATAATCTTAATAATTTAAAGTTCTGTAGCTAGACTCCAAAGGCATGAAAAGCTCTGATTTGCACACAAAATGTGGAATTTGAATGCAAATTCCAGAAGACCAATTTTTCTAATCTTGCATAAGAGGAAATGTTTCAAATTTTAAAGGCAGGAAATGTTAGATATCATGTCACAATAAAATTATTGGTTTGCTTTGTCAGAAAATGAAAATAAGTCACTCTAGGTAATAAGGACATGATAAACTAGAGAAGAAAATGCTAGTCACTTTTCTCAGAAGTTATTGACTCTACATATTAAATAGCTTGCCACTGAATTCATTTTTGTTTAAAGAATTTCTCTGTTTCCATGTCCCATAAAATACAATCCTTTTATATTCCAAAAAAAGCGAGCCAGATTATGTTTATGATAATGGGGAAAGCAGATAAATATATACTGCCCCTTTTACAAGTAGGTGCACATGGGATTTAAAGCACAAATTGGTGGAAGCACATGCTGACAAGTCAGTACCTGCCAAAAATCCTGATGAAAGGGGGAAAGATTAGGAAGAAAGGGAAGAAAGTGAACAAAGGTTTGGTTATAAAAACACACCCAAAAATAAATTAAAAGAATCCTAGAGTATGCCGTAAGAAGAGGAAACACAGAACCACAAAACCAGAAATCAATCAATGTTTCAGGAGAGAGGTAGAGGAAGATCAGTCACATTAGGAAGTTACCTGCTAAAATGTCAAGGATTGAAATTAGTAGTTTCCCCCCAAAAAAAAGAAAGAAAGAAAGAAAGAAAAGAAAAACAAGGAGTAGTGAAAAACTTTCCAGTTATGCCAACAAAATCAATATGCAACAAAGCTTTCACAAAAGCAGGGTAGAGGTAGATAGCAACTTGTTCACAAATATATATCAGATTTTCTAAGTAAGGGGCAAAATATATTTCCCTCCAAATATCCCCATATCTTATCTTCCTCCAACCTGGTGTCCTTCAAACAGGTTGGATTACAAGCCTAACAGTCTGCTAACTTGGTTTCATAGGATTTGAAATCCAATATACAGTACCTGGATTGCACACCTAAAAATGGACACAATTTAAAAACATAATCTATACTAATACAGTCGCTGATAACTGTATTATGACTGATCCATAACTCAATGAATCAGTTAACATAGTGAAAAATGTACAGTATAGTGAACCTTGTGTCAAAAGCAGCATCTATCATGGTCAGGTGTCTCTCCACATGACCGATTTACTAGAAATTTGTACTAACCTCTGATCTTGATTTATGATATACTGGGCATAGGCAGGTTTGTATAAATTGCTAATTCTCCGTCTAAGATGCAGTGGATCAGGATAACCATGCACCAATGTTTCTCAAATTGCTACATGTTTTAAGGAGGAAAGCTATGATTTACACATGCATTTGTCCACAACTAACATAGTGCATATATATTTTGGACATGAGTTTTACAAAATCTTGCAGAAAATTTTGAGAAACTACCTTAACAAAATCAGATCAATTTGTTGAAAGAAACAGCAAAAGAAAAGAGACCTAATTTGACTAAGAGATGGTTAGGGAAGAAAATACAGACAACTCACTAGACAGTCCTTTATGAAAATACACCAAAAATACACCAAATTCCTTTATCAATAATCTCTCATTAGTTATGCTAAGTCATTCATGCTTTAATGTTTTGGCTACAACAGAAAGTTCTGAAACAATCTTGCCTCACAAATTCATAATATTTGGACTGGATAATACATACTTCTCGTGCAAAGACAGGATAAACTGGGATATATTAAAGATGAAATCAGATCTATAGTATGATTCAAACTTTCAGACAACCAGTCTATGATAAAACATAGTAATTATTTAATTATATATTTATTATGTATTATAACAATGCAAACTAGACATAGAGGTTGAAATCAGGTTGTTCTGACACACAAAAGGCATACCATTGTCTCAAAAACTCTCCATGTACAGTATTTGTTGCTTATGAGCCCATTTATCTTAGCAGATAATGTCTAAGGAGATTTCTTAATCTGAGGTAGTTTGTCACAAAAAGCTATGGCTTTTGCATAAAAACATAAAATGATTTGAGCCTATATGTTCTCTAAGCAAATCTGCGACTGTTTTCAACTTTCCTATTCAGACACAAGTGATAAACACTTGAACCTAAAGCTTCTGAATGATGAAGGAACATAATAAGATTCTGGAGGTAGGGAAGATTTAAGTCTAGTTCTCAAAGGCTTCTATTGGCATCCTTTCCACGCCAGCAATGGCAGGCCACAGCTTAAATTAAACATGCTTCAGTCCCTGCTGGCATTTGTCAAATTAAAATAGCCTCTATAATATGCAAGAGATGGCAATGTCACCCCATGGCAATAGCAGAGAATGCAAGAGGCTATTCAATTTGGCTGTCCAGAATATTCAGTCCAACCCCAAGGCGGGATTGTGGACATATGAGTCTCCCTCCAGAGTAAGGAAACTGGTCCTGACGCAGGGAAAGTGTCAGATCTTTAAGATACATCAGCATTAGTAATAAGCCAGGGAAGAAATTAAGACAGTAAATAAATCTTCTTTTGCCTGAGAGTATTACTTAGTGAGTTAGAGAATAAAAAGAAAACAAGAAGACAAAATCAATTGGAAGTCTCTTTTCCACATAAGATTGAAACTTTCTGGGAGTTGATTGAACAAGAAGGATTGCCAAGAATTTGGTCAGATAAATCTCAATTGACACAAAAAGTGAGGTCTATTTTCACATTTCAACTTCTAAGAGGGGACTATGAGCCATTTTACACACAGTACTATCTCTGATCCAGAAAAATTAGTGAAGTACCCATATACACCTATTCTGATTGAGAACTAAGTGCCATTTTTGCTAAACAGGGAAAATGGTGGTTGTGAAGAAATGTGAAGAATGGCACTGGGTTTTTTTTAAAATTTTAAAATTTAATTTTATTTCTATTGTCTTGACAAATCAGAAAGCTGTTTAAAGTCTTAGATTTGGTTGTATTCATAGAAGTGAACCATACAATCTTTTTTAAAAAATCACTCTAGGCTGCTATAAAACAAACATGGCTTTGCTTACTGCTTCATACGTTTACAGAAAAGAGACTATATATTTTACGAAAAAGAGAATATCTATGGAAATGTGAATGTTAGGAATCTTACCTTTCCATCGTAGCGCTTCACCACAAACTGATCAAGGCCTAGATCTGAAAGAACAAGAAAAGTACAACTCCTTGATTATTATGACAAATATTTTTAGTGGTTTTTCAAAGTAATTTTTATAACTATCAATTAAAACTGTAACCAACTAATCATTGAGAAAAGAAGAAAATGACAGTTTGTTTACTGATAGCTTTATTTTATAGCATATGACATATTTATAGATCTCCATAATAATCTCTAATTCTAACCTTTTTTGAAAACTAATAATTTATCCTGTTTCACCAGCATCTTGAGATACAGGTTTCATCTTCAGCCCCACATGTTACCTTGCAGAGCAATGTTTAGCATTCATTATCCATACTAATGTCAAGCAACAAATGCCATTAATAGATTTCAAAATCCTTGCCATCAATCAGTCTTTAGGTGACAATCATTTCATACAAGTTAAAAACAACTCCTCCTCTACAGATTCCAAACTAAGCAGCTATAAAATCTAATGAGGTTGAAGGGGAAAGATCATTTATTTGATCTCACTTGAAAAGATGAGAAGAAATGGCAATAAATAATCACACTGAAGATTTCACAGTAGTGTCTTGATTTGCTACCATGACAACTATGTCTAACTTTGCTTTTTTTACTTACCTTTTTCTAACAAAAGGACTTGAGGTGACTTACAAAGCATTTAAAAAATATTAGGAACAGCTACAATAAATTAGATTAGAAAACGCTGCAAGTTTAAACCACTGAAAAGAAAACAGCTAAAAGCACATTTAGAAAGGTAAAATCATCGCTTATCCATTAAAAACCCTCTGCAATACTTGTCAGGTCTGCACAGTTATTCAGGATCAAGTCCTAAATATTTGCTTCTTGTTATTCAATAATGTGGGACCAGAAAGCTGTGTTTTTAACCCTAGAGACATAATATCAATACAGTATTATCCAGCCTATTTGACCTGGAAACAACTTGGGGGCAAACAATACTCTACAATCCTAGTGATGCAGTTTACTGCTGAACTTCAGCCATAATGTTGTGAGTTTGATCCTGACCAGAACACAAGGTCGACTCAGCCTTCCATCCTTCAAGGTGGGTAAAATGAGTACCTTGTATGTTGGGGGCAAACTGCTAATTAACTTGTGAATTGCCCAGAGAGTGCACTAAACGCGACGGGTGGTATATAAGTATAATTGCTACTGCTGTCCTGCTGACACCTCAGTTTGTCACCTTGCCATGTACAGTTACAAATAGCTAATCCCTTTACCGCCACTCCTTATGAAAATAACAGCAGAAAGTAACTTTAAACTAAACAGATCTTCAAATAAGCAGAAATAAAAAGGAAAATAAGATGCAATATACCTATCCAATGTCTCCCAACGTGGGGCCCACAACCCATGGGAGGACTTTATTTCCCAGAAGCCTAAGTCAATGCATTGGCTAGCCAGTGCTTTGGGGACTGACCTGTGCTTTGACTTAGGCTTCTGGGAACTGAAGTCCAAAAATCAGAGGTTGGGAAACACTGCTCTAGGACCATGATAGCAAACCCCTGTGAATCCACGTGAATGGGTTTACTGCGATTCATCCAGCACACACTGCCCTTGCTGCCATACGGGCGTGTTTTACTTCCGCTTCCAGGAGCGACGAAGGCAGTAATCGCAGTAAATTGCAGTAAACCCATTTGTGTGGATTCACAGGGGGCTTGGGCTTCTGGGAACTGAAGTCCAAGAACATCTGGAGTGCCAAGGTTCACCATCATGGCTCTAGGAGTATGTAGATTTCCTCTGGGATGCACAGTGGGAAACTGAATTTCCAGTCTCTGACTCCAAAGCTGGATACCCACCCATGACATACAATTATCTCTGTACTAAGTATTATTTCTATGTAATGTACAGTAGAACCCTGTATAACGAAAAAAACTCCATTCCACGGAGCTCTTTGCTATATGTTTTTTTTTCATTTTATCAATCCCTATGAGCGATGCACCGTATAACGAAAAGAAAATGTTTGTTATATGAATCGCTATTGGCTATACCTTCTACAATGAAAAAAATTTCATTGTACAGGGTATTGCCAAAAGCGATTCATATACAGTAATACCTCGAATAACGTTTACCTCAGATAACGCTAAAATCACATAACGTTAAGTAATCTGGGGAGGAGAATTGGATCGAATAACGTTAAAGTCCTATGGGATGGATCGGATAACAACCGCTAAAGCTTGTGCGGTTACAATGTATCTCTATGGAGCTTTAACGTTATCCGATCCATCCCATAGGATTTTAACATGGATCGGATAACACTAAAAATCGAATAACACCAAGACTTGTGAAACCAAGTCTTAGCGTTATCCGAGGTATTACTGTAATGAACTTTTTCTTCATTATACAGTGCATCTGCAATAGTGCAAAAATGCTTTGTTGTACGGCTTTTTCACTATACGAAACGTTCATTAAATGGGGTTCCACTGTATAAATATATTCTATTCTATGTACCGTATATCTCTCTTCTTCTTTACTTCCTCTTTTACCACTTCAGGTGTTGAGGGAAGAAAATCTTTAAAACTCTATAATATAGTTAATTGAAGATGGCAGAGGGTAGGGACTGAGATTGAGTGGTGACAACTGTAAATTTAAGGCTGCAAGTTTAACAATTTTAGAAAATTAATTCATTTCTTTTTTAAAAAGTGATAATCAAGTGTTCTCTTCTGTATCATCACATATGCTCACTTATCTTTAAATATAAGGGCACTTACGTTCTGGTTGTTTTTCATTTGGTGTTATAGATCGCACAAAATCCTCTGGGGTCATAAATACTTCTGACTCTCCATGGTCATGTATGATTTTCAAGGTGGCAAAATATCGGAAGATTTTATCTGGAGTAGAATACGCTCGGATCCTGTTTTCATACTCCATCACCTAAAAAGAACCACAGAACATGGTCATTTCCTAACTCAAAACTATAGTTGATTTAAGTGATCTGAATACATCTACCTTTGCATATAAAGCCTTGGCAAAATTTAATATACATTAAATATTTTGTAAAAAAAAAACCCTACCCAAATGAGGGTTGAGATTCCTATGGTTTTTTTAACCACCACCACCCTGGCTAGGTGAGAGCTTTGTCGAGGAGCAGGGGCTTGAGTGGTCTAACTAGGCAGTGTTGCCCACCTCTGTCAATGATGTTAGGCTGGGACTAAAACTCACAAAGAGTCCTCCATTGTATCCCTTGGGCAAGGTGAAAGTGGAAAGCATATGTCATGGTCCGCCTAACCAGCAGGTGATGTGATATCTAAATAGCTAAAAACCACACACAGATGGATTTGATTTCTTGGGTCTGTTGGCATGTGCGGAATGTCATCACGGAGATGTCTACCAATGTGTGGACTCCTCACTGAAATAACGACTCCAAAGTATCCAAGGTATCACCACATTTGCCCTAATAATAACTAACAATTGTGTGCTGTCAAGTTAGTTGTGACTTATGACTACCCTTTCCAGAGGATTCTAGGTAGAGAATATGCAGGACTAGTTTACCATTTCCTTCTTCTGGGGGCCCCCTGGGACTGTGCAGCTTGCCCATGACTGTACGGGATGGCTCTTCCCCCAGGAGGTAGAATAGGGAATATTTTTTTTGAAGTGATAGCCATGTTAGTCTGTGCAAGCATATCAGAGAGCAAACAAAACAAAATAAAAAATAAAAAATGCTGTGGCACCTCAAAGAGTAAGTCCTGTATTTTAATGTTAGCTTTTCTGGACCAAGTCTATTTCTTGGCTCCACAGTCAGAAGCCTAAACCACTGAGGAACAAGTCAAAATGTTGCTAGAGTATGGGTGATTATCTACTCGCTCTTGCCAATTACTACGTTCATATCCCACATTTTTAAAGACAGTGTAGAGGGTCCTTTTCTTATTTTCTGCTCATGACAACCCAGTACAGAGGCAGCAAATTGCCCAAAGGCATGCAGGGAACTTCATGGCTAGGTAAAGGTAAAGGTTGCCCTCATTCAAAAGCCAGTCACATGTGACTCTAGGGTTCAGTGCTCATCTCTGTTTATAGCCAAAGAACCAGCACTGTCTGCAGAAGTTTCATGGCTAAGCAGTGATTTAAATTCAGATCTCTGTAGCCTAAGCTTAACACTTTTAACAATATGGTCACAATAACGGTCCTTGTACCCTAATAGCATTGGACACTGGGACAGGGATCTGAATTTTGAAAACAAATAAATGTTTATGTCCAATTGCCTCCTTGAGAAGGGTCATAACCAGGCTGCACTATGTATTTTTCTAGAAAAGCAACACATTGTAGAAACAAATGAACTTGCATATCCCATTGCCACTTGTTCTGCAGCATGTGATATTGTAAAATTTACCTCTCATTAAGAAATGACTTTTTATTCAACCATTGAAGCCCAATAATTTTACATTTTCCACAACACAGCAAAAACTTTGTACCCTGTGCACTAGTAAAAGGCTGTCACCACCATTCTGTAGAGATAATTCCATGATCATCCCAAGCAGACTAGGTGGAGACAAAATTCCACTTTTCTCTATGACTTTTCGCAGCACTAGAGGAAAGCAAACAGGATAATTTGAGGTTATCCTGCTATGGTAATAGAGTAGACCATACTGCCAGTGATTCAATGCCGAGTGTTGGGTGGCGGTTAACTAACCTGACAACCCTGACAAGTGACTAATGTTCTTGGGTGTCAAAGACCACAGAGAGGAGCAATGGTCCCCAAATGGATTAAATCTCACTTGAATTAATCTTGATGGAGGACAGCAGTTTCATCAATACTGGCCTGGGGCTGATGAGGACTTTGTGAGCCAAAAGGGCTCAGGACCAGATAGTGACTCAAGGAACTGGATCAGTGGTGCAGGTGTCACGGTGCGATGCAGATGGCAAATGGAAGGCCACAGCATCATATTGTTTCCAAGACAATCATCATGGTATGAAAGAGCCTCCTTGAAGATTGTGGCATTTTTTAACCACAATTGGGCATACACTGGTAATAGAAACCTTGTGTTGCTGGCTAATCTTTCTCACACTAGGTCAGACCAAGGGAAGTGTAGGGGAATTCTGCTAAATCTAAAGAAGAATTTTGCACAATATTGAATCCCAGCCATTACTTAGGACAATTATTTCAGCAAAACGGGAAAAAATCATAGCAAATATTGAAATACTACAATCAAGAGATAGCTGTGCATCAAGGAACAAGTTAATTCCAGTGGAGAAATGAAGTCTCAGTATATTGCAGTAATATATGCAAAATCAACAACTTTTCATAGGCACTATTGCAAAGTCCTAATGTCCTACAGCAGTGATGGTGAACCTTGGCACTCCAGCTGTTCTTGAACTTCAATTCCCAGAAGCCCTGATCAGCAAGAGTGCTGATTTGGACTTCTGGTAATTGAAGTCCAAGAACAGCTGGAGTGTCAAGGTTTACCATCACTGCATTACAGTGTCATCTTTTTTCACATCACTCTACTTAATCCTTTTATTTCTTTTGCTCTTGGAAACACTCAAGCTACAACAACAGGTTGACCGTCCTTTGTTAATTGCTTTCTTTATTGGTACCAACACTGGAATACTTTTCAGCTTAAACAAAACCTATCTCCCTGCACCCATTTTTTTTCATGCATGTATACAAGCATAAAACAGTGAGCAGCAGATTGTTGTATGCTGTATATGCATTCATTAGTCAACGAAGAGTGCCAGGACATTCAAGAACTTCCTACGCATAGAGAAAAACACACATTTCAGCTAGGAACAAAAGGTTTGGCAATAGGCCTTTGACTTGGCTCTCTTGAATAGCTCCCTATCCACCCACAACATAGAGAATAAAAACACCTTAGAGGCATTTTATGGCATAGGTTCCATTTATTCAAACTGTGAAAGCCAACATTTTACTACCATACTATTTGGCTAGTGAAATACTGGAAAATGAGATGCATCAGATAAAATGGTGGTTTAAATGCTCAACCTTCCTTATCTCAGAAATTTTAATTTTCTGTTTAACATGTATCCCTCCCATCTAGAACATCACCCAAAAATGTTGTTCTGGCTAAATTCACACTTGCAAGAAAATATTCTGAAGAGTGAATGAGAAATGTTATGAGAGCTGTGTGAATGGGTTAGATATGGGTGAGTGAGACAGGAAAGATGATTTGGCACAGCAGAATAGACAGACTGATGCTTGTGGGTAGGGAATGAAGGAGAGTGAGAGAAAGAGAGAATGTACACATAGATTAGGTATCTGGTGTCTGAGAATTTAGACAGAATTTGAAGTGTGCGTTGTAAAGGGAGGATGGCAGGAGGAAGTGCATGTGATTAAATCATCACTCAATCTTGTTTGTCTTCCTCTTGTCTTCCCTCTAGAAAGAAAAACTTTAGAGATACCTAAAAAGAGTGACAGAGATTGAGTGTAGCAGCTCTGGCTCAACCCAGCATCACTGCGTCACTTGACAAACATGGAAGAGAATGCAGTGATTCACAAGGAAAAGCACTGATCATAAGCCACAGTTTGACAGTGGTTTGATTGGCAAAGCTATTATTAAGTCTGTTTGCATTTGTACATGAGGTGCAAGCACAGCTAATTGGAAACAGAATCGATCTTTGGCATTCCTGGCTGCCACACTCAAAGAGCAGTAGGGAGCACAGAAACCCAAGATATATTTGTGAACTAAATTACAGACCAGTAATCTATTCCATCCATTCACACAGCTCTCATAACTGCAATTTAGTTGAGTATTTTATAGTTTATAATGTTCAGCTTAATGTAGAGGTGGGTGCCGCATGGTCTGTGGTCCACACACAACCCACCAAGGCTGAAATGTGCCTCCTAAACCTCTGGGACCCTCAAAACACCTTGCCTCAAAAAAACATTTATATATTGGGGGGGGGGGGGAGTCAGCCCAATAAGTCCCCTTGGTCACTCTAGGGCAGGAGTTCCCAATCTACAGCCTGTGGGCCTAATCCGACCCATGGAGTGAATTAATACAGCTAGTAGTGGCCACCTAGGCACCGCCAGAAACTCCCACCACCACCAGAAGTCTGAAAACATCACTTAGTGTGGCGGCGGCGTCAATCACACAGTTTTTTCGACTTCTTGCACATCCTCCGCCACACCCCACAGCGGCGGGAGGCTTTCTGGAGCATTTTTGCTCTATTTTGTGAATTTTTTGCTAAGTATCCACTGTGTTCCAGCAGCTAGAATGTGACGCTTAGACACTTCCAGCCTGGGCAAGAAGCAAAAATAAAATAAAATAGTGCCGCCACCACTGACGAAAACGTAAGCACTGGGAGCAACCATGTCTCTGGACCCAACAACTGAGTGGCAGGGGCAGGAACGACCCCTGGTAGGAAAATGTTGGGAACCCCTTCTCTAGGAGGAGGGGGCTCCTTTGCCATGCTTTGAGAAGCCTCCAGTATCCCCATGCCATTTATCAAAGCTTAAAAATATAAACACATGCACTCACCAACCCATGGCCAGACAAAGGTACATGGATCTTTTTAAATACCTTTTTCAATTTCTGTTAAAAAGAATTGTTGGGGAGGGCATGTAGAGTTTTGACACTCTAAGGTTCACCTTGATTTAGTCTTAACGTCTGAACAAAGTCCTAAAGTATCTCTCTGGATCCCACCTGTTTATTTTTTCTGTATGTTTTGCGTTGTCATATCATAATTTATTTATATCGACCCTAAAAGGGCCTTCAAAGGGAAGTCCAATATTTAAGGAGTGGTTTTACTAGTGCCACTGGGGTACACAGAAAGTGCCTCCTCGGAGATTGTGGTATTTTTGAACCACAACTGAGCGTACCCCAGGCAAAGGCAACCGTGTTGTGCCGGCTAATCTTTCTCACACTAGGTTAGGTGAAAGGAACTACAGAATGAACTCACCAAAAGGTGGCTTCATTTTGGCAGTTTCACATCTGGCCTAGACACAGAAGAACTAGAACTACCTTTCCCACAGATTTCCATGGCTGAGCAGGGATTTGAACCCATGTCCCCTGAATCCGAACCCATCACTCTATCCATTACTTACAGTGGGCACCTAACCCGTTATTTTCTACCTTTCCTTAATTTACAGTAGTCTATTTGCTTCAAGCTTCTATTTCTGCCAATGTTTTCACTGACTAACATGAATTTATCATGGAGGATTTTGGTACAACAGTCAGACATACTTTGCGGTCCCGAAATCCAGAACGCTTTTTCTTCTTCTTCTCCCCTTCTGGAAGAGCATTTTCATCACTTGGCCCCACAGCTTTCCTATCATCATTCCCTTCATCCACTACTTCTTGTCCACTTTTCATCTTCTCATTAGGCTCTGTGCTTATGTCACGTTTCATGGATGATGATGCTTCTGTATGAGCTCTGAAATAAAAAGAGGAAGAACGTATGAAACAGATTTTCCGATCACTTGAAATTCCTATTAGAAAAGGCTCCACCTATACATCTAACCAGAAAAATGGCAAAATCAGCATAGAATTTATTCTTCCACAGGAAGTGGAAGCCTTCTTCTAATTACCCACAACCACAAGTCTGGTCATCTCTCTTTCCTAGCCAAATCTCCATGGCTCTTCATCAGAGACCTCCAGAGTAAAGAATTTTAACCCATTTAAAGGCATCTTTGCACGAATTAATAAGCTTCCAAAAATTACAGATCCACGTGTGTATGCCTTGTCTCTCATTTATTATTTAGTTACTCATTTGAAATTTAGCTTAACTAACTTAACTAGATCATGACAGAGTTGCCTAATTTGATATATTTTGTATAGAAGTTTTAACAGAAGAGTAGACAAAGTTTTGCCTTATATTCGAAGTGTTGATTATAAACTGCAGCTTTCCACTTTGAAAACAATGGTGAATGGAAGTATAATTTCTTTCAGGGGCCACTTTTGTAAACATTTTCAAAGGGAAAATCCACGGGACAGCATGTACTAAATTTCAAGAATAACTTAGCTGGCTTTTTAAAGCACCTGCAATGTGTTGGGATCTGTAGGCCCATCGACAGCAATCAGAATTGCATCCTGACTTAATAGCCTGACGTGTTAACCACAAACCAGAATTCGCTACAGCAGATATAACTGGAAACCCTTGCTGAACGAAAACCAGAAATTCTGTTTTGAAACCAGAAGGAAAGAGGAACACACTGCTATAGCTTCATAACCAGTGGATTATGAATCTGTGGAAGAATCTTCAAATATAACATTGAATAATATGCAAGCTTGATATTTGCCCTTAAGTAGCAGTATCCAAGGGCCATGGTGTCTTAGTGGTTAAGATGCTGAGCTTGACGATCAGAAGGTTGGCAGGTCAGCAGTTTGTGACCCAAGTGCTACGTGGCAGAGTAAGCTCCCGTGTCTGTCCCAGCTCCTGTCAACCTAGCCATTCGAAAGCAAGAAATTGCAAGTAGATAAATAGGTACCACTTTTGGCGGGAAAGGTAACAGCGTTCTGTGCACTCCAGCGTCTTGCCATGCCTGCCATATGATCAC
The DNA here is from genome assembly GCA_030440675.1 of Furcifer pardalis. NCBI lineage: Eukaryota > Metazoa > Chordata > Lepidosauria > Squamata > Chamaeleonidae > Furcifer > Furcifer pardalis. The sequence continues at coordinate 207,290,090 of CP126890.1, forward strand.
AGAAACGTCTGCAGACACAGACAGCGCTGGCTTTTGGGCTGTAAACAGAAATGAGCACCACCCCCTAGAGTCAGATACAATTGGCTTTCAAGCAAGGGTGTCCTTTACCTAAGCCACCCTGAGTAGTGCTTGCATCAAAAGGGTGGATATAAATGTAAATAGTAAATAAATAATAAATATAGGGTAGAGGCACTAAAACTTTCTTCCAAGTAAAACAATATTGATCACAATATAGGCTTTTGATATAAGCATGAAACTTCTTTTCAACGGTTTTTAGGCATTCTCAATAAAGCAAGCAGTTCAAGCAATAAAGGAGGAACAATATATTGCTTCTGCTGTCAGAAGAGCAGTGTTCACAACAAATAACCCCTCTGGCCTATGCTCTGTTGATTTATTTTTGATCTCCAAATAACTGATGAACAGGATTACATTCCTCTTGCTTCTAAAGCCAGAGACCCTGTTGTGGAAACAACTGATTCTAATGGTTAGTAATGGACTGTCCACAAGCAATAAAACCAGACACAGAAACATGGGCACTGTTAGTTGTGCCAGCCGGATGCTTGATACCATAATTGTGACAAAATTGAAGCAGTTTTGTCTTTCTATGCACATCTATTCATATTGCAAATGGCAATACAGTACTGTACATTGCAATGGCCATATTCACTAGTGGATTATATACAAAGAATAGGCAAAAACACGCATACAGTAATACCTCATATAACATTAGTATCGAATAACACTAAAATCGCATAACATCAAGGAATCTGGGGGGAAGAATTGCATCAAATAACATTAAGATCCTATGGGATGCTTCAGATAACAACCGCGAAAGCCTGTGTGGTTACAATGTATCTCTATGGATCCCATAGAGGATCAGATAACACTAAAAATCATGTAACACGAAGACTTGTGGAACCAGGTTTTAGTGTTATATGAGGTTTTACTGTACCTGCAAATCCTTTCTCTCAGATTTTTAAATAATCATTAATATTTTGGTTTAATAGACAATAAACTTTTACTTTTACCTTTAGACAATAAAAAACCATAAGGTACCACCACCTCTTTATTTGTATTGCAGTGTTGCACAATTTTAATCTGTCTGATTTTTGACTATACCTCATATACATCCATAATTTTAATGTTAATGTTACCACCCTATAACACTTAGAGCACTCCGTGAGTGGTTTGAATGGTAATTTGCACTGTGCCTCCAGCACAATGACCTTGGAAGTATTGAAGGCTAGTCAATCTTAAACTGATCAGGATCAAGCTCAGATAATGAGCAGTGTATTGGCTGAGGCATTGCAGCTTGGCCACTGTGCCACAAGTGCTCTATTAGACTATTTTTGACCAGAAGTGGGCTACTTTCAGTAGTTTTATGCCAGCCATTTACTAGATCTTCTTTTGTACATTGTGGTAAGAGATAAATTAAGGTAAAGGTCACCCTTGAACGAAAGCCAGTCGGTTCTGACTCTAGGGTTCAATGCTCATCTCTTTTTCATAGGCGAAGAGCCAGCGCTGTCTGCTCCTGCAGATGTTTCCATAATCATGTGGCAGGCATGCCTAGACACCGTAGCATATGTAACACTGTTTACCTTCCCATCAAACTGGTCCCTATTTATCTACTTGCAATTTCGTGCTTTCAAACTGCTAGGTTGGCAGGAAGAGATAAATTACATGCACATGAATGCTACATTGATTTAATCTCTCCATATTCACAGAAAATTTATCTTGTATCTGTTGTTGCTGTTATGTGCCATCAAGTGAGATTTTATTTACAGAAACTCTAAGAGGACTTTCAAGGTAAGTGAGATGTTTAAGGAGAGGTTTTACCTTTTCCTCTCTCTAGTAAGTTCTCATGGTTGGACAGGAATTCAAATACAAGTTTTCTGAGTCCTAATCCACTCTCCAGACTGAGGAAAACTGGGGAACATCCAGATTAAGGTAAATTTTGTTTAGGAGATAAGTAAAACATTTCTGATTATCTGACTGAATGCAGATAAGAGTAAATCAAGGTACTATACATGTGACAGGACAGAACAGTCAATCTGAAGTTATGGGGAGGAGGAAATGCACAGGACAAAGATATTTGGAAATGAGCATCATCTATACATTGTTGTTCAGTCGCACAGTCGATTCCGTCCCTTTGCGACCCCATGGACCACTGTCCGCCAGGCACTTCTGTCCTCCACCATCCTCCTCAACTCGCTCAGTTCTGTGCCCATTGTCTCTACAATACCATCTAGCCATCTCATTTTTGGCCGCCCCCTTTTTCTTTTGCCCTCCACCTTTCCCAGCATTAAGGCTTTCTCAAGTGAATCCTCTCTTCTCATTTGATGTCCAAAGTACTTTAGCTTAATCTTTACTATTTGACCTTCTAAGGAGCAGTCAGGGTTGATTTCTTCTAAGATTGACCTATTTGTTCTCCTCGCTGTCCAGAGGACTCTCAAAACTCTCCTCCAACACCACAACTCAAAGGCATCTATTTTTCTGCGCTCAACTTTCCTTATGGTATTTACAGTCAAACCTCGCATAAAGAGCGTTTCGCTTAAAGAGTAACTCGCTTAAAGAGCAGAATTTTCTCTGAATGTTTGCTTCGCTTAACAAATAAAACCAACCCAAAACTCGCTTAACAAATAAATCGGGGTTCACAATCACTCCCACAATTGGTCATTTACAATGGTGTTTCGCTTAAAGAGCAAACTCGCTTAAAGAGCAATCCTGTGGAACACATTATGCTCTTTAAGCGAGGTACAACTGTACATAGAAATGCTACTGGCCTCCAAAACTACCTATCTGTGAGTTTTAAAGATTACCATCCACATAGTGGGAATAAAAGAAGCCTGAGGGAATAGAGATAGGAGGGAATAGCAGAGAAGAATGGCAGGATGATGGTGTTACTTCAGGGGACAAGTTGGAAGAGTTACCTTGCATGTAAAAGAGGGCGGAAATGCAAGGACTGACCAACCGAACAACTCTACAGCTTTGCTGCAACTTAATATTGGGAATATGTTATTGCTCCCTGATGAAAATGTCAAGGTGATCTTGAGGTGGAGAATGAAACCAAGGAGGCATGCAAAGGAGAAAGTGCTGCAGTAATGAGTGACTTCAATTACCCTCAGAGAGAGAGGTCACACACCTCAGACATTTTTCATCCACATGACAAAGATATAAAATCTCCATACATACTGTAATATATAACTATCATCAAATGGTATTGGAGCCAATCACAGAAACATTATTTAGGACTTAGTGCAGCAAGCAAGAGTTGAAGAACTGACTGAAAACAGCACTATCAATGCCCATATTTTTGTAAGCACAAAATTTCCAATTTCAGTCACATTGAATGTTAAAGAGGAAAATTCTAAATAAAAATAATAATGACGGAAATGGTTAAAGGGGGGGGGGGGAGTAAAAGGGAAAATCAAGTGTTAAGTATCCAAAGAATAATTGGAATTTACTCAAAAGTACAATAGGAGAATCTCAGCTACATAGTGTATACTAGAGCCCAGGAAAGATACCAGCATGGTTAATAAATTGAGCCAAGGAAAACATTAGCGGCAAAGAGGTAAAATGGTTGTACAGCTGGCACTGAGGTTGTGCTTTGTCAGGACCAATGGTAATTCAAAAATTGATTTATTAGTTTTAAAATTTTATTTCTAATTCTTTGGTGTAAACCCCAATCCAACAATGAAAAGAAACTATGATGAAGAATACCAGATAAAAGCTTAGAAATATTTGGCCATTACAGTTAAAAAGGGATATTGAATAGCTAAAAAATGTTAAGATAAAGGGGACCAGAATGATCAGGACATTGGCACAAATTTTCTTACAAGGAAAAGTTGCAACTTTTGAGGCTTATTTTGCAAAAGAAAAATGGCAAATAAGAATGCAAATTATAAATGTTATTATGTTACTTAAGGCTCTGCAATGGAGAAATGACTTCTCTCTCCTTCATAATCCTAGAAGCCAACCTCATTCAGTGATGCTAAACCATGGGCGATCAACAATAAATTTAAAAAGTACTTGGGCACACAGGATATAGTTAAAGCTACAGAATTTACTTCTTAAACATCAAAGTGCACAGTTTTAAAAGGGATTAGATAAACTCAGGATTGACACAGCAAAAGGTACCAAGCACGACTGCTACAGCAGTCAAAAGGTACCAATCACGATTGCTAGAGGTACCAATCCCAATCTTAATCATAGCACCTCTTTCCTCACCTCCTTATATTACCAACTTTAGCACTTGATCACCTTATCTTAACACTGATATTTAGTTTAGTGCTAGATAACCTCTGTATGGAAAAAATGTTATGAAATAGAACCAACAGTAACAAAACACAACAGATTACTATACTGTACTGTGTTTCCATTGTATGTATTTGTACACTATGGAGAACTTTGGAAAACTGACCCCTTTCCTTTAAACTAGACAATCCTTTAAATCAACTGCACAATGAACTATAAAAGGAGAGCCAGTGGTCTACAGTGGGTGAGAGCAAAGGAAGGGCTCTGGTGCAGATCAAGTCGCCTGGTAATGACATAATCCACCGTCTCTGTGTGATCACTTAATCTGAAGAGAAGCATATAATAGTCTGAATCAAGGCTGCAGCAATGCTTGACAGTATACTCAAAGCCCAATAGTACATGCAGTTACAGCTTTCTTCAAATATTAATGCTTTTGTTATCTAGGGTGTAAAAGCATCAGAGACCAAGGACTTTACCCTACCTTTCTAAAAAGGTATAAATAGCCTTGGTGGTGCAGTGGTTAAAGTGCTGTACTGCAGCCAAACATGAGTTCAATCTCAATGGGGATCAAGACTGACTGAGCCTTCCATCCTTCCAAGAGTCTGTAAAATGAGTACCTAACATGTTGTGGGCAAAAATGCTAATTACCTTGTGAACTGTCCAGAGTGCATTAAGTGCTATGGGGTGGTATATAAGTATAATTGCTCTTGCTAAACACACACACACACACACACACACACACACACACACACACACACACACACACACACACACACACACACACACACACACACACACACACACACACACACCTCTGTGTATTCAACTTCTAATTAGTGTTGTCTGCTGCTTAACAGAGGGCTGAGTAAAAGAAATGTAGATAGCGCCATCACCCTTCAGTTATTTACTAACAGGTATTAGGAATGTGATTCAAAGATGAATAAAGAGTTAGAGCTGATTTAGAATTAACTAATTCCTATAGAGGAAAACTAGGTTGCAACTCAGTATTTAGTACACTTAATATATTTTATAACAATGTGAACCTAGGCTGTTTCCATACAAGTGTGCGCAGGAGCATTTCCACATTTAAACCTCAAGCTTCATGGGAAAAGGTGAGTGTTTGTGGAGGGATCTGAACATAGAAAAATTCTGACACAACACAGGTATTTAGGAAGGGAACTCCAGGCGTAAAGAAGAGGTAGAGCATAGGCAAAGTCACCTAGAACAGCATTCTGAATTGAACAGAATGGCACTGTAAGGATTTAAGGAGGGATCTCTCTGCTCGGTGCATGGTTAGGTTAGTAACCAATGTTCCTTCAGCAAATTGGGTGGATTTAATAGAATTTTAGCCATGATGTGATATCAACTTTTATTTTAAGGTTTTTTTAAACATGTATAAGAGACTCACTATTTCACATACAGTAATACCCCGGATAACGATTGCATCGGATAACGATAGAATCAGATAACGATGCACGTTTTTTGGAAAAAACTTGCATCAGATAATGATTCTGTATAATGATTCTTAGCGTTATCCAAGGCAATGGTCTGCGGGTGTGGGGTGGTTTGGGTAGAACTACCCAATCCACTCCCCACCCGCAATGGTCTCTGCGACTGCAGTAGGGTTGGAGAAAAGCACACGCCTTTCCCTCGACCCTACTGCAGTCGCAGAGACTGCTTGCCTCTCTTTCCCTCCCTGTATTTAAACTACAGGGAGGGGGAAAGAGAGAGACATGACTGGTTCTCTAGAGTCGCAGAGACCGCTGCGGGTGGGGGGTGGCTTTAAAGGCAGGGAGGAAAAAAGAGACCCAATTGGGTCTCTTTCTTTCCCTGCCTGCCTTTAAAGCAGTTTGTCCCTGAAGTTAGGGCTTTTTTTTTAGCGTTCGATGCATGCATCGGACAACGCTAAAAATCGGATAACGTCATGACTTGTGGAACCAAGTCATAACGTTATCCATGGTATTACTGTATTAGAAATTGCCGTCAACGACAAACAAACCTGGATGTGCACACATAGACACGTCACTGATATTAAACCAGGATGGAAGGATGTTGTGTTTTTAGTCTGAGGAACTTCATGAGAGGCAAGCAAGTTTCTGAAGAACTGTGGACTCTGGTACTCCCTACACTGGATGGATATAAAATTTAAGTACATTTATGAATCAAATACTAAAACAAAACTAAGCAAAATTCTGGGGCATGTACAGTCATACCTTGCATAACTAATTTAATTCATTCTGCAAGGTTGCTCGCTATGGGAAAAATTCGCTATGTGATTCTGACTCGCATAACAAATTTTTCACTATGCGAGTCGGACTTTTCCCAATGGAAAAACTCGCATAATGAGCATTTCTATGGGAAAAACTCGCATAGCAAAAAAAAAAAAATCGGTATGTGAGTTTTCCCCATAGAAACGCTCGTTATGCGAGTTTTTCCATAGGGAAAAGTCTTGATTCATATAGTGAAAATTTTGTTATGCGAGTCAGACTGCTTAGTGAAAAACTTGCTCGTTATGCGAGTTTTTCGCTAAGCGAAACGCTTGTTATGCGAGGTTTGACTGTACTTGAAAACTGAAGGAGATATGCAGACATCCAATTATCTCCTAGCTAATTTTTGATCAATCCCTAGCAGCTACTCTACGTGACAGACTTGAAAGCACTAATAAATTCACGCTACAGAGCACAAGGGAAGTACTAAATTGTACAGAGATGCTGCCAATGTCCTTTGAACAAAGTCACTATTATGAATGCAAATTAACATATGGCTAGGTTATAATGATAAAACAACAAAGCATCTATAATAATGGAAATTGTAAAAGTGATGAAGCTTCTGCTGAACAGTTGTAATATTAACTCACAGGCTATTGGGCACCGCACCAGAAAAATTATAAGGCAATCGCATGCACATTTTTTAAAAATAAGTCCCAAATATGTGTGCCTTGAACAGCAACCTAAGGCTGCAGTTCCCTGGAAGTACTGTATACAGTGGTGGGCATCAGTAGGTTCACACCAGTTCACCAGAACCGGTTCAGCAAGAATTCTGGCTGGCCTTGCCCATTAACATATGTAGGGTAGTAGTAAATTTTTTTGGAGCCCACCACTGACTGTATATCCCGACTTACTTTTGAGTATTTTGCTGTTAATCAATTGTGTCAAATTGTCCCTCCATCTACTAGCAGCAAAAAGGAAAAGATCTTAATGACAATAACAATTATTTATACAGTGGTAACCACATTTATATATGTGGTACAGTAATACCCTGGATAACGATTGCACCGGATAACGCTAAAACCGCATAACGACGACACATTTGGGGGAAAGATTTGCACCAGAGAACGTTCTTTCTAGCGTTATCCGATGCATCGTAATAAAGAAGTAAAGGAGGCCAAAGCTCCTCTCCCTGCCACTTCCCTCCTTCCTCCCCCCCACCCCCAGCAATGGGGTGCCATACTGCCGAGAGAATCTAGCCCAGCCCTGGCCCTGCTTACTTTCAAGCCACCACAGCTGCTGCACCCACCAGGTTCCCCAGGCAGCCCTTTGCACTGCAACTCATGCCTGGCCCAGGCAAGGGTAGCGTGCACGAGCCTCGCCCATGTGGTGTCAGCCTAGCTGCTCTTTGCTCCAACTGAGCCAGGCTTGACCAGCCGATTGCAGAGCACAGAGCTATGCCTCATGGCAGGCAGAGGCAGCCAAGCGCCGATGCAAGAGATCAGGAAATGGAGAGGAATGGTTGCCAAGGCAACCATTCCTCTCCATGCATCATGCATCGGATAAGGCTGAAAATCGCATAACGTTAAGACTTGTGGAACCAGGTCTTAACATTATCCAATGTATTACTGTATATATGAGAGGTATGGTATCATAAGAAAGGCTAAGTCATTTATTATGACAAACTTTTGTCAACCAAAGTTAACTTTTCTACTTCTAAAAATCATAAATAGAGAAATTAATCATTAGTGTAGTTTTCAATGATGGAAGATAATGTCTTTAAGAGATAGTCAGGATGTATCACTGCTTTTAAAAAGCAGGGACAGGTAAGTGCAGCTCTTCAGGTGTTACGAGCCAGCAACTCCCAGTATCCCTCACTGTTGACAATACTGGCTAGGGATGAAATAAGCTGCAGATCAACAACATAGAAATGGTATAGTGGTACCTCGCTTAAAGAGCATAATGCGTTCCATGGGATTGTTCTTTAAGCGAGTTTGCTCTTTAAATAAAACACCATTGCAAGTGACCAATTTTGACTTCTAGGTTGGGAGGACTGCGCATGAGTTTTTAGTTGGTTTTACTTGTTAAGCGAGGCGACCATTCAGAGAAAATTCTGCTCTTTAAGTGAGTTAGTCTCTAACCAAGATGCTCTTTATGTGAGGTTTTACTGTACTTTCACACATGGATCTGATTTGATTCTCAACATGTTTATCTTCTTCTTTGCTTCCTCTTTTACCCCATTGGGTATGGAGGGAAACATTTTTACACCCTTGTAAAAACTGAAACTAAAAATATTGCAACAGTTACACAAGGAACAATCAATTTTAATTTGCAATATAAACCAGATCATATTACCCATGTAAAAATGATTTATGTACTCATATGGCTGCTTTATCGGAGTAGGATCAGAGCATTCATTCTGGGCTCCAAAATTACTGCTGGTTAATAATGACTTAGAAATGTGCATGATTTTGATCAAGATATGCTTGGGCTTGATTTATTAATCACAACAGGAATGCAGCCCACACAGTAGTGCCTTTCCAGGTCACTTTTTATGAGTTCCACCCACCTACAGCAATAAAAAAAGAAGGTAAAGGATTTCCGGCATGTTAAAAAAAATGAACTAGAAATACAAAAGTCCCCTTCCTTTATACTTCTCATTTTGTACAGCATTCACTTTTTTCAGATTATCCACACTTCTCTTGAGGGAGCTGTTCCTGTTATTGCACAGGTCAACACCATCACCCATCAAATCATATTGTTTCCCTTTGTATTTGACATAAATCTATCATTCTAAGAGTTCTAAGCTACTGTTCCTTTGTCAAATGGATTGCTTGCTGACAGTTTACAACTAGTGGAACACCACCAAAAGATTTTGGAAAAGTGCATCTGAGGAGGGACACTTGAAAGGCAGGGATTTTGTTGACTGCCCAACAACCCATTTGCGGCTTTCAAAACAGGCAAAAAGCTGCCATATTTTTAATCTCTTATATGCAGGCCTGGGATTCCTGGAAAGAGCAAAAAATTTCATTGACAGCCTGATTTGTACAGTACCTTAAAATCACCCCTTCTGAGATGGTTGCTGACAGCAGCAAAATGAGGGGGAAATGAATCATGTTTTCTTCTTGTTTCTGCCTCTCATCTTCCTTGGCCATATTCACACATGGTTTTCACTGCTTGTGGAAGGGTACCCAGAACCATCCTTGTTTGGACCATTGCCATCAGAAATAAAGAGGATGGTGGTTGAGTGACGTTTTGTTACTAAGATAGTTGGGAAATGGTCTCTTGATGACTGGATATATCAGGAAATATCTACAAGGGGAATAGGATCATGCTTTCTCTTTGAATCCTTCCTGCTAGCTTCTGATGTAAGCAACTGAGAGGCCTGCCCCAATTCATGTGAGAATTTACCAAGGCTCAGCTGGTTTATAGGGCAATGGAGGAAAAGGATTGCTGATGGGGTGGTTGTAGATCTGGGCAGACTCTGGAGGATGGCAGATGACAAAGGAACCTGGTGCGCAGTGGTCCATGGGGTTGCAAAGAGTCAGACTCAACTGTGTGACTGAACAACAAGAAAAGGATAAAGTAGTGCATCTTCACTGGTCCTCTGCATGCCCTTATTGAAATGATCCTGCTAACTAATGAACCAGCAGGGCTCATCAACTCACAAAGAGGATTTGCTTAGCAATTCGATCAGGCTCACATACTGCATAAGGCACAACAAGACTAAGACAAGGTGGGATGCATTTGTTAGTCCAAGGCATTGTATTTATTCTCCCTATCTGGATACAGGCCTCTAAAACCAACACAAAGTGTTTGAATAGAAGGGGAAGCACAGTTTGTAACACTGCAAAACATCCTTCTTTCAGGACACATTGTGGGAAAATGTGTTAGTTTTCACTCTCCAGGCCTCAGTTAACAAAAGACAGCTTCTGGTTTTAAACTTCTTCTTCCATGTCTAGGTCAGACGTGTAACTGTCACAATGGAGTGAATTTTGGTGAATTAAATCTGTAACTGCTTTTGCCTGACCTAGTGTGAGAAAGATTAGCCAGCAAAAGGCAGTTGTTGCCAGGGATACGCCTGATTGTGGTTCAAAAATACCACAAGAAGGCTCTTGTGTATTAAACTAATAAGCTTTTATTTATTTTTTGAATTTCAGAATACCTTTTCTTATCCTTGCAATAAAGTCCTGGAAAGCATGTCTACAAAATAACAGATATTTTACTTGCTTGATTTCAGCTTCAGCTCAATAAGGTGAAGGACAAACTGAGAGCCATCTGGTTCACAGACATTTCTCTTCAATGCTACTTCCTAACATCTCATTTGGATAAACTCATTATTAGGTATTTTCATTAAATAGTAACAGTGAACATTTAACCACTAACCAAACCTCTGCACTTTTAAAATTAGGCTCTATTTTGTTTTTATTATAGGAATATATATTCAGAAATTATGACATTACCAAAAACTGTTGCTAGGACCTATATCAGAGGTTAAATAGAAATGCTGCAGCTTCTCATTTAAGAGAATATAAATTAGCTCTTTAAAATGCTTTGGTAGCAAACTCACAATAACTAGCTAGAACATTAACACCCCATTCTTGTATGTACATTTTAATGTGTAGAAAAGCTAAGAGCAATATCATCAACAGACTAGACTCAGGATCACCCATGATGGAATGGTATATTTTATTTATTTTACAGACTTATATGCCGCCCTCCTCAAAGAGACTCAGGGCGGCTAACAAAAGCTTTAAAAGATACATAAAATCACAATATAAAATCCAATTTAAAAATTATTAAAATATTAAAATATTAAAACTAAACAAGTTAAAAGATTAAAAAATTCATACAATGAGAGAGAGGGAGGGGTCAAATGAGCCAACATGACATGACACATATACTTGAGTATATGCTGAGGTTTTTAGCCCTAAAATGAGCCCCCCAAAAGGGGACTCGGCTTATACTCTGGTCAAAGACCACGAGGGTCCCAAGACCATGCCGGATTGAGATGTGCCAACAATTTTATTAATTTTACCATAGTTTCATGTATTTTGATTATTGAAACTCACTAGCAGCTGCTGCATTTCCCACCCTCGGCTTATACTTGAGTCAATCTATTTTCCTGGGTTTTCAGGTCAAAATTAGATAACTCGGCTTATATTCGGGTCGGCTTATACTCAAGTATATATGGTAGTCATCCTTTCCTAGGATTAGCAGTTGCATAAACAGAGTAGAATTGTTAATTTTAACAGTGATGGGGCAGAGAAAAAATCCTGAAGGACAGCTGCTGAACATCTGTAATAGTAGAAGGTGACATTGGCAAAGGTTCTTTAATATATAATGCAATGACACTCAAACTAACTTTTGTTAATACCGCACATGAGAAGGGAAAGCTAAAATAAGTTTGAATGTTTTGTACATCAAAAATACCACAAGCTAATGTAAAATCAAACATAAGATGATGATGATAGAAGATGAGATTCTCAAGTTAGAAAGTTACTAATAGGGAAGACCACCAATAGTGATAAGTACTGCACTATTTCTAATGAAGTAACCGGATTTAGCTAGAAGGACATCTAGCTTCTGGTGGGGACAGAAAGCAATGAAAAGCACAAAGTTGCACAAAGTATATATCTAGAAGCTGGACTGTGAGAAGTATGAGTCAAGATAATGGCAAAACAAGAAATGTAATGTTTAAGCATTGTAATCCTAATGTGAGTAAACAAAAGTAGAGTAGAATCAGATACTGTACTTTAAATTAATTTTTGTTTTATTCTGTAAATGACAATCAGATGGTGTGGTTCTAATAGTGAGGTGAGACATACCAAAAGTAGTTAGGGAGTGTAATACAAAGTCTGATCAAATACTGTACAGTAAAACCTCATATAACACTAAAACCTGGTTCCACAAGTCTTCGTGTTATATGATTTTTAGTGTTATCTGATCCTCTATGGGATCCATAGAGATACATTGTAACCACACAGGCTTTCGCGGTTGTTATCTGAAGCATCCCATAGGATCTTAATGTTATCTGATGCAATTCTTCCCCCCAGATTCCTTGATGTTATGCGATTTTCGTGTTATTCGATACTAATGTTATATGAGGTATTACTGTACTGTCATTCACATTAAAAAAAACTAGCAACATCACCATCCATAGATACTGAAGAAGAGGGAAAGTACCCAAAAGTAACTTGATCATATACAAAAACAGGACATGACACAAAACATGCATGACGGGAGTGCAAAAGCAGAATTAGCTATGGTTGGAGAATCTGAGCCAGGAGTCAGTGACAAAACAGAATAATGACTCACAGAATTCTATGCATGCTTCAGGCAGCTGAACAGATGATTGTATATATGGATATCACTAGATGACCTGCATATTTAATCAGAAGCTCTATTCTCTTTTTGAAAGCAAGCCCAAGAATGGACTCTGATCTATCTCATGAACTGTCAACATAAGAAAAGAAAAACATCAGAACAATCATAATGCCGACACAGAATGTAAATAATAGAACGGAAGACTTTAAAGATCACGTAAAGAAGAGATTTATATTCTTACACTGCCTGCAAACCAAAAAAATTGTGTTTTGAAACCAGAAATATGAGTAGGAACGAATATAAAAATGTTATTACTCTAGCTAAAAGAAAAGTAAAGTCTTAATGCAGTGATTGTGAACCTTTTAGAGACTGGGTGCCCAAATTGCAACCCGGAACCCACTTATTTATTGCAAATTGCCAACACAGCAAGAGGGTGTCGGAAGTCCAGGCGTCTCAGTAAGGGCCCCCCCACTCATGCTCCTGAGCATGTGCTCGTCTCTGGAACATATTTAACCCTTACCTTCCAACTTTGAGAGACCTGGGCCGCGTTTAAAAGGAACTTAGTGAGCAGAACAAGGGAGGCTTCTTCTTCTGGTAGCATGAAGCCGAATTGCCTTGTGTGTGTGTGATAAGAAAAACAACAATCTTCAAAGAGAAACAGCTGTTTTATTCCTCATGTTCATTAATCGTAAAGTCCATAGAAAAACGCAGATTAGAGGGTCATAACCATGAGTTCAGTCCAATAAAAACAGTCCAGGATCTTTTAGGTAATCATAGTGAAAAGAGTAATCCCATACCAGGAAAAAGAGTTACAGTCCAGGGTCTTAAGCCATTGGGATCCAGAAACGTACTAACTCACTTCTCTGCAAAATGGAGACTTTGGAGTCAGGTGGGTTACTCTTAGCCAATCAGGTAACAGAGAACCACAGAGAATAACTTTCTCAAAACAACACATTGTTTACATCTATGTGAAGACATAACACTCTAAGCTCTGCTAGCTACGCCAGCTAGAAAGATAACAGCACAGGAACACTGTAATATCAACAAGCCATCGTGGCAGTCTTGTAAGGCAGACAGAGAGAAAAATGGATTTTTATGAGGCCTAGCTACAAAATAGCAATTTCAAGCCTTGGGAGACATTAGGAAATAGGTCTTTCCTGACAGAGGGCAAGAAAGAAATGCTCCAATTGGGCTGCTGGACAGAGAGGTGGGGTCTACTTGTGTCAGAAAACAAGAACAGAGGGAAATGTAAAGAAATGACCCCAAGGGCCACTGCACAAAAACCAAGGGCCACTGCACAAAAACAACGAAAACAAAAGAGGCATCTTAATGGAAGAATCTGAAAAGAAACAAATACAAGTAATACCTCATATAACATTAGTATCGAATAACACTAAAATCGCATAACATTAAGGAATCTGGGGGGAAGAATTGCATCAGATAACATTAAGATCCTATGGGATGCTTCAGATAACAACCGCTAAAGCCTGTGTGGTTACAATGTATCTCTATGGATCCCATAGGATTTTAACATGCATCAGATAACACTAAAAATCATATAACACCAAGACTTGTGGAACCAGGTTTTAGTGTTATATGAGGTTTTACTGTACAAATATTTTTACTGTGTACATCTCTAGTACTGTAATTTCATTAAACATCTATGAAGCTGCACTACAGATCTTTGCTTATACAGAAGAACAAAGGATCTCAGGTACCAGGGTGAGGAAAAACCTCTTCCCAAGACATAGGAGCACCATTGACTCACATAATAGGAATGGTATATTCAAACTATAGTTTTGGGGAAAGTATTTGCAATAAATGGGCTAGACAAGACTTTCCCAGCATAGTGTGGGCTACAACTCCCATTATCCCCAGCTGCAATGGTAGGAGCTGAGATCCATTTTATTCAAAAAAGGAGAGCAAGGCTAGAACAACCAAAGATCTCAACAAGTCACATGGCACACATTTTTCAAAATTAGGTAGAATGTCAACCAAAGTTAAGATTTTGGCCAGTCCTTTGAGTAAACATGTGAAGCCTGTTGTCTCAAAAGGACTAGAAATCAGTGGTTCCCACACCCCACAGGGAGACTTTAATTTCCAGAAACCTAAGTTAGTACATTGACTGATCAGTGCTTTGGGGAATTGACTTAGGTTTCTGCAAATTGAAGTCCAAAACCCAAAAATTGGGGATTACTGGACTAGATCAAACTAATCTGGATTTCATTTTCTAAAATTCTAGAGAAATAAAGGATATAAGACACATAAGTTTAAGAAAATGAGAGTAAGAATAAACTACAGTAAATGGCTTAAAAGAAAAAGAGACAACTACATAACATAATATTCAACTGTATTCAATCAATGTCTTGTTTCAGCGACAGTATAGAAGGAAAAAAACCTCATAGGAAATGCATCTATAGCAGGAGTTCTCAACCTTTTAAAGCTGGGGGCCGGGTCATGCTCCCTCAGACAGCTTTGGGGGCTGGACAGCCATTTTGCCCTTCCTCCACCACATGGCACTTCCAGATATGGTGGAGGTAGTAAGGGGCCACATGAAATGGTGCTGGGGCACATTTGGGCCATGGGACAGAGGTGGAGAATCCCTGATCTATAGCATTTACTTTTCATGATCCAAAGGCATTCTTGGTATGCACTTTGCAGATTTCCTAACATAAAAAAGCTGCTCTGGAAAGTCTACACTCTACATTTTTATACTACCAACTAATGAATGTAAATCATACAGTACTAAAATAGGACGGTGGTAACTGGAACCTTCCTGCATCTTCCTGAATATAAAAATATAGTATAAGAAACATTACAGAGGAAAAATCCAGTTGTCAGCAATCGGGTATAAATCTGCTAATGTCATAATACTGTAGTTAAGAAATCAAAAGATTGCAACTCTAAAAAAAAGACAAATACCAGTCAAACCTTACATAAAGAGTGCCTCGTTTAAAGAGTAACTCGCTTAAAGAGCACAATTTTCTCTGAATGTTCGCTTTGCTTAACAAATAAAACCAGCCAAAAACTCGCTTAACAAATAAATCAGGGTTCACAATCCCCCCACCAGAAGTCAGTTGGTCACTTACAATGGTGTTTCGCTTAAAGAGCAAACTCGCTTAAAGAGCAATCCTGTGGAATACATTATGCTCTTTAAGGAGGTAAAACTGTACAAAGAAACAAGATGCTACTTTTATAACTTCCTTCCCTTTCTCTTTGCCCTTTGACTGCCTCTCTGATTTCCCTTTCTTGGTATGATTCCTAGTGCACTACAGCGGCATTTTGCTTTTCTAGCAGGAGTTAGGTGGTCAGTAATATCATATCTGAACCAGGCCAAAAGAGTAAAACTATTAAAAAAATAATCTGCAGTACAGGTTTATCACTGCTCTTGTTGTAAAATTGTTCTGTTTCCCCTCTCAACCATGCAAGAAATAGAATTGTTTAAAGGAACATAGTTGATGATAATGCAATACAGGTCCTTCCTGGATTATGGCTGACAAAACCAACTAATGTCCCAAGACCAAATACAAAAGCCATGAAACAATATTGTTGTGGCAGGAATCAATTTAACTCCACCAACTGCAGAACTGTTTAACAGAAATGATACTATCAATGCTAATCTCTGGATTAATGTACACTTCTATTATGGTTGTACTCTATGCCAACATGGAACTTTTAAGCATTCGGGACTAATATACAGTAGAGGGAATTGTTTTTTGTTTGTTTAATTGAAAACAGCCCATCACATCCAATCCAATAAATTTCTTCCTCACCAGATAATCACAGTGGTTTGGGAACCTGGCTTCAGTGCCAGAGGCTAGGAGTTTAATTCCCCACTAATTTTCCTGTGTGAAGAACCAATGTATTTACTGTATATACTCAAGTATAAGTCGGGTTTTAGACTCCAAAATGAGGTCCAAAACAGGACTCGACTTATACTTGGGTCAGTGTAAACACTCAAAAACATACCTACACAAATGTCTAAATTAATTAATTTTACCATATTTTCATGCATTTTAATTATTGAAACTCACTAGCAACTGCTGCATTTTCCACCCTCAACTTATACTTGGGTCAATCTATTTTCCTAGTTTCAGAGGCCCAAATTAGGTACCTCAACTTATATTCAGGATTACTTATAGTCAAGTATATATAGTAGTAATGGCCAAGGTACACCCTCAAGGAGAATGGAATGGCAAACTACTTCTGCATATTCTCTACCTAGGGCATTGGTGGTGGACCTATGGCACATGTGCCAGAGGTGGAATGGAGCCCTCTCTGTGGGCACCCATGCTATTTCCCCAGCAGAGTTTGCCCCTTCCCTCTGCTCGGCAGCCCAATGGGAGCGCTTCCTCCCTCCCCCAGCACAGAGTTTGCCCCGCCCCTCTGCTCAGCACCCCAATGGGAGAGTTTCCTCCCTTCCCTGTTGCCATGTTAGCACTTTGCAATAAATAAGTGGTTTTGGGTTGCAGTTCAGGCACTCAGTCTCTAAAAGATTCGCCATCACAGACCTAGGGGAAACCCTGAAAAGGGTCGTCATAATTCAGAATTGACAGCAGGCAAATATTAGAGGTAACACATCTGAAAGGAATGGCAGCCATCTACAGAATGGTCAGGCTATGGAAATATAAAGTACAAACTGGTTATACATACTCAACATCTATCTAATTTAATACAATTTAAAAATGTTTAAATGTCTGATTGCAGCTATTACCTAATTATTGTTATGATAAGTCTAGAGCTTTTATTCCTGAGCTTTTCAGTCACCATATTTTCAGCTTCCTTTGAATAGCGGGAGTGCAATAACTGTCTAATAAGCAAGGACACAGTGCTAGTCAATCCACTAAAGAATGTCTACACTACTAATTAAACATAATAAGCATACTTCCTATAGGTCAGGTTGCCATAAACTGCCTCTGCCTCTAGTATGTAAAACGACACAGCAGATTTAATTAGAAGTAAAATAAATTAAAGTAAAATAGAAGTAAAAAGCCACAACCCTCACTAGAAGATACCAACAAATCGCACTTTGGAAGCTTTGACCAAAGTTACCCAGCAGAGGGTGCCCATGTTGCTCTGTTTTAAAAAAAACCATAGATGGGTTTAAGTGTAGCATGTGAGAGCTTAGCAGTTCAACGATTCATTTGTAGCTCATACAGCACAAACATTCTCATCTTGGAATTAATTGCAGGAGTTCCCTTGCTTCAGATGAAGTAATTGGCACAGTGCAATTACCACACCTCAAAACATGTCTTATTCTAATAATAAAACATGAATTATGGTAGTGATTTCAGAATGAGTCAAAACAACATGCAGAGCCATAAAAATTCAAATATACCTAGTAGAACAGAATTCCTTTGCCTAGTATAGTCTGTAAAAGATATAAATGTTGAATCAGATGCTCTATTGTGATTTTATCATTTACTGGGAAGACTTCTGTTTAGAGAAGACTCCAGCTTCCAGCTATTCAACAGAATGTCCTTCAAAACTCTTTAAATCCTTAGGTCCAGAAAGAACCTGAATAGCATATTTCTTTACAGCAGACTTTGTGCAGTCTTGCCAACTTCCTATTTATTTGGGACAAGAAGAAACATCAATTCAGCATGCATTTGGAAGGAAGCCTGAAAGTTGGGTCAGAGCAATGAGTATACCGCAATCTCACATATTCAAAACAAGATTTATAAAAGCCTCACATATGTGACTCTCCACTACATCAACAGATACCAGGAAAGCTTAAGGAATGTGCTTCTATAAGAAGAGTTAATCATGGTAGGGCAATCTTTAGAAGAAATGCCTGAAAACCAGGCTTGGATTTAGCCACTGTGCTGGTCACCTGTGATAGACAAGCATTCTTGATGGCATTTCCTCACTGGAAACCTTTTAGAAGATGAAAAATAAATTGACCTTTTGTTCCCTCAGGTCATCTACCACCTAAGCAACCAACACAGGTTCATGCAGCTCTTTTAGTTAGAGAATGTTGTGTGCCAGTAATTTCTGAAACACTATTTTAAAGCTTTTTACAGAAAGCATATGGTGGACATGCATCCATCACATGCTTTATATCAGGGGTTCCCAACCCCGGCCCGTGTGCCTAATCTGGCCTATGCATATCATTAATCTGGCCTGTGATGGCCACCTGGGCACCTCTAGGATTGCCCACCACCAACGGAAATCATGGTACGTCACTTACTGTGATGGTGGCGGATTTTTCTAGGTTTTTGCACAGCCTCCACCACTTCCCAGGGCGGTAGGTGGCTTTTCAGAGCATGTTCTCTCCAGTTTGGGAATTTTCCGCCACTTCCCTGCTGTGCTTTTGCAGCTAGAAGGCGACAGTGGGTGACTTCCGGTGCTGGGCAGAGCTTATGTAAGCGCCTGGGATCCCAGCGAGGAACCAGGAAGTCACCCACTGCCGCGCTCTAGGGGGATTAGTTAAGATAACTTACATCTAGGCAAAGATCTCCCTTGTTTGAAAGTCAGTTGCATCTGACTCTAAGATATGGTGTTCATCTCCATTTATAGCCAAAGAGCCAGTGCTGTCTGCATCTGCAGATGTTTCCGTGGCCATGTGGCAGGCAAGACTAGACACTGGAGTGTATGAAATACTGTTACTTTCCTACCTAAGTAGCACCTATTTATCAATTTGCAATTTCTTGCTTTTGAATTGCTAGGTTGGCAGACAATGGAGGCTCACTCCGTCATGCAACACTCGGGTCTTGAACGGCTGACCTGCCAAACTTCCAGTCATCAAGTTCAGCATCTTAACCACTAAACCACCACAGTCCCTTTATACATCATTAGAACATCACATATCATTAATATATCATACCATGCTAATATATAGTTTACAGGATAACACAAGTTGATACAACCACAGTAAACAAGTAGCATACTATCCAAGCAACAAGTGCATCTACTTTAAGAGGAAGTCAACAGAAGTAAAAGGCCATGACCCAATGCCACATAAAGTTAAGAGTCCTGGCTTAATGTTCCACAGAGTTAGGGGCTGATTTTCACTTTGCATCTTAACATCATGGAAGTGAATGTATGAATCAAGATGGGAGAAATGTGCATTACGTCTGAACCCAGGTTTATGGTACAGTGTGCCGAAGCAAATCAGGAATCTTAAGCCAACTTTGAGTTTAAACTAGGTTTCCAACGTTGGGTTTTCAAATGAACTTTTTCATGTTGGGAAACACTGCGTGTATTTTTCTCAGTACAGTATATACTGAGGAGGTGAGGTTGGATAAGAAGTGCTTTCTAGCGGGTTTTTCCCCCTATTTTATATAACCAGAACAAACTCCAGACTGAACAAAGTGATAGGAGAGAACTGTTTCATTCCTCCTTCTAAAATTAAATGATCCCTCACAGAGTTGGACCTCATTCTATTTTTGTGAAGTCAGAAAGGCCAACTCTTTGCACTAACAATTTATGAAGGTAAGGGTTAGGGTTAGAATACATTCTAAGTGGTTGCTTATAGTCAAAAGTCATGTTTTCCCATCAGGTTAGAGCAGTGGTTCCCAACATGGGGCATACGCCCCAGAGGGGGACGTCAATTCCTGAAGCCTAAGTCAGTATATTGGCTGATCAGTGCTTTGGGAAATTGACTTAGGCTTCTGGGAATTGGAAGTCAAAAAATAAAAGGTTTGGAAATACTGACTTAGAGAAAACAAATATTAGGATGAGGATATGACTATATGACTATATGACTATAAGGGACATAATGGGTAAAATCCAATTGTATAACTTTACACCTGCATAACCCAAATCAGACCTTGAAAGCTTTCAATTAAAAGTTTCCTATCCCTGCACCTTTTCAGTTCGAAGGCTCCTTAAGGTTCTTTTTTTGTTCTAGTGAAGCCTCTGAGAACCTTAGGATGTGGGAAGGGGAAGCATTTAATAGTCTTAAAAACCACCAGATCACCACAACCATGACTGAGACCAACAGTAGCATTCCAGTGGTGATATCATTATTTTTTTAACTATTAAAGGCTCCCTTCTCAAGTGTCCTGAGGCTCTCAAAAGCTTCCCCAGGGCAAAAGGGATCTTAAGGAGACACAATTTGAAAAGAGGAGACAGGGAATTTTAATTAATTAAAATTAAACATTTCTAGTGCTTGATCCAGGTGATGGTTGAATAAAGTTATATAACTGAACTTTGCCCAAAGAAAAGGGTGTCTATTTATTTATTTATTTATTTCCCACCCATCCAAGATATTTTCCCACCCTGGGCCATGTACGACAAATTAAAATATTTTTACAGTAACAATATAAAATTAAACATAAACAATAAATTAAACCAACTAAAATCATGGGTAACAACAACAACAACTTCATGTCAGAAATTTTTATGGATTTAAAGGATTTTTGCAGGAGAAATTCCACTCAGGGAATGCCCAAATGAGGCTCTTTTCATGTCCACAAGAGCTGGGACAGAGACGGGCACTCAATCCATCTTGCAGTACCCGGGTTTCGAATTGCCGACTTGTTGGCCTTCCAGCTAACAAGGCAAGCTTCTTAACCACTGAGCCACTGCAGCCCCACAATAGACAATAATGATGCCCCAAAGACAACACATATTGGCGACTCCCCACATTTCAATCTATGAAGACACCTCGCTGAAAAATAATCAGCCACTGTGAGATTTTAGTTAAAAGATTATGATGGGATTTCTGGATTTCTGAATTGGTTGGTTGGTTGGTTGGTTGGTTGGTTGGAAGAAGCAGCTTTAGGTAGCCAACTTGTGTTTTGTACAAATCACAAATTGTTTTACTGCACAATAAACATTTCCTTAAACTTTCACACACAAAATGTTCCAACATACATAAAACCTCTCATAATCTTGCCTAGTGGGAAGAACCCTTTTTAAAAATTCTGTCCTCACCTGCAAAAATAGATGAAGATTTACGCCACTACTCAGAGGCACTCTCTGATCCTTCTTAGCAAGTGATGCTAACTGCTGGCAAATCCAATTAAAACAAACCAAATACTGTACACAAACATACATAGCACCTCCTAATGTACTTGGGAAAGCATTTCCCCCTAAGACATGATCCCTGTAGAACACTCCACAAATCTAATCCCTCTTTAGTAACAAAAGAAGGATTTCCCTGTAACTGAGGAGGATTGCCATAATGAGCTTCTCATTGAACTCTTCAAGAAATGCCACAAGTCCTAAAAATAGACCATTCAAGGTTAATCAGAATACTGGAAGCCACACACGCCTCATTAGTGTCACACATCATCTCAGGCAGACATCTCTGCCACATGAGAAAAGTTCTGGAAAAAACAAAAAGCACCATCTTCGCCCCCCTCAGGAAGCTGCAGCTTTGCAGCACAGCAAGGACTCATAGACAAATGGAAGTATATTTGTTTATCTAATTGAGGGGAAGCAAGGGTTGTGTTACATCATCTCTGCAGTGGGTGAACTTTTGTGACAGAATATTTATACAATGCCTCACTTTCAATTAGCTACTGTTATCAGTTAGAAGGAAATCTCTCTAGAAGATTATATAACCTTGAATTGCTTCTGAATTTTACCTTCAAGCAGAGGGCCACAGATTCAGAGAACACCATCTATAACAGAAACTAATACAGTGGTACCTCGCTTAAAGAGCATAATGCGTTCCATGGGATTGCTCTTTAAGCAAAACACCATTGTAAGTGACCAGTTGTGACTTCTGGTTGCACTGCTCCTGGAAGCGGAAGTAAAACATGCAGGCGCATGACGCGCCTGCATATGTGCATAAAACTCCATGACCCGTGGCTGCCATAAACACATGGTCATTTACTGTATCTGAATGTTTTACTTTCGCTTCTGGGAGTGGTATGGGCCAGATTAATTGGCGCTGCAGACTGGATCCGGCCCACAGGCCCTAGTTTGGGTATCCCTGACTTAAAGCCTGATAACAACTAAAATACACAACATTTATCATATATTGAATGAAAACAACAATGCTCCCATGCATGCATGATTTACTTCCGCTTCTGAGTGGGAGAAACCACATGACCAGCCCATGGCCCAAAAAGTTTGGGCTCCCCTCCTTTAAGTTGCCTGGCCAGACACCCCACTACAGTAATGGAGTAGACTGTACAGACAGTGATTCAACGCTGAGTATTGGGCAGTGCTAAATAACATGACTCCCTAAAGGGGCCAATGGCTATGAGTGGATGAGTCCCTTTAGGTGGGGTGAGGGCCCCCTCAGTGGAGGAACTGCCACTGAAAACCATCATATTGGGCCCAACAGCAAAATGAGCAGAGGAGGAACTACACTTCACTATTCTGATTCCCAATGGTCATGGAGGCAGAAGAGGTCATGCCAGATGGACTGGCTGTGAAGGCGCACCTTGTTAATATCCTCAAGGCTGTGGGAGTCCATTGCAGTCCCAGTGTTAAATCCTGCATGTCTCATTTCATACGTGCTCCAAGATCATAGTGTGTAGATCACTTCATGGCAAGCTGGGATCCACCTTAAACAAATTCACACCAATGGCATTTTTCCTGAAAATGATTTTCAGGGGCTGGGGGGAATGTATACTTGGATCTGAGTAGCATCCAATGATGACGATCAGGCTTTAAGGGTTTCTCTGAAGAATATCAAGAAGAAATTAGGTGGCAATGAAAGAGCACTTCAGCTCCCCCTGCTAGAGATTCCATTTTGAGAATACATATCTTCTAAGTTGTACATGGAGACTAACATCCTTTGAGTTTCCAGTTGCTGATCCCTATAATCAACACAACATTGCCCAGCCAAATTACAGAATAATTTATTTTCAAGTCAAGTAATGAACATTCTGAGTACTCAAATAGCACAAGGCCTTTGTGGGCAAGGCAGGCTCTCACATGCTGAAGTTAAGCAGTTCCAAAATATCACACAGGATGACAGAAACTATGAGAACCATCCTGTTTTAGCTGACTAGGTTCTCAAGCTCAGACAACACATTTTCAAGAAGCTGCTGCACATAAGGAAGCAATAGGGTGCAATTTGTCATTCATAACCATCAATGTCAGACTGTACATGTGACAGCAGTTCTGTACCTTCCTTAGTCATTCAGAAGAGAAAACCCGTAAGTGTGTTACAGTGCTTAGTCGTCGTCGTCCCCCCCCCCCCCCATAAGCAACTAGCCACAGTTAAGAACAAAAACTGACTGTAAACTTCAGTTCCAAGAAAAGGGAATTTCATGGCTGGTTGGCCAGTAAAAATACTTTTTTTTAAAGCAACTTATTAAGCCTGCGTTATCTTGATTCAAGAGTTTCTAATTGTTAATGCTATAATGATAGTTAATTTCACTTAAAATAGCCACTGCATATTTAGCCGAGGATATGTAAAAAAAATTACTGGGAATTCATAGTATTTCCAAGACAGTATATTTTTCTGGATCCAGCCCCTAGGCCATTGTTTGGGTGCCCCTGCTTTATCATGACAAACAGATTTTTCTTTATTACTAAAAGATAAATCTTGAAATCTTATTTGGAAAACAGAGGAACTGACAGCAAACTGTTTAAGACATGTACCTTTTCCAAAGCAATCCGGTGCTTGCTGTTACAGCTGATGTTCCTACAAAAGCCATCATCATCAGTCTGCGCCGGCTATGAAGAGAATGGGTTGTTCCATAGCGTCGTCTGCAAAAGGGTCCAAAAACTGCCACAGCAGGGAGGAGGCGGAAGCGCAGCATCCTGGGAAGGAAAAGCAGAGCATAAATTGAGAAGGGCAGTATGAAGACAACTAATATTTCATAACCTTTGTGGCAGCAAGGGTGCCTTCCACAGGACAAAGAACTATGCCTCTAAACCAGTGGTTCCCAATGTGGGGTACAGGCCCCACAGGGGAACCTCAGTTCCTAGAAGCCTAAGCCAGTATATTGACTGATCAGTGCTTTGGGGAATTGACTTAAGCTTCTGGGAATTGAAGTCCAAACACCAGCATTTGGGAAACACTGCTCTAAACATTTTAAAATCCATAACCTGGTAGACAAACATGAGCAGGTGGGGAGAATCCAAACCTACCAATACTCTTCTTAAATCAGTTGGTTTCCAGGCTAAAAGCACATGTTGCAGCTACAATGTAAGCAAGCAAACATACAGGCCTTAAAATGTAAGTTAGAGCAGCATCAATACTACATTTGGATAGTAAACTGGAAGGATCCAAGATAGTGATTGACTTCAAGGAAGTAGTCTTAATAATGACAAGCCTTTAGAAATACACTAATATCTCAGATAACGTTTACTTTGGATAACGCTAAAATCGCATAACGTTAAGTAATCTGGGGAGGAGAATTGGATCGAATAACGTTAAGGTCCTATGGGATGTATCGGATAACAACCGCTAAAGCCTGTGCGGTTACAATGTATCTCTATGGAGCTTTAACGTTATCCGATACATCCCATAGGATTTTAACATGCATCGGATAACACTAAAAATCGGATAACACCAAGACATGTGGAACTAAGTCTTAGCGTTATCCGAGGTATTACTGTACTTAATTCAGGAATAAGAAATCAGTCAGTGTTGGTTGGAGAAGAAAATCGAAACCAATTTATTGGTATCTTGCATGTAAAATGGTGCCTTCTCTACAAGGAAGGAGCCTTACTGTATGCCATTGTACATCTTATATACCGGTACTGGCGAACAATCCACTTACGCTGTTACAAACCACATATGCAATGGCTCCTCCCATTATTATATTCCCCAAAATATGATAAACTTTGCACACACCAAACATATGAACTTCTAACTAAAAGTGCATGTCCAACTCTCAAACAGATAAATACATGGACCAATCATATGAAGCAATGTGTTTAAGGTGGTTTTATGTAGTTTCATCTTATCTATTTCATGTCAGGCTTGCTCTTAGCTCTTCCGAAGGGGTTAACTTGTAAACAAGTGGTCAAGCCTCTGTTTCCTTCTGCTGTTAGAACATATGTTAGAAACTAGATAAGAAAGGGTGTGAGTCTTCAGCTAGCTTACTCTGAAAAACAACTTTTGCACTTTAGAAATGAATGTCTTCATTTCAAAATGGTTCTGGTTCCAGTGTTTCCCAAATGCTGGTTTTTGGACTTCAATTCCCAGAAGCCTAAGTCATTTCCCCAAAGCACTGATCAGCCAATGTAATGACTTAGGCTTCTGGGAATTGAAGTCCACCTGTGGGCTGTGTACCCCTTGTTGGGAACCACTGTGCTAGAAGTCACAGAAGAATCAATTGGAAACTGAGATCTCTGGTAAACATTGCATCTGAAGGATGAGGCTAAAGCAGGAGTTCTCAACCTTTTTAAGCCTGGGGCCGGGTCACGCACCCTCAGGCGGTTTCAGGGGCCAGACGGCCATTTTGACCTTCCTCCCCCACATGGCAGGTTGAGAAGTCCTGATCTACAGGGACTTGTTTATTCAATTTTTCCACAATGTCCCTTCCAGGTATCTCTTGTTTAACTCTGAAAGAGCATCATCCTTTTCCTTCCGCATATTACCGGTATATGCTTAGTAGTGGGAAAGTACATTAGTACCCCGGATAACGTTATGACTTGGTTCCACAAGTCCCGTTGTTATCCAGTTTTTAACGTTGTGCGATACATTGATCGCACAATGTTAAAAAAAAGCCCTGTTTTCCTGGAGGCTGCAGCAAGCCAGAACGTCGGGATTTGAATCCTGACATTTTGGCTTGCTGCAGCCTCCAGGGAGGTGAATGAACTTTGGAAACAGCTTGGATCGGGTCTCCCCACCTCCCTGGACCCAGCCGGGGGGGGGGGGTGTCAGAGACCCGAAAATTGGTTAAAAAAAAAAAAAAGGTCCTTTTTTTTTACCAATTTTGGGGTCTCTGACCGCCCCCGCCCCCGCCCCCGCCCCCGCCGCCGGGTCCAGGGAGGTGTGGAGACCCGATCCAAGCTGTTTCTGGGCTTCCCCGACGTCCTCAGCCAGTGCAGCAAGCCAGAATGTCGGGATTCGAACTCTGGACTTTTTTTTACCAATTTTGGGGTCTCTGACTCCCCCCACCCCGCCAGGTCCCGACATTCTGGCTTGCTGCACTGGCTGAGGACGTCGGGGAAGCCCAGAAACAGCTTGGATCGTGTCCCCTGCCTGCTCCAGAGAGATCAGAGGACCCGATCTACAGGCGCAGGGTGGCTGGGGAAGCTGATGGGGACTCCCTGTCGGCTTCCCTAGCCACCCGCCCTTGCCGCCGCAGCTGTGGGGTGGCTGGGTAAGCCGACGGGGGAGCCCCCCATCAGCTTTCCAGCCTCCCCACCCCTGCCTCCGTAGCTGCAGGGTGGCTGGGAAGCTGAACGAAGAACCCCGTTTAACTTTCCAGCCACCCTGCTGCTAAGAATGACTGTATCAGATAACGTTAAAAATCGCGTTATTCGATACAAGATTTTTTCGAAAATCTTGTAACGTTATGCGGTTTTCACGCTGTACGGTACTCACGTTATCCGGGGTATTACTGTACTAGGAAAATCATCGTGTGTATTAGTTTTGCAAAGAAACTAAGTCTCAATAGGAAAAATCTGCAACTTCAGTTCAGATCTCTCTCGAGTGCAAGAATCAGCTTGGCTAAAAATACACACCATGATCCATCTGTTGTTAAGGTGTTCCTCTAAATAAAAAAAGCTCACCTTTTACAAAAATGAGATTTCAGTTCATTGGCCAGACTACTATAGAAAAAAAAAGATGGAAAGTTGGCTACTGACCTACGTGGTATTTAAAAGTGAAGACTGTAAAGTGGAAACATTGTGTGCAACTGCAAATAACAACCTATTTAAGAAGTACCTGTGGGAACTACAAAAATGGAAAGAGTTGAAATAATAATGACTCCTCTGTGAAAGCAGCTTTATGGTAAGACAGTGTGTTTCCATCCTCCAGAATACCGGTAAGCACCAGCCGTTTAAATAGCAAAATACTGTGTAATGCACACACAAATCACTGATCAGTTACAGACAGGCAGGGGTTTGGGGAAGTGCAACTAGGGAGCAAGACAGAGGACTCAAAGAAGAAAACAAAAGTTGTGCTAGGGCAGGAGCACAGCGATTACTGCGTGGAAGCAAAGTACTGTACTGTACTGGTAACAGCAACCTTGTATTGCCACCTAATCTTTCTCATACTATGTCAGGTAAAAGGACCAACAGAATGAATTCACCAAAGGTGGCTTTATTTTGGCAGTTTCATGGCTGATTTAGACATGGAAGAAGAAGAAAAGGCCGTTTCAGACAACCAGGTACAATGTGATTGTCATTCCTTACTATTCCAGTGTCCTCACTCACCACACATCTCTCTAGGTCAGGGGTGCCCAAACTAAGGCCCGGGGCCCAGATGCGGCCCCTGACACCAATTCATCCGGTCCACAAAGCCCTCATTGCTCCTGGAAGTGGAAGTAAAACACACCCAGATGAATTGGCATCAGGGGTTGTATCCGGCCCCCGGGCCTTAGTGACTGGCTCCTTGAACCACGTGATCGGCCTACGGCCCAAAAAGTTTGGGCACCCTGCTCTAGGTAGTATCTTATTGACTATGTTACTTGTTATTCCTAGAGTCACCTGACACACTGGTTAATCTTCCAATGTGTATGAGCCAATACAGGAGCAGCTTCCTTATATGAGTTAGGGGGAAAGAGATGAACCCCTAGTAAAGGCACATAGTTTATGGAAACTCTTTGCATAGTAACACTCAAAGTTTATAGACCTTTAGAAATGAAGCATCTCTTTCCTGAAAAAACAGTATTTCACCCTTTTCAAGGTGAAAATCCAGCCGCCATCATAAAAGTATCAACATTAGATTTCCTAGTCTGTCAATCAAAAGCAATCTACAAGCCATCTCCCTTCCTTCCCAAAATCTCACTTATTTTATTTTCAGCATTAACCACAATTAGCACTGCCATCAACAACTAGGTAAAGGTAAAGGTCACGAAAGCCAGTCGTAGGGTTCAGTGCTCATCTCTGTTACATAGCCGAAGAGCCAGCATTTCCATGATCATGTGGCAGGCATGACTAGACACTAGAGCGCACAGAACCCTGTTTACCTTCCCACTGAAGTGGTCCCTATTTATCTACTTGCAATTTCTTGCTTTCAAACTGCTAGGCTGGCAGGAGCTGGGACAAAAATGGGAGCTCATTCTGTCCTGCAGTATTCGGGTATCGAACTGCTGACTTGCTGCCTTCCAGTCTGCATCTTAATGACTCTTTCTCAAGCTGAGTGGGGGTAACAAGTAGAGTACCAAAAGGCTCAGTCCTAATCCCTGTCCTCTTCAACATTTTCATAAATGACTTGAGGGAGTACAGGGAATACAGTACAGTACTTATCAAATTTGCCAATGATACAAAACTGGGTGGAAGAGCGAATACCTTGGAAGACAGGAGGAGAGTTCAAAAAGGTCTTGATAGGCTTGAACACTGGGCTGAAACTAAGAGAATGAAATTTAACAGGGATAAGCGTAAAGTTTTACACCTGTGGAGATAGAATCAGAAACATAGTTCATTCATTCATGTCATTCATTTATTCGATTTATATACCACCCTACTTGGTACAACCGACTCAAGGCGGTTTACAGAAGACATAAATATAAGACAATCAAAAGTAATATAACATAATCAAAGGTCATACAGTATAATACAATAAACATAACAATACAGTACAGCAGTGCAATAAAACAAAACCACACTGCAAAATAAGGTTACAAAATACAAATTTCAGTTACGTATACATGACATAGTCTCAGTAATACAATATAAACATACAGTACATGATCCAACAATGTCAGGGCTTTCACCCTAACCACAAGCATGCTCTGGAAGCCATGGCAGTATCCCGCTGCAGGGGCTTTTGTAGCCCGGCGTGGGGGCGAGGCTCGGGAGCACCGGCAGGTGAAGCGAGTCCAGGCGCTCCCGGCCAGAGTTCTCCTCACCCAGCTCGAAGCCAAAGCCAGCCGAGAGAAGAATCCGGCAGCAGCGGCTGTGAGAGCACAGTTTTTATGCCAGCCGGTCGCCCCTCGCAGCTGTTCTCCATTCTCTCGGCCAGGGAGCGGTCGAGAGCAAAGACGTCAGCACAGCCAGGGAATGGTCGAAAGCGTCTCTGGCCAGGACTCCTGCCGGCGGTCCTTTTCACTCCCCCAGACAGGTGTTGCGAATCCGGGGGAGGTGAAGACATTGGCACGGCCAGGGAGAGGTCGAAAGCGTCTCTGGCCAGAGCTTCTGCCGGCGGTCCTTTTCACTCCCCCGGACAGGTGTTGCGAATCCGGGGGAGGCGAAGATGTCGGTGTGGCCAGGGAGAGGTTGAAAGCGTCTCTGGCCGGAGCTCCTGCCGGCGGTCCTTTTCTCTCCCCCATACAGGTGTTGCGAATCCGGGGGAGTTACAAGATGGAGGATACTTGGCTCAGTAATACAAGCGAGAACGATCTTGGAATTTTTGTAAATCACAAGCTACATATGAGTCAACAGTGTGATGGAGTGGCAAAAAAGACCAACACTGTTTTAGGGTACAGTAACAGACATATAGTCTCTAAAACCTGTGAGATACTAGTCCCCCTCTTTTCAGCACATCTGTGTCCAATTCTAGGTGTTGCACTTTAAGAAAGATGCAAAGAAACTAGAGCAAGTGCAGAGAAGGGCAACGAGGATGATCAGAGGACTGGAAAACAAGCCATATGATGAAAGCCTGAAGAAACTGGGCATGTTTAGCCTTGGGAAAGGAGACTGAGAGGGGATATGATAGCTTTCTTCAAATACCTGAAAGGTAATCAAATAGAACAGGAGTTCTCTCAACCTTTTTAAGCCATGGGCCGGACGATGCCCCCTCAGACAGCTGAGCGAGCCAGACTGGTAGTCATCTCCCCCCCCCCCCGGGTAACTCACGTCTGCAGCTGTTGTAAACGCTTCCGCTTCCAGTGGCAACATGGGGCCACAGAAAATGGGGCTGCAGGCCATAGATTGAGAACCCCTGATACAGTGGAAGGACATGTAACAATGGGCTCAAACTAAAGGAAATCAGATATAGGCAGAATATCAGGAAAAACATCTTTACAGTTACAACAGTACAACATTGGAACCAGCTGCCTTGAGAGGTGGTGAGTGAGCCAAAACTAGAAGTACAGTATTCAAGAGAGAATTGGAACACCATTTGTCAGATCTGTTCTGATTTCAATTCCTGCATTGAGCAGGGGGTTGGACTCAATGGCTTAAAAGACTCCTTCCAACTCAGTGATTCTATTATTCTACTAAACATACTATTAAAGCTAAACACAGATGCAATATTACAATACAGTAAAGGCTGAACTAAGGAAGAGAATTTGGGCAAGGAAAAGAACATGTACTGTACCGATAGTATGCACAGCATATTTAATCTCTTATCTAAGAGAAGGGGATTATATTTGTATATCATTTTTTAACCAAGACACACAAAATTGTGTAGTGTATTCAAAGGCTACCATACATATCCAGAGTTCAGGTCTGCAAATACAGAAGAAGACTCATCTTCAGTACTGTATTCTTCTTATCTATGACACATACATGAAAATGACTAATGTACGGTATGTTTCTGACAGGATATTTAATTTGAAAACGGATCCGATAGCCTTGATGTAAATTAGATAGACCACTTTATTGTCTCCTAAACAATGATGCAAAACAGAAAGTCAAGGAGGCTATTAGAAGATGAGATGTGTTTAAACATACAAAGGAAAGTGGAAAGTAAAACAGAGACACAAAGTGGAGTTCTAACATAAAATGTGAAATGGCTGTAATCTGGAGTCGGAGTAGTGTGGAGGAAAAGCTATACAGTTCTCAAAGACTGCTGCAGTAAAAGGACAGACACATGGCAGAAGCAAGTAAAGGCACAAGATGAGAGAAAGGAAGAGGTGAAGATTAAATAAGACAGCTGTTCACAGCTTTCAAACTTTTTCACATTAACTTCTAGAACATTAGCCTTTCCCCCTGTAAACCAGTACTCATTCTTACTTATTCATTCGCAGTCCCTCTAACCCAGTGGTGCCCAAACTAAGGCCCACGGGCCGGGTGCGGCCCCTGACACCAATTCATCCGTCCCACAAAGCCCTCGTCGTTCCTGGAAGCAGAAGGAAAACGTGCCCGTATGGATAACAAAAAGATAGGTTATAAATGTAGAATCTAGGAGCATCCATGACACATGGAGCTGAGTTAAGACATATCCGTATGAGAACGTTTTACTTCTGTTTCCAGGAGCGACGAGGGCTTCGCGGGCTGGATGAATTGGCATCGGGGGCCGCACCCAGCCCCCGGGCTTTAGTGACGGGCTCCCTGAACCACATGATCGGCCCACGGCCCAAAATGTTTGGGCACCCCTGCTCTAACCCAATGTTTCCCAACCTTTGTTTTTTGGATTTCAAATCCCAGAAGCCTAAGTCAATTCCCCGAAACACTGATCAGCCAATGTACTGACTTAGGCTTCTGGGAAGTGAAATCCCCCAGTTGGGCCTGGGCCCAACATTGGCAACCACTGCTCTAATCCGACTCTTCTGCTGGAAACAGAGAAACCGTAAAAAAATTGAATTATATTGAATGAGTCTGTTATGATTGGTCTAGACTACAAACCAGTGTTTAGGACACACCTGTTTTTTGTTGTTCATGAAGGAGACTTTTTAAAAATTAGGCAGCCAACGAGCTTAGTAACATGCTATTTTTAAAATCGGTTTTGTGCATGAGAATTTACGTGAATGCAGCCTTTCCCCCACAGTGTCCCTGTCTAATTTACAGATTCTTCATCATAGGTCTGACAATACATTAGGCATTCTTGGCCTCTTTAGAACAGCTATTTGGCAGGTACTGCTACACTTTATAAGATTACTTCTTAAGGTTTCCAATAATACCAAAGCCTATATTGCCTTTGAAGTCAACACTGGCAAGCTATGTCAACATGAGCTTGAAAAATGCAAGGCCGTCACTAATTCAGATGAAAGTTTCCAGCGCATGCTTTTTATCTGACAGTTGTAGAATCAATTTGCTAAATCTGAAAGTGTAACTGTACCGTGTTTGTATGCAGATACTCACGCATATAACAAGTCAACATGACAGTACAATAGAATCAATACTGTTGACATCTGTCACAAATAGGTGTTATGCCCATACAACACCAGTGTGTGATCTGAGAACATGTGGTGCAACCAATTTGCTGAAACCTGGGCCAAGACGATACCTGGGCAGAAAAACATCAGGAAACCCCATATACACTGCCTTCCTTGACAGCAAAAAGATAGGTTATAAATGTAGAATCTAGGAGCATCCATGACACATGGAGCTGAGTCAAGACTTATCTGTATTTCCTCCACCTAAGACTATAGCCACAGAGACAATGTTGGAGGGTGGGTTTGAGGGAGATTGCTTTGGTTCGTGTAGCCAAAAAAAGAATCCCAAGCTTCCTTACAATCATCTTATGCTCCCACTCCTGGCAATTCCAAAGTGAGGGGGACAGGATTGGTAAACTACGCTCAGCAAAACTGTGGAAATTGTGATTAAAATGACTAGTGGAACAGATTTTCAATTAGCCATCATGACCAATCAAAATTTATGGACCTATGCTTACAGCTCTACATTTTTCTATATTCCAATTGTTTATAATTATTTGTGCTGTAAAACAGGTCAACAACAAAAATGTAGCTTGAGGAAGAAAGAGGAATAACAATGCTCACTATAGTACCAAAAGCTTGTTTCTAATTTCAGGGCTCTCTCAGTATTAGATTACAGGACTTTCTGGCTGATGGTTATCTAGTCTGGTTCTAAATGGTGCTCACAAAATATCAGGCAGGGATTATTCCCAGTACTGTACTACTATTTTTAAAGTTCATGCTCAAGGCTATAGCCACTAATTTAATTCTATTTCTTTCTTTCAAACATCAAGAACATTACTTCGATTTACCCACTCCATTTAATATGGCATCAAAAGCATTCAAAAATTTTGTCTCCCTTTTTAGGCTCATAACCAGTAACAGATAAAGGAGGAGGATAAATGTACTACACCTGTGCCCAGGGGAACTAATCAACAATAAGTCCTTGCTACAATAGATGCTGTGTGATACACTTTTGGAAAGCTATCTTCATCTTGTTTAGAACTTCCAGGCCAATTAGCTTTAATAGACGAGTGTATGCAGGGCTTTCAAAGAGAAGAGTGGTGCTATTTTTATCTTTTTATACCACAGGGTTTTTTAATTTTTTAAAAAAATCAACATTTTTGTATAATCTTAGTTGCTTCACAGCCCTACTTCCTCATTTCTGAGGGGCCGGACCCAGTAGGTGTGGTTGGAGAGTGAGAAGTCCAGGCCTAGGTCCCTTCAATATGGGGTGCCTCAGGGCTCGGTACTCTCACCTCTCCTATTTAACATCTACATGAGGCCACTGGGTAAGATCATCCATTCCCACGGGGTGAGGTATCACCAATATGCAGATGACACCCAGCTATATATCTCAGCTCTTGGAGATCCAAGTGATGCAGCAGAAGTCCTTTCCAGGTGCCTGGAGGCTGTAAGGGTCTGGATGGAGGAGAACGGGCTACAACTGAATCCCGGGAAGACTGAGTGGCTATGGGTAAGGGGTCCTGCGCTATCTCGGGAGTTGCTATCTTTGGTTCTGGATGGGGCAGTCTTGCCCCAAACAGACCCAGTGCGTAATCTGGGGATCCCCTTAGACCCACGACTACTGCTTGAAGAGCAGGTGGCAGCTGAGGCCAGGAGGGCTTTTGCACACTTTGTGTAATACACCAGTTACGCCTGCTTGCTCATGCTCACACATGCTTTGGTCACCTCCAGACTTGATTACTGTAATGCGCTCTACATAGGACTGCCCTTGGTGACCATTCAGAGGCTGCAGCTGGTCCAGAATGCAGCTGCTCAGGTAGTGATGGGGTGAGGGCGTTATGCTTGTGCCTCACCACTACTTCGGGAGCTGCATTGGTCGCCAGTCTGTCTCCGGGTGCAATTCAAGGTGCTGGTCATTACCTTTAAAGCCCTACATGGTAGTGGGCCAGGATACTTAAGAGACTGCATCACCCCAAGAACATCTGTCCGTCCCACCAGGGCGGATCGGAGAGGCTCTCTTATCATTCCATCAGCTAGAGAGGCGCATCTCTCTAGCACCAGAAGGAGGGCCTTCTCCGTGACCGCCCCGGCCCTTTGGAACCTCCTGCCAATTGAGTTACGCCTACAGACAGAGCTCCTGGCTGGCAGGGCAGGTGTGGGGCTCCAGTAATATGGGGTCCCATGTTGGGTGGTTGATCTGATGGGATAGCCACCCCTCTCTCCCTCTTTTAATCTTTTAAACTTTTTTAACCTTTTAAACTTTTAAACCTTTGAGAGATTTTTGTAAATATAGATTATTTATTTATTTTGAAGTTGATTTGGCTTCTTGGTTTGTGGGGTACTGGTTTGTAAGTGGGATTTTTTTTTGAAAGTTCTGAAAATGTTTTGTGCATTATGCTAATTTAATTGTAACTGTATATTTTGTATTATTTTTGTATTGTTGTTAGCCGCCCAGAGTCGGTTAGACAAATGAAAATAAAAATTGAACAATTAAATTATATAAAATAACTTCAAGCAGTGTGTTTTATAAATTTCTAGTCCTTATGGCTAAAGGAAAATGGACAAATAGGATAGCCGTGTGTTCAAACTGGTAATTAGTGGCAGAAAATAGGTCCTTGAGTCTCTTTAAATATCTTCAATGCACAGTGTGCCAACTCATGGCCTTTATGGCAGGATATTGGAATAAGATAACTTTCTCCTATGGGAGGGGAGAATTAGAATAGGTGAGGTTTCGACTGCACACCTTTATGGCTGTTAAAGAGAGTCAAGGATATCACTTGCTCGGAGTACACAGAGCAGAATTGCTATTAATGAGAGTGCATGGTCAGCCTATCAGGCACTGGGGACCAGGGGGGGAAAGAGCATAACAGGTAAGCAAGGAAACACATACATTATCTGTTCTGTTCCATTCAATCACTCCAAAGTTTAACACCCACAAAGGAATATGTGCTCAACAGATATCAATTATGAGCTGAGCAACCTGATCCTGTATCTATTCTGCCCCAGGCAGATATCACAAATGAGAAGCTTCTGAAATTCATGTGACGTCTGCATTCAAGAGTAATAAGGTAACAGCAGTCCAAACTGAACCCAAATACAAGGGAACTGTTTCCAGAGGTTTTTAAACTCCCCCAATGTTTGCCATTTAGACATCTCATGTTTGATACAGCAGTTCATGTACCTGAGTGGCCAAGCACTCGACAGGATTGCCTCTTCATGTTGCTTGTTAAAATGCCCCCAGCCATCCTTCCTTGGACTTGCCTCACTGCCATTTCCACTTCATTTTGACATTTTCTCCACATCACCAGATAAACAATACTTATGTCATTAAACTAGATTAGATTTCTGGAAATTTTGCAGTCAAGCAATTTCTCTGGCAGAACTCAAGCTACTATTTTATCATATTAAACCCAATCAAGTGGGAAATTCCATTTGTTTGTGAAAAATATTCAAGTCAATGTAGGCTGAAAGGCATTGCTCCATCCAGCACACAGTCTAATCCCCATCAGAAGCCTATGCAGCTGTCACCTCCCAAACATTAGTTTTCAGCATCCATCATCAGATTCAGCCTTAGGCATGATATCTAAGTGGCACAAGCCAGCCAAGATTCCATTTGTCTTTTTATCCAGCATACAACTTATTAGCGTTTCTAGCTGGACAGAGTTTGCGACAGCCTTGAGAGGACACCATTTCCAGCACACCCACGAATGGCAAGGAATAAAACAGTACCTAAAAATGCCAAAAACCAAACTAGTCCAAGACTGCCTAAGTTATTTCAGTATTTTGCAGTACCCAACTAACACCTGGGCTTACTAACACAAACTTTGTTTTATTTTATCTATCTTCCCCCCACACCACCCTTGGAGACACTTCCAAACTGTGAAAATTAAGGAGTTGGTATGAGGAGAGTTTTGAGAGTCCCCTGGACAGCGAGGACAAATAGGTCAATCTTAGAAGAAATAGGTCAATCTTAGAAGAAATCAACCCTGACTGCTCCCTTGAAGGTCAAATAGTAAAGATGAAGCTAAGGTACTTTGGACATCAAATGAGAATAGAGGATTCACTTGAGAAAGCCTCAATACTAGGAAAGGTGGAGGGCAAAAGAAAAGGGGGTGGCCAAAAATGAGATGGCTAGATGGTATTGTAGAGACAATGGGCACAGAACTGAGCGAGTTGAGGAGGATGGTGGAGGACAGAAGTGCCTGGCGGACAGTGGTCCATGGGGTCGCAAAGGGTCAGAATTGACTGTGCGACTGAACAACAAATGAGCATGTGGCACATTTAGGAGAGGAAGGCTTAACAAGTCCCACCCTTACCCCTGGGTATTTACTGTTATGGCTGGACACCTCAACCCTCAGAGCCTTCTTAGAAATACCTACCTTAAATCATAGTCCATAGCATCTTTCAAATATTCTACCACTACAAGGCTCATCTGTAACAACGCCACTGTAAAGACCATAGGTACAGTAATTCATATCAACCCCTCAGAACATAGAAAACTGGATTATAAATGATATTATTAAATATTATTAAGATGAAAGCATTGCATTACAGATTTACACACATCTTTCAATTAAAAATGTAGCTGTATACACTTTCACATTCCATCCAGGCCAACCTTTTTCTCAAGTGTAAAACTCTGAAAAAATTGAGTTTAATTTGTATCAGGTTTAAAACAAGCTTCGGTGTTATATTATTGCTTCAGTAAATCAGCATCTCCCTTTTGTAAGGCTGATTAAGACAAGATATTGAGTCAAGTCTTCACAATGAACCTCAATGCGTTCGCTGGGCCAAAATCTTATCTACAACCAAGTGTAGCTCTTTCTATTGTGACTAGACTTTTTTTTTTGCATTTTCATCATCACAGCATTAGTTTTATGATATTTTATTCCCACTGAAAAGTGTAACCAAAAACCAGATGTTTTTCCTATGCCATATACTTTTATATTTCAAGAGATTATTTGTTTATAGTTATTTAACTGGCAGTGCCTTACACTTTTAAAATGAACAGTGCATTTAGTACAAATTACTTTCCTCCCTCTTTACCAGTACCTAACTATATACAGTCAAACCTCACATAAAGAGCGCCTTGCTTAAAGAGTAACTCTCTTAAAGAGCAGAATTTTCTCTGAATGGTCGCTTTGCTTAACAAATAAAACCAACCAAAAACTCACTTAACAAATAAATCAGGGTTCGCAACTGGTCACTTACAATGGTGTTTCGCTTAAAGAGCAAACTCGCTTAAAAGAGCAATCATGTGGAACGCATTATGCTCTTTAAGCGACGTACAACTGTACAGTACTTACAATTTCAGGAAGTCAGGCCGATCCTAAAATCTAACTACAGTATTCATAAAAGGGGAAATAAATAAATGTAGAGAGCATATATTTCAGTTTCTGACTAAGCCTGGCAAGATTTGTGTTCAGTCATAAAGATCTATTTACTTACAAATTTAATTTAAGCTGTAGCTGTCAGCCCAGAACTGATAAAAAAACACACTAGGCCAGCGGTGGCGAACATATGGGACACATGCCAGAGTTGGCACACAGAGGCCTCTCTGTTGGCACACGCACCATTGAGGGGAAACCCCGCCTTGCCAGCACCAATGGCAGCACCGCTTCATTACCACCTATCTGCCTCTGCCAATGGGGAGGCGAGAGGAAAGGCTGAAATCCCACCCAGGAGTTGGAGCGAGGTGACAAAACACACACCTCACTCGCCCCTCCTGCCTACTAGGATTTGGGTACACCCTTGGGGGAGGAGTGTGCCCCTTGAGAGAGTGGTGACATCACATGGGTATGTGAGCATGTGGGGTGCCTGCCTGCGTGCCTCCTCCTCCTCCTTGGACACTCAAGTCTCTAAAAAGTTTGCCATCATTGCACTAGGCAAAGCTGTTGCTGCAGCAGTCATCTTAATCTTCCATCTAAAACATAAGCTATGAATCAGAATAACTCTGTGAAAATCAGAATTGTGCACCAAGTTTGGCCAACACTTTACAGCAATAGGCCCTAAATTGTGTTGGGGATGGCTACCGGCATGAGTCCTCTTTGCCCCTCCAGGAGACATGACACAAGTCATGGCAGAATAAATCTTAATTTTTTAAAAATAGCGTCGCAAATTTGTTACAAAGGGGAAATCGTGTGGATATATTTTATTGTGATTTCAGCCAAAACTTTAATAAGGCCCTCACAATATACCTGTGGCCAAAATTTCCAAAATATGGGCTCAACAATGTTACCATTGGGTGTACTTGTAATTCATTGACAAGACAACCAAAGAGAATTCACCAACACTGCCTTGTCATCTTGGAGATGTGACAAATGGAATCAGAATTCAAGGCTACCTTAACAGATTGGAGAAGTAGACCAAAACAAACAAAACACATTTTGCAAGGAAATATGTAAAGTTCTATATTTAGGCAGAAAAATGCAGATGGACAAATATGGGATAAGTGACTGCTGGCTTGACACTAATATGTGTGAAAAAGATTTAGAGGTCATAGTAGAACACAAGCTAAACAGAAGTTGACAGTGGTGGTGGCAATTTTTAAAAAAACAGTGGATGCAATACTAGACTGCATCAACAGAAGTTCAATATTCAGATCGGGGGGGGAAATCTAAGCTTTGAATGTTTCTGAATATTTAAACCCCATTAATCATGCTCCGTTGTTTGCGTTCAAATGACATTGGCTGAAGGAGAAAACCACCTGCAGCATTTATAAAGTTGCACATAATTTTAGGGAACACTATATTATGGGAACAGAGGTTGGAATTATTTCACAATGCAGCCATAATAATACAGAGAAGGCAGAGTTGCCAAGATCCACCTCCACTGAAAGAGTGGTTTAAAGACTTCATATCACAGATGACTCATAACATATTTGACAATACAGTAATACCCCGTATAACGCGAGTACCTGATAGCGTGAAAACCGCATAACGCGACAAGATTTTCGGGAAAATCTTGTATCGAATAACGCGATTTTCACGTTATTCGATAAAAGCGTATGCGTGGGGGGGCAGTTGGATTGGGTAGAACATCTACCCAAACCAACCCACCCCCCAGCATCCGCCCCCACGATGTTTGGAAAGGGTACGGGGATCCTTACCCTTTCGAAACTTCGAGTTGCAAAAGGGTAAAGATCCTTACACTTTCGCAACTTCGAGCGTGCTCGCGTGTGTCGTTCGGGGTTAGGGCAGGAGACGGGAAAGACCCCCGTCTCCTGCCCTAACCCCGAACGACATGCGCGCGCACGCTCGAAGTTGCGAAAGTATAAGGATCTTTACCCTTTTGCAACCTCGGGTGGCTTGGAGGCTTGCACGGCGTGGCGGCAGTGACGGGAGGATGCGGGAAGGTCCCTCGCATCCTCCCGTCACCGCTGCCATGCCGCACAAGCCTCTAAGCCGCCCGAGGTTGCAAAAGGGTAAAGATCCTTACACTTTCGGAACTTCGGGCGTGCACGCGCGGCGCGGTGAGGGGAGGATGCGAGGGACCTTACCACATCCTCCCGTCACTGCCGCCGCACCGCGCAAGCCTCCAAGCCGCCCGATGTTGCAAAAGGGTAAAGATCCTTACACTTTTGGAACTTCAGGCGTGCACGCACGGCGCGGCAGCGGTGAGGGAAGGATGCAAGGGACCTTCCCGCATCCTCCCGTCACCGCCGCCGCGCCACGCAAGCCTCCAAGCCGCCTGACATTGCAAAAGGGTAAAGATCCTTACACTTTCGGAACTTCGGGCGTGCACGCGCGGTGAGGGGAGGATGCGAGGGACCTTACCGCATCCTCCCGTCACCGCCGCTGCACCGCGCAAGCCTCCAAGCCGCCCAAGGATGCAAAAGGGTAAAGATCCTTACACTTTTGGAACTTCGGGCGTGCATGCGCGGGGCGGTGAGGGGAGGATGCGAGGGACCTTACCGCATCCTCCCGTCACCGCCACCGCGCAAGCCTCCAAGCTGCCCAAGGTTGCAAAAGGTTAAAGATCCTTACACTTTCGCAACTTCGAGCGTGCACGTGCGTGTCGTTCGGGTTTAGGGCAGGAGACGGGGGTCTTTCCCATACCTTGCCCTAACCCTGAACGTCACGCGATCGCGTGCCTACCCGGGGGGGGGGGGGAATGCCGAGCCTTGCCTCGGCGTGGTTTGTCCCTGACGTCAGGGCTTTTTTTTAGCATTGTTCGATCAATGTATCGAACAACGTGAAAAACCGGACAACGTCATGACTTGTGGAACCATGTCATCACGTTGTCCGGGGTTCTATTGTATATATAAAACAAATTGGAAGGGAAATTACAAATACTTAGGAGTACATTCCTAACCGCACCTACATAGAACTACAGTTGTACCTCGCTTAAAGAGCATAATGCGTTCCACAGGATTGCTCTTTAAGCAAGTTTGCTCTTTAAGCGAAACACCATTGTAAGTGACCAATTGTGGGGGGGATTGCAAACCCCGATTTATTTGTTAAGCGAGTTTTTGGTTGGTTCTATTTGTTAAGCGAAGCAAACATTCAGAGAAAATTCTGCTCTTTAAGTGAGTTACTCTTTAAGCGAAACACTCTTTATGTGAGGTTTGACTGTACTGCTAAAGTAAACATGAATAGGAGAAAGCTGTAGCTTAAAGCAGTTTGTTAATGCCTTAAGAACAGCTTAAACAAGGTTTCTATAATGCAGAGAGGAGTCTGTTGGGAGCTGTCCTAGGTTATGTCTAGAGGTGTAGGTCATTTAATTATATCCTCAGTGGAGGCTTTAGCTAGTGCTACATCTGAGAATGCATTTTTTCTTGAAGCAGGAAAGATGCCATTGGCGTGAATTTATTTAAGGTGGATCCCAGCTTGCCATGAAGTGACCCACACACTATGATCTTGGAGCCATCTCCTGTGGCACATATGAAATGAGACATGCAGGATTTAACACCAGGACTGCAATGGACTGCTGCAGCCTTGAGGATATTATCAGATGTGCCTTCACAGCCAGTCCATCTGGCATGGCCGCTTCC
This sequence comes from Furcifer pardalis, assembly GCA_030440675.1. NCBI lineage: Eukaryota > Metazoa > Chordata > Lepidosauria > Squamata > Chamaeleonidae > Furcifer > Furcifer pardalis. The sequence continues at coordinate 207,331,888 of CP126890.1, forward strand.
GCCTCCATGGCCATTGGGAATCAGAGTTTCTCCATCACTCATTTTGGCTAATATGATGGTTTCCAGTGGCATTTCCTCCACTGAGGGGGACCATCACCCCTCCTAAAGGGTGGGGTAGTGACAGTCAGCAACTCAACACTGAGTGTTGGGTGGCAGTAAATAACCTGACTCCCTAAAGGGGCCACCAGCTATTATTTCCTAGATGAGCAGAATCAATGCTGGGCAATAACCTCAATTTGGGAATGTTAAGTGAGTGCTCTAAAGCAAATCAAGCCTGGACTGTCTCTGGCAACAAATGTGATGAAACTAAGGCTTTCCTACTTTGGGCAAATCAGGAGAAAATAGGATTCTCTGGTAAAGGCAATAATGTTGTGAAAAACTGAAGGCATCAGGAAAAGATGAGGACCAAATGTGAGGCAGATTGACAGTTTAGAGCAGGTTCCCAACCTTTTTACACTGCAGGCTTGACCATGACCCCTGGGACAGCTGAGCGGGTCTGACTATGCCCTCTGGAAGCATAGGGACATTAAGCAGACAAGGGAGAGAATGACACTGACAAATAAAGGAGACTCTAACAGTGTATTCATTATTAAACATGCCTTACACAGTCAGAATACATACCGCTTTTCAAAACTGTTCCCAACTGTTGATTCAATTTGCCTACTTATTTTCTACAAAGCAAGCAGGGACTGCAGTGGTACAAGTGGCTAAGATTGTAACTGGAAGGTGGCAGGTCAGCAATTCGATACCTGAATACTGCAGGATAGAATGAGCTCCCGTCTTTGTCCCAGCTCCTGCCAACCTAGCAGTTCGAAAGCAAGAAATTGCAAGTAAATAGGGACCACTTCGGAGGGAAGGTAAACACCATTTCTGTGGTCATGCCTGCAACATGACCACGGAAAAGTCTGCAGAAGCAGACATCGCTAGCTCTTCAGCTATTGAAACAGAGATGAGCATTGAACCCTAGAGTCAGATATGACTGGCTTTCGAGCAAGGGTGATCTTTACCATTCTATCAAGCAAGCTTGCCCAAGTTTGTCATATATTAAGAGAGTTTGGGGGGTTGGAATGGGATAGAACTTTGTGACCATGGAGGAATCAGCCAGGGAATGAAGTAGGGCAAGATTTATGACTATCAGACAGTAAACAAAACAAAACCAAAAAAGACATAAAACATTGTGGCACCTTAAAGACTAACTCCTGTATTTAAATGTAAGCTTTCATAGATCAACTCCACTTCCTCAGACATAAGAGACTTTATGAAGAACACAGTAAAATAGCTATTATTAAGAGGCAGAAACATGCAAGAAACCCAGAGCAGCCCCATGGCATTAGTGATGGACACCAGCGGCTTGATTTAGGTCAAATTTCCAGAAAGACCACCCTCGGTTTGAAAAGCTAGGCTCCAACGCTGGAACTTGGTTCCTGGCAGGCAAAAAGAAACGAGTGGGTCTCTAAACAAGTGCAGAGTGCTTTTGCTTCTGATCCCTTAGGTCGGGGGTGCCCAAATTACAGCTGGTGGGCCGGATCCAGCCCCCAACGCCATTTTATCCAGCCCTCATTGCTCCCGGAAGCGGAAGTAAAATGCTTCCGGAAGTGGAAGTAAAATGCTTCCAGGAGCGACGAGGACTTCATGGGCCGGATGACTTGGTGTAGGGGGCCAGATCCGGCCCATGGGCCATAGTGACCAGCACCCTGAACTATGTGCCCGAAAAGTTTGGGCACTCCTGACTTAAGCGTTCCCCACCCCCAGATAAGGAGAAGAGGGAGGGGTTTCCAGGCGGGGCCTCCAATCCCGTGTTGAGGGTCAGCCCCTTCTCTGTCAAACTCGGAAAGCTGACAAGTGGCGTACACGTGAACGCCATATACGCTTTGCGTTCTCTTCCCACGAACAGTTTCTCGGGGGTCGGGGGGTTTCCCTGCCACGCCTTACCTGAAACGGAGGGGGTCCCACGCCCCTCTCGGGACTGGAAGGGAAGGGAGCAAAGCGCCGCAGCAGCAGCACCAGCGAAGCACGCCCAGCCGCTCGAAGACCCGCTTCCCCGTCTGAAAACGCCACACTCCGGCCCGGGGTCCTTCTTGGCTCCGCCCCTCACTCTGGGCCACGCCCCCTTACTTTGCGTAGGGCGCAGCGTGATGGCGTCAGAGGCGGTGCTTCCCTCGCAACCTTTGGCGCGGCAGTTGGTTGTCCCGCTGTGAGGAGCCCCGAGGGGGGCGTGTCGTTTTGTGGTTGTCCGTGGCAACCGAAACAACACAGTCTTGCTTGTGGGGCGCTCTTAGAAACTATTAAATCTGCATTCCTCTGTATATAGAATCTGGTGCCTCTTGACTCCTTAAAGGCTCACGTCTTATTTGAATATCAGAGTAAAAATAAAAAGAGGCAAGGTTGTGGCCCCTTAGGCTAACTCAGGGGTGCCCAAACTTTTAAGGCGTGGACTGGTCACATGGTTCAGGGCAGTAGTGGGATGTCAAAAATTTTACTACCCCACCATGATGTCATCTGGAGCTAACATCAGTACATCATGATGTCATGGGTGGGGCCAAAGAAAAATATAAAAATAAAATAATATAATAACATAAAATAATAAAATAAAAATAAGGACACACACACACCTCAACCCACCCACAAACCAATGGTGCTTTAGGCTAGCAGCTTCTCTTCCTCCTCCCCGCTTGGGAGGACAGCAAGGAAGCCGTGCATACTCGCCAAGCACTGTAGGCGTCAGTGATGGGATGACAAAAATTCTACTACCACGCCATGACGTCACGGACGTCATGGGCGTGGCCAATGTCATGACGTCATGGCTGAAGCCGACGTCATGACGTTGTGGGCGGGGCCAAAAATAATAATAAATAATAAAAATAAACATACACACACACACCCCTCCCTCTCAGCCCACCCACCCAGACACAAATAAATAAATAAATAAATAAATAAAATAAAAACAACCACCCACCGAAAAAACAAATAAATTACCCCTCGCTTACCTTTCTTGGGACCCGGCACCCCAACTGCGTCCACAGCCGCTATCGCCGCCGCCGGAGTCTGCCTGCACCCCTGTGGCGGCGTCCTCGAGCCGGTACCTTTTTAGCCCGGCTCCGGCCACGGCCAGGGGCGGCGGGCAGCAGTGGCTCTGGCGGTGGCTCCAGCCGCAGCTGCGGCCGTCCCCATGCCGCACCGCCGCCGGGCTAAAAAGGGACCGGGTCACCGGCCCAAGGAGGAGGCCACAGGAATGCAGCCAGCGGCAGCTCTGGCGGCGGCGGGCGGCGGTTGCAGGCACCCAGCCCACAGGCGCCAGGCGGAGGAGGAGGCGTCAGCGGTGCGCCGCGCCGGGCGTCCCCAGGGCATGGGGCTTGTCGGCAGCGGACAGCCCAGGCAGCCCTCAACGTACCGCGGGGGAGGTGCCCTTCTCAGAGGGCTGGTCCCGCCGCCGCCGCCGCCGTCCAGAAAGCTTTAAACAATTTTTTTTTAAATTGGAGCTAAAATGGCTCCAATTGACTGCGCATGTGCAGAAACTCAATCTGACGCATGTGCAATGCGTCAGATTGAGTTTCTGCGCATGCGCAGTCAATTTGAGCTATTTAGCTCCGATTTTTAAAAAAAATTCTTTCGGTGAGGCGTCCGGAACCGGACGCCCCAAAAGTGGACTCCCCTCCCGGAGAACCCTCCGGAATTGGTCCTACCGGTTCCAGGGAACCGTCTGGAACCAGGGACATCCCATCACTGGTAGGCGTGCATGCACACCAAGTGCTTGGAACACATGCACAGTGGGGGAACCAGTGAAAAGGTAATCCCCGAAGGTGGTTCCCCCCAAAAGCTGCTACCGGTTCTCCGGGACACTGGGAAAAAAATACTACCGGTTCTGGAGAACTGGTGAGAACCTGCTACATCCCATCACTGGTTCAGGGGACTGGTCACTATTGCCTGGGGGCCGGATGCGGCCCCTGATGGCAATTCATCCTACCCACGACGCCCTTTTTGTCGCTCCCAGAAGCGGAAGTAAAACACGCCCGTACCAGCGCGTTTTACTTCCGGGAGGGATGAGAAGGGCGTCGCAGGCCGCATCTGGGCATCACTGCACTCACTGTGGTATTTTAAATGTTAGCTTTCATGAATCAAGTCCACTTCATCAGATAAAAAGACCTCATTGCATCAATTTATACACATCAGGTGCAGAATGGTTGGTTAGCATAAAAACATAAGTTTGTAAGTCAGTGTGATTTTTTACAAGTCAGTAAGACTTTTTACAAAGGGTAACAACAAGATCCCTGATTGGGGTTCAGATTTATTACTGTGAAGTTTGGTTCACTTGAGTTGCAAATAGTGCATGGATGCAAAGCAAGCGTGGCATGACACATTTGCTAATGAGTTTACAATTCAGACCTAGCATTTATTGACCTTGCTGTGTGAAAGTAGATGATTGTATGAGTGGCCCAGGCAAGAGGACCAAGCCCTTCCTTTCTTCTGAGGCTATGGATGAGAGTCAAAGACCATCCTTCTCTAGTTTGTTCTGTAAAGGTAGTGTGGGAAAATGCAGCATATAACAACCTATTAATTGCAGCTTATCAAATTTGATAATGTCCCAGGAACCCTTGACTAATATTCAAACCCGTGAGAAGGATATCCAGCATATGTGCATATTTTATCTCTGCTATCGCTCTTCATTCTTGTCCTGTAATTTTTCTGTTCCAGAATGGCAACTTTCAAATCTTGTGTAGAGTGTCCAGGTAGATTGAAATGATTCGAAACAAGTTTCTGTGTACTAAATTGCCATTTCTGATGTCTGATTTATTTCCATTAAGTGCACAAAAAGAGACTTCTTGAAGATTGTGGAATTTTTGAACCACAATCGGGCATACCCTGGTAATGGCAACATTGTGTTGCAGGCTAATCTTTCTCACACTGGGTCAGGCAAAAGGAACTGCAGAATGAACTCACCAAAAGGTGCCTTAGTTTTTGCAGTTTCACATCTGGCCTAGACACAGAAGAAGAAGGGCCAGAACAAGAACCTTGCATCTCTTTCAACACCTGATGGGGTAAAATAGGGAGCAAAGAAGAATTTTGCGCAGAGATTGTCTTGTTTGTCCTATACAGTGTGCAAAAAAGCATTGTTGGCAAGAGATGGCATAAATCAAGTTAGCAGAAGACCAATTAAAACTACCCTTAACGTGTGTGACATTACTTGGAGTTAAACTTTTAGGAGATATATAGCCCACTTTTTAAAGATGCAGTCCTGTTAATTTGTCTCAGCATGATGCAAGAATAAGATGATGGGGTGGGGAAGCAGATTCTTCTTCAGGTGACTGAAGAAGAATTTGATTCACAATGTCTCACCCTGAAATCTTTAAAGTGGTGCAATGTGTCAGAAATAAAAAGAACTGCTGTAAAAACAATATGGGGATAGTACAGGAATCCACTGCAGTTAAGTTATTATGATTCAAAAGGTTCAAAAGATTCTTGGAGAGGTAATAGATCTCCTCTTACCCGAAAGCCAGTCATATCTGACTCTAGGGTTCAGTGTTCATCTCTGTTTATAGTCAGAGAGCCAGCACTGTCTGCGTCTGCAGATGTTTCCGTGGACATGTGGCAGGCATGTCTTGACACCAGAGTACACTGAACATTGTTTACCTTCCCACCAAAGTGTTCCCTATTTATCTACTCACTCCGTGATGCAGTACCCGGGAATTGAACTCTGACCTTCCAGTCAGCAAGTCCAGCATCTTGACCACTTGAGCCACTTCAGTTCCAGAGTTGGGACATATTATTATTTATGGTGGGAGTGCAAGAATGTGAAGAAAATATGGGAAATGTTTTTTAAAAATTAATCAATCACTGCCTATAAAATTGAAGATGTGTCCTAAAATGGGATTATTAATGGATTTTGGAAATATGCAGATAGAGTGGAATAAAAATGAGATGATTGTTACAGTTGTAACAGCTTTGAGATTGAATATTGTTTAAAAAAGGAAAGTACAGTATATTGGGAATTTGAATTGGATGATTGATACAGTATAAAGAGATATGGGATATAGGTATAAATGATAAATTAACTTGTGTGTTAAAGGGAAAAAAATTAGTAAAAAAATGATCTTAGAAAAATGGGAGAATTTTTAAACTACAGTACTGTATGTATTAATGAAAGGGAAAAGAGTAAAGCCAGAACAAGATGTATTATCTTTTTTTGTACAAGGGGGCAAATATATAAAAATGTACTGAGAATAACTAGTTTAGAAGATTTTAATGTCCCACAGGAGGTGGGTGCATGTTATACAGGGAATTTTGTTAATATTTTTGTTTGTTTTTCCCTTGTAGTTGTGATAATTACAACTTTAAATTTAAAAAATTAAGTGATGAAATGCTGTCAGGAGTTTAGACTCTGTAATGAGTCCAGGCTCTTAACAGGGTCACCCAAGGCAGAATGTACAAAGCAGAGACACCAGACTAAGTGTGTGACAACACCGGAAAGCCAAGCCACTCCAGTAGTTCCAGCCGCTATTACTGTATTTTAAAAACTGCAGTCAGTGTTTGCACAGGCTTAGATTAATTTGGGAGTTCATCATGCATACTGGATGCGATTCTAGCCCATAGCCCTCCCCTTTTTTCCTTCATTCCTCTAGCCCTGCTTCTGCCTCTCCTTTCATGGTTTTCTATGTTGAGTTAAAGAAAACAGTCATAGAGCAGATCTATTTAAAACCACAAAAGGGAGCCTCCTTGGCAGTCTTATTAATACCAACCCATGAATGTTGGAAAATCTCCCACTAAAGGAAAATGTTTGGTGCTGTGAAATGTGTGCATGCACATGTACAAGCCAGCTGGGCAGCATTTGTTATATGCGTTGTCTCATTGCAAGCCAGAGAGAGAAATTGGAAATCTCCTGCGGAATTCTCCAGTGTTTTTTCAATATCTTGTGCTGAGTGAGTAATTTATTGATCTGAGATGGTTCTCTAAGACAAACTAACAAACACTCTGAAACAATTTTAATTTGTCTGATGCTAACAACACCACAGCAGTCACCATGCACGCTTTCACAAACTTTCCCTCTACGTGGGGCCTCAGCTACTTTGCGATTAGCTCACTCACTGCATAATTTGTCTGCAACAATGAGGCTTAGTGAGGGACTTAGTTGTCTTCATTAGCTCTCCATTGGTCTCAGTCCTCAGCTGAATCCAGTTCCCTATTGGGCCACCAATGATGCCAGTCTGTGACTATGATCTAGTTCACAACATTGAGCTCAGCCTATTAACACATTTCAGGGTGTGTGTTTTTGGTAATGCCAGGCTGATGAAGAACCCTGAAACTGAGTAGTTTGTCCTGCTCCTAAAGCAGGAGTTCCTAACCTATGATCCATGGGCTGAGCCAGGCTGGCCCACAGCACCATTTCATGTGGCCCACCACCACTGCCACTGCACCCGGAAGTGGAAGTGCTTACTTCAGCTCAGTGGCGTAGCGCGGGCTTCCGCCGCTCGGGGTGAAGACCAAACTCGCCGCCCCCTCCATCTAGGCTTGCCGCGGCTGCCCCCACCCAGTTAACCCTTCGCTATCTTTTCCAATTCCCCCGGGGCTGGACCTCTCGTAGAGCCCCGCCTGCCTGCCATTCCCCTGGGCGGCGACTGAGAAGGAGGGTGTTTTGGGGTCTCGCCAAGGCCAGCAGATGAATCTGGAGTGACTCCGGAGCCAAAGTGACGGGCCGGAGGGACGAGAGGGAGGGAAGCCAAGGGGGCGGGAGGGGGGAACCGGGCAGGCAGGCAGGCAGCTAGCCCCCGGCAGGGAGAGCCCCTGATGGCTAGCTGGGTGGGTGGGCGGGCAGGTGGAGGTGAGCAGCATGCGCGCGCAGGGCGCCCGTCAGGGAGGCAGCGGAGGAGGCAGAGCAAGGGCAGCCACAGCCGGCAGGAGGTAAAGAGGGGGTGGCCTGGCCGCCGGCGCAGCAAAAGGGCCGCCTTTTGCCTGGGAAGTCCTGCTCCCTAAGCCCAGGCAGAGGGAGGCCAAAGCGGTGGGGACATTTTGCCGCCCCCTGAAAGCCACTGCCCGGGGCATCCGCCCCCTGCCCCCCACGCTACGCCACTGCTTCAGCTATAAAATGAGTCCGTGCATGTATAAACACATCAACAGCTATGCAGAAGTTGGCACATTTACAACAGCTGTAAATCCGCCCTTGTTTGCTTCTGGGAGGTGTGGTCCAGCCCGCTCAGCTGTCTGAGGGGCGTGGTCAGGCCCGTGGCATAAAAAGGTTGGCAACCCCTGTCCTAAAGGATCCACTGCAGCCACTTGTACTGCTTCCTCCATTAGTCCTGCTTCAGTTCAGTGGGTCTTATTTTGTGGAATTCTTAGAACAGGTAGGCAAGCTGTAGCCACTTTCTTTGTGGCTCATGGAACATCAAGTTGCCCCATCTGCTTTTATCTAGCTAGCCACACGATCAGCCAGCAACTGGTTTGGTGTTATTATTGATTAATAACTAGCAATCTACATTAAGCATCATAAAGGAAGATTTAACATGTCCTTCCATCTGCTATCATTGCAAGTGAATATGTGTGGTTCTCACCTTGCCCCACATATGTCCATCCCATGACCCATGTGACATCAAAGAGTTCCACACAGCCAGCAGTATGGCAGCCCATAACTCATAAAAGGTTGTCCATCGCAATCTATAATACCGAACCCCGACTTTTACTTGGCATACAAAGTGTAAAGGCACAAGAGTCCGGCCCCTCCCAAAAACACCTTGGCACAAAAGTGTATTTCAACTTTTCAAGCTTTGATGATGTTGCTAACGATCCTTAGAGTCTTCACAGAGCAAACAGAGATTTTTAAGTACCCTCACAAATCAACATATCCGACAATAACTTAGACCGAAGATGGAATGCAATTCTAGTTAAATATATTTTGTATTGATTTATAGTAGAAGTACAGTCATACCTCGCTTAAAGAGCATAATGCATTCCACAGGATTGCTCTTTAAGCGAAACACCATTGTAAATGACCAATTGTGGGGGGGGGGGGGATTGCAAGCCCTGATTTATTTGTTAAGCGAGTTTTTGGTTGGTATTATTTGTTAAGTGAAGCAAACATTCAGAGAAAATTCTGCTCTTTAAGCAAGTTACTCTTTAAGCAAGGCACTCTTTATGCGAGGTTTGACTGTATGTGGCTTGAAAATGCTGACCTGAGAAATATTAGATTGTGCTTTAAAATGCTTTTAATCTTTTTATCCCAAACCTGTATACTTCATTTTTAACTCTCTAGACAGAAACATTGACAGAAAAAAGGTAAAACAATGTGCAATTATGGATTCACTCAGGGTAACACTAAAACTCTGTCTGGACCAGTATGAGTTCCCTCTGTCTTCCAAGCATGAATGGATTGTTTTAAAAGAAAATCAATATTTAACTTACATAGATATAGAATTATGCTGAAAGCATTCAAAATGTCATTTATCAATAATACAGTTTGTGAAACAATATCCCTGGAGACAATTAGGCTCCTCACCACCCTGCTTCTAGAGGTGCATGTCACTAAGAACTACTGTACTTTGTTCCAGCTAACCGCTGACTGCTGTGCTTTATTTATGGTACAGTCAAACCTCGCATAAAGAGCGACTCGCTTAAAGAGTAACTCACTTAAAGAGCAGAATTTTCTCTGAATGTTCGCTTCGCTTAACAAATAAAACCAACCGAAAATTCACTTAGCAAATAAATCGGGGTTCGCAATCCCCCCCACAATTGGTCATTTACAATGGTGTTTCGCTTAAAGAGCAAACTTGCTTAAAGAGCAATCCTGTGGAATGCATTATGCTCTTTAAGCGAGGTACCACTGTATTTTAAAAATTCTGTTTAGATTGTGGTTTCATTGTATGACTTTTTTCCTTCCTTTAATTTTGTTAATGTGCTTTGTATATACAGTACTGCAATAATGTATATATGAAATTGAAATAAACATAGCAAGTAAAATAACTTCCTTATTGTTAAGCTAACATGATCTCAGACATAATACATACCTTAAATATATCAGTTTGAAAAGGAAAATTGGATCTTTCATAGATTTACGAAATATTTTAATCCAATGTACCAAGAACACATCCGGAGATTTTAAAAAGGCAAGAAATTGTAAATGGAGTGAGAAGTCTGTCGCTTGATTTGCAATGAAGCATGAAATTAACATTGGTTACAATGTCTTGTTGTCATTTATAAAATGACTAATGATCATTGCACATGGACTTTTCTAAATATATGGTCCTTTTAGAAGGTAAGCTGGATGAAAAATAAAAAAACCTATAGATCTGAATTCCTGTATAGAATATTAATGAAAATATTGTTGAAAAGCTCAGTTAAAGAGACAGTCAAATACAGGGGGGAAATTGTGACACATTGTTACTATAATTCATACATTTTGCTTCAACCCAATAAAAATTGTACCATCTACCAGTACTCATTTTTGTCCATGTTAGGAAGCAGGTATAATCTATAAATCTACGAGAGACTATTTTTCTGGAAACATGTTTAGAGAAGTTCAGCAAATAATATTTTTCTCTATCTCTCAGCCATAACCAATAGACAAACATTATCTTTCATTTAATTTAATTTATTTACCTGTATTTGACTTATATCCTACCAATAATTCATGCTAGGCACTACTTTGTGTGGCACACAATAAGAACAAAATATTGTATATCAAATAATAACTAAGGACAAATACAATCATAGTATAACAATACTGTATATAAAAATTACAATTTACGATGACTTCCAATACCTATGACAATAAGTCCCAAAAATATTAATAAGTCAAAACAATGTCATAGTAGCTCAACAGTGTCAAGTAATTTGCTATGGGCAGATCTATATTGGATAAGCCTCTGTAAATAAAAGAAGCTTAAGGCTGGTTTACAGATGAATTATTGTAGCTGTTCTGCCTCAGATCTGTTCAGTCTGTGCTTGTTTTGTTTTGTTTTTAACTAACAAAATATTACTAGCCTCAAGTATACAGATGAGTAATGTGGTCTAAGGGCTTGGAAAAGCTAATGTTTTGAAAGTATAGCTTCTTAAATCACCCAGCCAGCATGGTCAGCAAAAAGTTAATTTCCAAAGCTCTGTTCTAAATAAAAGCAAAATGTTATAGGCTGCTCAAATTCAAAGTTTCAACTTAGATTTCATAAACAGAAAACACTACTTTAACACATTTTTGTGCTGTTAATACTGTACATTTGATTGTATCAGTGTATAAGCCAGGCTTCTCAACTAAAAGCCTATGGGTTGGAGCCAGCCCCAGTGCCATTTCATGTGCCCTACCTCCAAGGGCATTTTAGAAACAAAATAGCTGCCATTTTTAAGCTGTTGGGACAAAATGGTCGTCGCCACCCCCATTGTGCAGGCAGGGCAAAATGGCCATCCGGCCCTCGAAGCTTGAAACCCCCAGCTTGAAAAGGTTGGGAACCTCTGGCATAACCTATGGACAACTTATGATATCTTTTGTGGTAATAAAATACAAAACATAAACTGATTTGGCTAAAGTGTGATTGCTTCAGTAATTAGAAAATAAGTTTTGACCATCATTATATGGCACACTTCTTCTCTAAACCGTATAACCACTTCACATGGTCACTGCCTTTCCTGTAAAGGCCTGTTAGCATTTATTTCTCGTGAATATTTTTATCTTCTTTCCAATCACCCTCTATCGTTGAATGCCTTTGACAATGAAGCATCCTGCTTTCCAACAGAATGGATGAAGTCATGACTTATACATAAACATAGGTTTTCTTCTGGGCACAAATGGCTCTAAGAGACCACCTGTCCCTGTGTGTTAACTGAAAGAAGCACAGGTGCTGATGCTTATAATGGAAGGAAGCTAAAAATACTGCATCTCTCCCATCAAAATGTTTATTTATATGTATATTGGGCCTCATTTCTACATTAATGGTTTGTACAAAACAACTATCCCTTTACTGCAACATTTTAACAACATTCCAGTAGCAAATTCCATAACAGAAGTACTGTGCTATTAGCAAATTTTCTCTCCTTTAGATTTGATACCCATTATACACTTTAAAGTAGGTCTTTGATTTTGCAGAATTTTCATAGTTGTAATTTATGAAATGGTAACCGTATTAGTCTGTGTTTTAAGCATATTAGAGAGTAAACAAAGCAAAAAGACAAAAGAGTTGTGGCACTGTAAAGGCGAACAGCTGTATTTTAATTTTAACTTTTGTGGATCTAGTGGTAATAGTTGTAATTTAGTGATCCATTTAGTTACACACGTGCTTTGGATATTTAGGCGTAGGTGAGTTTATTAAATCAATATAGCTATTGGAATATTAACAAAGTACTGTACTGTATATAATAAGAATGAAAGGAATACTGTACTGTACTTCTAAAATGGGAAGACGGCATTATGGATTGTGTAAAAACACATCTCACTTTACTTTTTACCTATAATGTGTTCAATCCTGTGAGTAGCATGACTATGTGTCCTACTTTTACAAAAGATGTCCTAGAAGCCCTGGTGGCCAAGCTTTGCACTCCAACTGTTCTTGGACTTCAATTACCAGAAGCCCAAATCAGTACAGCTGCTGATCAGGGCTTCTGGGAATTGAAGTCCAAGAACTGCTGGAGTGCCAAGGTTGGCTGCACCTGTAACCTCGAGGGTTGTCCAGTCCAAGTCAGGCTCAGATATAATGAGCTGTCCAAAGGAAGAGCAGGGGTCTTGAAAATGTTTACCATCTGTTAGCATCTGGGCTAGAGACTGAACGACCACACGGGTCACCATTTTCCCTGCTATCAGTGCTGGCTGACCCATTAAGTCTCATGGATCACTGCCCAATATCGGAATCTGACTCTTGCAACTCTTTTTTGTCTTCTCACCAAAGGTAAAAGCCAGGAACCGCACCTGCATTGCAGTTTTGCTAAACTCCCAGTCCTATCCTGATGAACCTTGTCACTGTATGCAAATGACAAAAAGAGAGGGAAAGGAAGGGGGGGGGGTAAATATGAAAATGAATCTGTTTGAATAAGCTAAACATTGAAGAGGCACACACAAAAGGAGTGACAGGTAGGATTGTTTCTAGTCTAAGGGGAAAAGTATATTTTAGAAAGAATGACTAGAAAGGCTATAATTCAGGGGTTCCCAACCAAGGGCCTGTGGGCCAGATCTAGCCCCCAGCACCATTTCATGTGGATCCCTACCCATCAAATGGTATTCAAGAAACAAAATGGCTACCCCCTTTGAAGCTGTTGGGACAAAATGGCCACCACCATTATGCAAGCAAGGCAAAATGGCCGTCTGGGCCTTGAAGCTGACTGAGAGAGCGTGACCTGGCCCCCAGCTTGAAAAGGTTGGGAACTGTCTGTACAGCCTCATTTTGGAGTACATTCGGTTAGGATTATGCTTGCGGTATGTTTAGTTCTGGATTGATAAAACAGGAGGCAGTCAAACAGCAGAAAGAACAGCCACTGACAACTTGTGCCCATCAGAGTCAGTAGGATGGAAGTCATAGCACCCAGTGGAGAGTGAATGACAGAACCAGGGCTAACAATGGACATTCATGCACAGATACAGAAACACACACAGGCAAACAAGTCAGCATTGCTTACGATTTGTCTACATTGGACTTCCCAGCACAGGCAGTGTCAGATTTTCATGAGGTGCTTGAGGATGGAGGGGATGAGCTAAATGATATTTAGCCATCTTCCTCCATCTCTACAGCATTGTGCTGTAGCCTGACCTTTGTTGAAAAAGCTTATGTAGATGATCGCTGTTTCAATGCATCACTTAATCACAGGGGATCTGAGTGATGTATCGAAACAGTTATTATGAACATTTGGAAAAAACAACAAAATGGCTGCAGTAGCCCAGTCAGTGTCATATGGCTATAGCAGCCACTTGCCAGCTGATTGACTGCTGATCAACAGCAGCTCAACTAAAGGAGCCACTTCCCAGCTGTTTTGCTCTATTTTATCCTGTCCCCAGTATGCATCTATACACTGGAATGAGATAAAATACAACATGGCAATTTAGTAGGACCCCCTGACAAGATCTCAGAATAGAGATCAAATAGTTCTTCATCCTCATTGTCTGTAATTTTAGTAGCGCCTTTGATTTTATTAATGGACTTCAGTGACTTAGTGGTTAAGATGCTGAGTCTGACAACTGGAAGGTCACCAGTTCAAGACCCGAGTGTGGCTGAGCCTCCGTTGTCTGCCAACCTAGCAGCTCAAAAGCAAGAAATTGCAAGTGGAAGAATAGGTATGGCTTTGGTGGGAAAGGTAATACTATTCCATGTGCTTCAGTGGTTGGTCATGACACTGACACTGTTTGCAGACACCGCTGGCTCTTTGGCTTAAAACGGAGATGAGCATCACCGCATAGAGTCAGACATGACTGGTTTTTGAGCAAGGGGGATCTCTACTTTGATTTTATTGAATTCTTTGGCATCCTGCACTGCTCCTAGTATTAGTTAGTTTTGCCTTTTGCAAAGGAGCGGTCTTGGCTGGCAGGGCAAAGGGACCCTCCACCCAGTAGGCATCCACAACACAGGTATTAAAAGCAAGTTCTGTCCCACAGGCAGTGCCTTTAGTAATTCCTTGGTGAAGACCTTGGTGGTGATACCCCCAGATTTTTCCCCCTCTGCATATTCTCCCATATTGTCTACATTCTTCCTTGCCTTCTTAGGTTGTCGTTTTCATATTCGTTGTTGCTGGCGTAGGCAGGAACTAGCTAAGCAGTGGTCATCCTTGTAGTGAGACCCAGCTAAATCAATTTCTTTCAATATTTATATTTTAAATAGTCTACATGAATTTTATTATGTTTTATTTTTAATCAAATTTGAATTAGTCTTAATAAATAATTCACCAGAATGTCATTTCAATTATTGATTAACTTTAATTAATTAGTAGGAGAGGGAAAGATTGAGTATTAAGCTTGTCATTTGCTCCTATTAGTATCTACTACTTATTAACTAAGATTAGGGCCCTGCTCTTCATAAATAGCTCTTTATTGCTTGATTATTAATTTTGGCTATTTGACCCAGCCTGCCTGCATTGGTCACTGCTGTTTAGGATAGCTATCTTGGCTTGTTCGCTTTGGTTCCTGTTGTCTATTAATGTAGACAATTTATTCCAGTTCAACTTTCTTAGTTTATACAATACAGTACTGTATTGTATATTGAATTAGACTTTACTAAAACCTACCCTGTTAGTAACTAATTCCTATATATTAATTTAGACTATTTCTTTGTGTTGTGGGTTTAGCCCTGTTATTTACTTATCCTGTTTGATACATAAAGAAACAAGAATTGGAGCAAACCACAGGTTCCACTTTGTTAAGGGCTCTGTTGTTTGTTGGCCACAACTCGATCCAAGTATGCAGATTTTTTCCTGCCCGAGGTTGCCTGGAGGCCTGGTCTTGGAGGGTAGCTGATTCTGGGCCACCTTCGCCCTCTGAGGCAAGCAGGAAAAATGCCATTGGCATGAATTTGTTTACGGTGTACCCCAGCTTGCCACGAAGTGACCCACACACTATGATCTCAGAACCATCTCCTGCAGCACATATGAAATGAGACATGCAGGGTTTAACACCAGGCCTGCATGGGGATATGGACAAGGTGCACCTTCACAGCCAGTCCATCTGGCATGGCCTCTTCTGCCTGGATGACAGTTGGGAATCAGAGTTCTTCCTCGGCTCATTTTGCCATTGGACCCAATATGATGGTTTCCAGTGGCATTTCCTCCCCTGAGGGGACCATCACCCCACCTAAAGGGACTCATCCGCCCCTAGCCACCGGCCCCTTTAGGGAGTCAGGTTATTTACCACCACCCAACACTCAGCGTTGAGTCACTGACTGTACAGTCTACTCTATTACCATAGTGGGATGTCCAGCCTGACAACAAGGGCTCCACTTTGCAGTGAAAAGAACAATAGTCCCCCATAGGGATTTCATAAAGTCTGGAGAGACTTAGCAGGGAACCTATTATTAGGGAAAATTTAAAGTGCATCTTGATATCCTATTGGAGCATATCATCTAATTAATAACCACATATATTGGTGGATTTTGATTTTGTATAGTGTCTGGGACTAAAGCTAAAATAAGCAAAAAAAAAAAAGAGCTAGTTTGTATTAAATTTAAAAAAGTAAAATTGATACCTATTTGCAAACTAAACCTCAAATAGGATCAGTATTGAAAGTTTTGTTTGTTTGTTTTACAAGCCACATTTCTCCTAATGGGGGACTCAAGGTGGCTCACAATGTTAAAAAGATCACATTAAAATACAAGAAGTTATACAATTTAAGACAATTAAACTAGAATAATAATTAAAATTCATTAAATGTTTAAAAGCAGGATTAAAACTTTTAAAACTGCTACTTTAAATAACGCACAATAATTTAGCAAGACACCAGCATCCAAGGCAGGAGTTCTCAATCTTTTAAAGCTGGGGGTTGATCACACTCCCTCACACAGCTTCGGGGGCTGGACAGCCATTTTGCCCTTCCTCTACCACATGGCACTTCCTGGTGAGGTGAAGGTGGGGGGGGGGCACATGAAATGGTGCTAAGGGCTGCATCTGGTCCATGGGCCACAGGTTGAGAATCCCTAATCCTGGGACTTAGTTATGTAAGCTGAAAAATTAAGACGTGGTCCGTTTCCTGGTGGAGAAATGATTAACCCCAAAAACTGGCACCGAGGCATGATTTTAATCAGAACAAACATTGGTTTATTGGTATTTTAAACAGAATTCTAATTCGTAGTGGCCATCTATGAGAAAGAAGTCCCAATACCTCACCCGTTCTGAGAAAACCTCCCTCGTGAGCCCAATTCCATGCTATTCTAGGAATGAGCTGAAGTCCCTCCCATTCCCCAACATTTTTATACATTTTACTGGTCGACAATTAATCCTGGATTAGTGATGGCAGTTGCAAATGCTGTTTTACTAAAAGGGGGCAACTAAATGAGTCTTTACACTTCTTAATTAAACAGTACAAAAGTAATTTCCGAAGTTACACATTGACATTTTTACAAATACAAAGGTTAATGGCGAAATGCTGTAAAAGTCTTTGTTTGCTGGATGAAGAAATCTCCTTTAGGCAAGCTCTGATACAAAGTGTCCCTTTTCAGTCAAATTGCAGTTTGTAAATTGTCACATTGTTTCCTTTCTGAATCTGTGAGTGAATGAAAGGCTAGTCACATAGTAGAAAGCCAGGCGCACTTTAGCCAATGGGGAGCTGGGCTTTGCATTCTCCTCCAATGGCAGGGCTCGGTTTGTAGAAGGTGGGAGGCTCTTGGTGTCAATCTAAGGTGAGGCTCCGTTGAGCTGTCAGGTATCTGCTGCTGTGTTTTGCAGGCTAAGAAATTGCTGTGGAGCTTTGGCAAAGGATAGATAAAGAGAGAGATTAGCGCCATTGTTTCCAGCCGATCCTCAGCTGAGTGACTCATTGGGACTCTTGGAGGAAAAACCGGTTTTTAATCTACTGTAATTGCTTACAGTCTTGGTACGTGACTGCTGGGACTCCACTTTTAATCAAGTCCCTTTGCAAAGGTTTTCAGATAGATTTTGATATCAAGCTCCGAATAAATTAAACTTTATATTGCTGTATATTAAGCTCTGGTTTTTCCCTCTAAGGTTGCGATGTTTTCTCCAGGTATTTTACACCTTGGCTTGTGTGTACAGTGATTCTCTGGTTGTAACTTTATTTAAAACAAATTAAATGAAACAGTGATGTTTGATTTTAAAATTCAGGTAACAGTTATAATTACTAAAAGCCTCCCTGCAGAGGCATAGCGAGGGGGGGTGAGGGGTGGCCCATCCCAGGTGGCACTTTGTGGGGGACACCGCCACTGCTACCCTGGACATCCTGGTGGCTGGGGCGGGCACCAGGACCCTCTGTCACCACCAGCACCCTGGACCACACCCCGGGCTGGGGCACGCGGGCCAGATGGCATGGTGGAGGCCAGGGGGTGCCACTCCCCATTCTTCATTCCCCTCCTCCCCAGGTATGCCTTCTTTACTGTCTGCCGGGCTGGGGCAGTGTGGTGTGAGCCCACCATTGGGGTCCCTGGTGCGCAGCTGCCCCACCTCCTAGCCTGACAGTGGCACCCAGGAAGGCGGACAGCAAGGCCAGTGGTCGCTGCAGCCCAGCACCAGCTAGGCAGTGTACCACCACCCCTGCTAACGCCTGGTCGCCGCTGCTCTGGCTGCTGGGCCACAATGACCACCGGCCTCGCTTCCTGCCTTCCTGGATGCCGCTGCCGCTGCTGGGCTCGCGGGCATTGTGACCATGCACCTGGGATCCTGACAGCATAGGCGAGGGTCTGTAGTGGGGCGCACGAGCCCAGTGGTGAGCCCAATATCGGCATGTCAGGTGTGCGGCCACCCCACCTCTGAGCCAGGATGCGGCAGCTCGTCCGCCTCCAGCAGTAGCGACACCCATAGGAGCAGTGCCAGCCAGGCTGAGGAACTTCTCCACACAAAGCCTGGCCGGCGCTGCTCTGGCCATGGGCGCTGCTACGCGGTGACTGCCGGCCTCACTTCCCACCTTCCTGTGCACCGCTGCCACCGGGCTCAGAGGCGGAGCGGCTGTGCACCTAGGACCCCGACGGTGGGTTCACTGCTGGGCCCGTGCTGCAACGCCCCAGACCCTGGGCCTCACCAGCGCTGTTGGGATCCCAGGGGTGCGGCCGCCCTGCCTCCTAGCCTGGTGAAGCCCGAAGGTATGACTTTCCTACCTGGGGGGGGGGGGAGAGAGTCTGGGGGTGGCGAGTTTGGCCTGCGCCCCCGGGTGACTTAAGCTGCCCTACGCTACTGCCTCCCTGAAAAGATGGGTCTTCAGCTTTTGGCAGAAGAATCAAGGGGAAGAGGCCAACCCAACCTAAGCTCCCAAAGGAGAGCATTCTATGATTTGGGACCTGGCACAAAATAGGCCCTCTCCGGTGTCCCCTACAAGTGTACCTCTGGTGGCAATGGGACTGAGAGGAGGGCCTCATTTGAAGAGTTTAAGAGCCTGGATCCAAACCATCTAAGACTTAATAGATTGTCATGACAATCTGAAAGAGCTTGTTCATATAGCAACATTAGGCTGGATACTTTTGACCTATTTTGAGCTTTTGCTCTTTTTATCCATCTGCAAGAGAGTGTTTTGTTAAGCCTTTGTTTGACTTACTGGAAATGCTATTCTTTGAAAACCTAGTTCCTATCAATTAGATAGAAGATTTAAAAAATCATTCTTCCTCTGTGTTGCTTCTATTCAATCCTCCAAGATAATTGAATCGCCTTATGGCAGATAAATACTTGTGTGTGTGTGGTTTGTGCTGCTCAAGGGTTTTTCATCTAAGGGAGGAAAGGAAACAGTTCACTATCATTGTGATACCCATTCAATGTCATTTGTTAAAACTGAGTAGTTTATCTAGCTATTTGTTTACATGTTTAACCCTGCTTCAGGCTATCTGCAATATACTTGATGGCTTCTGGCAAGAGTAGGTCATGTCTGAGCCCTCTTCTACAGAGTCTTCTAAGACCTTGGCTCTGCTCTCCTGGAAGCCTCAGGTGGTGGAATTCAATGGGAGGTTGTAGTCCTCACAAGGCAGGTGTGGGCAAAGGCTGTTTCTTAGAAACACTATCCATGAAGTCTTCCTTTGCCCCTCAGGCAAATGACTATACAGTATTTGTTTTGGAACAGAGATTCACCTAAATCTGAAAAATCTCCCCATCTCACCCAAATCAACCGTTTGGTTTTCTCCCCAATTGCATTAAATCTTTTGCTATATCTGATCATTCCCACACCTAGTTTGGTCTCTGGTGGGTGAGGGAAATGACAGCTTAGTCTTTAGGTCCACCATAGCTGAACATCCTCAGTCCAAGATATTTAATGTCTGATAAGGATCACCTTAGTTTGGCCTGTCAACAGAGAATGAGGATTCTCTGTTCCAATACCTTTTGAAGAGATAAACAACCACAGAAGCTTTCCATAGCAGTGGTAGCGCAGTGGTTAAGATGCTGTGCTGCAACCAAAAGGTTGTGAGTTTGATCCTGGCCAGGGATCAAGGTTCACCCAGCCTTCCAGCCTTCCTAGGTCAGTAAAATGAGTATTCAGCATGTTGGGGGCAAAACACTAATCAACTTGTGAACTGCACTGAGATGGCTCTAAGCGTAATGGGGCAGGATAGGAGCTTTGCTTTGCTATCACTCCCTTAACTTACAAATCAAATTGCTGTTAAAGGAACAGCTGTGGAGACTGTTTCAAAAGTTGACAATCTGTGCTTGATGCAGAATATCCAAATGTCATCCCCCCCCCTCACCTCCATGTCTGTTAAACAAAGTGCTTGTATTCTGTCCTTTAATTAGAGTACCACAAAACTGGCAGCTTGAGATAGGATACCCTGTGGTAACACAGTAGTAGCATCAGACCCTTAGCCTAAAGATCAGAGCATTTTCTCTTCTCCTTTGCTACTAGGCAGATCTATCTTCCTGTGAATCAAATGTCTTTTCTCTTTCCTCAGTATGTACGCTTTCCTAGCAACTAAATGATCAGCAAACTTTCTGCTGATACTTCTCATGGTGTCTGTCAGTTTAAGAAAAGGTCAGGAACCTTCACAGATAGGACGTAAAACCAATAAGGATACCAGATAATATAGAGTTGTTTTGTAAAGCTATACCAGTATTTGCAGCAGTTAATAGCCTGAAAACACAGGGCACCGCACAAACAAAGTGTATCTTATTTAACGCTTGCCTGCAAGCATTAATTTTGACAAGTCTTTTAGAGGGGGAAGGCTATATTTTTCTTCTTGGAAGGGAAAAAGTGGAATTAGACAAGGAAGAGGGCACAGAGTGGAACCAAAATAAGCAATCACCCAGTGGGATGAGGTGGATTGATAAACAGAGGAGCACAACATAGTACAAAGTTCTGCAGCTCTAAAATATGTTCTCCATGCTTCTAACTTCACATTTCAGTTCAGAAGTCATTAGTCACTGGGCGATCGTATCTTCAGGGGCACAACAATACTGTCTTTGAATATTACTCTTTTTGGTATAGATGCCGGACTATATCATGTAATAGCAAAAGGAAGTCTATGATACACATTTCACCACTGATGACCCAGATTGGCCCTAGGAAAGAGTGCAGAAAATTTGACCCTCCAAAATCCAAATGTCTTAGACTACAACCACCTATTCCTTTATTATTGATGTGAGTTCCATTGCCCTCCTACTCTCTAGGAGGGCCAGTGGCAGTAGAGTCTCCAGACAATAACACCATGGGTTCCAGCTTGGTTTCAACAGTTAGAGCAACTTTTATTAAAGGAAGATCAACTCCATCCACCCCTTCTTCTGTATCACAGAAGGCTGCATTTTAGGCATCAGCCCCTTGGTTGCAGCCTGCTAGTTAGGGCCCCAGTTGATTTCACTTGAGTCACCAGAAGTCCTGGGCCCAGGAAGTGAGTGGATTATATATAGGTCTGACTCCAGGATGTAGTTCTTTTAAAGGGGACTGACATAGACAGGTGATAGGGACCAGTCTCTGTGACACTGCCATTCCCAGAGGATTCCTTGGTGTGCCTGTTGTTGCTTGTGCTTCCAACACTGAAGTTGGAGTTGTGTGGGCTGCCTGACTCCTGTTGAGTGTAGGGATGCAGAGGCCGAGGTGGTGTTGAATCAATTGGGTGGCTGTAATTCTGGAGCTGCAGATTCCCCCACCATGTGCAGCTGAACAAGCTGGTAACGAAGAGATGGCTCCACTTGTCAGCTAACCTTTGCTTACCTTCACTAAGGCACAGAAGATGAGATCCGAGTCCTCCATTGTCTGTCCCCACATCTCTCCTTCCTCTGATGTGTTTGATAACAGCCCCAAACCCTGCAATCCATCCCTCATAATACCAGCAGTGCTTCCTTCTCCTGCAGATGTGTCTTCCCACCTGCTAGATGTTTGGAGACCAACCCTATCCTGGGTTCCCTGAGTTTGTGGGACAGGAAAGGGTATACAAGTAGAAGAATGCCTCTGGATCACTACACAATGACCGTCTCACAATTGGTCATGCTTTGTGAGGATGTAGAGAGAGTTGTAAGTCCAAACATCTGCACCTCTGGATGGATTCAAGTGGGATGGATTTTGGCTATTAATGGAAATCATCCCAAATACATATACACAGGAATTTAGCTTGTATTACTCTGAGAGTGCAATCTTATACATGTTTGCTCTGAAAGAGAATTGTGGTTCTAGAAATTCATCCCCACAGCACTGATGTTCTCTGATGATAATCCTACCAGTTGAATGAAATGAATGAAATTTCATCCCTTGGAAGTATATATTGTGGTCTTACTGTGTTCGCCGATCCATGTTCCCTTAACCCATGTTATGCAAATGACTGGAAAGGGTAGAGGTAGAAGAACCTGTACAATCAGGAGTGCTGATAGTAAAAATAAGTAGAAATCCAATAACACAAATAGTAATACCCAGCTGTCATGACTAAAGTGTGGGTCATTATGGCCATCAATGGTTAAGGGCATCTAAAATGTGGTTTGCTGTGCTGCTTCTAAAATTGCGCCTTAGGACAATTGTGCAAAATGCAGTGAAAGGACACACAATACCTGCTAACATTGCTGAATTAAAATAATAATAATCTTGAAACATAAATAACTCACAGTTAGTTCAAGACATTGTGACATTTCTTTTTAATCTTCATTCTTTTATGTGCGAGATGATAGATCGTTTTCCCTCCCAGATACACATTTATGCCCTAGGATAACATTTCAGTATTTCATACATGTTGTATTTCTTGAGGCAGAATTGTTTCATAAACGCTGCCCTTTCAAGCCTTTTAAGTCATTTGCTGCCATCTCCATTGTGCATGTGCATGAAACAGCGGTTATCCAAAGAAGATTTTCAAAAGACTATTGGATTACTAAAGACTCATAAAACATGCCTCAATACACAGGGGAATGAGCAGGACATCATATGTACCACTTTCCTCTTGTCTTTGTCTCCACCTGGGAGAGATGTAACAGCTCCTCATAGTTCTCCAGGGCACTGTTTTCAGTGTCTTATGGGTGGAGTAACTAGGAAAATGGTGTGTGCTACAGGCCAGACAAGTTTTTTGTCACCTTTCTCATTGTGCAAGGCTGAGAACCAGGTATGGAGAAACTAGACCTATTTATATTGAACCCTTAAAGGTAAAGGTTGCCCTTGCCCAAAAGCCAGCCGTATCCGACTCTAGTGTTCAGTGCTCATTTCTATTTATAGCAAAAGAGTCAGCGCTATCTGCATTTGTAGACTAGACACTGGAGTGCATGGAATGCTGTTGCAATGTCTTGCTTTAGAATTGCTAGATTGTCAGGAGCTGGGACAGAGACAGAAGATCACTTTGTCCTGCAGTACCCAGGTCTTGAACTACTGAGCTGCCAACCTTCTAGTTGTCAAGATCAGCATCTTAACCACTGAGCCACCGCAGTGAATCCTTACACTGAAACAATGATAATTTGCATGGATCTCATGAGCACTGCAAATAGAGTTCTTACTCAGAGGGAAATCAATTTATTCGACTTCTTTGATTTTGAATGTAAGTGTTCCTATAATCATAATGAGCTTTTAAAAGCTAACTTGTTGGTTATAATATGAACAATGCAGTAGATTTGATTGTTCATTTTCAATTAAACTACTGTACCTACCTTCTCCTTTAATATTTGATGTTCTACATACCGTAATTTCATTTGTTTTTCTTTGTTTTCCTCTCCTTGGATTTTTTAAAATTTCTTTTGTTTAATTTTGTGTATTTTAAATGGTTTTTTGTAGATTAGTGAGAATATATACTTTTCCTCCTCCTCAACATATTAAACAAATCTAAGTTTAATTATACTTAAGAACAGTGGAACTTCTTTTCATGTAAATGTATGTAGGATTAAAAGTCTTCAGTCACAAGCCTCATAGTTTTCAATGGCTCTTACTTCTGAGGAAATAAGAAAAGGATCATACCATCAGATTTTAGTCAATTTTAATGGTACCATGCTATAGGTAAAGGTAAAGGTAATCCTTGCTTGAAAGCTAATCATATCTGACTTCTAGGGTTTGGTGCTCATCTCTGTTTATAGCCAAAGAGCCAGCACTATCTGCATCTGCAGGTGTTCCCCTGGTCATATGGCAGGCCTGAATAGACACCAGAGTGCATGGAATGCTGTTTACCTTCCCAACCAAGTGGCACCTATTTATCCACTTGTAATTTCTTGCTTTCGAACTGCTAGGTTAGCAGGAGCTGGGACATGATGGGTGCTCACTCCCTCATATAGTGTCTCAAACTGCTGACCTGCCGATCTTCCAGTGCCTTAACCACTGAGCCACCACAGTCCCCATATGAGTACTATATAGAAAAGCACATTTGAAAGAATAGGGGAAAAGACATGCATGCTTTAAAAATAGTAAATCCACTCTTGACAGAGAAGTTCACCACCCAGCCCTAGACTTAGCTCTTGGTGCTAACATCCTTAACTATATAATGTATTTTATATTGATATTCCATGTAACTAAACATGTGGTTGTATCTATCAATAGCCAGGGACTTTCAGAGACTGTTAGGTCTCAGATTCAAGGTTTTCAGTGCATGAGCTCCCGTCTTTGTCCCAGCTCCTGCCAACCTAGCAGTTCGAAAGCAAGAAATTGTAGTAGATAAATAGGGACCACTTCAGTGGGAAGGTAATAGCGTTCCGTGTACTCGCTGCCTAATCATGCCTGCCACATGACCATGGAAACATCTGCAGATGCAGACAGCCCTGGCTCTTTGGCTATAAACAGAGATGAGCACTGAACCCTAGAGTAAGATATGACTGGCCTTCAAACAATGGAAACCTTTACTAGCTGTTGGCTTGGCAAGTGTATTCCACAAAGAAAATTGCCTGTAAGGTAATTTGTAGATGGCACAAGATAATACAGGACCATGACTGCTGCCTCAAACTCTTAAGCTGGTGGGAGGGATAAAAATTTTAATACATTGTTATTCTCTATAGGAATATTGTAGTTAGTTTTTTTTCTCCCATAAATTTCAACATTTGTATCAGGGCTGTAGAATCTGAGGCCCTTCTGAGGTCCTTCAGATGTTTTTGAATGCAGTTCCTATAAACTTCAACTTGCCCACCAATTGTAAGGGGAATGTTACAAACGGTAGCTCATTAATATCTAGAAGAACACTCATTCCCTCTCTGGTCTTTATGTGATCATTAGATGTTTTTGTACAGAGGTATTATCATGAATAATGCTAGAAATACAGAGCCCAAGTTTTTTTTTTGCTTTATGAGAAATAAAAAAACACCTGCAAATATCATAACAGATCTATAAAAAACAATATTCTGATTGTAATTATGGGGAAGTTACAGAAAATTACAACTGAAATCAAAACAATGAGACATGAAAAACAAAAACAAAAAGCATTATTCAGGTACTGTATGTGCATAGCAATGATAAATGATAGCAGATGACAAGGAAAAAGTGAAACTGCTTAAATCTTAGTTTAGCTGGGTCTTTTCCCAAAGAATGACAATGACCCTCCAGGCAAGGACAAGTAGAGGGAACAGGATTGCAGTTTAAGCTTAATAAATAAACAGTCAAGAAATATTTTGAACAAATTCCCTATTTATCTACTTGCAATTTCTTGATTTTGAACTGCTAGGTTGGCAGAAGCTGGGACAGAGACAGGTGTCATTCCGTCATGCAATACTTGGGTCTAGAACTGCCGACTTACAGTCCTTCCAGCTAACAAGGCAAGCTTCTAAACCACTGAGCCACTGTAGTTAAACTGTGAGACTGCTGATAACATAACTGTAGCTGTGTGTGTGTGTGCATGTGTGTGCATGTGTGTGCATGTGTGTGCATCCGTGTGCGTTTGCGTGTGCGTGTTTTGGCAGCTTGCCCATAAAATCTTGCTACAACGTAACCTTTTCTTCCTTTGTGAAGTTGGGTTTTATTTATTTTTAAATTTCCGTTTGCTTATAGAAAAAAACATTTAAATTCACAAATTTTCAGACATATTTCCTAACTGTTAGAGCAGTACGGCAATGGAACCAGTTTTCTTGGATGGTGGTAAATGCTCTAGTGCTGGAGGCATTCAAGAGGAAAACAGAGATTGTCAGATATACTGTACGGTACAGTACTTTGATTTGGATTCCTGCATTGAGCAGTAGGTTAACCTTGAAGGCCTTATAAGTGCCCTTCCAACTCCATTATTCCATGTTTTCTGTCAATCCACATGTGTTTCTTTCTTTGTTTGTATCAGAGCACTCCGTGCTTGGATTATTTTTCACAACAAATGGGTTTCTTCAACATGGTTATCCTAAAGTAAGGCCCAAACTGCCATTTGGTAGATGCTGGGAGCTGCAGCCCATGACTAGGTTCCTTAGTGGGAGGGGAGACTTGTGACAGCCGCATAGCCTGTCCTAGGTTGTCTACACTAACCTGTTGCCTGAAGATGCCATTGTGTCAACAATGTTTCTAACCTGTAGCTACCAGTTCAGTGGAATCCTATATGTGGAATAGAGAAGGGGCACCATCTTCACCTCAGGCATGAAAAGATCTTGAGACATCCTCCTGTTGTGGAAAACAAGGTCTTTCAAAGGCTGCTAGTCCTAATGGCTGTGTATTGTCCCCACTATCAGAGTCTGCATGTTTCTGAAAAATCCTTGGGACATGAGTGGGAAAGTGCTGCTGGCTGCACTTGTTTATGGGCAAATGACTGATCTCTGTGGGAACAAAGCTAGAAATTGCAAACAGATAAACAGGTACTACTTCGGTGGGAAAGGTAACAGCATCCCCTGCACTCCAGCATCTAGTCAAGCCTTCCTCATGACCACTCAGGTCTCGAACTGCTAACCTGCCAAGTCATCAAGCTCTGCGTCTTAACCACTAAGCCAGTTCAGTCCCTTGGTAAGAAAAGGGACATGGAAACATTGGGAAGGGACTAAGCAGCCTGCCTGCAAGAAAAAAGATCAAGGGATGGAAAGAGGCCTCGTTTTAGGATTGTGCCCAGACTCAGGAAGGAATCCAGATGGAGAGAAGCAAGAGACTCCATACACATATTGTATATGTAAGATTAGCCTGTACAGTATTTCTTTCCTCCAGTATATTTTATTATTTTACTCCATCCTGTTTCGTTTCATTTTCTTACTCTATATTTAGAATAGACATGTGAGATTACAAAGGATTTTTAATTTGAGCTCTTTTTCTGTAATAAAATCTTTTAATAGTGCTGAATAAGATGTTCAAAAATATAATCTCCAAAACCTAAGAAGAAATGTCTTGTAGTCGAGCACACAACCCTGTTATGATAAAATACTTGTACTAAAATCAGTTTAATCCCTTTTGCTCTAGATTTAAACATAAACCAGGTCTTGTGCTTATCTTCCTATATTGGGTAATACACTGAAAATTTGAAAGATACATCTCTCAAAAAATGCCATGTAGTCATAATTAGACATTATATCGCTGTGTCCAGAAAAGGGAATACAGTATCAACATTTGAAAAGGAATGTTAATAGCATCCCCTTTGGGGGAGGGCAGATGGACAGGGATCATTTCACCAATTTAAATTTCCCCTGAAATTGATATTTTACACCATATGGGAGAAAGCTATAATATGATTTTAGAGAAATTACTTCTTTTGGACTCCAGTTCTCAGATCCCATATCCCTTCACTATTATAGCCACCAAGACATAGTTCCTATATTATCCCAACCAGCACTATCACTATTAAGATTTTATTTCCTCTTCCTCTTCCTCTTCCTCTTCCTCTTCCTCTTCCTCTTCCTCTTCCTCTTCCTCTTCCTCTTCCTCTTCCTCTTCCTCTAGGCCAGAAATGAAACTGCCAAAATGAAGCCACCTTCTGATGAATTCATTCTGCAGTTTCTTTCACCAGACCCAGTGTGAGAAAGATTACCTGGTTACATCGAGTTGTGGGTCAAAAATGCCACAGTCTTTGAGGAAACTCTTTCTGTGTACTACAATACTTTATATAAAATCAATTGATGTGACTCAAATTGAATGCAAGACCAGACCTAACACTGCATGCTCTCAAAAACAACAAATCTAAAAGTAATTTGAGATTATGCTCCTCAGGAAGCTGCCTTGTCCATAGTGAGAGGAAGGGGAGCAAATGATTATCTAGACTACAAGATGTCAGCAACAGAAGGTGCTGATATGGATAATGTCTCATAGCAAAGCATACACCTGACAGCCAAGAAGACACAGGCCTCTCAGAAATAAGAAGACTCCTCAGAAGTGAGAGTGTTCTTCAGATGCAAGGCATCACCCCAATAGCTTGGCATTGCATTGGGTAGGGCCCCATGCAGTAAACAAGTTTACTTCTCAATGACTATATTAGGCATATTGTACCTTGGAATAGTATTGTCACAGAAACATTTGGCAGTAAGAGAAATCATTCATAAACTATTTTGTAGAATGGCACACGGAAACACAGGCAATACGTATGTGCTTCACTCATACACTGATGTGACCTTCAGTGCATTAGGAATATTCTAGTAACTCTCATGCCAATTTGTTTGCAGTTATGGCTTACTAAGAAAAGAAGAAGAAAAACTACACACAAACCAAAAACTGTACTGTACTGTAGTTGTTAAATGTTTCAGATTCTAGCCTCTAGTGCAGATGGCAATATAACAGGGTAACATTTCATCAAGGACAGCTGTTAAATCTCTGCTGACCTTCACTACATGTCCATGGCAGTGCTTCACAGAGGTTCAGATTTCACATACAGTTTCTGACAACAGCTATAATCTCCCAGACTAACTTCAGTTATAAAATAGTCTGTGCTCAATTTCCAGAAGAAGAGAGGACAAGGTTCTTCTTTCCAGAAATAATATTTTCTGATTTGGAAGCTCTTCTTGTCTATTCCTGGATGGGCATCCTTTCCTATGATGAGGACTGTATCCTCTGCAGCTCCTCAAATGCACTTTTGCCTATGCATTTCAAAGGTTTATCGATTATGACGATGATGAAGATGAAGAGAAGACTAATAATAGTAATAGGATGCTGCTTTTTCAGTTGATGTACCAAAAGTAGCTGACAGCAGAAGAACAGAGAATTCAGAGTGAAAGCAGATGCCAAAACTGAGCCCTGACATCAATTAAGGATTGAAAATATTTCAGTATTATTCATACAATAACTCTTTCCTCTATTCCTATGAGGAAAAGAAAGTTCTGGTGACCACAAATTCCCTTATACCACAGCTGGGTTTTTTCTTATCATTCAAGAGCTTTTTTTTACTTCCTCCAATCTTTGGAAGCTCACACCTCTAAGACCAGCAAATGTTTTAATATACAGAGGATGCAAAAGAAAAAAGAAAAAAGGATACACATTGATCAAAATGTCCACTTGTATTGCTGCTTCTGAAGTACTGCCAACACAGTCAGCTTTGAAGGATATCATACTACACATTGGTACCATAATTCAACTCAATTTTGAAAAGTAATACATAAATAACATCTCTTAAAATGTATATACGTTTTGGCACCCTCTGTATATAGACATTCAAACTGGGCAAATAGTGTTCCATGAGCATTGGAGCGAGGAATATGATTTGCAATCAAAAGGCTACTGCCAGAGTCTTGGCACTGTTTCAGGCTCAAAATGGATCTTTTTTAAGAAACAGGAAGTTACTGCAACACACAAGGCTTATACTGAGTAGTAGTAGCAGCAGCAGCAATAGCAAGTAGCAGTAGTAACAGTAATAGTAGTAAAAATAACATCATAAAACATCTATCAAAATAATATAACCAGAATTAAAAAAACAAATCAAAATAACAATAAGGTAGGTGGTGAGAGATAAATTTTAAAAATTAGGATGGCTCTCCCCAAAAGCTTCTTGGTAGATTAACAAATGACTGAAGAACAACACTCCCTTTTCCTTTCTGTTAAGGTGACCTTACGTCTATTCCAGCTGTCTCATACTTTAACATTTTTTGTCTTTAAAAACCAAGATTATAGAACTTTCATGCTTACACTCAATAGGCTGCTGTCCATGCCACACCCTCACGCCACATGTGAACTGCCCACCTTATCCCAGATGGGAGGAAGGAGGCATTCCCATTGGGCTGCTGGGCAGAGGGGCAGGTGATGTGAGAAATGTCCTCAGGCAGACAAGGGGAATGGAGAAGCCCGGCCCTGTATCCCTTTGACTTTCTAGTAACAAACTCTGTGAACTCTGTGCAAGGGCAACAGCATGTGTGCCCACAGAGAAGGCTCTGAGTGCCCCCTCTGGCATGTGTGCCATAAGCTCTCCACCACTGAGCTATAGTCTTCTAAAGATTTACAACATACAGTAGTTCCTGTCTTTTTCTGCATAACTCAAGGAATCATACCTCTGCCTATTTTATCCCAACACAGTTCTGTGAAATAGATTAGGCAGATAGAACGGGACTGGCTTCAGGTTTCCTGATCAGCTGCACATGTGAGTGGAGTTTTGATCCTGACTCTCTTTAAACTGGGTTTCAAGCCACTACACTAGACTCTGCTCTATCATTGCTGGAGTTGGAAATGGGAGAGAAATATAGGTCCGATTAGATGGCAGGCATCTGCTCTAATTATCAGTCAAGTACAAGGGGTGGGTATTGAAAGCACGCAGCTGCTGAAATAGAAAGAGATCTTATTAAAGAAGGCAGCTCATACATTTCATGCCCCAATGCTGCTTTGACAGCCCATCTCTCATTATGGTAAGCGCAGCAGGTCCTCTCTTCAAGTTTCTCTCTCCTCTTAAATGCTCTGAATTGGCACTATTTAAACATAATGTCGATGCCAGGGAAAGGTGAGGAAACTTGTATGAATCTTAGAAATCTTGATCTATATCCTCAAAGACTCACTTGCATGAAAATCTCAGTAGACTCACTATGAGAATTCTCAGCGGTTTTACTGTAAAACTACCCAGAGATTACCAGGATGCAAAGGAGTGGTAGGGTGGACAGTGACATTTTATTCTTACCGGATGCGCTTTGTTTTACATGAGACTCTAAATCCACTTGGATATCTATGGAGGAAAATGTGTATGCCATCAACGCATTATTGTTGTTTCTCAGTTACACAAACGGTAGTGTGTTTGGTTCCTAAACTTGCTGTTATATGTGAATGTGGTCACATGATAAGTTGAAGCACTGGAAAATGCATGGATTTTGCCCTTGTATGTAGTCTAGAACTGGCTAACACAATATGCTGTCGCAGAATGACACCAGTGGATACTTTTCAAGATACATACCAGTAAGTATAACAGGTAGACCTTTGCACAAGGTCTAACTTCAGAGGAGGTAGAGGGTTTCATATTTCAGTGATAAGCGAGTCGCTCTTTAAGCGAAGCATCATTGTAACTTACAACATTGTAACTTACAACTTCTGGCCAGAGACATGCAGGATGTTGAAAGTTCCTGGATGGTTCTAGGAAGTTTCAAGACTGTCCTGCCTTGCTTTCTCATTTCATGTTAACTTCTTTCACATTGAAAACTGTTCCTGAAGCATGAAAGACAAAGTCAAAATTATAAATACTACAATTGTCTAATAAATGAAAGAGTCACAAAAGTACAAAGATGGTTAAAAAGTATTGTTGAGGGGATCTACAGATACAAATTCTTGGTACAGTTCACAAATACTGCAAAATGTTTCCAACCTCACTGTAGTGCATTAACCAATGGAAAAATATTTAATTGTGTTTAGTTAGAAGCAATAGAGCAGGGGTTCGCAACCTACGGCCCGTAGCACCAAATAATCCAGCCCTTGACCTTGCTCCAGCTGCTGCCACTGCTCCTCTGCCACCGCAATCAGCTGCGGACTCATTTACGGTCGTGTAAACACATTTACACAGCTGTAAATGAGTCCCCAGCCATCATAAATGCATTTACAACATCCATGGATGTATTTTGGAGTTGTGTAAATGTGTTTATGCAGCCGTAAATTAGTCAATGGCTGTCATAAATATGTTTGCTACAGCTGTAAATGAGTCTGCGGCCATCATAAACAAGTTTACAACAGCTGCGGATGTGTTTTACGGCACCAGTCCGGCCCGCTCAGTTGTCTGAAGGAGCATGGTCTGCCACACAGCTGGAAAACTTTGAGAACCTCTGCAACAGAGCTTGCTGAGATGGGAGCCTGGCCAAATGTGACCTTCTGGTGTCTGTATCTGATGGGATTAGTTGGATGTTACCTGTGTTGCCTTGTCCAAACTGCATAGTCCCAGACCACGATCAGAAGAAGGACCTGGTAACCCATTACCAAGTAAGTTATAGGTAGAGAACTCTAGGAAGGTCAGCAATAAGGCAGAATTAATATGACAGCAGGTCTATTACTATGTTGAGATAATTAGACCTTAGATGAAATTTTAGATTTTATGGGTAATTAATAAGATTATTAAATATTCCTCTGCTTGCCTCAGCAGCTTTTAGATTACAGTATGCACTTAATTCTACAGTGAAGGTTTAACAGAGAGTCTGTAATTTAGCAGCCTGTGCTGAGACACCACAGTAGCACAAACATACTGCAACTCTGTTTTGCCTATAACACAACAATGCTCACAAATGTCACTGCTACCATGTTTGTGTCCCATTGCATCAACAGCACTAAGTGAGATCATCTGTTCCATCCACCCTTCAGAACGGAACATGGGGTCAGTTGGTTTTAAGGCATGGATTGTTCATTTTCTAACATTTGGAAGAACCGGGGAGGGAAACATGCAGCTCACAGGCTGTGTATCCATCAAACATGTTTTGTGACCCTTGACAACTCCAAAAATCATACAGCTAAAGTTCACTGGCAGCCAGAGAAAAAGAATTTTTCTTCTGTTAAATCAGGGGTTCACAACCTACTGCCCATGGACCAGACTCAGCCCGTTGCACAATTTCATGGGGCCCATGGCCGGCATAAAACGTGCACATGCATGCGTAAATGCACCCATGCCTATTGTAAATGTGGATGTGGGTGCATTTATGGTTCTTAAAAACGTGTCCATTCCTGCTCCCGGGAACATGGTCAGGCCCACTGAGCTGTCTGGGGGCGTGTGGTCAGACCCGGTCAGCTATCTGGGGAGCATTGCTAGGAACGTGTCACAAAAAGGTTGGGAACCCCCTGTTAAATGATCTGTAGCAGTTATTTTCAGTGTAAACCAGGAAAAGCACCTGTAAAACTAATGGAGTGCTTGATTTAAATAGCTCTTTTCCTAATTAGCACCTAAAGCTAGTACAGTAATAGGACTTGCTGCCAAATTTTGGTAATAGACTGAAAGTGATGGGGCTGAGACCTGCACAGGTCTTGCTGCGGAAATTGCCAGGGGCCCCCCACGTGTGGCATACATATTAAATAGTTTGGTGAGTACTTTTTAGGATAGACTGACAAATGTTTATCTTGACCTTAATAAAACTATTTGCAAATTTTACTATAAATCTCTTGAGACATAATGTATAAAATGTATAAAACATCTGATGAAACAGGCAATAATGCTTGAACAAATATGTCTAATAAATTTGTCAGCCTTTAAGATAGTTCTACTGCAGCTATGACTGAAGTGCCCTTTGTTATTTTGTTGCTGTTAGGTATATTTTGGTTTGTTGATTAAAAACAAACAAACAGATTATATGGTAGACAGAGGTGCCTATGAGCTGGGGAGGTTATAGTCAAGTAATGAGGAGAATTAGTGACTTTTTATTTTGTTGCTGTTGTTATTGTTGTTAGCTGCGTGTTTTAAGAAGTGTTGTTTGGGATCTAGTCTACTAGATACATGGCTGGCTGGGGAGGTTTGGGGTGCGGGAGGGACTATGACCCCAACCCACTGGTTGATTTAAGCCCTGCTTGTCCTCAATTAGTTTTTAGATTTTGATTTTAAAGTTTTAAATTGAGGGTTTTTTAGGAATGTTTTAAAGAGTGTTTTATTGTGTGTGGGTTTTTTTTTAAAATGAATTGTGAGCCACCCTGGGTCACCTCAGTCAGGAGGGCAGTTGATAAGTATTAATAATAATAATAATAATAATAATAATAATAATAATAATAATAATAATAATAATAATAATAATAATAATGATGATGATGATGATGATGATGATGATGATGATGATGATGATGATGATGTCCTTATAAATTTAAAGAGTACTAGTCCAGTATTGGGTAAAGATGAAAGTAAACTTGTTTACTGGTTCACACAAACAGAACCAAAAAATTACAAATAGGATATAATACAATCAGTAGCCATTTTCTTTCTATGCTCCTTCACTTTTCTTGTGTGGGTGTATACAGTACATGTCCATATCTAATTTTTATGCAACATTATGTTTTAGTATACACTGCAACCTTTCTTGCTGCTGACAGACAAGCATTTCACCAAGATACATGAAACCTTTTAGTGCTACCAGTGCAATAACTGCCCTTAAAACCACAGCAGCACCAGGGTAACAGTTTTAGAAGTGAAGTAACTTTCAGCCTTCCTCTTTACACTTAAGGAAAACTTCCATGAAAATAAACAGCAAACCTCACTCTGGAAACTGAACTCAGAATTGGGCTCAGTCTTTTAAAAAGCCATAATAATAATAATAATCTAAACATTTCTGAACTAAATTAGAGGTATCAGTCCTGATAAAGTTCCCAGTGACATAATGTAAGGGAAATGCATCTGAGTACCTTCTCTCAAACAATGTAAGAACCTGAACAACCTCTCAGCTTACTCTTCCCTTCATTCATGGCAATTCTTACTAGGTGTCTTTCTATGTAGTCAAATTCTCTCTCCATTCCTTCTTCCCAGAACCCTGAATATTTGAACATCAATGTCCCAGGCATCATGGATCTTCTGAAATGGAGTTTTCTAGCATACTAATGTTTTATTAAAGGCCACTGCATTATATTCTTAGGACAGTCTCCACAGCTGATCGCCATGATGATCACCAATATTAGGATTCAGATATGGAAGAAGGAGGAGGAGGAGGAGGAGGAGGTGGTTTTAACATAAATGTCAGGTATTCTAGAAAGTATACATCCCTGGATTCCTAGGTCTATTGTTGTTTATTATTGATTTTGCTGTATCTTGTTTGGATTGTTCTGTTTTGCAGGTCATCTATTTCATTGTTTTAAGCCACCCAGAGTAGTGCTTGCACCAATTGGGGTGGGGTAATAAGCAAGCAAACAAATAATCTTGGGGTTTATATTTCAGATTCTTGATGGCTCTTTAGGTAAAGGTAAAGGTCACCTTTCCTTGAAGGCCAGTCATATCTTACTCTAGGGTTCAGTGCTCATCTCTGTTTCTAGCCAAAGAGCCAGAGCTGTCAGCACCTGCAGATGTTTCCGTGACCATGTAGCAGGCATGCCTCGAAACCGGAGTGCATGTAATGATCTTTACCTTCCTATCGAAGTGGTACCTATTTATGTACAGTACTTGCAATTTCTTGCTTTCGAACTGCTAGGTTGGCAGGAGCTGTGAAAGAGATGGGAGCTCACTCCGTTGTACAGTACTTGGGTATCGAACTACTGACCTGCAGACCTTCCAGTCTTCAAGTTCAGTGTCTTAACCACTTGAGCCACTGCAGCCCCTTAATGGATGTTTAGCCATTCTTAAATACTATATTTCCCAAATTGTTTTGGAAGGATAGCATCCTCAGTTACATAACAGGTGCAAAGAACCATGGGACATGTAAGAAACAAGAGAGAGACATGAAGGTCTCATAAAAAGGCATTTGTGATCTTCTTCATTACTACTATTTCTCTAAGAACCTTGGTTTAATGTCTGCTTTAGAGGAAAAACTAAGCGCTAATGGATGCTCAAGTTGTAATGCATTCAAGCATTACAAGCTGGGCATGTCCATAATTCAGATCCAGCACATAAATGCAAATCTTTTTGAACTAGCTAATTCCAGCCAGATGATCATGCTAAAAATATTCTGCTTTCATCTATATGTGCATTAAAATCAATACTTCTTCATTAGCCTCCTTGATTTTGAGTACAAAAGAATGATTTATGTGCAATAAAATATAAGCAGGTACCCAGAGTGGTGTAATGGATAAAGTAATGGAGGAGAACTTGGAATATCTGAGTTTGATTTCCTGGCTCTGCCATGGAATCTCAGTGGAAGGTAGAACTAGTAAAACCACTCAGATACCTCACTTACCTTGAAAACTCTATTATGGTTGCTCTAAATTTGTTCTCATGTGATGGCGCATAACAACAACAAAATATAAATAATGCATGTTGAGTTATCTTCAATGTTTCTGGTGCTCCCAAATTATTCTGTTGCATAAATGTGTGTCTCAGAACCTTACTATTGGCTGATTAGGGCTAAAACTGAATCACAACCTATTTTACAAATCAGTTGACACTGCACTTAACCAAGAGCCATTAACATTTGGTAGATTGTGTTAGAAAAAGAATCCACAGTAATATAAATAAAATGGCAGTGCAATGCAGAGTTTGGTCATTTTACTCCTTTTAGACTATTACTGGCCAGCCGTCTGGGAGGTTCCAGAAGCTATATTCCCAAAAATTGAATCATAACAAAACATACTGTACTGTGACCCACCATTCAATTCAATTCTCTTTGGAATCAGAACATAAAGTTGGTAAAATATTGTAGAAATAATGCAATCTGAGATCCTATTACAAGTGAAGCATGAGTCCTGGTTTCCAGAGCTAACAGTATTTACTTTCCTCCTGCTTGGTTGACTTGTGTAGACTTTCTACAAGGAAAGGGCAGGCAGTGTGTTAGGGGAAATAAAATAGGAATACTGTATTATGGAACAGTTTGTACATGAACCTGTCATTCATTTAACTGGATAGATGCAAAGCAAATACCAATACTGTATGTCTATATATTATAAAAACTACTAAAAGTATTTTTATATCAAAAAGTTATTCATTTTTGCTCATGTGATTTTACTCGATATTTTTACAGAGTTGTCTGAATAACAACTCCAAGGTATCTAAGATAAGATATCACTAGCATTAAGCAAAACTGCCAAAAACTATTCTATTTATTTGCCCGTTTTTACTATTTTTGTTTGTTTCACCCCATAAGTAGCAGTCATATGAGTTTGTCTTTATAATATTCATTCCAAATAAGTCTAACTGGGTTTAAAGAGTACTCACAAGAGAGTGTTCTTGCAATCATTGAACCTAGAATCATTTACTAGGATGGGGTTGAACATAGAACAAACTACAGCCCAGTTTTTTTAAATGTTGGCTAACAGAGGGAGCAAGGATGCTTTTTTCAATGGTAAATCTCCAGGGGAAAAGGACTACCGCAAGTTTTAGAAATGAGCATCCGGGGGGCGGAGTTAAGATGGCGTAGGGAGAGGAGTGGATTTCTTTCCCTCTGCCGAAGAATGTGTAAAAATAATGGGATTTAGCTGAGAGCTAACAGCGATTAAAGCAAAAAAGGGATTCCGCGATCCTGAGAACGCGTGGGAGCGATAGAAAAAGAAAAAAAGCCTCGCGCAGAGACGGCGTTCGCGAAAGAAAAAAGCCGGAGAGTGGTGCCCGGGAGAGCGCGCTCCGGACGGGGAGGTGGATCGGATCCTCGGAAGGGGATCGAGGTCCCGAAGCCGTCCGTTGAGCCACTCGAGGGCAGAGATCTGGGTCGGCTGGAGGAGTTGCAGCACCGGAGTCACCCCAAAAGAAGGTTTGGAGAGCTGTGAAAGAGCTGGAGCTGAGGACGGGGGGCAGACGGGGTGCTGGCGAGTGTGAGAGCCGAGTGAGAGCGGAGATTCCCGGCGAGGCGGAGGCGGTTGCGAGAAGCTTCGGAGGGTTGGAGTCGTGCGTTGGAGCAAGATAAGAGTGAAGGAGGTCTTTCCTGCTTTTCCATTTTCCTCTTTCTTTTACCTTATTTGGAGAGGAGGATATTGGGAGCGGAGTTCTGCGGAGGGGAATAGAGAGGCGCAAGTGATCAAAGCTGGAACAAAAGCGTTGGGAAGGTTGGAGAGGAGGCTGGAAATTTATTTCTTTTATGGATTATAGAGTGAATACTTTGATGAGAGACTGCGGACATTGAATAAATGAAGGGGCTTTGATCGCTTACATAACTGTGTGGATGGACGGGGCAGCAATGGCGGAGGAAAAAGTTTTCTAAGGGGCGGAGACGAAGGGTTTTCTCTTTGTCTGGTGAGACACGCATAAAGAAGTACTGGGTAAAGCTGCCCTGGGAATACGATCGGCAGATTCGCTTCTTTGACTTGTTTTTGGCTTCGGCTCAGTTTGAAATTTTCTCTTATCCACCCACCCCTATAATTTCGGACTTGGACGACTTGAATAAGGATACTGGGGTGCTGGTTGGGGAGGGAGGGAAGGGGGATGGAGGAAGCAGTTAAACCTAAGGGCCGGAAGGGAAAGAGGGGCAAAGAGCAGGAAGAGGAGGAGAGGAGCACTCCATCACCGAATCTGGAGCCTCAAACAACAGTAGAGTCTTCCACAGCCACGGAGCAAGGAAGCTCCCTTGATCTGGCCCAAAAAATGGAAAATATGACGACAATACTTCAACAAATGGCTAAGAATTTGACTGACACTCAAGTAACATTGCAGAAAGTAGAAAAAGCTGTTGAGACTAATAGTGAGGAAATGAAAAAAGATAGGGAACTTGCCAGGCTACAATATGAAAGCCTGGCTAAGGCCCTTACAGATGTGAAGAAAGATGTGGCAGTCAATACACAAAGGATTGATGAGATTTCAAAGACAATGGACAAAGAAGTTAAACAGGCCATCATATCAGTGAATGAGATATATATTCAAGAGCATGTGTTGGAAGACAAGATGGCGGAGCAAGAGAGAAGATTGATGATCATGGAAGAGGGGTGGAGAAAATTTAATCTAGTGATTCGTCACGTGCCACTAAGGTCGCCAGATCAGCTGAAAGAGAGAGTTCTGGAATGGTTGAACTCACTCAAAATGGGAAAAGATTTTGGATCGGATGATATTGGCGCTGTGTATAGGGTGGGGGGAAGGAGAGACAAGAAGACACCTAGAAATGTTTTAGTTAAATTTGCAAATTGGGCTGACAAATTGAAAGTTATGTCTTTTATTAGACAAGCTGGGTCTGGCGCCCTTAAAATAGAAGGGCAGGATGTGGAGGTCTACAACGATATTGCGCCCATGGAGAGGAAATGGAAATTTACAATGAAACCAGTAACAAGATTGCTGATGGCAAAAGGTGTCAAATATGGTTGGCGATTTCCACAACAGCTAAGATTTTTTTATGATAAAAAATGGCATGTGCTAGATGTGAATACTGATGCATTGTTGTACTTGACGCAAATCGGCCTGATCAAGGAAGCTGATACTGATTGGATCTTGTTGCGAACAGAGCTGTTTAAAGCAGGGGTGATGGGACCTTTGGTGGGCCGGGAGGAGGAGGGAGCAGTGGGAGGAGCAGAGGTATCAGGGACAGGAGCGGAGTAGGTGGGAGGAATACTCTCAGCAACCAAAGAATAAATTTAAATAGTGGCAGAGGGAGGAAGATCTTATTGGAGGAATTATATGCCATTTTTCTCCGGTCCCCCCCTCCCCTCTTTGAAGAACAAAGGTAGCATTAGAAAGGAAGATGCGGGGAGGGTTGAAGATGGGCAGAGAATAGGTAAGTTTTTTGTTTTTGTTTTTATTTCTCTTTTTTATTACTATTTCTTGTTTAAGGGATCCTATATCCATGTTAGTTTATATAATGTTTTTAGCAGGGGAACGGGTTGGACTTCACTAGGGAACACGTCCGGGGGGACAAATGAACTATGGGGAGTGGAGGTATATATAAATGGTTAAGTCATTGAGGCTAATAACATGGAATGTGAAGGGGACAGGGAATGCCCTGAAGAGAAACAGATTGCAAGTGTCGCTCAATAAAGATAGGGCTGATATAATTTTTCTGCAAGAGACCCATCAAAAATCAGGGGAAGTGAACAATTTGAAGGTAAGGGGAATCGAAATATATGAGAAGGCATATGGGACGTCCAAAGCCAGGGGAGTTGCAATCCTGATCTCGGAGAAATTGGGATTTACCGTGAATAAAACTATAGCTGATCCAGAAGGGAGATATTTAATAGTTATAGGTAAAATAGAAGAAGAAGAGATAACGCTGGTTAATATTTATGCCCCAAATGATAAACAGCAAGAATTTTTTGACAGAGTGGGAAAAATTCTGCAAAAGGAAGGGACCAGATGCATGGTCTTAGGAGGAGATTTTAACATGATGTGTTCGGATATAGACAGTACAAGTGTAAAAAAGAGAGGTAAAAGATACATATTAGAGGAGTGGAGGAAGACCATGGGAGTAAAGGATGTCTGGAGAGAAATTAAAGCCCAGGAAAGAGGATATACATATTTTTCACAGGTACATGACATGTATTCAAGGATAGATTACATATTTGTAACAGAGGATTTAGTTAAAACAATAGAGGATATAAAGATTGGGACATTTAGGGAATCTGACCATGCAAAGGTCACTGTAGATATAAATCTCAAAGAAATTGAAAAAAGAGGTTACATTTGGAGATATGATGGGAAGATATACCAGGAAGAATCAATGAGAAAGCAGATTATGGAAAAGTGGGATGAAAGCTGGAAATTTAATGAAAATAACGAGGTCAGCCGGGGGGGAGTATGGGATACAATGAAGGCAATTTTTAGAGGGGAATCGATAAAATTAGGTAGTATTAGAAAGAGACAAAATAGAAACAGAACCCAGGAACTTGAAAATCAATTAGCGAACTTACATAAGGATCATGCAAAAAAGAAGGATCAGAAAACACTGCAGGAAATAAAAAGAATAAAGAAAGAGTTAGACGGGAAAGATATTGAAAAAATCAAGAGAGATTTGATATTTTTAAAAAGGGAATATTTTGAATTTGGTAATAAAAACTCCAAGTTATTAGCGAAAGCAGCTAGAGATAAAAAGAATAAAGGACAGATGGGGGTGCTGATAGATAAAAATGGGAAAAGATGTAACAAAAGCAAAGATAAAGCACTCCTAATTGAGAACTTTTATAAAAATTTGTACTCTAAAAAGGAGATAAATAGGAAGAAACTGCGAGAACTCTTAGAGAAGCAAAAATCTAAAAAAATCACAGAGGACCATAAGAATAAAATGGAACAAGCAATATCTATAAAAGAAATTGAAGATGTAATAAAAAAATTGAAAAGAGAGAAAGCCCCCGGGGAGGATGGTCTATCTGCTGAATTCTACAAAGATTTCAGGCCCTGGGTCACCCCGAGATTGCAGAATGTGTACAATGGGATTTTAGAGGGAGAAGCAACTCCAAATTCCTGGAATAGATCGATAATAGTTTTGATTCCCAAACCTGGTAAAAATTTAGACAATGTTGAATCTTACAGGCCAATTTCCCTGATTAATCAAGATGCGAAAATTTTCACAACAATTTTGGCAAACAGATTAAATGGATTTATAGCCAATTATATTAAGGAGGATCAAGCTGGTTTTGTTAAAAATAGACACATGGCAGACTTAATAAGAAGAGTGGTTGATATAATGGACTTAGCAGAAAAAAGAAAGGAAAAGATGGGATTTTTAGCATTAGACATTTTTAAAGCCTTTGACTCTTTACAATGGGAAACGATTCATGAGATGATTAAAAATTATGGATTTGGAAAAAAATTTCAAGGAGTTATTGGAAGGTTATACGAACAAGGGACGGCAAGAGTCAGATTTAATGAAAATTATACAAACGATATTAGACTAGAGGCGGGAACGAGACAGGGCTGTCCATTGTCACCATTATTGTTTATCATGGCTATGGAACTACTGGCAAATATGATTCGCCAAGATGAGGAAATAATAGGTAGTGAAGGAACTAAAGTAAGCCTTTATGCGGATGATACACTGATAACGGCAAAACATCCAATAGAAAGTTTGGCTAGAATAAATAAACACTTGGAAGATTTTGAAGAAGTAACGGGATTGAAAGTTAATTGGAATAAAACAGAGATGATTTTAGTAAATGGAAATAAGGAAGATGAAGAGATAATAAAAAGGAACTATAAAGTGCAAATCACACATGAAATGAGATATTTGGGAGTGATAATATCACGCACAATGGGAAAGTTAAAAGAGCTGAATTATGGCAGACAAAAGAAGGAATTGGAGAAGAAAATCATACAATATAGTAAATTAAATCTGTCATGGTTCGGCAGGATTGCTATGTGTAAAATGAAGCTGATCCCAAAGTTGAATTTCTTGTTCGATGTTTTGCCATTAGGACACACCGATAAGGAGCTAAAAGTGTATCAAAATATGATTAATAGGTATTGTAATGGAAACCGAGGAGCAAGAATAGCTAAATCACTGTGGTATGTCCCACAAAAAGAGGGTGGATTAGGAATCCCGGATGTTAGTAAATATTATAGGGCCTTTCAAATAAGAAATATTATAAAGATCTTAATCAGACAAGAAATAATATGGGAAAAAATTGAAAGGAAAGGTCTTATGAGGATGGGAAATGCACAACTTCTAGGGAGTGGAAAGGTAAGAGGGGAGAAGAAATTACAGGGACTGATGCTAAAAGCAACATTAGAGACATGGGACAAAGTGAGAAAAGAGCTTGCTTTAGGGATGTCACCAATACTAGAGGTCGAAGATTTTCAGGATTTTCCAATCAAGATGGATAAAAGGATCAGGGATATATTGGCAGAAAAGAAGATAAAATTATTAAAAGATTGGGTCAATATTTGCAGAGATCAGGAAAGAAGGGAGGAGCTGTACACGCAATTACGGTTGGATTGGTTTAAGATCCTCCAGATAAATAATTGGAACAAAAAGTTTTTAAGGGAAAATGGTCTAAATAGAGAATGTACAGAACTTGAGACACTTATGGGTAAAGTCAGAAATGAAGAACTGGGGGTCAAAGGATTAGTTAGCAAAATTTATAAGATCTTGAATAAAAGCCAAAGAATACAAGAAGTGTTAAGACAAAGCTGGGAACAGGATTTAGACAGAAACATAACAGCAGTGAAATGGAAAAAGATGTGGGAAAGAAGGATAATGAAGACAATGTCGGTTAGAATTAAAGAGCATAATTATAAAATGATATGGAAATGGTATAGGACCCCAGTCGGCCTGCATCGAATGTATAACAATTTGAGTGATAAATGTTGGAGGTGTAAAAAAATAAAGGGAACATACGAACATATGTGGTATAGTTGTGATGTATTAAAAATTTTTTGGGGAAGAATTGAAAAAGAAATAGAAAAAATACTAAATATGCAGGTTAGATTGGGGTCAGATACAATTCTTCTAACCGACATAGAAGATTATGATATGAATAAGGATAATAAAGAACTTCTGGCTATAATGTTGACTGTTGCGAGGCAATGTATAGGGAAAAACTGGAAAAGTAATGAACAGGCAACTATTCAAGATTGGTATAAGCAAATGTGGGATTTGGCCTTAAACGAAAAACTTACATGGGATTTAAATTGTAGGAAAGGAAAAGTGCAAAGCAACAATTTCTGGAGGATCTGGGAACCTTTTATAGACTACACTTTAGAGAAAAAAAAGGGCATACTCCCTGCACAAGATCAGTATGACTTTTGGAAATGTTGAAGGTATAGATCCCCCCGGACATTATACATAGCACCAGGGTGATGTCAATGATGTTGTAGAATATAAAGTGGAGAAGATCATGTTTAACAGTAGAGTGGTAAAAGAAATATTGTTGAGTAGAATAACAAGTTACAAGGTCTTCACATTTCAATACATTTTTCTTTGTAATTGTTTTGTTCTGTATTTTCATAGATCTGTATTTTTGTATCTTTTTGTATTTTTCTGTATCTTTTTTTTAAAATACCTAAATAAAAATTATAAAAAAAAAAAAAAAGAAATGAGCATCCATAGCTCTGAAGTTCACCTTTCTTTCTAGTAGAGAGCAAACCCCAATGTGCTCTTTGGGTTTTCTGAATAAATAAGTATAAGTCTGCATTGTTATGTACTTTTCATTGTCTTTCAAACAAATTCAGACTGGAGGTAACCTAAATGCACCTCATGTGTAGTTTTCTTAATGATAAAAATACAGGGATAGAATTTGGTCGATTTTAGATATGGAGGTGAGATGAAATTTTCCTGGCAAAACCTCCTTAAAGTTCCAGTTCATTTCAAGAATGAACCTGCTATTAGCATCAGATAATAAAAAAACTTGAGTAAGGATGAATGATCAAATCAATAAATATAGTCTATCAGTAGAATATTCTTTAAACTGTAAATAAATACTGTATCTTCAGAATGAAACCACAGAATAGCAATTATCTAGTGGAGGATTGTACATCCCATAAAAATCACCTCAAGCATACCCCCCTCTGTCAGTCTACTTAGAAGTAAGCTCCTCTGAATTCCATGGGATTTACTCTTAGCTAAGTATGTGCCTAAGAGCATAATTACAA
This sequence comes from Furcifer pardalis, assembly GCA_030440675.1. Classification (NCBI taxonomy): domain Eukaryota; kingdom Metazoa; phylum Chordata; class Lepidosauria; order Squamata; family Chamaeleonidae; genus Furcifer; species Furcifer pardalis. The sequence continues at coordinate 207,376,227 of CP126890.1, forward strand.
CAAATGTTATCAGAGGAAGTGAATTTATTTTTTACAAGTGATTATCTACCAAGCATAAAAAAATAAATTCACTTACTCTGACTATCCCTGGACAGTCAACAGAAGTGTTTAATTTTTCTGTACATATTATGAAGCAGCATCTCTGTCCCTTCATAACACTGGTAACTTACTGTCTCAGTGAGAAATCAGGGCTAAACATTATGTAGCTCCTCCTCCTGCCCTCAGGCGACCCCAGAAATCCTAACAAAGCCTGCACCAGGAAGACCAGTGTAGACAACCACTAACTTCTTTCCTGTATAATAAATCAGGTTTTTATAACATCAGAATGCAGCATCTGCTTCTAACTTTTCAATGTGGCAAAGCATCTTTATCAAGGTCTTGGAGACATAATAGGCTTCATCAACTTTCCTTCTCTACTATGGAGCCAGAAAAGCGAGATAGTTTTTTTGAACTATAAATCCCAAATTTATAGGGAGTTGGCTAGGAGGCTCTGCAACGTATAACCCCCTCGCCTCAAATATATCTCCCCCATTCTGGAATCACATTTAATCCTTGACTTTTAAATGCTGGGATAAATGAGCATTAAATTATCATGATAATCGGATATTCTGTAATTGAGATTTTCTGAAATGTTTAGAAGTTCTTGTATTATGATATTGGTAATTGGTCCTGCCCATTCACCAATTGTTAATTGGTTCTTGTATTATGATATTGGTCCCGCCCACTCACCCTCGGGACCCGTCATTGCCAGAGGGATGAGGACTGGGCTCAGCTGTGGCCATTCGGGTGGTGGAGGAAACTCCCGCCCCCAACTCTGGGTCCTGCCTGCCTGGAGAAGGATAGGACCAGCTGGGAGAAGGAATTGACTTCAGCTGCAGGAGGTGGCAGGCTGATATAATGCACACCACCGCCTTTACCTGACTTCCGTCCAATGTCCCCCGGGATAGTTATGTTGCATATTGATAGTTATGATGTGTATTGATCTATTGTGTATTGATTTATCGTGTATTGATCTATCATGTGTATTGATCTATTATATGGTAACCACTATACTTATTGTTCTGCTATAGTATATTTTGTATGTTCTGCTACTGTATTTTAATTGTACAGTAGTGTAACTTTGATATTGGTGGATTCCTTGAGTCGGTTTACACAGAGTAGGGCGGCATAGAAGTCATATAATAATAATAATAATAATAATAATAATAATAATAATAATAATAATAATAATAATAATAATAATAATAATAATAATAATAATAAATGTTTATTTGAAACATGCTTTAAAAATATGTGTGTTCAGGAATGTTACAGAAATTAATTGTTGAGGTAGGACTTTTTAAATAATTCTGGCAGAAAATATCTTTGCCTCTTGTTTTTGCAATGAAAAGAGTGAGACAGAACATGCAGAAAGAAAAGTGAATGTGGTAGAACAGTGGGGAAGAGAAGAGAAAAGGTGTGTGCCAATGTCATGAATGGGCATACATGAGACAAACCAGGAAACTGGTTTGCAGAGTTCTTGTTTGTGCAAGACATACTAGATCAGTGATGGTGAACCTTGGCAGTCCAGATGTTCTTGGACTTCAATTCCCAGAAGCCTGATCAGCAGAAGTGCTGACTTAGGCTTCTGGGAATTGAAGTCCAAGAACACCTGGAGTGCCAAGGTTCACCATCACTGAACTAGATCAAGGATGGGGTTTTCCTCACTAAATGAGTTCAACTTTTGTCCTTTGGCCATGGGCAATAGGCCCAAATCTTTGGATGTGAAGAAAAAGAGTACGTTACCAGGAATGGCAGATACCAAAGTGGAGATACCATGGTGACAAAAAATGAAAATAGAACAGAACAGTGTGTCCTTGGAAAAGAATCACCAGTGATAATTAGAAGATACATTGGGAGAAGATCTGGGTTCATTGCACTACCCTCCTGTGTGAAATTCTAGGTGGGAAATATCTGTTTGGTTTGCAGTACTGTACAGTACTAAGATTATTTTTAGTATAGTATTTAGTATAGTATTTTTAGTATGAACAGCAGGGTCTTTAATTTGAAAATCTTTGGAGAACTGATGATGTCTATCAAACTGGAAAGCAATTTCACTCTCTGAGTCTAAACATGCAGAATTCTACATAAGTCTAGCATTTCTACATGGTTTCAGTGCTAAAAAGAAAATGTGGAGAATCTGGTTTCTAGACACACAATCCAGGCCAGAAGCAAGCCTCCTGTTTACCATCAGGTCAGGTGTATCGTCTTGTGGATTACAATGCTGACAAGGTAATACTTTTGTCTCTATATGGATCATAATGTGGCCTGACTAGAGGCAATGGAGGAATGTGTTTGCATTTTTTTAAGGCTAGGATGTTGTCTTTTTTTTCTATTTATGTGGGACTCTGGTTTCTGTAAATTATGTTGGAATCCACTTTCAACCATTGTTGGAACTATGAAATTAGGTATGATTGGTGTAAATGGGTTCATCACTAAAGCTTGGATAAGTTACCCTATTTGCTGGTGTATAAGACCCACCCCCACCCCCTTTTAAAATACACTGGGAAACTTGAGTGCATCTTCTATTGTATATAGTGGCCTATAGTTTGCTATTTTGGTAACAACAGGGTGCATTTTATACTCCGATATGTCTTATACGCTGGCAAATACAGTACCTTTTGCCTACAGTTCTACAGCATCCCTCCCCCCCCTTCCAGGAGGGCCACTATTGGTGCTCATTGGAGGAAAGGTTTTCTGGGAGTTGTAGGCAAAAGGGTTAGTTTCCCATGCTCTGGCCAGTACTTAGCCACAAGTGGATTGAATTGGCTGGTGAATCACATTATGAATGCTGAATAATCTATTGATGCTTTCCTCTCTGTTGCTCTCTTGGGGGTTACAGAAGGCAGGACAGCAGAAGAAGTACAGAAGGACGAACTGAAGATTTATAGAGCTTCGTTTGCGTAAGAATTGGACCTGGGATCATTTAAGTGAAGAGGGATGCTACTGCCTTAGCACAATTACTTGTTATATCAGACAGTGGGTTCCTTCTCCGGCAAAGCTGCATGCCTTGTGATATTTCTATTCTGGTGTGCTCCCTCATTCACACATCTCACTGTTCTTGTAGTAGCTAAGGAGAACAAGAAAGGGGTTGAATGAAAGCTGGCAGAAATGAGAACACACACCACACTTTTGCTCAACTAGGGTCAGTTCTCTTGACTTGTTCTGGTACCATTGAATATCTTTTCCTCGAGTAGAGAGCCTTGAAAATAATATTGGGACTAAGTGGCGATGGTAAAAGTGAAGCACAAAAGACCATATTCTAGCAGCACTGTAAAAGCAATGATATTCACTGACAAAATGACAATTCTTTTCCTAAAATCAATTTAGCCTCTTATTGAACTTACAGAAACTGGAGGAAGGTTGAATGAATGGCACAATATCTAAGAAATCACTGTGCTCAGTTATTATTAATTAGGATGATAATTGCTGTGCTGTTTGTGTCTTTTGCACAATTGCAGTCATCTTTCTTTTCATAAAAGTCAGATGGTTCTTTTATTGTTAAAACTTTATTTTCTTTTTATTTATTAAAAATCTCTGTAAAAATGTAAGCCTTTGCATGGGTGGGAATCTAATGGTAATTTCTGTAGTCTGCACTGTGAGATATTACTCTTTACAATATTGATGAAATGTAAATATATGGGTATTATTAATAAGAATCTCTAGGTAGGAGGCAAAGAAGAAATATTCTTTGGATAAGAAAATAAAATATTTTGACATGATAATACAAATATGGTACTTGGGATATTATATGTAGTTTCCTCACAGCATTTATGCCAAATGCATGCTCTTCTATTTAGGCATCATATATCTTATCCCCAGGGGTGTGCAGGGCACCATGGGAAGGTGTTGGACAAGGAGTGGTGGAGGCACCTGTTTGGGGGGTTGGGGGCTGGGGGGAATCCCATACATTACTATTGGCACTCCAGGGCGCCAATTGTCCGATATACCAGCACGCGCCTGCTTATCCCTCTTTTTCCTCCACGGAGGTAAGGAAAGTGGACATGTTTTGCCCAAATTTGTCATCACAATTCTGAAAGGGTGTATAGTTGGAGTAGATTTTTATATCTGGTTTCCCCAGTCGATATGCTAGTGCCCAGGAATTGCCCAGTAGTCCATAGTCCACCTAATCCCCTTTAGAGGGTTCTTTCAAAGAACCTTCTTCCAATGGCAGGGAAAAACAAGTCATGCCGGTTAAACCCTTACAAGCCTTCTATATTTCCACCTACTACAAGCACATGCAAAGCAGTAGGGAGGCAAGCACACATAGATTATCCAGCACCCAAAATTTGGTTTACTGTTTCCTCCCACATCTGTCTGAAATAGGACCGTTGTGACCAGTGGTGGGATGTCAACATTTTTACTACCCCCACCGTGATGTCATCACAGTGTGGGCGGAGCTAACATCATGATGTCATAATATGGGCGGAGCCAAAGAAAAAATAATAAAATAAAATAAAAATAAGCACACAGACACACCCCTCAACCCACCCGCCCACCCGCCCACCACACAAGGACAGCAAAGAGGTCATGCATACGTGCCAAGCACTGTAGGCATGCATGCACACCAAGTGAAAAGATAAGCCCCGAAGGTGGTTCCCCCCAAAAGCTGCTACCGGTTCTCCGGGACGCTGGGAAAAGTTACTACCGGTTCTAGCGAACTGGTGAGAACCTGTTACATCCCATCACTGGTTGTGACATTGGGCATTGTCGTCCACCAGCTCTCTAGACCTGGGGGTCGGGGATTCTTAACTTTTGCCAGTACCCAGCATTTCAAACATCTCTTATCCGTCATCCTTAAAGCCTACATTTTGGTAAGTTTAACACTTTCAAAAACCTGACACCACTGAAGCTCTAGAAGTCAGAAGAACAAGCCAACAGCTGCTCCATTCTGCACAGTTGAGTGGGACATTGTACTCTTTTCCTCACAGCCCATTCTTGTTTTATTATTGCCATGAACTTTTTGTGCTGTGGGCCGATCATGTGGTTCAAGGAGCCAGTCACTAAGGCCAGGGGGCCGGGTGTGGCCCCAACCCCAATTCATCTGGCCCACAAAGCCCTCATTGTTACTGGAAGCGTAAGTAAAACGCATCCATACGGGCGCATTTTATTTCCACTTCCAGGAGCGACGAGGGCTTCGTGGGCCGGATGAATTGGCGTCAGGGGCTGCACCCGGCCCCTGGGCCTTAGTTTGGGCACCACTGGATTAGAGCATTGATTTCCAAGGTTGGGCACATGACCCACATGGGGGCAATTAGATTTTTAAGGGGGGCAATTTGAGAATGAGTTATTAATTGTGAATGGCCTTTTAGGCTTCCTCCATGTGAATAGTTTACTTTTTGAATTATAAGAATTATATGTCATAAGGGGGCATTAGGATTTTAGAGATGCTTTGGTGGGGCATGGCCAAGAAAAGGTCGGGAACCACTGGATTGCTATTTTCCCTTTGTATGCCTTCCCAGTGAAACCAGTGGTACTGCAAGACAGAGTTGTACAGTATCTGTAAACAAATACAGTCCTTAAGAAGCTCTGTCTTCTGTTTATAGCTCACACCTATAAGTTATTGTTGCATGCCACGTTTCTTTTACACAGAATTTCTGTGAAAGCAGAATTATTTTGTTGGTAGCTGCCTTGCCTGGTCTCCCCTTCAACAGTATTTTCTCTCACTGCATTAAATACAATCCCTTCCACTTTGTAGATGGCAACTCCCGTTGCTATCCAGGTTGCTAATAAACATTTCTCTGTGCTTGGCTGTTCCCAGGATACCTGTGTATGAAATAAATTATCTCTGCCATTTATAATGGCCACACCTGTACTCCTTCACCTGGTGGAGTTAAAAGCCACTCCTGTGCAAGTGAATCAATAGAAATGCTACCTTTGGCTGCAGGCTTTCAGAATTTGTTGACAAGGAGTGGGTTCATAAAGGTAAAGAAAATAGTACAGAAACTCCCTCTGTGTTTTCTAGAGCAAATATGATCAGCCGGTTTAACTAGGAGGTTATATTTACTGTTGAACTATTTAGTTGGGCTGGAAGTTGAAATCACTGGAATAAAGAGGCAGTCAGATTTTCTCTTGAGGCAACCTTGAGAGATTACCTTTTGAAAGAGAATTTGATGCTAGTATAGTTACCTACAATAAAGTATTTTCTGTGGTGGTACCACAGCTTTGGAATCCCTTTCTTCAGAGCCAGCTGGGAGTGTGCCTTCAATTCTAGTCTTCTGTCAGCAAGTAAAGATGGTTTCATTCTTGGCCCTTAGAGCTGCTGTTTGGAGTATATATCGTCGTTGGCATCAACTCATGTCCAAGCATACATTTTTTCTTGAAAGTCATTATTTTTTCCATTGATGGATGTGTCTCTGGTGATTCAATAAGCCAATCCTGGCATGAAACATGTGACCACACACATTACACTGAATAGACATTGGAGGGCGTGACTGAGTTTGACAAAGCTTCCGTGCTTGTTGCTTAGCTTCTTTATGTCTGCAGCGGTCCCCTTTGAAGTGTTCGGTAGTAGCAAAGATGGTTTGGCACCAAAGTGGGTGATCTTCTGCCACTGACTCTCAAGTTTGTGGGTTTATATCTGACACCTTCATGGTTTGTTTCAGCTGGTTCTTATAATGCTTCAAAGGAGCTCTGTGAGGTCTTGTACTGTAGCTAAATTCCCCATAGTTCTCTCACAAGATATGGGGACATTACAGGTGCTTCTATTTTATTGTTTATGAGATATAACTAGTTTTAGGGTTCTTCCAAAGGAGCAAAAGCGCTACCTGGATTGGTAATGTTTGGTGCTGTTTCATGGTGAAAAAGATCAGCTTAGTAGGGTTGATGGCCAGACTTTACTATGAGGTCACATCATTCAAAAATGCTTCTGTCCTGGAAATCTCAGGAATTCTTTGAAAAAAAATATATTTTCATATTCACTTCCCAGCTGTAGCTTTGCTTCTGGAGCCAATTTTTTTTAAAAGTAACTTACTTAGGGGCTTCCCACTGGAAGTGCCAAAGAACTAAATTCCAGCACCAGGAAAATCTCTGTTATGTGCTAATCAAGTCAATTATTGTCTTATGGCAACCCTAGTATGGTTTCTAAGGTACAGTATGTGAGTTATTTAATGAGTGGTTTACTCCATCCCCAGTGAATTTTCATATCTAAGCAAAACAAAGAAATCACACTTATATAATGCCCCATAGCACTTAGTGCACTCTCTGGGTGGTTCAAAAGTTGATTAGCATTTTGCCCCCAACATGCTGGGTACTCATTTTACTGACCTTGGAAGGATGGAAGGCTGAGTCAACCTTGATCCCTAGTCAGGATCAAACTCACAATTTTTGGGTTGCAGTACAGCAGTTTAACCACTGCATCACCAGGGATTTGAACTGAGGTTCCTGGAGTCGTAAGTCTGACACTCTACCCATCACAGTACGCTAGATCTTAGGAAGATTCCTAGAGCAAAATAAACCATGCCCTCACCAACAATCAAGTCAACTCAAATTGAAAAAAGAGGGCTAATCACTGAAAGTAACTGAAAATACTGCATTGAGTTATGCCTTGTCTGAGTGGTAAGAAAAGTACTGAAACCAACAATGGAAAATCCATTATTCTTACAGATGCTTCTGTCCGTTCCAAAATAAGAGCTCAGTGCTGTTCTTGCTATTTGGTATAAGCCTGCCAATGATTCTTTGGCAAACATGGCAGGATTTAATTAATAAAAAATATATAAATGGTGCTTCTAGGAGAAGCTGCTTCCCTTCCTCCAGTTCTGTATTCATTCTCCTCCTTTATACTCTTGAATAATTCTGTTGGTGCCTGAAAAGAGTCACAGAAGCCATGAAGCCTTCAAAACTCTGCATCTTTTCCTATGCCTCATGTAACAATTATGCTTACCACAGTGGGTTTCACCCCTTGTAGAGAAGAATATATCATGGCTGTCAAGCAAAGAGTGCATGTATAACCTTGGATATCAAAACTCCCACACCAGTGAGTGAGCATGAATGTGTTTGCGTCCAACAAGCCCTGTGACCTGGAGGAATGAGGAAGCAACAGAGCTGTGCTCATGTTGTCTGAGAGAAACTCTGCCTCAAATTAAAACTGCCAGTTGATAAGAAGAGGGAAAATTGGTTTGGGCATTTTTTTTAATTTTTTTATTTAGTTTGTATACTGGCTAAAATTTTGTTAGTCATGCCTGCAAGCATAACACAAATGGTGTGATTTTTAGAGGCACTGTAGACTGGTCTCGTCTGGATGCCTGTCTGTTTGAAATGAAAAGTAATTCTATTGGGTTGAAAAGCCACTTACTTTTTCAATATATTGCAAGAAAAGGGTCAAGCACAAGTCTTAGGAGGGCAGGTTTAATCCAGTGTAGAAATATAGGATCTCTCTCTCTCTCTCTCTCTCTCTCTCTCTCTCTCTCTCTCTCTCTCTCTCTCTCTCTCTCTCTCTCTCTCTCTCTCAAACACACACACACACACACACACACACACACACACACACACACACACACACACACACATATTTTTATATTTATATTCAGTCCTCTCTCCAGCCATAATGGTAGTTGTTTATTATTATTATTATTATTATTATTATTATTATTATTATTATTATTATTATTATTATTATTATTATTATTATTATTATTATTATTATTATTATTATTATTATTATTATTATTATTATTATTATTATTATTATTATAGATTTGTATGTAATAATAATGGTAGTTCATGTTCTGCAAGTATTTTTAATTTTATTTTTACACCAAAGAATTAAAATGGACCCCTTTTTGATTGTAATAGCTCTTGGCCGCACTCCAGCATATTCAGATTCAAACAGCTCCTTGACAAATTTTTGCTTCGGGGTTTACAGCCACGTTTTCTTTTATAATGCCTATGCAGCAGAGCAGAAGGGCCCGCTTTCACTTTGTGTGAACACACCCTGCTCCTTGTTTACTCAGTCACTGTGCATAGGGAGAAACGGTTAGAAGCTGCTTACCGGTAGTTTCTTGGTTATCAATACCGAGACTGTATTTATTCAACTCTGCAGCTGCTGTTTTGCAGAGACAAGCTCAAGTAGGAAAGGTCCATATGCTGTAAGGGAAGGGCTATTGACAGAGTAGTTTGAAACTTATCACTGCAACTAAATATGTATGGTTTAACTGCATGTGAAAAAGCTTTACTCAGGAGGTAGAACAAGCTCAAAACTAAAAGTGGTACCAGGCGTGATGCCAGCACCAATGATGACTGAGCTATTTTCTGGGGCTCAGAAGTAATAGAAGGTTCACTGGACCAGCAATGAAGCCCAGCATAGTCTACCATCCCATAATATTCCCCTATTCTTTCAAAGACTAGAGAAATGAGAGCCCAAGTAGAGATAGTATTGATTGCATGAATGAGGTCTCCTAAGGTAGAGCAGCAAGTGATGTACCTCACAGGGGCTGATGGGGAAAGTAGGGCAAGGTAAAAGTTTAGACCAGTGTTTTCCAACCTTTGGCTTTTGGACTTCAATTCCTAGAAGTCTAAGTCAATTCCCCAAAACACTGATCAGCCAATGTACTGACTTAGGCTTCTGGGAATTGAAGTCCCCTGTGGCATGTGTGCCGCACATTGAAAACCACTGGTTTAAGAGCCTTCTTCCTCTTGGTTATTAGGGCAGCCTGGAGCCCACCCCCACCATACCCTGCTTCCCTTTTCTCAACAAAGGAACTGACCAGTACTAAGCAAGCTTTTGAGAAAGTGTGGTTAACATGACACAAAGCATGACCTAACATTGAGGCTTCAAAGAGGAACACCCATATTTTCACACACTGATAATGTGAAATGTGTGGTTAGGAAAGGGAATGCCTCCTGATCATCTTGTACTCTCGTCTGTGTTGAGCAGATAGCGTATCCTGACAGTGTTTTCATCTCTCAGTATGATTATATTGAGATGATTGTATTCATTTGTGCTAGGGGAGAAAAAAGCCTTCTTCTTTGACACATATTAAAACCCAGGACAGAGAGTGATGTTTCATTCACAATCCTGTTAGGAAGAATCCTCAATAACTATTATAACTGACAATTTGACCAAATTCCTATGCATATATACTATAGCAGGATAACCTGGCCAGATTGGATTTTCAAATAGGATCATTATGATAAAAACAAGTCTATGCACCAACTGCAAACAAACTAGAAGAGATTGAGCTGTGCTGAATATCCAAAAAGAAACAATCTTACTGTGATTATGAAAGACTTTAATGCTAAAGTCAGCCAGAGTAAAGAGAATGATATACAGTGGTACCTCGCTTAAAGAGCACAATGCATTCCACGGAATTGCTCTTTAAGTGAAACACCATTCTAAGTAACCAATTGTGACTTCTGGTGGGGGAGATTGCGAACCCCGATTTAGTTGTTAAGTGAGTTTTTGGTTGGTTTTAGTTGCTAAGCGAGGTGACCATTCAGAGAAATTTCTGCTCTTTAAGTGAGTTAGTCTCTAAGCGAGGTGCTCTTTATGTGAAGTTTTACTGTAGTTGGACTATATGGCCTTGGAAAAAGGAACAAGAAAGGAAACTGCCTCATACGGTTCTGCAGAGAAGAAGATCTAGCAATCACCAACACAAGGTCCTTCCTTCCCTCCTTTCTTCTTTCCTTCCTTCCCTGTGTTGTTGCCCATTTGCCTTCCTTGCCACAGCTTTGGCTGCAGTAAGCTGAACAGAGCCAGGCAACCTGAAACACCACTGCCCTTCCTCCCTACAGTAACACAAAAACTGTTTTCTCCTAGCTAAAAGCTAGCAAGAGTCTTACTGATGCTCTCTCCCTGCTCTAGCTCAGGTTAGCAATGATGCGACATTCCAGAATAATGCAGCCTAGTTTTGCCTTAATTAAAAAGGAGCCAAGGCAAACTGATGTGAAAGGAAGGGGACAAAAGGCCAGGCTTGTTTAAATGTATTACCTTAACAAGTTTTTAAAAGTGTGCCCTTTTCTCCCTTTCCCTTTGCCTCAGTTTTTTGTTCTTCTCAATGCAGAAATGGCAAGTGCTATACTAGTCTTGTTTATTTAAAAAAATATATATCCAGTGGCACTCAGAGGAAGATCACAGGGAAAGGTGTCCCTGCAGTACTTAAACATCACACCCAGTTGCCTATGTCACCACACCACCGCCCAAAGACAAGTCCCTCCATCCTTTTACACATTGAAACAACTTTTGGTACCACAAGAAGCCTGATTGAATTCTTGTTGCTTGAAAAAGTAGAAACGTCTAGCGGCTCAAGGAAAAAAGCCACTTTGGCAAGAAAAAGCCCTGGATGGATTTATTTCAGCCTTTCCATCATGCAGACAGCAAAACCTACTGTAAAGTCTCCCATTTTACAAGAGGAAGAAATCGTAAAAAGTTGTCGTGTGCTAACTGATTGCATCTGGTAGAAGGTAGGCTAAAATATGTGGAGGATCAAGGGTTCCCCAGTGTTGTTTTGCACTTCTGCCACACCTGGACCTTATCACAAACTAATCCCTTTAAAATACAACAATCTACATCAGTGATTTTATCATGTGCCAAACCCATTAGGAGAACCATGTGCATAAGGATAATTGAACAAGTAGTTTCTGCCTCTGGCTTTCTATCAGTTATGTGGCTGGACACAAGAACAGGTGCACAATTCAGTGGCTGGGTGCACAGGAACATGATAACTGGTTGGCTGAAACGGCAAAACTCCTTCTTCAATTAGTCTTCCATTAAACATTAAGTCTCAAGATAAACACCATTAAAAACAACTATTGTAATAATCACAAAACTCAAAATCAATAAAAACACAATTGTCTGCTGCATTGGAGCACAGAAATAACTAGGCAGAAATGCAAAGCTTTTGTTATATATATATATACTGTATATTAAAATATTACCATCTAAAAATTGGCTTACAGATATTATTGCTTTTTGTACAAAGTAACCATTCACTTGTTCCAGAAACAATTCTAAATGTGCTCAAGTTATGGATAATTTTGCATTCTGTCCTCCATATCAGCAGTTGCTTGAATACCATTATGTATAATCTCTCTTAGAGAAGACATACAGTACTCCTGTCGGAAAACATAGTGAAGAGCTTTATTGAGCCCCTAATAGTTGCAAATAAACGACCAACTTATTTGATTAAAAAAATAAACAAACTCCATACTTCAGAATTCTTTCCTGCACATTCTTTCTTGATCCTAATACATGTGAAATGAGATGTCTAATTTTGAATGCAAATGTCATAGATATTGTTGCTCTACTAATGTCTGGCATGGCTTTTATTGCTTTTTGGCTTGCATATATTATATGGCTTTATGACTTTTTGGGAGTACATTTTTAAAGTTGAACTTTAAATTAGAAATTAATATGAAAAAGTGCTATATATAGTGTTTAAATTAAATTTTTTAAATTAAAAAAATATTCCTAAAGGAAACTAAAGAAATAATTTGCCATGATAGACTACTAGACTGATGTGCGGTTGTTCGCATATGTGCATCTTTTAGATAAGGATCACTCTGTGAAGGAGAAAAAAGCCATTACCCTGGTAGAAACCTGGCACCAGGCAACAGCAGAAGAGAGGGGAACAGTAACAATAGTAATGATGATCAGATTGGGGGAAAGCCTAAAATTCTTAGTACCGTAACAGTCTTTGGGAAATGTGTCTCCAAAGCACAATGTCTGTCTCAACAGAAGGATAGGTGACTGTGGTGGCTCAGTGGTTAAGAAGCTCACCTTGGTAGCTGGAAAGTCGGCAAATTGGCAGTTCAAGACCTGAGTGGTGCATGATGGAATGAGAGCCTGTTGTCTGTCTCAGCTCCTGCCAACCTAGCAGTTCAAAAGCAAGAAATTGCCAGTAGATAAATAGGGTCCCTTTCAGTGGGTAAAAGATACTGGGGGCACGAAAGGAGCCTCATTCTGGAATCCCCTGAGCGGAGTGCCTTCAGCAAAAATCCTTTCAACCCAGAAAGTACCTTTGTGTGCTTCTGACATGATTTTTTTTTTAAAGACAGACAGAAGGATGTTTGGTACAATCAGCTGTAAAAATTTCCTCCATAAGGATGTCCACACTGACCTTAATGCTGCTGGATCAATAAAGGTCCAGTGATAGGGGATGCCTTAATCAAAGCTACTGTTATGCAAATGTATATGTTGACAAACCGTTGCAGTTATCTCCCAGGACATTTTGGGCAGGGAATTGGATTCAGAGAAGGAAGGTTGATACAAGCACCTGGATTGCTTGGGGAACTGCTGGGTCCCTGGTTGCCTCTTAGTTACTGGCCGCCAGGAAATCTACAGAAGCATCTACGTGTGCATCTTCACAGGGGTTGGCTGGTGCCCATTGTGTTTGCAGGTGGGGGAAGTCACAGCAGCCAGCATTGGGCTGAGCTAAGGAGCAGATCCAGGAGTAAAACTGTGTGCACATGTGCACACGTACACACACATGCACGCACACAGTGTGAGAGTGGGAATTGAAGGGGGGGGATACGGAGACCTTCAGTTTCTAGTAAAGAAGCAGGCAAGAGTGGGCGGTACAGGCAGAGTGAAAGCTTAAAGTATGGCAGTGCCCTACCTTCTCTAATGAACCACTCAACAGTGCCTTACTCTTATCGCAGTACCCATAACCCCCATCTTTTTCCTAACTTCTTTCCTAATCTTTTCCTTGTTTTCCTGCAGCCTTTACACACTTACCAAACATCTTAATAAGATGAAGGGGCTTGAACTTACTGTGGAACCTTGGTTAACATAATTAATGCATTCTCCAGGACGTTTCTTACAACGAAAATTACTTTAACCAAATTTCCCATAGGAATGCATTGAACGCAATTTCCCATAGAAATGCATTGAAAACCAAAACACTTTAACCAAAACACAATTTCCCATAGGAATGCATTGAAAACCAATTCATCCATTCTGGAAATAATTCCATAAACTGAGCCACTATTTTCCATGGATTTCCTTTTGTTCCATGATTTTTATGTTAACTGAGCCATTTGTTAACCAAGGTTCCACTGTATTTGAGTATACCAGGAGGGCAGACTCCCTTATTAATTTGGACTCCCAGCAGGTTCACCTAAGGCAGGATGGTAAACATCAAACTATCAGACTAAGATGCATCAACCCTGTTCTGGAATTAACATTCTCATCAACAACTTTAGATACCATACATATAAATAAGCTGTGCTTTACAGTCTGCACTGCTATTGCATTGAACTGAGCTAAGTTTTGAAGCTGGGCAAACTATAGCATGGAACTGAACTTTTCAGGACAGATTTTGTGGCTGCTCAACAACCACACCTTGAAGGTTCAGGTGGTCTTCTTTTCCTTGCATGGGAAGGTAGGGGGCACGTGCAATAATCAACGGCTTTCGTGCTTGAATTATGATTTTCCATTGTGTTTTGTGTCCCATTGTTATTATAACAATAGAATTGCAGTGGATAGGCAGAGTATTAATTCATTAAAAAAATAAGAAATCATAGCTATAGTGACTTGTGCGATTCTCAATCCTTGTCAAAGTCTACAGTTTTTCACATTCTCCACTTTCACCCAGACACTGAACCTGACCAATAGATGTTTTGTCTTTTTACAGTTAAAAAAGCAGTCAGCGCTTGTGAATATCATTCATATTTATAGTAATATTTATAGTTACCCTTCAGAATTTGTGCATGTATAAAATATAAGACTACATTCATAAATACCACTAGTCTTTGACAGGTGTACAGACATCTGTTAAATCATCGCTTTTTGGTGAAATGCCTTGTCCTTTCTTCAAACGCTTTACTTGAATCCAAGAAATAACTTTACCCTTTGTCCTCCTGCCAAAATGCCAGGGAATGTTTGGAGGTAATGATGCCTACTTAAAGCAATATTATGCTCAAATGATCCACTCAGTGATAGCAGTACCCTGTAAGAGATGCTGTGCTGCATCTGGGCCTTTGAAGTCAGTGGAGCAAAGACTAGAACTGTACTACTGCAAAGGAGTCATAAGTGGAAAGCTAGGGAATCATTGGGTGATGCGTGTGGCAGCAGGAAATGCACATTCAAATTCACATTTAGCTGTGAAACCTGTAGGGGGAGAAACTACTTCTCCATTTCTTTCCCTCTTTTTCATTTTTAGTGCAACTGTCTTATAGCACTATAGTAAGATATAAGTTCTTGGAAAGCGTAGCATATTGAAGTAAGATGGCTGACTGTTTTACATTCTGTTAAAAAATGCATGGTGGTCATCATATCTGAAGGTATGCATGTATCCAATTAAATGACTGCCACGAAACCGATGGGAACTGGCTGGGTCCCAACATTTTCCTGGGCTGTTCTTAAACATGCTATGAATTGCTGAACACCAAATTTTGTATGCCCATATGCTGCATCTGAGAGGTGTGTATTCTGCATTCATTGAGGATATGTGTACAAAATGTAACGTGACAGGCAGTTTATAAAGGACTGCTACTGAAACAGAGGACAAAGGGAAAAATATAGCAAAATACCTTTGCCTCTTGAAGAACTGACAAAGTTCCAGTGTGAAACATGAAACTATTTGAAGTTTATTACATCTGTTGGGGTTTCCTCTCAAGAGAAGTGATTAAATTACAGTCTCTTCTCCCTCAGGGCTTAGTTCTTTTTACAA
Organism: Furcifer pardalis; assembly: GCA_030440675.1. Taxonomy (NCBI): domain Eukaryota; kingdom Metazoa; phylum Chordata; class Lepidosauria; order Squamata; family Chamaeleonidae; genus Furcifer; species Furcifer pardalis. The sequence continues at coordinate 207,391,874 of CP126890.1, forward strand.
TGTATTTTTATACTGTTCTTAGATGTAGCCTAAACATGAATCTGGTTAGGCCTCTAGACCTGAAATCTCTTTGATTTCCAGAATGTTGGTACCAAGACAGACTTGGGTAAATTCCAGTGGAGGTGGAAAGATAAAGCTTTCCATTTATTCTTGTGAGTGCTGCTGGAAAACACTGTGGACTGAGCCCATGTTTATGTTGTAATGGAAGATGCAAACCAATGCAATAAATACCGTACATTTTGTGTCAGAAATTACTCTGGGTTGAAAGGATTTTTGCTGGAGAAACTATGCTCGGGGATGCCCGAATGAAGCTCCTTTCACATCCCCAAGATCCATCATGCAGCACTCAGGTATAGAACCCCAACCTTCCGGTTTTCAAGCTCAGCATCTTAACCACTAAGCCACCGCAGTGCTGCAATGAATTGGCAGAAGAGCATTCCTTCAAAGGGCTGCAGTTGTGCTCAGAATTTAGAATTATTATTTTTACTACAGCTGCTCAGTAGCCATACAGGAAGGAGGAACCTAGCTGTACCCTACCTTAGCTACCCTGCCTGCTTTAGTAGGTCTGCCTGTCAAGAAGCTAAGAAGGGGTAAAGCACACCAATGTATTTTATGCATAAAAGTAGTTCACAGTTTTATGTGAAAAATAAGAGGAAGTACTCGGCAACCTTTATTTTATTTATTTTTTAGACTTATACCCCACCTCACTCACATACAGCGACTCTGGGCAACTTACAGAAATGCAAAATATACAGTTACACAATCATAATAACATCATACAAAGATCACAGGTAAACACCCCAAATACAATAAATGCACAGCAATGCAATATATATAATTTAATACAATAGATCTAAATCAAGTTACAAGAACAAGATATAATAATACACTATAAAAATTATACAATATCAATCCAACAAATACAATCCTTGACACAGAGAAGATACCATGTTACAACACCAATTTTAACAATTCAATTCAATAACCATTCTACCCAGCCCCAAATTAGTTAAAGGGGCGGCTATCATGAAAAAATCCCACCACCCATCACCATGGCGGCCTTTAGAGCCCTGGCCCAGGGCTGGTTGATATTTGTATCAATCATACAGTTAAAACAAAATTAAAGCATGCTTTGGTGCGCCCCCTTCCTGAAAAAACCATCGCTCGACCCCGCGGTGCTTACCAATTACTGGCCTGTATCCAACCTGCCTTTTTTGGGCAAGGTTTTTGAGAAGTCAGTGGCAGATATTGGTTTTTCCATAAAGAGAGAGTCCAGGATCATGCCCAGCCCTCGAACGTGGTCCTTCAGCGGTATAACCATTCCATCCAGACAAAGCTAGAAACCACTCAGCTGAGCAGAAGTCCCTCCAAACTACACACGCACATACATAGAGTACAGTACAGTGCAGTGAAGACTGGTGCTTCAGATAGTACCAGGTAATCTAGGCTGGGTTTTAGTCTAAACTTGAAAGGAATTTTTCAACATGCTATTTGGAAGGCAAAGTTCAGCACCTTGGTTAGCTCATGGAGCAGTTTCAACACATGCTGAACTGTGATTGCTATATATTTTATATGGTACTGAATTTAGGATCCAACTATTTGTTCTATATTATGTAAAAGTTGAACCATATGATTAGGATTGTGGGAGTGGATGGTAGGAGAAATCTGATTAAGATTATGATTCTCCAAAGATTCACCTGAGCATTACCTGGCTGATTTATGATGTTCTCATTTCTTTTCTTTATAGGATTTTACCAGCTCTAATTGTCACTCTACAAGGTAAGGCTCATTAGCTGTATGACTTTATTAAATGTATTTTGAATCAGTCCCTGCAGCTTATGGAAGTATAGTTCTTAAGAATGCTTTCCATTTAAATCCTGTCTTCAGTATAATGAGAGGTAGGTTTCAGATGCAGCCGTATAATCTATGGCATGGACCTGCTGCTTCATCATCATTATTTTTCCAGAGCAATCATTGCACAGCTGCAAACAAACAGTTCTGCAAGTTGGCATTGGGGTATTTAGAGAACAATAAACTCAAAAAGGCAACCTGCCATCTGTTCTTGTAGGGATGTACAGACCAGCCGCACTTTGAGAGAGCCTGATAGGAAAAGCAAACCGAGGCATCATTAGTGTCTTTTGATTTATACCATTAGAATAGGCCAAAAATGTTGTTAGATTTTATTAATGTTGACCCATGAAACCCTTGTGGAGGGGAGATGGGAAGGAAAGTTAGCTTGTTAATATAATGGGCTTCCAAAAGTACAGAGCCAAATTTGATGGTATTACTTCATCCCTTTTGTTGTTGTTGTTGTTGTGACATGGTAATTAATGGCTTTAGAATGCATATATACGATACGTAAAAAAGATTAAAATCCATAAGGGAACATGAGCACAAGCATGTGATCAATGCCTGGATTTATCAATATATTATTTAAATCCTTTTTAATCCAGTCATTGGCTGTAGAAAGCACAAGACTGAAGCACATTATTTTCATGTGGCCTTAGCAAACAGCATGGCAAGTACATTAAATTGCATGCCTACCAAGTCTGTTACTGAAGTTTGCTGATAAAACGTGAAAAATAGAAGGCAATATGAAACAAATACATCTGTTGTACTTGGTGCTCTGAAACTGCACTGATTATATTCATTTTTGTTAATTTTTTTAAAACACCAAAGTTTAATTAGCTAATATATTTCTTTTCTACTTTTGCTTTTTAAATGAGGAATTTCAGCCTCTGATCCAAGTATGAACCAGATGTAGACCTGCTTAGCTACAGACATATTTTATAGAGATAGAGATAGATAATATGTCTGAGCTGGTAAATAATGCATTAAATGTGTCACTGTCACCAACAAGCAGGAGAAAACAAGCATCAGTTTCTCTCATGTTTTAAGAAACGATGCCTTAAAGGCAAAGTTAACTCAGTGACTATGTGATGAAATTGTTACTTATTGTTACTTATGCTGTAGTTATGTTCCAACATTCCTCTTCCTTGTGAAAATCACTTGTTCCTCTACCTATGAGAACTGGTTCTATGGGATTCCTACCCTGGGCCCTTCAGATGTACAATATCTTGTGCCCAGTTAGCGGAGCCAATGGGTGGAGTTTCTGGATTGCAGGAGAGCTATATTTGATGGCATTACTTCAAAGGAAATGAGTAGCCTTTTGTTAAAAACCTATTTGTAGGGAAAGCTTTTATAATGTTGTGTTAAAGTGGGTTTTTTTTTTTTTGAAAGGGTCAGATAAAGTATTGGCAGTGTGTAGAGTCTCTCCCTCTCTCTCTTAGCATATGGAATGGGGAGACTCTCAGGTAAGACAAACATTTTCCCCCAACCTGACATATATGGGAATTACCATCCCTAGTTATTAGTATTATGTGATTTGTAGTCTAAATTGAACTTTTTTAGAATGAGAAAGGCAGTCCAAATGGACAAACAGAGCAACAAATAATATATTATGGCATGCCAGTAGTGATAGCCTTCTTTACACTATAGATACTGTGGTGGCTTAGTGGTTAAGACACTGAACTTGATGACTGGAATGTTGGCAGGTCAGCATGTCAAAATCTGACTACTGCACGGCAGAGTGAGCTCCTGTCTCTGTCCGAGTTCCAGCCAACCTAGCAGTTCGAAAGCAAGAAATTGCAAATAGATAAATAGGTACCACTTCAGTTGATTTATCTACTTATTTATCTACTTGCAACAGCGTTCCATGCATGGTAGTGTCGAGGCATGCCTGCCACACGTCCACGGGAACATCTCCAGACGCAGACAGCACTGTCCCTTTGGCTATAAACGGAGATGAGCACCGAACCCTAGAGATGGATATGACGACCTTAAAACTTATTTCATTAAGGGCGACCTTAAAACTTATTTCATTAATGAATTCATAAAACTAATTTATTAAATGAAAGTTTATTTGCACTTTGCATGTAAGGGATACCTGAAAATGCTTTTCAGGATTACCTGAAACTGCTATCAGTTCACTTCAGTCAATAGAATTAGCATAGATCTTCTAGATAGATCTTTGGGAAATCATAAAATAGAAAGGAGCTGAGAAGTACATGCATGAGCAGGAGACTGCTTCTCCCATCCCTCCAAACAACAAATGTTTCCATTCTGTTAGTGTTTATATTGCCTCTGGGAATCCCACCATCCTACCATCCAAGGATTATTAACTACAACAAGTCATTTCCTCACTGCAGATCTGTTAATAGCAGTAATTTAATCTCCCCATTTTTAACATGTAACACCAATTAATTCATTTCAGACCTATATATTCAGACCATATACTATAGAATACAGTACAGTATATTATTCAAAGCCACAGTTGTTGGAACTGCCCATTGATGTGCATGATGTCAATGTAATGATGTCTTCTGGGCGAGTTGTATGAGAATGTAATTTTGTTACATTTGTCATCTCTATCACCAGCATCCTACAATGTTGCTTTTGACTAAGTTATCTAAAAGAGACAATCACTGTGATATAGTAATACAGTAAGTAATAAGTAATAATAAATTTTATTGCATGTAGCCATAGGCCATTACAATGTGGTAAACTGTGATATAGTGGTAAGAGCATTGGACTAGAACATGGGGGGGTCCCCTGGTTCAAATCTCCGCTGGGCCTGTTGTTCAATCTCAGCCAGATTTTCTTCCTACAGGATTTTGTAGCAGATACAATGGGGACAAAGAAGCCTTGAGCTTCTGGGATGACAGATGGGATTAAATTTAATGTAGAAGCAAGCAAGCAAGCAAGCAAACAAACAAACAAACAAACAAACAGGCAAGCAAGCATATGTGTGGGTCTGTATCTATGTAATAGCTACACAATAGCAGTCACCTCAGTAGAATAAGCACTCTGTCTCTGGCAGCTGAGGAGAGACCATGGAATTGTACCATTATCAGGCAAGTGCTACTTTCCTTGATCCTATTTTTTTCTCACAAGAATACCATATGTATTGCCCCGTCAACTATGAAATATGTAATCTGGAAGTTTAGATCCATGGATTGTTGAAGACCTAGAGATAATTGTAGTAATGTACAACAATGATGAATCATCATTTTGGCTTGGTTCTTATCCTCTTTTCCAGCAGGGACTGATAGAACAGATGGCAAAGGCAGAGGAGATGATCACAGGCAAATAGCAAATAAGCACTTTTTAAAAAGTGGAATAAATACTTCTTATATTTGCAATAATTAAATATGCGATGAGCACCTCTTTGTCATTCTAGACTGCTTCATAAGGAGCAGATCACAATGATTAATGTCAATGGCTTGTTCTTGTTATTTTCTTATGAGTAAAAATAAGATATTATTTAAAAAAATACTGCACTAGCATTGATAGAATATAACATGCATGTTGTTCAGTCGCACAGTTGATTCCGACGCTTTGCGACCCCATGGACCACTGTCCGCCAGGCACTCCTGTCCTCCACCATCCCCCTCAACTCGCTCAGCTCCGTGCATGAGTTGGAGTGAAATCTGACCTATGGTTTCAAACAAGAAAAGTCTAATAGTCTCTTGGCCATTCCAATGGACCTCTTCCCATTTATCCTTCTGTCCTCCCTTTCCATTAAAGCTACGTTGGCCAGGGGTTTCCTGGAATTGTAGTCCAAAAGGAAGCATTTCTAAACCCTCCTAAAAGGCCACTGGAGTAAGTTCAGCATTTGGAAACAGATCTGGTCATTCTATTCTGCACCAGCTGAAACTTCCAAGCACTGTTCATGTGCAACCTTGTGGAAGTACTCCATTGTAGACATAAGTAGGACATGTGTGGCCATTATTTGGACTAGACTCCCCCCCCCAAAAAAAAAGTATCTGGCCAGGACAAAAGTCCATGTTGATGAACAATACATCAACATATAGAGGACCCAAAAATATAATTGGATTCCAGTTTTGTAAAATTGAGTTGTGTTATTTTTGTAGGGAAAATCAAATGAAAATTGCATGATAGCTGAAGATTACCTCTTCAAAGCCATTACCCCAATGGTGATGGCCTGTGGGGTGGTGAAGGATGGTGGAAGAAGGACATCCTCTCTTCACCTGTAGATTCTGCCCACTTAAATCATACCTGAATGGAGTTCCAGAAAGCTAAAGCTAGCAATGCTAATAGCAGTGCTACTCTTATAAAGAAAATGGGAAGACACTTCTTAATGAGACCAGCCTATCCAAGTAATATACTATGCCTCTCCATTTTAGAGTGTACTTTTGTCAACCCAATTTCTTTGGGCCATGAAATCCCTAAAAAAAAAAAGCTAAGCCTCCTTTCAGTCTTCCCATTTTCAGTACTGTATTTAGGAAAATCTTTGGATAGATCATCCATTGGTTGTTCCATGATTCTTATTTTTTTTCTCTACCAGAGATGAACATCAACATGATTACAGCAGTGACTTGGAATGTGGTCACTGGGGTCTTCTCACACTTCACCACCTGTGTGTGCTCTTGGCAAATGACAACCGCTCCCACTAGTATTGGGATTCTCATTTAAGCTTGTGAACAGCTACCTTTTCTATTGGATTATTCCTGTCACCAGCTCAGACAAACAGCCTGTGTCCCCTTTTACACTCATGCTTATTCCACAATGCACTTTTCAAAGTTAGAAAGTTTTTTTAATTAATAAAACACTGTTTTGTTTACTTTGGTAGCTACAAAAATAATGTGTCATAGCAGTAATCAGTAGTAATAGCAATAACATTTAAATACTGCCCCATAGACCTCAGTGCACTTTCTGAGCAGTTCACAAGGTAATTAGTATTTTGACCCCAACATGCTGGGTACTCTTTTTACTGACCTCAGAAGGATGGAAGGCTGAGTCAGCATTGATCTCAGCCAGGATTGAACTCACAACATGATCAGAGTTTTGGCTGCAGTACAACAGATTAACCACTGCACCATTAGGGTTTTTATAGTATATGCGGGTGGAATATCTTATGAATGCAAACTATACAATAATAAGTACAGTTTATAAACTAAGCAGAATTTTAAAAGGAACAAAGGAACAAAAAGGTATCAGGTTAAACCAATGTTTCCCAAATGCTGGTGTTTGGACTTCAATTCCCAGAAGCTTAAGTCAATTCCCCAAAGCACTGAACAGTCAATAGGCTTCTGGGAAATGAAGCCCAAACACCAGCATTTGGGAAACACTGAAGACAAGAACAATAATTTCAATTATCAAGTTCTTCTATTTACACTAATAATAATAATTTTGTGTCAGAAATTATTCTGGGTTGAAAGGATTTTTGCTGGAGAAATTCTGCTCAGGGGGCACCCAAATGAGGCTCCGTTCACATACCCAAGATCTTTTTCCACTGAAGTGGTCCCTATTTATCTTACTTTCAATTTTTTGCTTTCAAACTGCTAGTTTGGCAGGAGCTTTGACCGAGATGGGCACTCATTCCATCTTGCAGTACCCAGATCTCGAACTGCCAACTTGCTGGCCTTCCAGCTAACAAGGCGAGCTTCTTAATCATTGAGCCACTGCAGCCCCTTTCTATTTACACTTATAATTTTCTTCTTTATAATTTAAACACTTTCTGATATATATATTTCTTTTGATGCAAGTACAGTTGTACCTCACTTAAAGAGCATAATGTGTTCCACAAGATTGCTCTTTAAACGAGTTTGCTCTTTAAGAGAAACACCATTGTAAATGACCAATTGTGACTTCTGGCGGGGGGGGGGGAGGATTGCGAACCCCGATTTATTTGTTAAGCGAGTTTTTGGTTGGTTTTATTTGTTAAGAAGTGTGACCATTCAGAGAAAATTCTGCTCTTTAAGCGAGTTACTCTCTAAGCGAGGCGTTCTTTATGCAAGGTTTTACTATACAGTCAAACCTCGCATAAAGAGCGCCTCGCTTAAAGAGTAACTCGCTTAAAGAGCAGAATTTTCTCTGAATGTTCGCTTCACTTAACAAATAAAACCAACCAAAAACTTGCTTAACAAATAAATCGGGGTTCGCAATCCCCCCCCCCCAAATTGGTCATTTACAATGGTGTTTCGCTTAAAGAGCAAACTCGCTTAAAGAGCAGTCCTATGGAATGCATTATGCTCTTTAAGTGAGGTACAACTGTATTGACATGAATATACTTTTATTCACAACCTCTGCTCAAAACAGATCACATTTTTCCTCACTTCCTCACTAACAGCTCATCTTTTTCTTTAACCTTTTTTCTTTCTTTAACTAGCTAATAGACTCTCACACACCAACAGAATCTGTCCAGGTAGGAATCACACAAGTCAATGACCTCACAGTTCTATTCATAAACATTCTTGCACACTTCTCAATTCCCACTCCTGGCACACAGCCCAAATATGTCTATCTATTAATTCCAGTCACTTATCACCTATATAAAAAGCATAATATTCAGTGCAAAATTGCCATGACCTTATTTTTTAAAACCCTGTTGTTTCACATCCAACCCAATGTTCTTTAGCTAATGAGCTACTTTTAACCAAAGTAAACATTTCTCCAGAGAGTGAAAATAACCACATGTGTGATGCACCATATGGAAAAGTATATAATAAGTGAAGAATAAGAGTAGCATTTATATAGTATATATCCAGAAATGCTATTGTAATGAACCCAGTATTACCTCATGCAAACAGATGTGTCTATTCTACTCAGCATATACATTCATGGATGAATTAGTTTTTTAAAACTGTAACTTCTGGAATAGCAAAGAATCATAAACAATCTGATTAGGATTAATCTCTCCCAAGAAACACATTTATGGAGCTCCTTGTACACGCACCACACATTGTATTTTTAAAACCATTGCAAAAGATAGATTCAAACTACTTCTGACCTAGTGGTAAAAAGTTCTGTGTTTTATTAATGTGGTTCCAGGCCATTTACCGCTCTACTGCCATTCTAATAATTCTTCTATTCCTCTGACATGTTAGAATACTTTAGTAGTGTCACATTTTGGGAGTTCAGTTTCTAACCACACTTATCCATGTTATCTTAACATGTCGTGCATAGTTGATTAAAATGATTAATCACTTTATTCACAGTTGTATTGTCTCTCATACCAGACTTCCTTCTCACTAGTGCCTTTATCTCAGTTCCTTTTCCTGCTATGAAAAGTATTCTTGTGTCTAGTCATCTGGGCTCTCCCAAAGAACTAAATTTCCTATCAGGAAACTGAGGTTACTACACTATTAGATAATATGGCATTGTTTCAAAAGTTGCATCGTCTCACTTTTGGCTGTGAAAAATACTGCAAGATTCCCAGAAGAGGATGAAGGTACAGCATTTACTTAAGCTATTGGACACATGATCTTGGAAAAAGTGTGAGCAGGTGAACCTAATGTTGTGTTTTCTGCAGAGACATGCATTGAAGATACTTGTGTGGAGACATTATTCTATGAGAAAACAATGACAATGGCCAAAATTGTACTTGATGTTCCTGTGCATTCAGTATAATTGCAAGCCAGAGATTATTGGATCAGGTGCTAACAAGACTTAGCCACTGATGAATTATAGTCAAGCCAAAGGCTGTCTGAGCAGCCAAGTTAAATACCACACAGACTAGACTAGAAGGATAGACAGATCTTTGGGGTGGGGGGTGGGGATTCTTTGTTGGATTACTTCTCCTAGAATGCCAGGAACTGTAGTAAAAAGAAAGTAACAAAAGCAAGCTCTGGTTTGAGACTTTGTTATGGGATAAACCAGTGATGGTGAACCTTGGCACTTCAGGTGTTCTGGAACTTCAATTCCCAGAAGCCTTGATCAGCATGAGTGCTGACTTGGGCTTCTGGTAATTGCAGTCCAAGAACACTTGGTGTGCCAAGGTTCACCATCACTGGGATAAACTCTTCAACTGTGAAAGGTGTGTCCACCAAGCCCCATGAAATAGAAGTCAAATTTATATTACATGTACCACGTCATTAGAACAGGAAATTCCTTAAGAGCTAACAAGCACCTAACAGGTAAAGTGTGAGATTTCACCTCATCTGCAGTTTGCAGATTATCTTCCTTTGGTCTGTGATTGGTCATTAGTAGGTAATTGATTGCAAGTACAATTTCTCAGTGATAAATAATTGTAGGAGTTATGTCTCTGAAAATACAGTGGTACCTCGGGGCATAATGTGTTCCACGGGATTGCTTTTTAAGCAGGTTTGTTCTTGAAGCAAAACACCATTGTAAGTGACCAATTGTGACTTCTGGTGTGTGTGTGTGGGGGGGGGGATCGTGAATCCCGATTTAGTTGTTAAGTAATCATTCAGAGAAAATTCTGCTCTTTAAACAAGTTAGTCTCTAAGCAAGTCACTCTTTATGCAAGGTTTTACTGTAATATGATTTTAGCTTCTAATGGCATGTTATCGGTAATGTTGATTACAGCCTAGTTTTAAAAAAGAAATGGATTTTAAAGGGGTCAGTAGAAGAAATGTTCCCAGATGAATGGGAAAAAATCATAATATAGCCTAGGAGAAAACCATCTGTGGTTGGGATAGTGATAGTGCCACTGCTGAGAATGATCTAGTGCTACCCCACTGCTAACCTTCCTTTGGACAGAGTGAGCAAAACTGCTAGATATCTAATTTGGCAGGAGAATTCATTGTTGAAAAGAAGCATTCATGATGCTGCTAGCACTTCAAAATGAGAAAAGGAAAATTACTATTTAAAAAAATGCTCCAGCTGGAACCAAATCTAATAATATTCTGAAAGCACAATTGATTTGACTGGAAGGCAAGCATTTACACACACACACACACACACACACACACACACACACACACACACACACACACACACACACACACACACACAGTTGAATCCCTGTTTAACTTTCAGCTTTTTCCATTAAGGCAACTATTACAGGGAATCAGCAATTTAAGTCCTCATTTAAAATAATACTGCAAATAATTTGAGTTCTGTTTTTCAATTGCCATTTTTCAATCCACCGGGATGCCCACTTAGAATAGTGTTTTAATAATCCTGCCTTGTAAATTAAATGGATACCATACTGAAATTATATATCAGACTACTAATGAGCATCTTCATATTGCAGTCAAGATATTTTGTTCTCAGGCTCTTGTTTGCTTTACACTGAGCACACTGCTCTGAAAGATCAGATACGTCACACTGAAGAACCCAACCTCAATCCAAAATGGCAAATGAATTCAGCCATTAAATTTCTTGGGTCTCATCTTTGCACACACACACACACACACCACCCAAAGAGCCATCTCTATGTTGCTCTTCTGTACATGTTGGACTTCTGTGCATTTTAGGCTTCTGTACATGGGTCACCCTTCTGCATTTTTCCTTCATGCTTGGTTCTCCTCGATGAATATAACATCTTTATGATGTTGGAAACTTGTAGATCAAGAATAGTCAACTGTTTTCAGCCCAGAGACATAATTTAGCATCATGGAAGTTCTCAAAGGCTACATTCCACTGGAGGTGGTGTGGTGACACAATACATTTTAGCTCAGAGGAGAAGCATGCAGCCTTTTAGAAGGGGGAAAGCTGGGAAACCAAATACTGATGTCATGGGGGAGAGATGTGGCCACTTGGTGAAGACCAAAGAAATGACTATGAAGACCTGAATTTCCCTGTTGCTACTGAAGAACAAAGCTATCTCCCACTTTGATCAATTAGCAAGTTCACAGTGGCTGAAATCCAGGAATAAGTAACAACTAAGTAGACTCATTTGGCTCACCAAATATCCACAGATTCAACACCATGTCGTGTCTTAGGTACCCGGCTGTTGGCTGGGCACAGACATCCAGTATTGAGGATCTCCAGAAGGCAGCCAATACTGGGGGCTTCTAGCCAACCAGACTTGAGGTCCCTGAACCTATGGCCTCCATATTCAGTATAATTGTGGTACACTAACATTGGGACAGGCTGCCCAATTCCAGATGCTCCACAATCCAGGAATTGATATGCTAACATTAGCCATGTGCTGATAGGAAAACCTCGAGAGGTGACGCAGTATCAGCCTGCAAGTGAAGGATCAATGCCTTTAAGGCTCCTTACAATGAGTGACTGGGGGAGAGCATAACTGAGCCCCCAAGCCACCTAGACACACCGAAATTGGAAACAGACATCTGTTGACTTTCCTCTCAACCTCCCCCAACTTTGGAGAGGTTTGGAGTTAGGGTCTCTGAGTTATGCCCCCCTCCACATCGCTCATTGAATTTTCCCCAAACCAGCTGGTGGTGGCCTGAGACTTTTGCACAATACTGTAGGTCTTGATGTTTTGTAGATCCATTTCTAGAGGCTAAGAGAAATGCCTTTGTTTTTCCGGGGTAGCTAGTAAGTAGCTCAAGACACAATCACTCTAGCTCACAAATCACCGTAACAGCTTTAGCTATTGGTTTGCTCAGGAAGTTTAAATAAATTTTCTAGTATTTATTGGCAAAAATTAAATACATGCTATGTAAATTTATATCAGCAATAATTTTATACTGTGTTATTGCAGTAAGACTTAAACTTGGCAAATACTGTACAATGAATTCTAACGTAATGATTTCCCCCACCGCCCACTAAATATTTTCATAGTTGGCTCTCTATTTCCAGTGGTGACTCAGACACCATCATCCGCTGTTATCAAGGAGGTTAATGGGTTTGACCCCCTTGGAGGTCTCTTCTTTTCCAGGTAAACTGTGTTCACAAGACTATAGGCTATTTCCTTTATCTGTCCTTTTCACTTTCCCAAAGTAAGAATAAAAGCTTCTTAGCGCTTGATTCAATTAACTTCCTCCTATATCTGTAGGAACAGTGTGCCCTGCCAAAGGACAGATGAACTGGTGTTAGAATACTGGCTGAATCTTTTGGTAGCTAAAGTCATAGTGCTTAAACATATCCATCAGCTTTCAATTAGATTAACTAAACTGATTATCTGCTAGTTTAGTTACTCAAGGCTGCTGACCTAAGCACCTTGATTAAAAATATTTATTTGAAAGGAAATCTGATTAACCTCATAGAAATGGGCTTCCAAATAAATGTGTATAACAGCAGGACTTGGAAGGTTGTGTTTGAAAAGTGTGACTCATCAGCCTGTGCCTCCTTCCCACCCAGGGCCTTGTTCTTACTTTGAGAACCATCAGGGTGCCCTGTCTATGGAGTCTCCCTGAAGTCCATTGGCCAACATAGAGTCAGGGCAGACTACCTGCCAGGGACAACTAGAGTACCCTCCTGACAGGCTTGGTAATGGGTTACTCATTGCAAAAAGAAGAATTTTTTGGAATAGTAGCCATGTTAGTCTGTGGTTCAGGCATATCAGAAAACAAAACAAAATAAAATAAAAATAAAATAAAAAACACTGTAGCACTTTAAAGACTAACTGCTTTATTTTTATTGTTAGCTTTCGTGAATCAAGTCCACTTCTTCAGACAAAGAGTGAAACTTACAGGCATGGTTTTTATACACCAAATTCAGGGGGTCAAAGGGAGATGCGTGTGGTCAAGCAAGATGACAAACAAGCAAGCACAACAATACAGCTTCACACAGCCATTAGCAACAATAGATTATTCAGATTAGCTCTGAATGACCTGCATGTGTTTTTGTTTGGTTTCCAACATGCAGGTCAAAAGTTGATCAGAGACCAGAATAGGCTTTCTCAGCAACCTTGAGACTGAAAGGGAGTCATTTAGAACTAATCTGAATAATCTAGGATAACACCCCCCCCCCAATTTTATGGGCAGTCTTTTGGTGGCTTTTCATTGCATAACATTTCATGGGCCCTATGCAATAAAAACTTTTATTTCTGCCACAGTTTGTTGCTTATTGGTCATGATTCCATCTTGGCCAGAGGGTTTTGAATTAAAGTAAATTAAATGATAACAAAACATTTTATTTTAAGTTAATTGACTAACATGTGTTTCCAGGGCTTTTGCACTCACCCATTGCGGGTGCACCAACTTTGGATTTCAGGCACTTCAGATAAAAAGGAGGCCCTGCAAAGGGGACCCCCAGAATTTCAGGTATCATCCAGAGAGCAGGACCAGACACAACTGGTGGAAGCTGAAGGGAAGCAGATTTCAGCAAAATATATCCTACAGTGATTGAGAGTGCCCTCCTAAATCCCTAATTAATGATTTTAGGCCTGCATTCACTTAATAAAAATCTCTGTGTTACCATGAAATAATGCAATTGATGATTATAATGGTGATGTACCATCAAGTCAATTCAAAGTTATGATTACTCTTTCCTGGGTCCTCTAGATAGACAATACACAGAAATGATTAACCAATCCCCTTTTCTAGGGGCACCAGGGGAGTGCCCACTTTCCCATGACTGTACAGGCTAGCTCTTTTCCCAGGAGGCACAGAGGGGAATCAAACTCCCAACCTCTGGGTCTGCAGTTAGATACCTAAATCACTGAGCTATCCAGACAGCACAATGCAATAAAACCATTATTTTTTTTTAAAAAGGAAACAATAGAACAATAAAAATGAAATAATTTAGAAACAGTTCCCTGAAAACAAAGGCCAAATTGTAGTATGAAGCATCAGGACAATGCCTAGATAGATAAAGAAGTATTTAATTGGTGGTGGGAACTTCCAGTGTTGGGAATCACCTATTCTTTTATGTGTAAGAGTTAGGATTCAACAAGAAGGATAAAGATTACAGGTCTCCAAAATTAAAAGATCTTAAATACTTTTTAGATTTGTTAAGAAAGCAGCTAGAATATGTTTTATTTTTACCTCTACTCTTAGATTTCATAAAATATATTGCAATGTATTCAGTATGCTACATCTATTTATTTTCAAGTAAGGATTTGTACATGTATGTTGAATACATAAGTCTGCTTAATTCTTTATTGCAGTAATTCAGTTAGGGTGTAGAATCAGTATGTTGTTTGTTAAAGATGACTCTTTAACACTGATGAGCGGAGTACATTAGTACTGCTTGCATGGTGATTGGTGCCTTTTGTATTTGGTAGGGCAGAAAACACAACAGAAGTCACATTACCTTGTGGATTCTACCCTTTGAAACATGAAAATGATTTCTTGGACACATATCTTCGTTTGTAAAAGTAATCACATCCACACTTTTTCCTAAGGGAACAAGACAGCTTGTTTTTATCAGGGTAATATACTTGAGATATGTACTGTGATCAAAGTCTGAATTCTATCTAAGGGTGTGACTACACTGCAAAACCAAATCAAAGTGATTCTGTTCTGCAGTGATTGGACTTGTAGCCTCAGTTTCAATTCAAATAATAAGTCTGCAAGTCATTGCAGTGTTGGAAGGATTACAATACCAGGTCTTACAAATATGGCACTTCCTTGCTGTTTGTGGAGCCTCTCAGCAACTAAGCACATCCCAAGAGCATTTCATCAATACTGACTAATTCCCCTGTGATTTTCTTGGACATGAAAAACATCACATTTTGGTCCACAGCAAAGTTAAACTAAGATGCCCTCTGAATTAATAGAAGCTATTGTCTTTAGGTCATTTTGTCCTCAACGAGTTTACACTGCAACACTTCTGGATAGGAAGGTATGGAATGGCTCTATGCCAGTGGTTCCCAATTAGTGGTACGCGTACCCCCAGGGGTACGCGAGATTGCATCAAGGGGTATGTGCAGCAATCTCTTAACTAAAATATTAAATCCTTAAAAAAACAATAATGCAATAACAATTGCCAAAAAATTATTCAATTTAATTAAATGATCAGTAGGTAAGTCAATCATATGCATCAGGCGCTTTCTCCCGAGGCGGTTTTTCCCACGCCTCCCGCGCCTCGTGTCACCCGATCGCGGCCGCCCCCGTTCCCGCCTATTTGCTCGTCATTGTCAACGTGCACATTTGTCACATTAATGAAACATGTGTTCTCTGTCATTAGAATGTCTTTTGATGATAATAAATATAAAATACACCTGATTTCATTTTTTATTTAACGTTCCTGCAATAAGGGGTACGCGATATTTAACGTTCCTGGAATAAGGGGTATGCAAGTTTGAGGTCTTTCTTGAAGTGGCACGTAGAAAAAACTAATTGGGAACCACTGCTCTATGCCATTGCCCAGGGGATATCTAAGTGGTTTCCAAGTGCTTTCTACTCTTTGGGTAGGCTTATTCTATGTCCCCAAGGCATAAGAGTTGGATGTAATTCTTACAAATTGTAATTTGTAATTCTTACAAATTTTCCCACCAAGCATCCACAGCACAATTTATGTCAACACAGATCTACTCGGGTGTAAGCCACAGTGCAAAAGCTGCCTCAGATGCAAAACCCAGTTCAGTTCCTGGGTTTCAAAGCACAGCTCATTTCCAAGCAACTGCAAAGCACACGGTGCATATTCATACAACAGCTTCCTAGTCTGCAAAGTGGATTTGCGATTAAGGAGAAATAGGTTTTCATAATCCCTGCATACCAGCTTTCCTCTCTTGAGTTCAGATCATCAGTGGCTCTGCAGGTAAGATGAGAGGAAGCATCTTCATTTGTCTCCTGTTCCTCTTCTATGTTAAAGGACTCAGGTCATCTTGCAAGTCATTCTCAAATCAAAAGCTACAATAAAGAAATGGTTTATGCATTTGTCTCTACATCTGAAAAGGAAAGCAGTGGCTGTTGGTGCTGGAAATTAATGGAAGGACAATTTTTTGAACATGCACAGGGATGACTTAGGAAGGCACCCTCCTTGCATTAAAGCACAGCGTGAGAAGGAGAACAGATGCTATTCTAAAAGCAGTTTGCCCAGATGCTGCAGACTAATATATGGAAAATGAAGGTGAACATGTGCAATAAATAAACATATATGTGAACATGTGCAATAAATAAGAAAATAATAAACATTTTGGAAGCCAAACAACTTTCAGCAAGCACTCATTAATCAGAGCCCATTTTGAGTAAAATGAGAATAATGGTTAATAGTTTTTTCTTACTCACAGACTAGTTACTTTCTTGTTATCTTAATCTGTATTATATATTTATAATAACAGATGTTTATGGAACAGTTTTATCTTATATTATTGCTTCAATTTACTTGTTTAATATTAACGTTAAAAAAAATCATTTCCTAGCTTGGCTTCTCACAATATTTCACCTTCACCTCCCCACCAATTTCTTTCATGGACACAAAATCTTCCTCTATAAGTGCTGTATCTGATTCTTAATATTGACTATCCTCATTGGCAATTAACCATGAAGATTGTCCTGGGGACAATATAATAGTATCCCATTTGCCTTCCACATCGCAGCGTGACACCCGTACCACTGATCCAGTTCTGCAAATCACTTTCTGGTCCTGAGCCCTCTTGGCACACAAAGTCCTCATTGGCCCCAGGCCAGTATTGATGAAGCTTCTGCCCTTCATCAAGATGGGTTCAAGTGGGATTTAATCTAGTTGGGGACCATCATCCTTCTCTGTAGACCTCGCCATCCAAGGCCGTTAGTCTTCAGGGTTATCAGATGAGTTAACCGCCGCATGACGATCGGTGTTGAGTCGCTGGCAGTATGGTCTACTCTATTACCAGAGCAGGACAACCTGGCCAGACATAACACAAAACCTAGAATATGTAAACCAAACACCTACCAAATATCAGACTTTATTTTTCAAAAGGAAACCTAGACTGGTGGCTAGACTAAAAAAGGCCTTTCTCAGTAGAGTTCAGATTTCTGAGCATGACCACTAGTTTATGGGACTTGTAGCCAATGACAAAATTTTTCATGCACTGATTCTTGTTAAGATGGGAACCCTATTACTCAGACATCTTTGTTTTTCCCCCAGGTTGCTTTTGTTTCTTTGTTGCTTTATGCAGCTGTTATCCTTTTCTTTTATCCCCTTCTCCTCTCTGGATAAGCCACTTTCCTTTCCCTTTAGTTCCAGTCAATCCTACGCCTCTTTGTATTAGGCATAAAGATTGGATTATTTCTCCTTTTCTTGCCCTTGCTTCTCACTGGTGTTGCTTCCTGTGTTTTCCTGGCAGTCCTCCACACAGATCTTTACATGCACCTGTTTCTTTGGGTCCCTGTGTGACATTATAAAGCTTCCATGTGGGTCGGTTTGTTGCAACT
Organism: Furcifer pardalis; assembly: GCA_030440675.1. Classification (NCBI taxonomy): domain Eukaryota; kingdom Metazoa; phylum Chordata; class Lepidosauria; order Squamata; family Chamaeleonidae; genus Furcifer; species Furcifer pardalis. The sequence goes on from CP126890.1 coordinate 207,409,855, forward strand.
ATGACAGCCCCCCAGAGTAGCTGGCTGTATTTAGCTCCTTAATCCTAAACTGACTGTGCATACTGGATTCATGTAAGCATGCACAGTGAGTCAAAATAAAAATAAGGGAAATTTAGTTTGAGGGTTATGGATGTTATTTTCCACTCATGCAGACATATACAGTGTGACATAACAGCTGCTTAAATATACTGACTGTGACATTTGGAAGCCAATGCTGAGTGAGTGTGTTTTGGTGTGTGTGTGTGTGTGTGGGGGGGAATCCGCAAACCTGAGAATGTCACAGTTCCCACAAAGAAGAGAAAAAGAGTACAGCCAAACCTCGCATAAAGAGCAACTCGCTTAAAGAGCAGAATTTTATCTGAATGTTCGCTTCGCTTAACAAATAAAACCAACCAAAAACTCGCTTAACAAACAAACTGGGGTTCACAATCCCACCCACAACTGGTCACTTACAATGGTGTTTCACTTAAAGAGCAAACTCGCTTAAAGAGCAATCCTGTGGAATGCATTATGCTCTTTAAGCGAGGTACAACTGTATTGTAAGCCTATGGAGAAGCGCCTTTTGTGTTCCAGTAGGTAGCGGGATGGACTAGGAATCTGGAGACCAGGGTTTGAATCCTCATTTGTTCAGTGGAAAATCACTGGGAGAGCAGATCTGATAAAAAAAAAAATTAAGAATCGAACTTACCCTGAAAGCTGTATCAGGATCGTTACAGGTTGATTCCAACTTGGCAGCACATAACTAACTAAAGCAGGAGTGCCCAAACTTCCACTTCCGGGAGTGATGAGGATGGTGTGGGCTGGATGAATTGGCATCAGGGGCCGGATCCGGCATGCAGGCCCTAGTTTGGGCACCCCTGTTTTAAAGCAATGTTTTAACAATGCTTAGACACCTTATAGACCTCATGAGAAATCTGTACATGAATCAAGAGGCAACAGTTAGGACAGAAAATGGAATGACGGAGTGGTTTGGAATAGGAAAAGGAGTAAGACAAGGCTGCATTTTGTCACCCTGCTTATTCAACTTATACACAGAACACATAATGCGCAATGCAGGGATGGAGGAATCACAATTTGGGATCAAAATTGCTGGAAGAAACACCAACAATTTGAGATATGCAGATGATGCCACCCTAGTGGCAGAAAGTGAGGAGGACCTAAAGAAGCTCCTGATTAGGTTGAAAGAAGAAAGTGAAAAAGCTGGCTTGAGACTCAATATCAAGAAAACCAAGATAATGGCAACAGGCCCTATCAGTCCCTAGAAAATAGATGGGGAAGAAGTAGAAGCAATGACAGATTTTACTTTCTTAGGATCTAAGCTCACTGCAGATGGTGATTGCAGCCATGAAATAAAAAGGCGACTGATTCTTGGGAGAGAAGCGATGAGAAACCTGGGGAACTTAGTGAAAAGTAGAGACATCACATTGAAAACAAAAATTCGCATAGTCAAAGCAATGGTATTCCCTGTGGCAATGTATGGTTGTGAGAGCTGGACCATTAGGAAAGCTGAGCGCAGAAGAATAGATGCCTTTGAAATGTGGTGTTGGAGGAGAGTTTTGAGAGTCCCCTGGACAGCGAGGAGAACAAATAGGTCAATCTTAGAAGAAATCACCCCTGACTGCTCCTTAGAAGGTCAAATAATAAAGATGAAGCTAAAGTACTTTGGACATCAAATGAGAAGAGAGGATTCACTTGAGAAAGCCTTGATGCTTGGAAGGGTCGAGGGCAAAAGAAGAAGGGGACGGCCCAAGATGAGATGGCTAGATGGTATTGTAGACACAATGGGCACAGAGCTGGGCGAGTTGAGGGGGATGGTGGAGGACAGGAGTGCCTGGTGGACAGCGGTCCATGGGGTCGCAAAGGGTCGGAATCGACTGTGCGACTGAACAACAAGACACAAACTCCACAAGATTCCTTGGCCTTTTTTTAAGGGAAGTGTAGGTGGAGGGCTATGAAGTAGACTGCAAAAGCAGCCCTAGCAGGAAAGAAGAGACCAGGATTTTACCTTCTGAACTGATGCAATGGAGCAAAAATTAATGAAGCGCTTCAGATCCAATTCCTGTGGCTTGAACAGGGATAATATTTTAAAACCATAGCACATGTGTCACAATGCAAAGTTGTCTGTGTTACTACCTGTTGTTTGTTTGTTCATGGCTTCAAAGGGAATTATCCTCATTTGTATTTCCTGGCTGCAGTAATTACATTCTCCTATCCTTGTGGTTGTTGTGGGCTATCAAGTCGACCCTGATTTATGGTGATTTTATTAATGAAAGATCTTCAAAATGTTCTGTTCCCCAAAGCTCTGCTCAGCAATTCTAAACTCAAGTCTGCAGCTTCCTTTAGAGAGTCATTCCATCTTATGTTTGGACCTCCTCATTTCCTACTGCCTTCCCACAATTAATGTCTTTTCCAGAGGATCTTCCCTTCTCATCATGTGCCCAAAATAGGACAGCTTCAATTTCATCATTTTTTCCTCCAGAGATGGTTCAGAGTTAATGCCAGAGATCTGCTTTAAGAGCCATTTGTTTGTCTTTCTAGCAGTCTAGGATATCTGCAAAGCTCTCCTCCAGCTCTACATTTCAAATGAATCAATATTTTCCTCTGTCAGCTTTCTTTAGGTAAAGGTCACCCTTGCTCGAAAGCCAGTCATATCTGACTCTAGGGCTTGGTGCTCATCTTCGTTTACAGACAAAGAGCCAGCGGCGTCTGCTTCTGCAGATGTTTCCATGGTCATGTGACAGGCATGACTAGACACCAGAGTGCACGTAATGCTGTTACCTTCCTACCTAAGTGGTACCTATTTATCTACTTGCAATGTCTTGCTTTCAAACTGCTAGGTTGGCAGGAGCTGGGACTGAGATGGGCATTCACTCCATCGTGTAGCACTCAGGTCTCAAACTGTTGATCTGCTGACCTTCCAGTCGCCAAGTTCAGCATTTTAACCACTAAGCCACTGCAGCTTTCACAGTCATACATGGTGACTGGGAATATATGAGTGCGGATGATCTTGCTCTTGGTCTCTTCTACATGATGATCTTTTCTATTTGCTACCTGGTCATATCTCTAATAATCCTTCAAATGAGACATGATTACATGCATTTAATGTAGTGCACCATATGAAAGTTTATTTCATAAGAAAATGCATTAATCACAAGTAAATCGCAAGTCCTTTTGCTAATTTTTACTCAGTCATCGATGGTAAAAGCAGCATTTTTCTAATGTTATTCATCTATGGCAGGAGTTCTCAACCAATGGTCCGGGTGCCACATGTGGCCAATGACACCATTTCATGTGGCCCCCAACCACCTCCACCACATCCCGAAGTGCCATGTGTGGCAGGCAGGGTAAAATGGCTGTCCAGGCCCCGAAGCTGTCTGAGGGAGCCTGACCCAGTCCTCGACTTGAAAAGGTTGAGAACCCCTGATTTATGGCAACCTAGGTAGATTCTATATATTCCTCTTGAAAACATGGTTTATTTTTAGTATCACATTGTATTGGTGGCAGAGTTTAATGTTTCTCATTTGCTGTTGAAATCTGTAGTGGCAGACTCCTTTCAAAACCTTTCAGTTAGCCATCAAACAGAAGCTCCAATAGAGATGTGACTTTCTTAAATATTCCTTAAGGAAAAGGCAAGTTACATAAAGAGAAAAGTCAATTTTGAAACAGATGTTTTGATACAAATCTTGCTTAAATCCAAGGCTTTTTCAGCTTCAATTGGTGGTGGAACCAGTGGTGGGCATCAGCAGGTTCGCACCAGCTCGCCAGAACCGGTAGCAGAAATTCTGGCTGGCCCCTCTGCCCATCCAAGTTTTGAAATAAAGTAGTCCTAATTCCGGTGCAACACAGGGCTTTTCCCCTGGCCACACCCAACCACAGTGGGTAGTAAAAATTTTTGGAGCCCATCACTGGGTGGAACTGCAGCTAATTCTCCCTCTGGAAGAGGCCTTAGTGTAGTTTTCGACAGGATAATTTCAGGTAACCAAGCACTGACATGAAGTGCTAAATATCTTACCAAAGTGGACTTTAAAAGTGAGTAGAGAAAGTCGAAGCTCAAGATGTCCAGAAACACGATAAAAGCTGAAAAGCAGCCATAGGTTCCCTGTAGCAACTATGGTTGAAATCCAGTTCTTTGCATCTTGCAAAACCAGGCAGTAAAAATTCCTACCATTTTACAGTGCATCTTCTATACAAAATGAACACCATAATTCATTCTCATCAGAATACCAATCATCTTTACTTTGTATTAAAGGAAGAAAAAGGGCATGAACCCAACTGTTTCTGAGCCAATTCCCCCCCCCCTTCACATCTATATTTGTACATATGTGGAAACTGCTTGAACATTTCTAAGAACATTTTAAAAATTAATTACCTTAATGCACCAAGTTCTGGGGTGAATTCTTGTTTCCAAATGCCATATTTAAAAATGAAAAAGAATGAAGAAAGGAAGAACGGAAAATCCCTTCTAAGAAAAGCATGTGGATAACTTTTAAAAGCATGTTTGTACATTTGATACTTTTCATTTATTCTACTTGCATTGCTGCATCCCAGCTATTGTTGTTTTACAGATCTAAATCCAGTTAGTAGTTCCACTTAGAGAAGACCCATTGAATCAGAAGAAGGTTGTGAGTTTGATCCTGACTAGGGCTCAAGGTAAACTCATCCTTCCAAGGTCGGTAAGATGAGTACCCAGTATGTTGGGGGCAAAATGCTAATTAACTTGTGAACTGCCCAGAGAGTGCACTAAGTGCTTTTTGTTGTTGTTCAGTTGCACAGTCAATTCTGACCCTTTGCAACCCCATGGACCACTGTCCGCCAGGCACTTCTGTCCTCAACCATCCCCCTCAACTCGCTCAGCGCTGTGCCCATTGTCTCTACAATACCATCTAGCCATCTCATCTTGGGCCGTCCCCTTCTTCTTTTGCCCTCGAACCTTCCAAGCATCAAGGCTTTCTCAAGTGAATCCTCTCTTCTCATTTGATGTCCAAAGTACTTTGGCAGTATATAAGTGTAACTACTATTGCTATTGCTATATACTGTGACTTGAAATGGATTCAGTGGGCCTACTCTAGCTGAGACTGGCAATTGGATTTAGGCCAGGATTACTTTGTTCCCAATTGATAAAGAAGAAATGTATGATTATATGGTCTATTCATTTATCATGCTAGACACATAAAAAGAGGACTATCCAACTACATTGCCTTTCTGCCAATCAACCGCATGTACAGTACAGTACCTGACTCTGGATAAAAGAATCAAGAAGCACAAATCTGATGTCAGGAATCTCAGAGTTTGAAATCCAGTGGTGGAAAACATCTGAACCCCAGGGTACTCTCCTACTGATCTTGAGGAAGCCATCTTGGAGCAAAGAAACTTTAAAGGGGAATTTGCCTGAAGCAGCAATGAATTACAATTTGTTTGGAATTTCCTATCTATTGGCAGAGATTTGAATCAGAATGTAGGATTATTATCATATTTTATGAGTTAATTGGCCAACCTAACCCCAGGATGTTTGCATTATCAGAAACAATTTTGGTGAAGGGCCAATGATAATATTATAACTGTCAGTGCTCTCTGTGTTTACTTTCCCAGTGATTACACTGTCTAGGATGATACCAATAACTACATGGATTGATGCTACCAAACCTACGTGGATTGTATATTTACCTAAAATTCTGGATAAATGTTCATGCATCAGATGAAATGGGCAGCGATCCATGAAAATTCATGCTGTAATGAATATGTTCGTTTTTATGGTGCCACAGGACTCCTTGCTGGTTTTGCACCAACAGACTGAAATGGCTATCAAATACAAAGGCCATTGACTAAATGAGGAATGGAAGTTTTCAGTGGATCTTCCCATCACCCATTCTTACAGATTGATCACAACTAATTTTACCCAAGATTAAGTCAGATTTGAGTGTAACAGACTTGCAGGTACTGTATGTTAAATCTGCAATGTTATATAAAGCAAAGCAAAGCAAAGCAATCACACTTATATACCACCCCATAGTGTTCAATGCACTCTCTGGACGGTTCACAAGTTAATTAGCATTTTGCCCCCAACATACTGGGTACTCATTTTACTGACCTCAGAAGGATGGATGGCTGAGTCATCCTTAAGCCCTAGTCAGAATCGAACTTCCAACCTTTTGGTTGCAGGACAGCAGTTTACCCACTGAGCCACCAGGGCTGCAAAATATAACATTTTACAGTGACACAATTGTTATTGGGTATACAGTATATGAACTATACTATAGCTGGAGGTTTAAATGGTCAGTAATAAGTTGAAAATACTACAAGTAGCCTTAGAGCATTCCAGCTGGCTCCTTATGGGGTGATCTGGGCTTGATCATTTTTGGGATGTCACCCCAAGTGACATTTTCCTGTATGATGAAGTGGATGACAATATATTCATAGTGTATATTAAAATTAATTAATTAATTTGAAAAAATGCATGTCCCAAGGCCCAATCCTAGGAGGAGGTGAAGGAAAGAGTAACAGAAAATGGAACAGAAAATCAACCACATTTCTTCTGCCCATAATAGGCTATTGAATGCCTGGAGATTTAAGGCCACGTCTCTTGGCAGTGTGTGGTCTCTTGAGGAAAGCAGAAAGGGGTCGAGATTTGGCTAACTGCCATGTTTTCAAGGCAACATGGTTTACAGTCAATACAGCTCAGGGCCCTGGTTGTCTTGCATGAAATCAAGAAACTTTTGGGGAATAAAGTGTATCGCAAACTGCTTTTTTAAAAAGGCTAAGTGGAAGGGTAGATAGGAAACTAACTTGCTTTTGCTGGCTCTACCTTTGCCAATTAGTATAGAGTGGAAGAATTGGATTAAGGTGTTATTAACACCTTCTCCCTCAACTGAGGCCTACAGGGAGATAGGATTGAAGGGATAATAGCAATCCCATCAATGCATTTAGCAAAAGATTTATTCTGAAAGTACTACAGCTTTGGCTATGAAGCTGCACCACCTAAACAATGCCTTGGTTTCCAGATCCATTGAAAATCAGATTTCACACCTTGCTCACTGCTTGATTTGACAAAAGGTCACATGCTTTTATGGGTTGTGAAACGGTACTATCAGGTCAAGTTATGCCAAGGTGATTTAAAAATGCAAAATGTTGTTTGAAGTTTGTTTAAACTCAGGGCTGTTACTGGGTTGGCCCTGCCAACTGCCTGAGCCAGCATGGCCAATTGTAAGCCAGGAGCATCTCAAAGGCTACATAGTCTCCATCCCTGTTTTAAGCCATGCTATTGAGAGTGGGAGGTGGACACCTCTACTTTGCATCCTATCTTACTACATTATAGAAATACCTCTTTGTTCCAATATTCATGTTGGTTAGGAACATAAGAAGCCACCTCATCCCAGTGAAATTGCTGGTCCTCTAGCCCGCAGCTCTCCAAGGTTTCAGGCAGGATTCCTGTCTAACCCTACCTGGGTATGCTCAGGGTTTGTTCTGGAACCTTCTGCATTGAAAGCAATGTACATTCCCACTCCTCTATAACTCTTCCTCCCGAAGGCAAGTTGCCAATACTGTACTAGGTGGGCCCTGTCCTATGAGGACACCAGAACCATGGACCATATTCCACTGCTAACTCTTCTTACATTGTGCACTTATTTGTCAGCTCAATGTACAGTGCTTGTTCCTGTGTGACCTTTGGCCACAGGTACTGTTGAGTCATTTCCTCCTGGCTGCTTGTTGCTTTACTAAACTTTCTCAGGTTTCCTTTCTACACATTCTGTCTTCAAGGCCACCAAGCCTCCAGCTGTTGCACAGCTGTTTCTCTGTGATTCTTTTTGTTCTGACTATACTGATGTGGCATAATCAAATAATAGAAATAAAATGTGAATAAAATGGAAATAAAAACGCGGCTTGTTGCTAAAGAAACTAAGGCCGCACTAAGGCGACATGGTAATTTAGAAATTCTGCTTACAAAGGGCAACTGCAATGCTTACGTGGACCAGAATAAGGTCTTGATGATTAAATGAGTAATGTTTGCTAAATAACCCATGATCAGAAATGGTGAGGTTGACCTGGACTTGGGTCATAAGAAGTATATGTTCCCTGATTGCAAATAGAATACTGTATGTTGCTTAAGTTTCCTTTGAGACCCCTCTAATAGGTAAACAAATGTTATGATGAAAGTATGAAATAATAATTTGTATAACCTGACACTAACATGTCACAGCAATAAGGTCAAGAATGTATTGGGTAAACAATATGTAGGAAACTGTGTATAAAATGTTCTGTCTTTCACTGTTCAATAGTCTCATCTTTGGAGTGACAACACTCATGAGAATCATTATTATGCATAATAAACTCTTCTCTGTTTGACCAAAGGAATGCTGTTTTGTCCTATCTTTAAATGCTATAACAATACTCTAATGCTCCCATAATGCATACCCCTAATTACCCCTTCCAATGCTGAGCAGTGCATTGATCTCTTTCATCAACACATTGCAACTGTCTTCCAGAAGCTCTTATCTGAATGCTCCCAGTGAGTATATCCAACACTGCAGACAAACAACTGGAAACAGAATGATTCTCCTCTAACAGAGACAAATTTATTCTGTTTCTTGCTGGGATGTATGTATAATTTGGCTCTTCGAAGAGTTTCTTCACAGGATGTAAAGCTCGAGCAAAGCAAACCCATGTTACTGCCAGTGTTCTGAATGGTGATGGTAGGGGAGAATGTGCTAGAATTGATTGAAATCATTGGCAAGTCAACAAGGAAGAGGCAAAGAAGCAAGAAACATTCAAGCTAGCTGAACTGAAATTCCCTGGCACTGGAGTTTTCACTGTGCATTAGGCAACCCCTGAAGAAGTGACAATTCCTGGGTAAAAGGAGATTTAAAAAGCAGGAGTGCTCCCCCCCAACAACCTATGCACACTGTTGAACCATTCCTGTCAGACCCCACCTCTGTCTTTCAGATGGAGCGTTTGTACCACCTTAATGTGTACCACCTTTTTTGTTTCTTGGTTCTGAAGGAAAGCAGGATTTACTGGGGCTTGTGTCCAAACTGCTGTGTACCTGAGCTGCTTCAACTTAAGATATATTGGTTGAGGTTGCTGACATTAGATGGAAGACGTGAGGCAGCGTGGTAGCTGCTGTACCTGGTTGAATGGAGGAGAAGGGGAAAGGAGTGAGATTTTTTTAAATGTTGCAAAATATAGCTAAATTCTGTTTTCAGTTGTATTCTGTAGCTGAGGAGAGGAGCTTCTGGAATTTGCAATGCAAAAAACACTGTGTGGGATAGGAGATCTTACTCCAACACCTATTGATTAGGAAAATCCATTTGTTAAAGTTTAAAGTTGCAGATCGTTGGGTTTAAGTTAGTTTGTCTCTAGAGTTTAGTCAATATTGTGTTGGTTTATTAGGTATTTAGCAACATAGGACAGCTATTTGTAACTTTTTTATTTAAAAAATGGCTATACTTACTGTCTGTTATATTATACTGCTCTAGGTACTATTAGTGCAAGAGGGGGGCAGAAATAAAGAGAGGAATGGATGGATGTTGTTGTTATGTGAAGCCAAGCCACCTCGGACCTATGGTGATCCTATGAATGATTAGTCTCCAAAATCTCAAGTCCTTAATAGCTCTTATAGGACAGCCTCAGCTTCATCATGTTGTGCAGTGATTAAATTGCAGCCAAAACTCTCCTCACAATTTGAGTTTGATTCCAGTAGGCTTAAGATTGACTCAGCTTTCCATCTTTCAAAGGTTGGTAAAATGAGTACCAGTGTGTTATGAGCAAAATGCTAATTATCTTGTGAACTCCCCAGAGAGTGCTCATATCAGACACTTGATATCCTTTCAGCTTTAATTTAGTTGTATCATCAGTGATGGCAGTATTAACACTGTAGCAGCATTTTCCTTTGCCCTTCCCCACCAGTTGATGTAGTGCTTTTTGACCTGGGAGTCTCATCTTCTAGCACTCTCTCTTGTTTCATTTTGGACTGTCTCATCATCCAGTATTAAAGATAAGAAAGATTCCGCAGGGGTTTACTGAATGGATAAAGGTAAGAAAGGTACCACAGTGGTTTACTGATTTGAAATGAATGGACAAAGACCTCAGATTTCTTCATTTTATGGAGAAGATGACTAGAAAGACATAAAGCATCTGTTTTATAATTAGGAAATATCTTGATTCTAAGAATGCAGATATTTTTCCATTGGAGAAAGAGAACTCTCTCATTCATACAGCTTCTCACAGAATCCAAAAGACTAAGAGTTTCCCTCATTCTTATATTCCCTGCAGATGACAACACAGCAATCAGGTGATTTCATCCATCTGATTTTATGCAAGAGGCAGCTACCTCATAGGTATCTACGTATAGCTATATTGCCCTTTAGTAGGATTTTTTCCTACAGAATTTCTATAATTATGTAAACGGATTAAAAAAAAAACCTCACTGAAACACCTCATCCTACAGCCTGGAAGAAGACCAATGTGTTGACATCTTTTTAATTTTACAGTAGCCTGATCTTGTCATCTAGTTTGATGCCTTTAAAATGAAGCTGTACTGCTAGACAATGTGCATATATCAAATTACTACTGTGTGTTAACAAGAAACTGCTCAGCTCTACTCTCATCTTCTCTGTACAAAGAATGATAGCTTTGAAGGAAATCAAACTGAGGGAATGACCACATTGCAGGGTGGTGCGGTGTGAATAGCGTTGCTTGAAGTTATCTGTATTTTGCATGATCCTTGCGTCCAAATGGCATATCGACCTCAAGCAACCTTCTGGCTCCTTCTCCTGTCAGCTGAAAATTTCCCTTGCAGTGCTGCAGAGGGGCAGGGGAAGTGAAATTATTATTTTTTGTCCATGCTAGAACATTGCTGTTGCACTGCAACACTTAAATTTTTTTTTTTTTGCTTATGATGCCGATCAACAAACTGCTCAAACTGCAGTTTCAATTGGCACTTCATGCAAATGCAATTTTTTTTATTAATCTAAGTGATTCAGAGTAATAGTGATGACCTAGCTGAGTAAATGTTTTTTTTTAAAAAAATTCACTTTCCTGCCCCTCTGCAGAGAAGCAGGGAAAATATCCAATTTGCCAATACAGTATCCTGAAGTGGCTTGTTTATTAAGCCATTTCACAATACAGGTACAGTACTGGTAATTTACAGCAGAAGAAGCCTTGGCATCTTTGACAGCTGGAAGGCTTACGTTTAGTCCATTCCCAGTGATAATTGCACTGATAAAAGACTAGAGAACCTCCATTTGCACTTGTTACACTTCTTTGTGTTTTGATCAGACCCTGGGCTGCCAAAATGAAGCCACTTTCTTGGCTTTGCCATTGGCCAAATGTAAATCCTCCTCAGTGCATGTTTGGGGCAGCAATCCAAAGTGGGCAATAATTTTATTAGACAGCTAGAAAAACAAACAAGATAAATAAACAATAAAAACTCACTTTAAATGAAATTCTCATTTCTTATTACTCTGCATCTACATAATATTATCTTCTAGGAAGTCTGCTAGGCAGTGGCACTATCAATCCCTTGGCACCAGCCAGAGATGGGTTTATTTTTGCAAACATTTGTATATTAAAAGGCTGCTGTGAGTTAGTAGTGTTGTAGTGTTTGCTCTGAGATTAGGGTGGGGTGGGGTTTAAGTATTGCTACTGTGGAAGAACACTGGTAGTTTTCTGTGGCTTTAAATTATGTTTTATTAATTGTGGTACAGTATTTATAACTGTATTACATTGTTATCTTGATTATGAATTATATTGATTCATATTTCCTTGTTATATTGATTATTCTATACATTTTATTTTGTACACAGCTATGAGACTTCTTTGGCAGTGACAAGCAATTCATAAGTATAATGAATGATAATTATATGTTGTATTTAAAATGTTTAATTGATGTGACCATACTGTTTGGATTTTATTTGATGTGATTTGATGTTTTTACACTTATAAGTCTCATTGCATATCAAGAGAGATCACACTGCACTAAAAAGTATAGAATTATAGCCTAATTGTTGTTAGCCTTCTTTAGGCTATTTTTAAAAGTATGCGGTAGGAAATAAATTGAAATGGATAGTGTCCAGCAACAAAAACATTCAAAAAGAGTGTTATCCAGAGAATTTCCCTACCCTTAGTGCAGTACTGCTGGAGGTGTCCTTCTTTCATACAAAATGCATTAGATTAGATTATCTGATGAACAAACAGCTGTAAACAGAGGGCAGACAGCAGCATCTCCTTAATACCATTAAATGTTTATGCCATTAATAACCTTTGCTAAGTCATTTATAGGTGTCCTATGACTGGTTCAGCATTGGCTTAAAGACCTTTCTGGTGGATTCCTTCCTCACTTTCTTTACTTTGATCTGGTGTTAGAAAGATTAGCTGGCAGGGTTACAGCCCAGGGTATACCCAATTGTATTCTGGCCCACAGCACCAAATAAATCCAGCCCACGGCACAAAATAAATCACAACCACCCCTTGCTCCAGCCACCACTGCCGGAATTGGCTGCAGACTCATTTATGGCAGCTGTGAAGGGGGGGGGGGACAACCAGTCTGGCCACATCAACTGTTTGAGGGAGCATAACCTGGTCTTCAACTTGAAAAGGTTGAGAACCCCTGCCTTACAGGGGTTAAAAGAAATTCTTGGCAAAGAGACTCATATAAGTGACACTCAGATATATAATGTATCAGAGAGTAAACAAAAGAAAAAGACAAAAATTGTTGTGGCACTTAAAGACTAACTGCTCTTAGGTTTCCTCGATCAAGTCCACTTGGTCAGACATAAGAATGAGACTTTATGGCATCCATTGATACACATCAGTAGGCACACAATGGTTGGCTAGTGTAATAGATAAGTACAGTATACAAATCGATGTGTTTTTTTTTACAACTGGTAATAACTGAAGACACATTATGTTCCGCCTAGCCAGCATGTGACATGATAGCAGAAGATCCCTAGCTGATATTCAAATTTGCTGTGAGGTTTGGTCCTGTTGAGTTAGAAATGATTGTTTTTGTTCACTTGCAGTTGAGTCCGACCCTTTGCGACCCCATGGACCACAGCACACCAGCCTCCTCTGTCATCTGTCATCCTCCATAGTCTGCCCAGATCTACGCCCACTGCGTCAATTATGCTGTTTAACCTTATCTTCCTCTGTCACCCCCTTCTCTGTTTGCTTTCAACCTTTCCGAGCATCAGGGTCTTCTCCAGTGTGTTCTCTCTTCTCATTTGATGTCCAGAATACTTGAGCGTCAGTATCTCTCCTTCCAAGGAGCAATCAGGGTTGATTTCCTTCAGGATTGACTGATTTCATCTCTTTGCCGTCCAGTTCATGACTTGAGTACTGCATGACGGAATGAGTGCCCATCTCTGTTCCAGCTCCTGACAACCTAGCAGTTCGAAAGCAAGAAATTGCAAGTGCAGTAAAACTTTGCATAAAGAGAGCCTCGCTTAGAGACTAACTTGCTTAAAGAGAAGAATTTTCTCTGAATGCTCGCCTCGCATAACAACTAAAACCAACCAAAACCTTGCTTTACAACTAAATCGGGGTGTCACAATTGGTCGCTTACAATGGTGTTTCGCTTAAAGAGCAATCCCATGGAATGCATTATACTCTTTAAGCGAGGCACTACTGTAGATAAATAGGGACTACTTTGGTGGGAAAAGATCTTAGGGACATGAAAGGAACCTCATTCTGGTGTCCCCTGAGCAGAGTTCCTCCAACGAAAATCCTTTCAACCTAGAAAGCACCTTTGTTTGCTTTTGACATTATTTTTTTAAAAAAACCAAAACAGTCCAGGGGATTCTCAAAAGTCTTCTACAGCTCTCAGCCTTCCTTATGGCCCAGATCTCACAGCCATACATTACAACTGAGAAGGCCATTGCTTTAACTATGTGAACTTTTGTTAGCAAGGTGATGTCTCTACTTTGTATTATGTTGCCTAGGTCTGTCATAGATTGCCTCCTAAGGAGTAAGCAGCTTTTTAGTTCATGGCTGCAGTCATTGCTTGCAGAGATGGTTAGTAGAGGGATGCAAAACAAATATTGTGGCATATATTGTGGCCGCCCAGAGTTGGGTTTACCTGATTGGGGTGGGATAATAAATATGAGTAAATAAATAAATAAATTACACATTTGCTAATGAGTTTACCCGTCAGACCTAGCATCTATTGACAATGGTGTGAGTGACCCAGGCAAAGCACCAAGTTCTTCTTTAGTTCTGTAAGGTGACCTGAGGCTGTGGAGATGTTGGGCTGGATCAAGAGATCCACAAGAACAAAAACTTTCATGTTTAGGGGTGTGATTTTAGTTCTGAAGGAAAGGCATTTACTCTGGCCAGAAATAAAGCTCTTCTGCTCGTTGGAATTGTTAGGTCAGGGATTCTCAACCCCGCAGCCTATGGGCTGGACGCAGCCCACAGTGCGTTTCATGTGCCCCCTCACTGCCTCCACCCCACCTGTAAGTGCCATGTGTTGGAGGAAGGACAAAATGGCTGTCTGGCCCCCCAAACTGTGTGAGGGATTGTGACCTCGCCCCCTGCTTAAACAGGTTGAGAACTCCTGTGTTACGACATAAAATGTGCCATTTTACCCAAAGAATATTCAATACCTAATATAATGGGGTAAACACACAAAAGGTTGAGCAGGCTTAAATTTTGGGTATTCCAGGTCTAGAAGCCTCTGCTTAATTGTTATTAAAGGTTCCCCTCAGTGATGGGACGTAACAGGTTCTCACCAGTTCTCCAGAACCAGTAGTAAATTTTCCGAGTGTCCCAGAGAACCTGTAGCAGCTTTTGGGGGGAACCACCTTCGGGGCTTACCTTTTCACTGGTTCCCCCACTGCGCATGCATGCCAAGCACTTGGTGTGCATGCACGCCTAGTGCTTGGCACATATGCACGGCCTCCTTGCTGTCCTCCCAAATGGGGAGGAGGAAGAGAAGCTGCTAGCCTGAAGCTCCCTATAGGCTGAAGCTCCCTATTTTTATTACAGTAAAACCTCATATAACACTAAAACCTGGTTCCACAAGTCTTGGTGTTATATGATTTTTAGTGTTATCTGATCCTCTGTGGGATCCATAAGATACATTGTAACCACACAGGCTTTAGCGGTTGTTATCTGAAGCATCCCATAGGATCTTAATGTTATCTGATGCAATTCTTCCCCCCAGATTCCTTAATGTTATGTGATTTTAGTGTTATTCGATACTAATGTTATATGAGGTATTACTGTATTTTGTATTTTTTCTTTGGCCCCGCCCATGACATGACATCATGATGTTAGCTCCGCCCACACTGTCATGACGTCACGGTGGGGTAGTAAAAAAATTGACATCCCACCACTGGTTCGAAAGCCAGTTGTATCCAACTGTAGGGTTCAGTGCTCATCTGTTTATATAGCCAAAGAGCCAGCGTTATCTGTATCTGCAGACGTTTCTGTGGACATGTGGCAGGCATTGGCACGACTAGACACAGAGTGCACAGAACACTGTTTACTTTCCCACCGCATCTGCTGCACTTGCAATTGTCCTGCTTTCGAAATGGTCGGGAGCTGGAACAGAGACGGGAGCTCACTCCATCGTGCAGCACTCGGGTCTCAAACCTCGGACCTGCCTGTCGCCTTTT
This sequence comes from Furcifer pardalis, assembly GCA_030440675.1. Classification (NCBI taxonomy): domain Eukaryota; kingdom Metazoa; phylum Chordata; class Lepidosauria; order Squamata; family Chamaeleonidae; genus Furcifer; species Furcifer pardalis. The sequence goes on from CP126890.1 coordinate 207,425,463, forward strand.
TTTTCCAGCCGTCAAAGCTCATCGTCTTAACCCACGAAGCCACAGCAGTCCCTAATTAATGTAGTTATTAAACTGCTACCCTAAAAGCCTACCCACACGCCCTGCCGGCGAGGTTCAGGAGGACTTTCTCCCAGACGAATTAGATACAGAGGACTGCAGTTCAAGCAGCTTTTTAATTGACTAATTAATTCCACGTGGCGCTTAATCCAGCCCCGCTTGCGACCGAGGAGGGCAGCCCCGAGCCCTGCGACGCCCTACTTTTTACTGTAATGTGATACTTTTTTACTGTAATGTGATACTTTTTGCTGTGATGTGATATTGTGATATTTTGATGATTTGTGGTCTGATACTGATTGATATTTATATGTTGTTTTATGAACTTGTATATGTTGTGAACTTTGTAACTTTGTATATGTTGTGAACCGCCCTGAGTCGGTCCCACCGAGTAGGGCGGTATAGAAATTGAAATAATAATAATAATAATAATAATAATAATACTTCAGGGCGGGCGGGCTGCCTTTCCTCACCTGCTCTTATCAAGCCTCAGCGAGGCAGCTCCGCTTACTTTTATTTTGCCCTGAGTGACGGGCTCCCCTCGCCGCCTGGCCCCGCCCCCTTTTCCCCAGTTGGGCCCCGGCGATTGGCAGGCCGAGGCCCGCGATTGACACCACCGGCCGAGGCCGCCGCCCCTCTCCGCAGGCAGAGCCCGGCGATTGGTCGCCGACCAGCCCCCGCCTCCCCCTTTTTCCAGCCCCGCCCCCTTCCCTCCTGCCGGAGAGCGAGCGAGAGCGGGGCGGCTTCCAGTGGTGAGATGGCGGCCAGCGCGGGCAGATCGCGGCTGCTCCTCCTCCTCCTCTCCCGGACTCCCGGCGGCGGAGGCAGCCCAGCAGGAGGAGGAGGAGCAGCGGCGGTGGCGCTGGCAAGCCCAGGCTGCTTCCCAGGGCTGGGCAGGCACCGTCCACCCCAGCGGCACAGGACGGTGAGTCCCTGGGTGGTGGTGGTGGTGGGACTCGGGCGGCTCCTGGCTGCCCTTCGTGGGGGGGCTCAGGCGTCCGAGACTCTTGGGCGGCGGGGTCTTCTTCTTCTTCCCTACCTCATTCCTCCCCCCCCGGACGTGGCTTGCAAGGTACTCCTGGCTGGAGCCTCCCTCCGACTCAGGTTCCGCCCCGCCGGCAGAGGCACCGCCCGGGACAAGGGCGACCCGGGCTTCCTCCTCTCTGCCGTCGGGTCTCCCCTTCCCCATCTCCTCCTCCTCCTCCTCCTCGGGCGGATCTGGGGTTGCGAGAGATGGGGAGAGAGTCGCTGGCTGCGCGCTGCGGGCAAAAGAGGCGGAGGAGGGAGACGCCGCCGCCGCCGCTGCTGCTGCAGTGGTTTAGATAGAGACGGAAACCTGGAGTCTCTTCCTCCCTCGCTTTCTCACATGCTGTAGAGTAGGGGTGCCCAAACTCTGGCCCGTGGATCCTTACAGTGTCAGTTCGTCCGGCCCACGAAGCCCTTGTCGCTCCCGGAAGCGGAGTAAAAAACACACCCGTACGGGGCGCGTTTTACTTCCACTTCCGGGAGCGACGAGGGTTTTGTGGCCCGGATGCAGCTCACGGGCCATAGTGATTGCCCCCCTGAACCGATTGGGGCGGGATAGTAAATACGATTAATTAATAAATAAATAAACCACATGACCAGCTCATGGCCTAAAAAGTTTGGGGACCCCTGCTGTAGAGCCTCTTTTTTAAAAAAATCTTGGCAGAACACTGTGGGCCTGTCCTGGCTGGCTTGACTAAGGCAGGAAAGGGAGGAGTTGCCTGGGCGAGAGCTTTTTTTTTTTTTTGTACTGTGTGCGTGCGCGTGCATGCAACAGTGACACTTGTCAGAACACCATCCTCAATTTTCACAGCATGGTCACTGGGTGCTAGGTCTGAAGGGTAAACTTGTTAGGAAATTTGTGGAGCAGTAGTCCTGTAATCTGTGTTTCATGCATATCGGACAGTAGGCAAAACAAAATGGCAACAAAAAACGCTGTGACTAACTCATGTACAGTAATACCTCATATAACATTAGTATCGAATAACACTAAAATCGCATAACATTAAGGAATCTGGGGGGAAGAATTGCATCGGATAACATTAAGATCCTATGGGATGCTTCAGATAACAACCGCTAAAGCCTGTGTGGTTACAATGTATCTCTATGGCTCCCATAGGATTTTAACATGCATCGGATAACACTAAAAATCGTATAACATCAACACTTGTGGAACCAGGTTTTAGTGTTATATGAGGTTTGACTGGTGTATTTAGCAAATTACACATTAGCAAACATGTAGCTGATGCAGCCCACAATTTTTGTTTTGCGTACGTCTATTAACCATTTGTAAGCTGACAGGGCAAAACTTCACAGTAATGCATCTGAACCCCAAACAGAGCTCTTCTGTTGTTTTTGTAAAAAGCCACACTGATTTGTAAACTTATGTGTTGTGCTGGCCAACCCTTGTGTGCCTCTGTATCTGATTTATATAAATGGATGCCGTGAAATCTCACTCTTATGTCTGATGAAGTGGACTCGATCCACAAAAGCTAACCTTAAAATGCAGCAGTTAATCTTCAAGGTGTCACAACGTTTTTGTTTTCTCTCTGGTATGCTTGTCCGATCATATATTTTATTATGTGTATTTTTGAAATATATATGTATTGTAAGCTGCCCTGAATGGTGCTCACATCAAAAGGGTGGGGTATAAGAATAAATAAATGACATAGCTCCGCCTTGCTTTACATTCATTCAGAGAGCAGCGCGAACCCCCCTTTATAAGAACCCATCAGGAGGCTGAGAAGTTGTGCAAAGGGTTTGTTTCCTTTTTCTTCATTTCACACCTAGATACATAATGGGGTTCCAGCCAGTCATTTCGCATAATGGTCTTTCCTTTGGCTTGATCTGGTGTGAGAACGATTAGCAGGCAAAACAAGATTGCTGTTTCTCAGGGTACGCCCAATTGTGGCTCAAAAATGTAAAAAGTATCCACAATATTCAAGGAAGCTCTTTCTGTGTACTTTGTATAGTGACAAGAGTCTAGAAAGTGGCTTCATTTTGGTAGCCCAAAACTTGATCTGGACATGAATGAAAGAAGAAAAATCTCCCAGTCCATCTCTAGGCAAAATTGTAATTTATAGTAATGTATGGGGTGCACCTGGAAGGCATGCAGATCAGCATTGCTGGCTTTTTTTTTCTTGGATTTTTGGCCTCCAAGAGGTTTGAACTGTGAAGGAATACAAATACAGTAACTGCAGTCCAGGTCTGTGTAATTTTGAGTTGCCTGGACACGAAAGTGTGGAGTTCACAACTGAAGTTTCTAATATGGTACAGGTGTGTGTGACATGCCTCTTGCTGAACTGTGTGTATTCTCTTCAGTGATTTCGGACTAAACAGTAACACTTGTCAGATCATGTTCCATCTCTTGTGTTTGTGCTTACTGAACTTTGGATATGCAGTAAAGCATGAATGATAGTTTTGGGTGGAAAGGTTGCGCCTGCGTAGCATTTTGTTGAATGTTCATTACAACAGGCCTAAGCCACTCCCCATCTTTCTTTGGAAAATTCTCTACAGCAGTGATTGCTAACGTGGGGCCCATGCCCCACATGGGGACTTCAATTCCCAGAAGTCTAAGTCAGTACAGTGGTTGATCAGTGTTTTGGGGTGTTTAGGCTTCTGGGAATTGAAGTCCAAAAACCAAAGGTTTGGAAACACTGCTCTACAGTATTCTAAATTCCTTGCTTTCTTTGTGTGGTTTGAAAGGTGAGCCAGTGGTTTAAGTTGTGCAAATAAAGCTCTTTAAGCATAGCCCTAATTTAGATAGAAGTAAGGGAGAATGTAAGGCCTGTGATCTTTTGGAATTTGGAGAAAATAGTTAATGTTTTCTTTGCCAGATTTAACAATGCTTTGTGTTAGTTTTAATTTCTGCTGCTGTGACTTTAATTACGATATATTCCAGGATTGGCCAGATATGTTCTAATTCAGTACTTTATTATTCTTTCTGATAGGCTTATTAGCTAAAGTAGCTAGTGATAAAACTACAAATAAATGAAACATTTAAGCAAACATTAAATAATAAACTGACATGTAATAAAATATGTTCCTATTTAATGAATTAAATGTTCCACTTCATTTTCCTACGGTGTAAAGTTTAGAAATTTTGTCTCACATTTTTGCCCCAAAATGTGAAGGTCATTGATTCTTTATTTAGCATAGAAGCTTTTTTTTTCCTTCTTAAATTTTATTCTTTGTAACCAATTTTTTTTAATTTGGACCCAAAGCAAACTGTGAGAAGTACAAAAGGACAATAAAAAGTTTTTATACTGAAACAGGCATGGAATTGTCATCTGATGTAAGGTTTGAATGAGATACACCTTTGCTTTTTTTCTAATCTAGTCAAAAAATAACTCAAAATAAAAGTGAGCAAGGATGACAACAATATAAAACAGCTTGGGAGAGAAGCCATGCTATTACTGTGTGTTATCCAACAACTAGTCATAATGGAACTGAGGGGGAGGATTTATTGATGTATTACTTTGAAATTCACCATAGCCTCTGAATCTGCTTTTGCCAATACAGATGTATTGGGGAATAAAGTAATTTTGACAGGTGTGGGCTGTATAGAAGTATTGTTAACTATAATATAATAGTAAAAAAGAGTAACACATGTAAAAACATGTGTTTCCATGTACTGTACATCTTCTCAAAAATTTATATCTAATATCTCTAAAGCAGTGGTGCCCAAACGAAGGCCTGGGGGCCGGGTGCGGCCCCCGACGCCAATTCACCCGGTCCGCAAAGCCCTTGTTGCTCCTGGAAGCGGAAGTAAAATGCATACAGGTGTGTTTTACTTCCGGTTCCAGGAGCGACCAGGGCATCGTGGGTTGGATGAATTGGCGTCGGGGGCTGCACCCAGCCCCCGGGCCTTAGTGACTGGCTCCCTGAACCACATGATCGGGCCATGGCCCAAAATGTTTGGGCACCCCTGTTCTAAAGAGTTCAGTTGCAGTTATTTTGTTCACTTTGGTTCAAGGTTACATTAGGTTTTATTGAACAGTCATGCTCTGTATGCAGTAGATGGCACTCTGTGTTGTTGTTCTGATGATTTGTGAGACTGGGATAGATTTGGATGTTTTGATGTATGATAGAGGCCTTGTTGAAGTAGGTTGTCCAGCATTTGGCAAATATTTTATGAATTTTTACTTTGTCTTTTCATACAGAACAATCCCTTTCATTTGGCCTGAAAATTTACAGGCATCTAAACAGTTTGGGGAATTCCAAGTTAGTTGGCGTAGTTGTGTTTTACTATTGTTGATAGAAACCTATTTGCTTGAATCAGCATGTTTTTACATTGATTATAAGAGTTTGGCACTGTGAATGAGCCAGGATGCTACATGCAAGTTAGATTATTTCTTTGTTATTGTCCTTGTTTTATTATGGAAAAAACTATTATGCTATTTTCAAAGGAACAACAAACAAAATTCTGACTCTCAAGTTCTCTGTTGTGTGTGCATGATGTATTAATGTATCCTGCCCTTCATTTTGGATAGTATTGTATATAGTATTTCTTCTAAGAAAAGTAGTTATACCAAATATTACATATTTTGATTAAGATACATTGCTATCTTTTCCTGCACTGTTCTACTATACATACAGTAATTACAAAACTACTTTGAACTACTCATTGGAGATCTGAGTAGACATCTGCTACAATAACAACAAAACAGGTGTCTTGTGACACCTTAAAGACCAATTTTACTTAACCTGTGCTTTCATGAAGTATAGTTGTGCATCTCAAGAAGAGGGCTATCATCCATTAAACATTGAAACCAAGTAAAATTTGGTAGTCTTTAAGGTGCCACTAGATTTTGTTGGTTTTAGTGTGGACAGTGCTAGTTTAAGATACTGTAATATAATTTTCTCTTGTTGCTTCATTCTTGCTTTTTGTGTGAGACTTGTGTGGGACTGGTAATTTTTTTGGGCTAGTACAAAATTGAGAATGTGTTTAAGCTGCCATCTTGTCCTACAAACCTTGACACTTGTCTGATTCCAACAGATGTTTATCAAGAGTTTACATTTTGTTGAGGAAATGTTGCCTCCTAGTGGATAAACTAATGAGGTTAGCAGTTACTTTTTTTAGAAAGTTAAAGATAACTATGTTCTTAATTTAGAAATAAATCTTAAAACTTTGCTAATAACTTTTAGTACCAATTAATATGCTTTAAAATAGCAAACATGATTCTTTACTACTTCTTGAACTGTTTTGTTGTTGATGTTCTGTTGCACAGTCGATTCCGACCCCCTGATCCCCATAGACCCACCAGGCACCCCTGTTAGTTAATCCAAATAATCCTATTGTGACATTGAGATACTTTTTTGTAATTTGTATTACTATTTTTAAATAATTCAATAATAAATATATAAAGATCAATTGCTTTCTGCCTCGCATTCAGTAGACCTGTAAATGCTTTGGTTCAGAAAAATCTGCCTTCAGACCACTAGGGAGCATAGACAGGATAAAACTTTGAACAAGGTGCTTAGCATGGGTCCACTAAGGAGTTAGTTTAAAAAGGTTGACATGTGGTACATTGTTCGTCCATGTATATTTTCTGTACTAAGGAAAATCTTGATGTTCGAGTCTTATGTTTAAAAACAATATATTTAGAACTAACATTAATGCACAGAAAATTGCTCCAGACTTCAGAAAAATAAGTCTGACGTCTTGAAATTGACTATGTTTTGCTTGTGTGAATTTCAGAAATGGGCTTCCTTCAAGGGCTAGTACATGCCTAAAATTACTGCATTTCAAGTGAGCTGATTATTTTTGTTTCTTTATGTGCCTTTTCATATTCAGATAACACTTGTAAGTGAAGTACTGTATATCTATAATGTCAATAATTGAAACGAATGGTATGTGAACTTTTGTAATGTGTGAATTATTCTGATAGGGAGAAAAATAATGATACTAGTGGAAAGTGCATAGGCACAACATTTTGAGTTGTGGGTGCTCCTTATTCTTACACTGAAATGTAAGGATTTTGACTGTGTATGGGTCAGAGATTTGTGACTAAAGTGACTGAACAATATTCATAGTCATTTGTATTATACAGTGGCTATATCTACCATGTAGTTTTGATTGATATCCAGTTTCCATGCATTAGTATGTCCATAATTTGAGTGAAGGGTAAATGAGTACAGCTTCAACTGAGGATGTGCCATTCAGATGTTTTGGGACTCTAACTCTCAGATTTCTTTAAAAGTCTCCCAGCTGGAATTTTGAATGTTGAAACCCACAGACCCACACCTAGAGACCCCTCCATTTCATTCACCTGGACTAAGGCCAAATTATACAAGGCTACATGGCAATCTCGGGTCTACCACCTGTTGTATTGCGTGAATAAGGAAGCTGCCCCAGTGCTTCCTGGGAGGTTTAGTTGTGATTCTTTTTAGGCTCTGTCAAGGGCATCTCCCAAAGGATCAACGACATCGAAGACCATGGCAGCAGCTTCTTTTGCATGTTATGAATAGGAAATAGTCCTAAAATAGCCAAGCAGCCTCTAGTATATGCCCTGATCCTGGTGAGTTTGGGTATGGTCTCTGGGCTGCAACTCCAACATTTCTGCCTGGGAAGTTCTTGGAGAATCCTAGAATTCAGAGTCTATAATATTCAGAATGACACATCCGTAGCTTCAGCCATGACTCTTAAATGTTTCTCCTTTCTCTACACTACAACACCACTTCTTACATGAATTAGGTAGGGAATACTTGAACATTCTGATCAAATTCAGTTGTTTCCCTTCTAATAATTATCTATTACAGTGGTACCTCACTTAAATAGCATTATGTGTTCCATGGAATTGCTCTTTAAGTGAGTTTGTTCTTTAAGAGAAACACCATTGTAAGTGACCAATTGTGACTTCTGGTGGGGGGGGGGATTATGAACCCCGATTTAGTTAAATGAGTTTTTGGTTGGTTTTAGTTTTTAAGTGAGGCAATCATTCAGAGAAAATTCTGTTCTTTAAGCAAGTTAGTCTCTTAGCAAGACACTCTTCATGCAAGGTTTTACTGTACTGTATTTTCTTTCATGTGTACGTGTTAAATAGGTCAAATATGAAATAACATGCTCTCTCTTTTGGGTGGGTGAAAATTCAAGATAAATAATGTGTTGATGGTCTGTTCTGTTTGCAGCTCCCTCTGCAAAGGGAAAACTAATCAAATAATAGGTCTTAGATTCTCAGGGTTTCTGGGAATTGAAGTCCAATAACAACTCGGCCACCAAGGTTGGTCACCCCTGAACTAGAGAGAGAGAGAGAGAGGCAGACCAGTATTCCTTATGGCTTAGTGAAATGAAAATTTGGACTACTTTTATTATCTTGTATTAAGCCACTGCACAAGTGGTACTACTGGAAGTATGGAATTGGGTGTGCAGTGTATTTAGCACTGGATACTATCCTTGGAGTAATTCCATCAATTAATATCTGCAAGCATAACAGACCTTGTTCTTGGACAGTGACATTGCCAAATAAACTGGACTATTCCTCTGCCTTGGCGGATGAGAAACAAAGCCAGAACATCAGTTCTTTATGAATTTGAGTGTTATGTTGAACAAATAATAGACCAAACGTTCATGGTTTGTTTATTTTCCAGGAAGTGGTCAAGCAGTATGCATTCAGTAAGTAAAGACTACTTGATTGATGAAAATTATTCATTCTCATCTACAGTGTTAACGCGGTTTATGAACGCCTCAGCTAATGTAATTTTTGATTTACAAATCCATTGAAAATAATACCTTGGATTATGAATTTTTTTGCAATACGAAGTATTTTTATGGTGCATTACCATATCAAGCCACGAGAGGACACTGTCTGCAATGCAAAATTCGGGTTTATGAATTTTTCGCAATATGAAACATCCCGGAGAATGCATTACATTCATAAACTGGGGTAGCGCTGTATTTAAATTGTCTCCACTTCATCTCACTCCCAGACATCTGAATGGAGAATTCTCAAGCCATTTGTAGGACAGAGGGAGACAAGGAGTGCTTTTTTAAAGAACCTTCTTGGGTTCTCCTTCATTTATGTTAACAGTTTTTGTGTAAAGCTAATGCCCTTTCCATTAGGAAGTAAAGAACACACACACAGAGAGAGGTGATTATTGTAGAAGGCAATGCAGAAAAGTTAATATCAAATTGCACAAGTTGTGTTATCACATCAAAGCTTTGTAGGAATGATGGTGTTAGTTTGCACAGTTGTGCTTAATTTACACAAACAAACATTCCATTGAGAGTTCAGCAAAAAAAAAAAAAAAAGCCAGTGTCTTTTAGTGTCAGAACAAAAGTGTAGTTCCTCCTTTGTGAGATTGAGATAAATGAGAGTTTATAAGCCTAGTATAGATCAGGATGAACAACAAAACAGGATTCTAGAAGAGTCCTGGCTTGTCAAGATATGTGAGGAGAACCTGTCAACAAAATGTCTTTTTAGGCTATAAGTAGCAGTTGAAGAAAACATCTGTTGAAGCAGACTGTTGTATGTAAAACAAATAGGAAAATAATGACTTGAAGAATATATCAGAAGTAATTTGTAGTGTCATATGTTGCAATTGCAGACACCTTTGTGGTTTAGACATTGGGTGAACAAAATGCAGCCATGGCCGATATGTGGCTACTAACGGTTTTTGCAGGCCACAGTTTTCCCTGAACCCCTCTTTTCTGGGTGCGGGAAGGTGAACCACTGCTCCTGGAATTCTGCAATTTGAAATCGTTTAAAATGTGATAGTAGGTTCCTTCTGGGGCTCCACCTCCTGCCTGTGTGCAGTGAGGTATCACACTGCCCATATTCAAGCTGTGGCTGGCAGACAGGAGAGATTAAAAATCTCACCACCACCCCACTTATCGGTCTGTGGAAAAATGGTTTAGCATGAAACCAGTCTGTGTTGCAAAAAAGTTTGGGGACCCCTGGTCTAACACAACTAAATGCCCCTTTTTAAAAAATTGGAAGCCGTTTTATAGTGACTTTGGTTTTGTGTGTGTGTGTGTGTGTGTGTGTGTGTGTGTGACTCTGAGTGTGTTTTGCATTTTGTGTTCTTCCTAGAAGGTTCCAAGGCAGAAAATTGATCTCTAAACTGAGTAGCCAGTTACTTGTCCTAAATCTAAAGCAGCTTCTTCAGATGCATGAAATCTCTCTCTCTCATCTATGATGACTGAGGATTCAGTATTTCAATATTGTGCTTCATAAGCTTTTCAGTTATCAAGAACCATTCATTTATGTCGACAGTTTCTTATTCAGTTAGGATTTCCTTATTTGATAGCATCTTGAACTTTGCTTTCTTGCTTGAACTTGCTGTACTTTCCGTGCCGCTTCTTTCTCAGCAACAGCCGTCTGCTTGTGATAAAGTGTGTGGAGAACCTTGTGTGCAGTCAGCTGTTTCATTTGATTTCTTGTGGAATATAGCAAATCAATATTAAACTTTTCTAGTGGTGGGAATCCCTTTCTCTCTCCTTACAGCTGCAGAGGTGGAGAATGAATTTAACAGGAATTAGCAATTATCTCAGCAGAGTAGTATTGGCCCAAAGTCTTTTCCTGTAAGCAAAGAGAGAATTTTCCTGGGCTTGGAATGAAAAGGTTAAGAAGAAAGTGTGGAAGCGCCCCAGGCTCTGTAATTGCTGTCTCAAAGAGGTGCAACTAATCGTAGATAATTTTAGATACCATATTATATTTCTATCTTATTCCAATTGTCTTGCCTAGTTTTTATTTAATGTCTTTGCTTGAGGAACAGAGTGTGTGTTTGAAGATTAGCAGTGAGTATGTGTCTGTGGTAGGAATATTTGGAAGAGATTGTTCTGACTTTCTGATTTCATTAACCAAATCAGTTTTATTTACTAGCTGAAGAACATCAAGTGTAATAATCTGTAGAATTTTGGAATATACGGTTAGGTCCAGAAATTTTGGAACATGGATAACTTCTTTGGCATGTGGCCTCTGCATCCCACCACTGAGAAGATGAAAGGAAACATTAAAGATGTGAGTGAAGTCAGGGCTGTCAGCTTCAATACAAGGGGTTTGACAATAGTGAGGCATTAACCAGCCCGGAAGTACAGCTGTTGGCAGAGGTCTAGGTTTCAGAAGTAGATAGGAGTGCATTTGATCAGTTAAAGCAGGCGCACTGGCTGTATCTATTCCTGGCAGTCTCTAACTTGGCTACTGTGACTCATGACTAAGTATCTGGATTACTGTAATACACTCTAAATGGAGCTGCCTTTGAAGACAGTTTGATAGCTTCAGCTGGATCATGTAGCATGAGTGCTCCTTCCTCCTCTACTTTAATTATGCTACAGTTAGATGTACCTTTGCTACAGTCTGCAGAATTTGCATGGGAGTAATAGCTATTTGTTTTGTATTTCATCTTTATGCCCAGAAATTTCACCCAGAAAAGAAAATACTGTATATACTCAAGTATAACTCGGGGTTTTTAGCCCCCAAAATGAGGTCCAAAAATGGGACTCGACTTATACTTGGGTCATTGTAAACACTTAAAAACATACCCACACAAATGTCTAAATTAATTAATTTTACCATATTTTCATACATTTTAATTATTGAAACTCACATGCAGCTGCTGCATTTTCCACCCCCCAACTTATACTCAAGTCAATCTATTTTCCTAGTTTTAGAGGCCCAAATTAAGTACCTCGACTTAGATTCGGGCTGATTTATAGTCAAGTGTATAAGGTATTAGGATTCCAAAAGCTTTATTCTTCCTTTCCCCATTCTAACTTCTGCAGGGTAAATTAATTTTAAATTAGAGTTTTTAATTTACATTGGATTTTTTTAAAAAATCAAATGCTTTTTGAGGAAAAATCTATCTAAAGATAATTTTCTATTTAAGATACATTATAGTCCTAAGGTTATTCATCATGAAATAAAGATTAGTTTTTAATTATATAACATGAGGCTGTATATTCATTCAATGCTTAAATTGTTTGGTAAATGAATTCCATTAATCCATTGACAACATCCTGCTCTTCCAGACATTTCTGTAAGGTTATTAGGGTTTTTTTTTTCCTACATAGAAGATATTATCACAAATACTTGGTTTTACAGTTCTTAAAACTGTGAATTTGTGCCTGCCTTTTCTTCATGGCAAACATGTTTTAAAATAAAAGCCCTTAATCCCATTGTTCCTTTGCAATCTTTGTATACAAAATCAAGCCCTTATATTTTAAATGTTTATTTTTTTAAAAAAATTCAAGGAATGGAAGAAGAGTGTTGGGAGTGGAATAGCTATGCACAAGAAGCTAAGCGTGAGGAGTTAGGAGCAAAGTAATAAAAATGAAAGTGAAGCATTTGAGCAGAATTCTCTATATAGTACATCTTTGGATCTTTTGTGTATAATCTGAGGTTTATCATATTCTTTCCCTGGAGGAGAAATCTATAATGTCAGAAGACCATAAAGTTCCTCTCTCTATGGGGTCAGGCAGGCATGTGTGCAAAATGCAAGCAGTGCAACAAAGAAATGCAAGGCCTAGTGGCCCGAATGAAACAATATCATGAGAAATTATGTAATAAGGAGAAAAAGAGGAACATGTTTGAACACACATAATCTTCAGGTTAGTAAACATTTTAGTTTCATCATATATCCTAAAAACTGCCTTGAAGAACAGAGAAAAATTATATTTGTTTTTATTACTGCATGTCGTTGTCATTTTTATACAGTTGTTATGAAGAAATAAAGAGTTGAAACAAGGAAATATTCCTTTTTTGATCAGTATTGAGTGACAGTGAACACGACGAGTGATACCAAATAAGCAGAAATGGTATAAAGAATAAAATAACAGAAACATTGACTTTTTTTTTAATTTAGGGGAAATCCATGATCAACATAAAGGCTTTTGGAAACTATCCACCTTTGGGATCATGATCCTCCTGTTTTACAGTTTCAGACTTATCTGCAGGATTAGGGTATCAGTCACATTGTTTACATCACATATCCACAGTATTCACCTAAAAGAAAGAAACAATCTGGCCATCCAAGAACCACCATCAATAAGTTTGTTATAACAAGCAGCAGATTAGAAGATGAGTTAACTGGGCAATTTTTTCATTATGTGACAAACTCTTCTTTCTGTCTGAGTGAAGACTCACACATTGCTAATGTGGTTCAATATCTTGAGACCATGAGATAGTCCACTCAGCAGAGTAGATGTTGCAGGGAAAGTGCTGGATTAAGTACTGCAGAGAAATGTACAACAGCTCTAGAGGCTAAAATTATTAACCTAAGTCTTAATGAATGTACCAATGTCCACAATGATCCAGTTGTATGTGCTTGTATTACAAGCCTGGATGAGAAAGCACCCCAGCTCTGTAAAACTTTATTGCTGAAGAAACAATGAGGAACTTCCTTGCTTGATATGCTCTAGTGGCAGAGACAGGTGCTACTACACATGAGAAGGTGGTGGTAGTGGTGGTGGTAGTAGTAGTAGTTATTGACTAGTCATTTAAAGCATCTGATTTGAACTAAAATAAAGACCAATTGTGTTCGCAAAGCTGTCAGTCATTTTGCCATCATGATATGGGTTGTGTATTTTGACAGTGTATCTATTTTATTTTATTTTAAATATTTTTTTAAAAAAATTTTTTTTGATCTTGATGGTATGTTTAATTGTTTGTAAATTTTTTTATTCTTAAAGCTGTTGGTTGTTTTATAATTCTAGCTTTAACAAAGTAGCTTGATCCAGTGTCTTGACTAAATTATAGAATTAATTATGTCTCAGGAAGAAAAAGGGAGAAAGGCTTTATAGGACTTTGGAACATGTTTGTGTCTGATTTTCAATGCAAAAGAATCAATGGATATCAGACTGTTGTCCCTTTTGAAAGGAATCGTCCAACAGGATGAGGGAAGCAAGTATCAAATGAGGGAGGCAAGTACCAAATACGTCATTTTCCTTCAGTGGGAGAGAAAGTGAATGCTATCAAGTGTATGCTCTTCTAATCAGGTTAGAAGGTAGAGAAACAGCATTTGTATTCTAGTCTGTTGCATAATTTTTTACTTACAGTTACATTTTTAAAGCTAGATTGAACAGACCTAGAATTTGAAAAGGTGACCTGTGGAGAACCTACTTTCCTTTTCCCCTAAAACACAAAGTGGACTTAATCCATGAAAGCTAACATTGAAATACAGCAGTTAGTCTTTAAGGTGCCACAAAGTGTTTTTTAATCTTTTCTTTTCTTTATTCTCTCATATCTATGAGAAAAGGATCACTTTCTTATGGTGGGGCTGCATTTGGATACAGTTTAGGGATTTAATGTACCAAAAATGACAAAAGAGTAAGACAACGATTCAGGGATTTGGTTTACTGTTGTTTCATTTCCCTTAACTTTCTTGCAGTACCATCATCGTTATAATAATAATTATAAAATAAAAATAAAAACAAATGTCCCCAAGTCTTAATGCAAGTTCATGGGATCCTTCAATAAGCCAGCTTTGGCTTTGGCTGTTTCAGAGCTAGGCAAGCTTCCAAAGCACTTTTCTCTTGTTTTTAATCTAAATCTAAAATTACATTTAAAGGGTAAAGGGTAAAGAAGTGTTGGGAAAATGTGAAGTAAACACATGAATCTGCGGCTATGTGTGTGTCTATTTGTATACTGTTGTGTTGCCAAAGAAATTAAGTGTCTTTACTGCTTTTAATAGCAGCATTTGACATGCAGAGTACACATTTATAAGCAATTGTTTTGCAAAGTTTCTTTGTGACACATAAATTCAGCAGCAATCTTTGTAATTTGTTCTTGTGGACATGCTGGTGTTGAACCACTCTTTGGAGAATGTTGATTAAATTCAGTGTATAAAACAAACCATATATAACCATTCTGGCCAGATTATCCTGCTATGGTACTAGAGTAGACCACACTTGGTTGATCCATACTTCACATGCCTAGTTTGACATGGTGGATTGAAGCATCATCTACCATGAGATGTTAGCAGGCTCTCACCATTGGGAGGTCCTACCGAGACCATAGAAGGTTCCAATGGTGCATGGGGGACTGGGGCCCATGTTTGTGATACTCCTTTAGCCATTTTAAATACGACGACACAGCTGGCTAGGCTTGTGTCAAAGCTGGCCATGTTAGAGCAATGCACTGGCCAAGTGCATTGCATGATACGCAGCCCCACTTAGCTGACCTGTGGTCCTAGAATGGAGAACTGTTCAGGACCACTAGCCAACACCTTTGTGGCATGGTTGAACCTGCCAGGGGAATACATCCCTGACACCATAGCTGTCAGGTGGCCAGGGTCACCGCTGCACCACATTGAGGCATGAGGTGGGATTTGAATAGACCATACTGCCAATAATTCAGCACCAATCGTTCACCAGGTGTTAACTAACCTGACCACCTTGAGGACTTGAGTGGTGAAGTCCACAGGGGAGGGGGATGGTCCCCAAGTGGATTAAATCCCACTTGAATCCATCTTGATGGAGAGCAGCAGCTTCATCAATACTGGCCTGGGGCTGAGGAGGACTTTGCATGCCAGAAGGGCTCATGACCAGAAAGTGACTCACGGAACTGGATCAGTGGTATGGGTGTCACGTTGCAATGTGGAATGCAGATGAAAGGCCACTGCATTATATTCTCAGGACAATATTAATGACTGATTGCTATGATGATTGCCAATATTCGGAATCGGATACAGCACAAGAAGAAGTATAAAACACAAATTGTAGAATAGAAGAAAAGGTGTTCTAAACGTATTCTGATGTGGATGATTGAGTGCTTTAATGAAATTTTCTGAGGCATCTTGCTTGGGCATGTAGGCTACTCTTGGGGTTATAGGGCTTAAAATCATGAATCTTTAGAAGCTGAACTCCACTGACTAGTGTTCATTCTATGCTCAACAGCAGATGATAATGTTTGGACAGTTCAGTCCATCATTGTGCTGTTTGCAATAGAGATGGTAACATAATTATATGACAGTAATTGGTCTGTGTCACATTATGATGCATTTGTCACTGATGTACAACTGTCTAGTCCAATGATTTTACAGTTGATTAAAGTTAGATGGTGAGACAAAAAAGACTGTCAGATAAATTATAAATCAATCGTTCCCAGTTGCTACTAACAAAAGGATCCTGAGGGGGCTTTACACCAACTTCAGAAGACTTAAGTTTGGGCAATGACAGAGTCAAGAAAGTGGCTTCATTTTGGCAGTCCAAGGTTTGATCGGGAGATGAAAGAAGAAGGAGCAATTTTAGAATGGGATTTTTCCGTATTAAAGGTTGTGGTGGGTTTGTAAGCAAAAAATAGTTCTTCACACATTTCAGAAATTTGAAGTATATAATCACCATTTCATCTTGACTGCATTACTAGTATTTACACGTGCAATGAGCAAGCACCTGTAATTTGTCATGTCCCCAAATACAGTAGTTCCATTTAATAGGGGGAAATGGAAGAAGCTAAAATTCATGTCATATACACATCCATTTAAGCTATACAAGAAAGCTTCCTCTGAGAGTGACTCAGTGTTTTGGGCAGGTTAAGAATAATAAAATGCACTGCCCCAGTAAACTGATGAAATAAAAATTTAAGGCCATCTGTCTTTTAGAACCAGTGTGGCTAATTTGGAAGATATCTATTTTAACTACTTAATAGAAATTGACATTAGAAGCAGCTTAGATTGTGTAGAAGCAAGTAACACCCACATGTTTTGGCTGCAATATGGCCGTTTAAGCACTGTGCCTCTAGGGTTCAGTGTATATTGGCAATAATAATTTCTGTTGGCTTTTCCGACATGAACGTTTAATTTATACAAATAGCCCCACTTAATTTTCAGATCTGAATTTTCTAAACATGAATCTCCATATTCCAGAACCTAGAACCTGAAGCAGTAGAAGCAAGGCTTGTGACAATAGTTCTGGTTCAAGAAATCACAGTTTTCTGTGATTCAAGCCTTCAAACTCCTGTTCGTCATCTGATATTAAAAGTTGTTATCCGATCCATCCCATAGGACCTTAACGTTATTCGATGCAATTCTCCCCAGATTGCTTAACGTTATGTGATTTAAGCGTTATCTGAGGTAAATGTTATCCGAGGAGTTTGAAGGCTTGAATCACAGAAAACTTCAGCTAGCCTATTAATGACACCGAAAATGTTTCACACGTAGGGATTCTTTCGAACAGCTAGCTCATATAAATCTGTTTTCTATAGGATGGATGACTGTTGTAAATAGTGTACCAAGCATGCTCCCAAACTCGCTTAAAGAATCTGTTTCTTATCAGGGCTTTGATGGGGTTATGTAAATGTCACCTGATGATTTGCTGGATTTAAAATGAAATGTTGATTTATGGGAGATTGAAATAGAACTGAGTGTGAAACCTTGATAGTGGACTCTTTGGGATATTCAGTGCAGTGTAGTGGTTAGATTGTTGAACTAAGACTCTGGAAATTTGGGTCTGAATTTCCACTTAGCCATGAAAACTTACAGGGATGAAATATCCATTCCTTAAGTAGCTCACTTAATTTGAGGAACCTTTTAGGGTTGCTATAAGCAGCCTGTTCCAACTTGACAGCTCTTTAACTGGAACTGCACTTTCTTTTTCTCACAATGAATTCCTCAGGAGCAGTAATGTATATGGGCATATTTCCCTCACAAGATAGGACAACATTTTCTCATATAACACTTCCCATATAGTTTGTTAAAAGCAAAAAAATGTAAATAGCCTCATCTATTGACTTTTAATGCTAAACAATTTTTTTGCGCTTTGAAAAAAAAAAGAGATAATAGCAAAGTAGATTGAAAATATCAGCCATGCTATTTTTAATGTGAGTAGTTGAAATAATTATATAGAATAAATCAAATTAAGACTATACCTTTCAAATTTCTAAGGTCTATGGGTATGAGATCTATTTAACATTTAATGAAGATGCATTCTTTTCATTGAGACTGCTGAATTACTGAAGAAAAAAATCTATTTATCTGTACTTAAAATGATAAAAAAGATCACCATAATGGTTTCATAAGTATGAAGAATGTCTTGGGAGTTCAGTGTGGAAGTGTTGATAGCCAATTTCTCAACCCTCCCCCCCCCCCATTAAGAATCCTAGTTCTTCAACATCATTTTTTTTAAACCAAGGAAATAACCAGTTGTTAGAATCTTGGTTTTTTTAATACAGTATAGATATTTTTGTCACTTTTTCGTGTTAGTTGATAACTTTCTTGTTACATGCTGTCAGGTTGCTCCCAACTTATGGCAATCTTATATATGAGCAAACTCCAAAATGTTCTGGGTCTCATCAGCCATGCTCAGCTTTTATAAACTCAAAGCTGTGGCTTCCTTTAGAGAGTCAATCCATTCTATATTTGGTCTTCCTCTTATCCTGCTGCCTTCAGCCTTTTCCAGCATTATTTAATTATCCAGAGAATCTTCCCTTCTCATGAAGTGCCCAAAGACATTCAGCCTCAATTTCATTGTTTGTGCCTTCAGACACAGTTGTGGCTTGATATTCTCCAGGATCCATTTGTTTCTTGCTGTTCAGAATTACTGTAGAGTACCTCCAGCACCATATATCAAATGAATCAAATTTCCCCCTGCCAGCTTTCTTTCCTGCTAAGTTTTCACGCCCGCATATAGCAATCGGGAATACAAGAGTGTGGATGATCTTGGTGTCTGGTGACACATTGATAAATTGGCATACAGCAAATGTATACAGTTATGAAAATGGAGTGCTAAAACTTCCAAGGACATATCACTTGAGAAAGCAAGTACAGTACTGTACTGGGAGATTTGGGGTGTTGCTATGACGTGTCTGAGTGTCCGTCCGTCCGTCCCTCTCTCCAGGTGTCCAGTTGCCTAGCATATTAAAGTACACTAAAGTAGGCCAGTTGAATTTGGGGATTTGGTGAATCAACTCCATAAATTTCATTGATTCAAATGGGCCTACCCTAGCTGTGATTTACTATGCTATAGAAAGTTGTGATTAGAGGAGTCCTATTTGAACAGATGGAACTTGTGGAAGAGTTAACTCACCATATCCTCATTGATTCAATGGGCATATTCTAGTGTAATTTACTATGCTTAGAAACAGGATTTTGGGCACTGTTTCTCCCCCCCCTCCCAATCTTTTTATTCTTTGGCTCTGTATGGAGTATAAAGTTCTGAAAAGTTTAAAACTTAATCAGAAATCTTACCCTGCGAGGCTAGTTATGGCTACAAAGCAATGGAAGGGAAATTTATCTTTGTTTTTATTTACTGAGTAGAAAATGTTGGAAAGTGTTCTCATAAGTCAGACTTGACAGCACAGAGTTATTATTATGTAGACCTCTACCTTCTCCCCCTTGAAACTGTTTGCTCAGATTAAAAGGTCTGTTGAACTCATATCTCTGGAACACGAACATAATTCCAGCTTGTAATGATGTGCTGCCTGTAACATATAGTTTGTCTCTGAGTGGCCTTCAGCAAACTGCTGTCAAGCTCATCCTCTGTCTGAAATATGTGGGCGATCCTATTATGCACTGCTGACTTGCTGTAAGGATTTTTAATAGTGTGGATTGTATTGTGAAAACTGGCTAGGTATCTCAATGGTTTAGAAGTAGGGAGTTCAGCTCCCCACTTTTCCTCCCATGAGAAGAGCCAGCCTTCCCAAGATGCCAAGAGAAGAAAGGAATGGCAAACCACTTCTGTGTATCCTCTATCTACAAAACTCTGGAAAAGGGTTGTGTCATAGTCAGAATTGACTACACAGCACACAGTAGTTATTTATTGAGTTGTTAAACTGAACATTTATGTAAACAATCAATATTTCTGAGACTTTAGTGGTGCAGTAGTTTATCAGGAAACCTTTGCCATATGAAGATGCTGTATTCAAAATCCCAAGTTTTCAAAGCTGTTGAAGAAGATATGTGGAGTTGGTATGCACTTAGAGAGCTCCATTACTAGCACTCTGAACAAATTGAGTTTTACTGCCAACCTTTTAGGTACAGAAACCACAAGTCTGCTTAGTGAGTTGTAGATTGAAGCACAGCTTTCTGTTAAAGGGACTCGGTGGAATGGGACAAATCTGTGGAAGCTCAATCCAAAATGTATTAATTTTTTTACAGAAAAGCCTTCTGTTCCATTACAGCAGTGGTTCGCATCCTTGGGGCCCAGATGTTCTTGGACTGCAGCTCTGAGAAGCCTTCACTATTGACTTCACTGGCCAAGATTTTTCCAGACTGTCATCTTAAGAACATTTGGAGTGCTCAGGTTGGGACCCACTGCATTACAAGTCTACATTTATGGCAGTTCCACTCACTCCTTGATAGGAGATCTTTGATAGCATTAACCTACACATTGGTAATCTCCAGAATTGACTATTGCAGTGGCGTCTATGTGGGACTATCCTTGAGGACCGGTACAGGTATTTCAGTGGGTATGAAATGCCAAGTAGTGGTTAGCATTGTCTGATTTGACCATATTACATCAGCCTTGACTAGTCTGCATTGGTTGCTCATTACATTTTGTGCCAGATTCAAGGTGTTGTTACTAACTTATAAGGTCTGGAATGGCTTGGGAACATGCTTTCTTAGGGAGCATCTCTTCATCAGAAAGTATACCTGGAGTACTCAGATGCTTAAACTCTGAAAGGTCACACCTAGAGATGCAAGGAATGCACAGACCAGATAAAAAGCTTTCTCTGCCATAGCCCCTCTGGAATGATTTGCCCGTGGAGATCACTGCTAACATTTCATAAGTCTCTGAAGACTTATTTCAACTGGTTTCCCCCAGATATTAATATCTCTTTGGTGGCAATATGGTTTGCCCTGAAGTTGGGCAATCTTCTGCTTTAGTTTGCCAATTGTGGGTTTTTTCCTTTTCCTTTTCCTGATTAGATGGAGATTTTGTTTAATTGGTGGTTCTGTATTTGTGATGCCATGGATTTATGCTTTCTTATGTAGATCACTAGGATCTTCTTTAATGTGTTACAGCTTTTTTAAATAATTTACTTCCATGTTAATAGTTATGCTTTATTTCCTGGTTTTATTTGTTATTATTGTGATGTTTTATACATGTGTAAGTGAGAGGTACCTGCACCAAAAAGCCAGGCTGTGGGTGTGAAAAGAGAGAGAGAGAATGGATGAATGAGCATAATTTACGATCATACTGACAGTTTGCTAGCTGTTTGCTGTATCCAGTGGCTTATAAAATATACTGTACTGTACAGTATATGCAACCAGTTTTGCTCACTGAAGCAAGCAGCTAGAGCTATCCATCCAGAAGTCATGTGTGTCTTGACCTAGAACTAGTGGCCTTGTGCAGCTAGATACGCTTATGTCAGGGGTGGCCATACTATGGCCTGTGGGCCAGACTCGGCCCGCAGCACCAAATCATTCAGGCTGTGCATATCAAATGCTTCTGGAAGTGGAAGTAAAATGTGCCCATGCATGCTCAGATGCTTCCATAAATGCATCCATGACTGTTGTAAACACCATTTATGACAGCCACGGATGCATTTTACAGTGGGAGGAACCACGTGACCAGTCTGCTCAACCATGTCCTGGCCCAAGGTGTGAAATTTTGGGAATCCCTGGTTTATATTATGTCTTCCTTCATCCCTGACCAAGTTGGTAGGAGCCTAAAGAGAGATGTGGCCTGAAACATTTGGAGAACACAAGTTTGGGGAAAGTTGATCTGGGAGTGTATCTTACGATTTCATCTGCTTGAAGTATTTTAGTCACAGTACAGTATTACTTGGGCAGTTGCCAGGCTTATCTTGCATCACATGCTCTCATGAATCCACGGAAGGAAAAGCTGTTCAGATTTGACAGCTGATATAGAACAGGGTGGGTTGTAAATGAGTGGCCATCAGTGTGGCCCTCTATAAATGAACACAGGAGATCCCTTTTGTGGTTTCTCTAGGTTTGGCAGGATACAAGCAAACAGTCAAACCACAGATATCTAAAGAATGCAGCTATATTTGTCTTGTAATGTATTAGCTAAAAATGTGAAAGAAACATAGCAACAGAAAAACAATAACAGATGCAGTGATCTCAGAGTGATTCAGTTGGGATTGAGGCTGAAGATCAGTATTCATATGCAGTAGTTATTTTATTCCTCCTCATGTTGTTTCTTATGGAGGGAACCTTTGGATTTCCATCCCCCAGGCAGTATTCTGGAAGCGGGAGAGCAAAAACATTGGTCAAAAGTGAATTTATCCTATAGGTTTATATGTTATTTTATTTGAATTTTGAAGAAGGAGACATCGTAGTGTTCGCTAGGAGTCTCTGTGTCCACTGAGAGTCACCACAATGCACCAGAGGAAGATGAGGTCTGTGAAAGACTGCCTTTACAGCAGGGATTCTCAACCTGCAACCTGTAGGCCGGATGTGGCCCACAGTGCCATTTTATGTGGCTGCCACCACCTCCACCACACCCAGAAGTGCCATGTGGTGGAGGAAGGGCAAAATGGCCATCCAGCCCCCAAAGCTGTCTGAGGGAGCAGGAGGCTTAGTTTCAACCACCAATACAGACCTCAAGAGTGCTCAGTAACCTCTGACTCACAACATTGGATTTGATGTTGAACTGGAAACTGACAAGCAAACCACTCTTTCCCAACCATTAAAAAAAGGTCATTCTACATTGATGACTAAGTCTTCAGATGCCTCCACCCCACCTCATGGCATCCAAAGCAACCAGTAGAGGACATGCCTTTTTTAATTGTGTCAGGAGCACACAAAATTGCTTTCTGGGTTGAAAGGATTTTTTTTCTGGAGGATCTCCACTCAAGGAACACCCGAATGAGGTTCCTTTCATGTTCCCACAATCTTTTCCCACTGAAGTGGTCCCTATTTATCTACTTGCAATTTCTTGCTTTCAAACTGCTAGGTTGGCAGGAGCTGGGACAGATGATGGGTGTTCATTCCATCATGCATTACTCTGGTCTTGAACTGCCAACTTGCCGACCTTCCAGCTAACAAGGCGAGCTTCTTAACCTCTGAGCCACCACAGTCCCATAGAGGACATGCTCACTGTGGCAGTTACAGTTTTTCCTCTGTTAGTTGTTTTTAACAGTTTAAACTTTGCTTGTTTCTGCTGATGACCTCAGCAGAAACACTAGTTTGGCACTACCATTGCACTTCTTCATTAGAATGTCCCTGTAATTAAACTAGTTTAATTTCTGAAGGCGTCCGAAGAATGTCATTGTATAATCATAATTAGCATTGCTAATGACAGATTCACATGTGAGTTAAAGGTCAAAAAGGGATTAGTTAAAAAACTGATTTTAGAGAAATATAGGGAGAATTTTTAGATTATGAAAGGGAAAGGAGCAAAGCCAGAGCAAGATTTATTATCTTTCTGGACTGAGGAGACGAATATATTAAAAATATAATGATGTTGAGAATATGTAATCGAGAAGGTTTATATGTCCTGCTGGTGGTGAGTGCATGTAGTAGTTATATGTAATTTTGTTAAGATTTTTGTGTGTTTTTGTCGTTGTGATGTTTTCTTTTTGTGGGTTTTTGTTGTATTTGAATTAAATAAAAAAGAATTAGTATTGCTTTGTCATGACAGGTGGTGTCTGTTGAGAGCCGTCTGGGACACCTTTTCAATACAAATTAGCTGCTTCATAGCTTTTGTTAAAGGTCTTCATAAAGTGTAACTGTTTGAAGGTTAGTTAGAATTCCTTATAAGATTCAGATAAAGATCTGTGGTGTTGGGGGTTTGTGGTGGAGTGACCGGCTAGTTTGACTTAAGCTGCTTTCATTAAGTCTCCTTCAGCTCGATTGACTTTAAACAGTCTAGAACAGGGGTGTTCAAACTATGGCCTGTGGGCCAGCTATTCTGGGGTCAGTTGTTCTGGGGTGTGCTCAAGCCCAGGGCACAAAAAGTTTTGGCAACCCTGGTCTAGAATATGTCACTCTTTTTCATGTAACCCCTGTGTTTTGTATAGAGCAGGGGTGGCCAAACTTTTTGGGCCATGGGCCGGTCCCCTAGTTCAGGGGGCTGGTCACTATGGCAGGAATATGGCCTTTGAATCAGTTCCTTGTTTGGGGATTATTTCTCAGTAGCAATGTATGCAATGTACAGTTAGTTTTATACAACGGCCGGGCTTCCTTGACTGCAGCTTATCATTTAGGAAGAGAATCAGGCTTTTTGCAATTGCTAAATTATTAGGAGTGAGAAAGCTGTAGTGCAAATCCCATAGATCTATCAATAGATCTTGCCTTCCTTAAAATGTATCAGTATAAATGTGCTAAAAATATTGTAGTAATTGGTTGTAACAAGGCATATTTAAATATGAAGGTTAGATCTCTGAGATGGCTTTCTGTATCAGGAAATACAGTACTCGCTGTTGCCCAGATTTCTCTGCTCTGAATGTTAATAGAGCTGCCAAGCATTCAGGCTAGAAGAGATTTTGCAATGCTATCAAAACCATCTTGGGAGTAACGTATATCATCTGTGCTGGAAAGCCCATACTGAAAGAGACTGCACAAATCTCTTGGGTTTCTAGGACATAACATGGGAGTTCCCTGCGTCAGAAGATAATTCTAAAGAGGAGAAGGAAGAATAATGCATTAAGAATGTTTTTTTAGGACGTGTTTTGCTGATCAAGAAGTGGACTGAAATTTGCACTAAGGAAGAATTTCTCTCCCCCCCCTTTTTTTTTGGCAAGTTGGGGAAGTGGGAATTCCGAGCCTTATTGCACTCTTTCTCTGCTTTGCCTATTTAGTATGCAGAGGAAGTTTTCATCATCTAGCATGAGTATCTCCCTATCTGTCATACATCACACACTCAGCAAAACAAGCAGCAATGGATGCAAAAATCCCTGACAGTACAAATGTGGCTGCTTTAATAACCTTGGTGGTGCTGCAAGGTTACTGAATATATTTACGGAAAGCTACAACTTTATTCTCATCAGATTGTCTTGTTGTTTTTACCTTGAAACTTGCCATCCTCCCTAAATGGGAGATAATTTTATTTTAAAGATATACAATGTAATAGACAATTGGTATGTGGACACAATGCTGGATTGGATGAAAGTTTCTACCTCCTGATTTCTTTTCCTTTTAACAAAAGAGAAATATTATTGAAAGAGTGCTTATGGGCTTGTTTCCAGTGTGTCACAGGACATTAAGACTCAAAATATTCAACATTTGATTATTGGAGTGGGCTTTTTGATATAGGGTTAGTTAATTTTAAGATTTATTACTAGCGTGTTTTTCTCTTGGCACCATTTCTACAGTTAAGGAAAAGTTTCCTCAGTTTTATTAGAAAATGTGTGGCATTTTCCAGTAAAATATTCCTTTTAGGATTTTGCATGTTTATTTTAGATCCAAAATATGTCTGCTTGCATACTGCTTGTATTGCCTCTCTCTGGGTTTGTTGCCTTCCGTAAATTGGCTTTGTGCTGGCGTGCATAACATCAAAGTTGTGTCTGTGTATCAAAGCTACTTGCAGTGTATCACTAATACTTTAATCTTCTGCATACTTAGTTGAGAGTAATTACCACTGTATAAAATGAGAGTTATTGAGACTGAACATGCGTTAGGCTCACACAGCAAATTCCTTGCTTTTAGATTTGCCAGGTATCTATAATGAAACTGGTGCATTGATCAACCTCTGCACTGATTCCTTTGCCTTGAAGTACAAAGCCATGACATAACCAAATTGGTTCTTCTCTGATGATAATGTCCGTGGAGGTGGAGCTAAGTGAGTGTGATGGTACAGTAGAAGCTTCTACAGTCAAACCTCGCATAAAGAGTACCTCACTTAAAGAGTAACTCGCTTAAAGAGCAGAATTTCCTCTGAATGTTTGCTTCGCTTAACAAATAAAACCAACCAAAAACTCGCTTAACAAATAAATCGGGGTCTGCAATTCCCCCCCCCCCCCCGAAGTCACAATTGGTCACTTACAATGGTGTTTTGCTTAAAGAGCAAACTCACTTAAAGAGCAATCTTGTGGAACACATTATGCTCCTTAAGCGAGGTACAACTGCACACTTATAAAGGCTGAACCTCTAAGACTAAGCTAAGAATTATTTATTACAGTATTTCAGTTTATATCTCGCCCACCTAACAATACAGTTACTCTGGGGAGTGATCTCTTTAGATCTTATACAAGGATATTGTATGGAGGTGAACACTGACAACATTGTGTGAGTTTCAGCACAATGCAGTGGATGAATATACAGTACAGGTATTTCTAAAAAATCTGTGTGCCAGGTGAGGCTTGAGTAGAAAGTTAGATGTAGGCACCAGTGCAATGTATAGTGAGACTTTTTGGGTGGGGTGGGGTGGGGTCTTTTCTTTCCTGTGGCTTGCATTCATTTGTGGAGCATAATCTGTTGGGGCCATGTGCTGGTGGTGGGCAAGTCCAGGACTAGCAGATAGTTAGGCTACTCTTTGTCCTCTAGCGGGCTGCCAGAGAAGGAGATCTCACTCTGCACAGAGGTATCAACCTCAGTCATTGGGCCAGATACTAGGCTTATACAGAATTTCGGAAATTAGACCAAGCACCAGAGGTTCCTTCCTCCCTTGCCATATGCACTAACCATAGTTGCAGCCTTAGTCTCTATACTTGCTATGCAAATTACTTTTTGCATTCAGGATCAGCTTTCTCAGTACAAAATGTATATGCATAACATAATGCATGCCTGATATCCATGTGTACAAATGGGTGGCTTTCTCCTCCGTATTGTGTTAGTGAAAGAAGATCAAGCCACCAAGAGGGTCATTATGGCATTGTGGTTAGAGCATCAGACTATTATTTGGGAGATCTTGGTTTACTTTCCCCTAAGCCAGTGATGGTGAACCTTGGCACTCCAGGTGTTCTTGAACTTCAATTCCCATAAGCCCTGATTAGCAGGAGTGCTGACTTGGGCTTCTGGTAATTGAAGTCCCAAGAACACATGGAGTGCCAAGGTTCGCCATGATTGCCCTAAGCCAGGAGTTCTCAACCTTTTAAAGCCAGGGGCCAGGTCACACACCCTCAGGTCACGCTCCCTCAGACAGCTTCAGGGGCTGGACGGCCGTTTTGCCCTTCCTCCACCACATGGCACTTCCAGGTGTGTTGGAGGCTGTGGGGGGCCACATGAAATGGTGCTATGGGCTGCATACAGCCTGCAAACCGCAGGTTGATAATCCCTTCCCTAAACCATGAAACTCACTTAATCCCTTAAGTCAATTGCACTCTTATCAGCATTACACACTTGTTTAGGTTCATTGCGTGGATAAAATTGGGATGAAAATGTCTGTCTGCTTGTCTGTCTGTCTGTCTGTATGTATGTATGTATGTATGTATGTGGCTGATGGAAAAAACCTCTGTCACTCTCTTTCCTTTAGCCAGAATACTGTAACATTTTAAAATAAAAACCTTTGACTTGTCACACAATCAAACAATTTGAGTAATGAAGACAGTTTCATAGAAGCAGGGATGGGATGTTACAGGTTCTCACCAGTTCACCAGAACCAGTAGTAACATTTCCCAGTGTCCCAGAGAACTGGTAGCAGCTTTTTGTGGGGAACCACCTTTGGGGCTTACCTTTTCACTGTTTCCCCCACTGGGTGGGTGTATTTTAATGTATTTATTTATTTATTTAATTTATTTACAGGTTTGTGTTATGGGTTGGGTTGAGGTGTGTGTGTGTGCTTATTTTTGTTTTATTATTATTATTATTATTTATTTTTTTTCTTTGGCCCCACCCAATGTGATGACATCACAGTGGGGTAGTAAAAAAATTGACATCCCACCACTGCACAGAAGTCCTGCCCAGCAGAGAAGAAACGTCATGCCTCATTGGCACAGATTTCTTTCTAAGCCGAAGAAACCTTTCTCAAGGGCTAGTTGAAGGTGTTGGTTGGGTGCCCAAAGGATGCTTATACTGTAGTCTGGTGTACAAGTTCCAGAGACAAATACTTCAGAGATACATTTGCATGAGAACAAAAAATGGGGAAAGGAAAGAAGTTCTGTTTCAACTATCTAGGTATCCTTTTCTGTGCAGAATACTTCCTACAGCTTAATAGTTAAGGAGTATTTTGAGTGTGGGTGGATAGGTGGGTTGAGAGTAGCTGATGCAATGCATTCTAAACTCATTCCATTACCCCATTTTGGTTTTAAAAAATACTTATCTGAGGAAAAAAGCTTTCATTGCAAGGAATGGGTAAAAAAGGGGGAAATAGCCTGTCTTATGAAGAAGATAATTGAAGCAGGAAAAGTGGGATGCCAGCAACACTGAAGAATGCAAGGATGAGGTTTTGATTTCCACCAACAGGTGATTCAGGCTGGCTAAGAATTGGGTGAGGGGGGGGGCTTGATGAGCAGATATAATATCCTGATTTTAAAAGA
The DNA here is from genome assembly GCA_030440675.1 of Furcifer pardalis. Classification (NCBI taxonomy): domain Eukaryota; kingdom Metazoa; phylum Chordata; class Lepidosauria; order Squamata; family Chamaeleonidae; genus Furcifer; species Furcifer pardalis. The sequence goes on from CP126890.1 coordinate 207,453,794, forward strand.
AAAATTAAGTAGTTGGAAGGAGACATCTTTAAGTGAATTGTAGAGCTTTGCTGTTAATTTACACTCACAAGAAAATATCCCAAACAGTTTTGAAAGAGTGAGAATAAATAAGACAGTGGAATAATGAACAAACAACATAATCTTCCTCACACTAGGTCAGGTGAAAGGAACTGCAGAATGAACTCAGTAAAAGGTGCCTTCATTTCGGCAATTTCACAACTGGCTTAGACATGGAAGAAGAAGATTACGAGTTCCTTAGAAGGTCAAATAGTAAAGATGAAGCTAAAGTACTTTGGACATCAAATGAGAAGAGATGATTCACTTGAGAATGCCTTGATGCCGGGAAAGGTGGAAGGCAAAAGAAGAAGGGGAGGCAGAAAGTGAGATGGTATTGTAGACGCAATGGGCACAGAGCTGGGTGGGTTGAGGAAGATGGTGGAGGACAGAAGTGCCTGGAGCACAGTGGTCCATGGGGTTGCAAAGGGTCGGAATCGCAAAGGGTCGGAATCGACTGCGTGAATGAACAACAACAAATTTGGAAGTGTCCATAATTTTACTTGGTTGCTTTTTTGAAGTAATATTCTAATGTGTCATTACAGTAGTACTTCACTTAACGAGCATAATGTGTTCCACAGGATTGCTCTTTAAGCGAGTTTGCTCTTTAAGCGAAACACCATTGTAAGTGTCCAATTGTGACTTCTGGTGGAGGGGATTTTGAACCCCAATTTAGTTGTTAAGCAAGTTTTTGTTTGGTTTTAGTTGTTAAACGAAGCGACCCTTCAGAGAAAATTCTACTCGTTAACCGAGCTAGTCTCTAAGTGAGGTGCTCTTTATGTGAGGTTTTACTGTAATTTGTTTTTGACATTGACAATCCTGTGAGTTAATGACATTCCCTCCCTCCCCAAGGTCTTATCACTAACAGTCCAGTTCAGGTCCTGTAAACTAGGTTCCTTTCTTGGATTACTTTGAGGAATCCACTTGCAAAGTGGAGCTAGGTGAGTGAAAGCTGTTATTAGTATGCTGTGTGATAGTCTCAGTGTTTATACTGGTTGTTACTAAGATAGTCAAGATATTTTGTTTAGAATCTGAAGCAGCAATAACATTCTCCCAAGGGCGCCAGCAATACTGTGTTTCCGTTCTCAGTGAACCTTAAGGAAACAGTTCTCTCTAGTGCAGTGTCTCCTAACCTTTGGTTCTTGGACTCCAATTCCCCAAAGCAATGATTAGCCAATATACCAACTTAGGCTTTTGGGAATTGAAGTTCAAGAACTAAAGGCTAGGAAACACTGCTGTAGTACAAATGCCTCAATATTAAATGTTGTCTAAATAGAATAGATATATCAAATCAGTTTGGGGAGTACGGTCATAAGCGTGCAAGATCAATTTGATATTTATAGCTAAATGAGTTGCAAGCTTCAGAAAACCTTCTACAAATATTTGTTCCTGCAACATTATACCCTTCATTTCTGTTTTCAAGTTGTACAGTAGAGACCTTGCTTAATTTGTCCTAGTTCTTGGATGAATGTGCAAGAGGAGAGATAAGCCCCTAAAAACAGTTTACATGAAGCAGATAAATGGTTTGGGTTAGGGATTTTAAAACTCAGCCATTTTATAACTCTGGAGCATGCTCAATAAAAGCTTCCTGCTCTTAAATGGTCAAACACTGTTAACAGACTCCAAAGTCTCTTCTTTCCCTGCTTGGGAAAAAAATCTGCGCTATCCCTTCTTTTCTTCTAACCTCCACCATCACATAATTCTGGACTGAGTGAATATCAGTGACATTTTAGTATATTAATGATTCCATACTTCTGAGCAGGTTTCCTCAAATGTGAGTGGCTGGCAAAGAATATAACCCATAGTGAATGTTGCGCCAGATTGTCTGTAGTAGTGATGGTGAACCTTGGCACAACAGCTGTTCTTGAACTTCAATTCCCAGAAGCCCTGATCAGCAGGAGTGCTGACTTGGGCTTCTGGCAATTGAAGTCCAAGAACACCCGGAGTGTCAAGGTTTGCCATCACTGGTCTATGGCAGGGGTGCCCAAACATTTTGCGCCACTGCCATGGGCCAGTCACATGGTTGAGCAGGCTGGTCACGTGTTTCTTCCCACCAGAAGTGGAAATTAAATGTGCCCATGCATGCACAAAATGCGGCCATAAATGCATCCACTGCTGTCATAAATGTGATTATGACAGCTTCAGGTGCTTTACGGCAGCATTTTGCTCATATGCGGGAGCATTTAACTTCCACTTCTAGGAGCGATGCGGGCAGTGTGGCCTGTATTATTAGGCAGCGGCCTGGATCTGGCCTGCAGGCTGTAGTTTGGGCACCCCTGGTCTATAGGATATCCCGTTGTGATCACTATTTATGTTTGTTAAAAAAACAGCCATAACCAATGGGGGGAAATAAGAGTCGGATCCAAGGGTTTTCCCTTGCTTGTCTCTGTGTGAATGGTAGTAAGCACAAGAGGGTAGACTGTCTTGACTGTTGTCATTGGTGTTGTCACCATTCAGGCTGCCCTTTGCTATGTGATTCTTGACATCATCTTTCCTGTTGGCAATGCAGACATGATATTCTGCAGCAATGTTTGACCATTTCCAGGCATTTTGAATCATGGATATAGAAACACAATATCTCACGTTCATAAGCCAAAGGGTTTTTAAGAATTGAATTTAAAATATAAAATTTGCTCAACATGTGATTACTGTTACTCTGATACATGATTTGCCATGCTTAGAAGTCAAATCTAATGCTGTATGACACATCTCTTTTTATTCTTGAGGGAAATACATTTGGAAATACAGTTTCACACGATTCTTACATATTTTTAAAAAAGTCTCACTTTTTAATAATCATAGATTATTAGCCCTGCTTTTTCTGTATGATAAAGTAAAAAAAAGATAAGATACTGTACTCTTATTTTGTGTTTTGTGAAATCAGTTCTTGAAAGTGGTTTTGCTCCTCTTCATATTATTTTCAAAAGTGCTCTGTGAAACAAGTTGATGAATGATTACAAGCTATGTTAGCAATAATAGAAAAGGCATTTGTTTTTTAAGGCATTGCTTGGTTTCCACATCTTAAAAATTGCATGCCAGTGCCTAAAAGTACAAGATTCATAAGTTATAAATATATAGTTCTGTCATCTTGAAACATAAAAAGAAAACTTTTTGCAGGCAAGCTTTTAGGCATATTGCATTGGAGAGAAACAGCGGGATCCCTATTATACCAGTAACTGTTGAAAGAGTCTTCTGTTTATAAAAGTGAACTGCTTTTATCCGTCGTTCTGTCTCTATAGCATTTATATTTCAGGAAAGCAATATTTACCAAATTTTAAAGCTGTAGTAAGAGGCTTAGTAGTTAAGACACTGAACTTGATGATTGGAAGGTTGGCAGGTCGGCAGTTTGAGACCCAAGTGGTGTAGGATGGAGTGAGCTCCCGTCTCTGTCCCAGCTCCTGCCAACCTAGCAGCTTGAAAGCAAGAAATTGCAAGTAAATAAATAGGGACCACTTCAATGGGAAGGTAGACAGCCCTTCATGCACTCCGGTGTCAAAGCATGCCTGCCACATGTCCATGGAAAAGCCTGCAGACCAGTGATAGGATGTAACAGGTTCTCACCAGTTCGCCAGAACCGGTAGTAACTTTTCCCTATGTCCCAGAGAACTGGTAGCAGCTTTTGGGGGGAACTACCCTCGGGGCTTACCTTTTCACTGGTTCCCCCACTGCGCATGTGCACCAAGCACTTGGTGTGCATGCATGTCTACAGTGCTTGGCACGTATGCACAGCCTCCTTACTGTCCTCCTTGCTGTCCTTGTGTTCTGGGTGGGTGGGTGGGTTGAGGTGTGTGTGTGTGTGTGTGCTTATTTTTATTTTATTAGTAGTATTTATTTTCCTTTGGCACCGCCCACAATGTCATGATGTCATGATGTTGGCTCCACCAACACTGATGACATCACGGTGGGGTAGTAAAAAAGTTGACATCTCACCACTGCTGCAGACAGTGCTGGCTCTTTGCCTATAAACAGAGATGAGCACTGAACCCTAGAGTCGAATGCTACTGGCTTTTGAGCAAGGGCGACCTGTACCTAAGAGGCAATGTGCTAATCAGCCATGCTCTGCTAGATTTTCTGTAGTGTCAAATGCTAGAGAGAGCGGTGTGCAAATGGATTCTAACTGTTTGCAGGCATGACTAAAATGTGTGCTGCATCTCTCCTTGGTCCCTATTAAAACTTTTTGGAAAGAAATGTGTGTGTGTTCTGCTGAAATAGGTTTTCAACAGTAACAACGGAAAGGTAAAGCCAATAGTGATTTTGCTGTTATATAACCTCAAGAATGTGGGTTTGATTTTGTTGTAAAGGTAAAGGTCACCCTTGCTCGAAAGCGGGTCGTATCCAACTCTAGGGTTCAGTGCTCATCTCTGTTTCATAGCCGAAGAGACGTTTCCGTGGTCATGTGGCAGGCATGACTAGACATGGAGTGCACAGAACGTGTTTTACCTTCCCACTGAAATGGTCCCTATTTTCCTACTTGCAATTTCTTGCATTCGAGCTGCTAGGTTGTCAGGAGGATTTTGTTGTGCAGCTGAGTAAATATGCATAGTGGGCTAACTTCAGTAGGCAAAGAGTTTTTGCCTTCTGTGTCAGGTTAATTTCTGCAGTTTCACGTCCAGCCTAGACACGGAAGAAGTAGAAAATTAATGTAAAAATAGCCAAGCCATTATTAGGCCACTAGGAAACTTACAGATTGTCTGCACAGTGGTGATATCCATGATCATTCTTAAGTCAATTTGGAACATTCTGGTAAATGTTCTTTGCAAGATTCAAATACCACTAGAAGAGGGTTTCCCAACCTTTTTACATAGTGGACCTGACCACATCCACTGGACGGCTGAGCAGGCTGGACCATGCCCCCAGAAGTGGAAGCAGGCACATTTGTGACATAACAATGTCTGTGACATAACAACGCCTGTGAAGGTGCATTTATAGCTGACGTAAATGTATCATTTTTCACATTTGGGTGCAGCAGTGGTGGAAGGCCACGTGAAATGGTACCGCAGGCCGGGTCTGGCCCGTGGGCCATAGGTTAGAAACCCCTGCTCTAGAAGATAAAACACTGAGTTTGTTTTTAATTTGAGCTTTAAGGTGTTGAAGATTTCTTGACAGGAGGTTTTTTATTCTGGCCAAATACTGTTTGTTTCAGCCTAGGCTCAATTCCTATTCTATTTTCAAACGTCTTTATTTGTTAGCTTGTTGTGGCTTTCATGTTGATGGTTTTCATTGGTTTCGATGGTCATTTAATAGCAATTTGCCAAATACTGTAGATGTTATTGTTTCCCTTCTCAAACCTCCTTAAACTACAGGGACATTCATATTTTCAGTTACTCATTGTCAGCTAGCCTATAGGTTGTTTGGCTATAATACAATGCTAGTGCTTTACCACTTGAGTAACCAACAGTAGGTCACATACTTGAGCCAGGAAACATAGTAAGAAAAAACCCTGTTCTTCTAGAAATACACTATATGCAAGTCTTCCTTTTACTTCCAGAACTGTGTTTTAGCCACACTGGTAGTATGTATGGTACTCTCCTGAGTTTCTGTCTTTCCACGTGCTGGAGTAATCTGATGAAAACCACTTCTTTGTAAATGGTTTGAATAGAAGCTTTATGAATAAAATCTGAGATGTGAGTCATGTTTTGAAAGTGTCTTAACTATTCATTGGAATTCAAGCCCACTCACCAAATGTTTTCATTACTTTTTATTTTTATTTTACCAGTCTACTATTGCTGTAGTAGACTGGTGTAGGCATCAAGATTGAAATATAACCCCCCATTTAAGATAAAATCATGTGGTTCTAAACATTAATGTGATTCCCTCCTGCTTATTTATTTATTATAGTACTCCTTCCAAGTCCTATTGCAGGAAGTGTATAATATAATGAAGAATGTAATGCACTTGCATCCAAACAATAGAAAAAGACTGCAGCTGATATTATATATACAGGAAAGGTGCTTGGTTGAAAACCAGCCCCATTGGAGAACAAATTTTCCCTATTCTGGGTGGTTTACAGTGTCAAAAAAAAAACAACAACCTGAACCAATCAAAGTAAAAGAAAAAGCAATAATCCCTTCAAGGGGCAGAACTAGAATAAATAAATAAAAAAAATTGGGTTCAGAACCAAACAAATCAGCTTGTACGGTCATGTAGGTTAGACTTCATGGGAATTTCAACATGAGTTTCCACAGATCTAGTTTATCACTTTGGTCACTAAAATACAGTGGCTGTTATAATTTCTAAGTGATTTAAGATTATGCCACTTAATAATCACATATTGCTGATCTAATAGATATACAGTAAAACTGAGTTATGAATGGCTTGTCCGATGAAAAATTCGTGATACAAAAGGAAATCTTGGGGGAGGGGGTTGCTTCGAGATATGAATTTTTTTCTAGATACAGGTTTTTTGTCTTCTGATGCTTCCCATGATGGTGTGAGGGTGTTTGGAGCATTTCCACTCTGTTTTTGGAATTTTTCATCACATTTTGGCACCGCCAGAAGCTTTCCCTGCAACCAGGAAGTGCTGAAAATTCCCCCTTCCCCTCAACAGCTGATAGTCTGGTACTGAGCTGGCAATTACCAGAGTGACCACTAGAAGGCGCTGTCACTAGTGTGCCAAATATGCATTGAAAACCAAAGTAATAAGTTCCGGAACTCAGAAAAAAAAGATCTTTTATCTGTTCAAATCTATTTATAAAGTGGTCAAAACGCAATTTTTAAAGTGCACTTTATAAAGAGTTTAGAACAAAAAAGTTGATTTTTTTTTGTTTTGGGTGTTGTTGTTTTGGCTTTTTTCTGACCTCCAGAATGGATTTTTTTGATTATCAGTGCATTCCTATGGAAACCACTTTTGGAGATACGAAATTTTCAAGATACGAAAAACTGCAAAGAACAAATTAATTTTGTATCTCGAGGTTTTACTATATATGTTAATGCCTAAAGTTTAACTGTAAAGGACAGACAAGAATTAATGACAGAACACTTACACATTGTAAACTTCAGAGAAGACAAATAAACTGTATTGTAAAATGGATATTGTTAAATTAAAAGATATTACAGGGTTAGATCAAGGCTAAATTATACTTAAAATAATTCCTTTAAAGTCAGTGGGGCTACTCTAAATCAATTTGAATTCAAGGGCTCCTATTTAAGTGGCTAGCCCATTAACTATAATGTTTTTATCCTTTCTTACTAACTGATGTGTTGAAAATTTGCTATCCATGAAATGATTGTGTTTCTTTGCACTTATATGCAGATTTGTATTGCATACAGCTGTTTTGTGTGATAAAGATTTTTTTGTGGAACTTGCAAGCGTGTATCTCTGTATGGTTATTACTTCATTAATACCAAAATATTTCTTCTTTATGTTTTGCTCATTGGGTTGTAAAGCAAAAGGCTCCTTAGTGGCACCAGAAAGTCATTTAACAATGACTGAAAATAATTTTTTATAACACTAGTCATTTAAAAAAGGTCTTCAGAGAAGGGTAAGCAATTTCCTTGAGGCAAGGGAACATATTGGAGTACAGTAATACCTCATATAACATTAGTATCGAATAACACTAAAATCGCATAACATTAAGGAATCTGGGGGGAAGAATTGCATCAGATAACATTAAGATCCTATGGGATGCTTCAGATAACAACCGCTAAACCCTGTGTGGTTACAATGTATCTCTATGGATGCCATAGAGGATCAGATAACACTAAAAATCATATAACACCAAGACTTGTGGAACCAGGTTTTAGTGTTATATGAGGTTTTACTGTACTATATAGCACACTGTTTGGGTAAGGGTAGTGTTGCTGCTAAAATTCAGCACTGCTGCCAAGGTTCATGTCACTGCTACATTTACAAGCACAATGTAATAACTGAAGCAGTTCATTACAATGTTAATAGAATTCCTTCCTCATTCAGAAACCATGTAGACCAGGGGGTCTCAAGGTTTTGGTCCCATGGGCCGGACCACTCCCACTCAGACATCTGAGCGGGCCAGACACGTGGTTTCCCCCTGTCGCAAACGCTTCTGCAAACTGCAGCGGGTGCATTTGTGCCTGCGTGCCTGCGTGGGTGTGTTTACAGCTGTTGTAAATGTCTGCTTCTGCGTCTGGGGTCATCGTCATGGGCCAGATGGAATGGTGCGGAGGCCATGTCTGGCCCATGGATTGTAGGTTGCGAACCCCTGATCTAGACTTCAAGGGTAAAGAATCATTTTTCCATCTGGAAGGGAGAGCCAAGGAGACTTTCCTGTGCTGCTGAATTTCATAGACATCATTATTTCCCTGACATCATGGGAGTTGCAGAATCTGGCCGTTGGGTCATCTGCTGTCCAGTTCTAGTCCAGGGGAATGTGTTGCTGCAGGGATTTCATAGGACCATAGAATTGTAGAACCAGAGGTCATTGTGTCCAACTCGCTGACAAAGTAGAAAAATGTATTTAAATCCATGCATTGAATTTCAGTTCTGTGTTTTTAGACAGGGAACACTGAAGTGTATAAAAGTGGGGCTAGAGGAGGAAGGAAAGAGGGAGTAAAATAGAGAAAATGAATACTTACATAGAATGTTCTCATAATTTTTATCAGCTTCTAAAGTCACTTTTTGCCTTAAAAAATAAGAAAAAAGTATGCAATTCTCAAGTCAGTTTGGAGTTTTACTTACCGTATATGCCGGGGTACAAGACGACTGGGCGTATAAGATGACCCCCCAACATTTCCACTCAAAATATAGTTTGTTATATACTCACTGTATAAGACTACCCCCTCTTCCACACATCTTCCACACACCAAATAAAACGTAAAAGAACATCAAATTTGATTTCAACATGTTAATCTATATTCAAATGCTTGTGACATGCAGAAAAACTGTCACAAGACTGTATGTTATCAAACATGTACAGTAAGCATAAAACAGGGCAAGTTTATTAAACGTAATTCACCAAAGACAATTCACTAAAGCTGAATGGAACAATAAACCTATGGGAGCTGCCATGCTGTTTGTTTTCTAATCTGTTAACCAAACTGGAACTGTCAATGATAGAAGGAAGATAACAAATAGAGGGGGAGAGCAAGTGCCAGGCAAGTCCCTAGCAAGTTTGCTGGCGTGACAGTTTCCCTTTAAAAGCCTTCAAACTCCTGTTCGTCATCTGATATTAAAAGTTGTTATCCAATCCATCCCATAGGACATTAATGTTATTCGATGCAATTCTCCTCCCCAGATTGCTTAACGTTATGCGAGGTACACGTTATGTGAGGTAAACGTTATGCAAGGTAAACGTTATCTGAGGTATTACTGTATTTTATTCAACTGAAGTGCACCCGGCGTACAAGACGCCCCCCCCCCCCCCCGAGGCATGTTTTTCAGGGGTAAAAAGTCGTCTTATACCCCAGCATATACGGTAACAGTCATTCCCACTGTAAAGTTGCCATGCTATGCATGTATTTCTAGATATGGAATATTTGCAATGCCATTCTGCAGTTGTTCCTCTGGGATCTAGTGCATTAGAATACTGCTGCAAGTAAGGCTAGTTTGCGTAAGTGATTTGATAAATTATGCACAAGTAGCAAGAGATGTGGCATTTGCAAATCCTCTTCATCACCCCTTGCTCCAAACACAGAACAAGTTTTTGAGTGGAGGTAAGCTGCAGACACATTTGTAGCTTACTTGGAAGATAACTGCCTATTCATGCTAGAGTAACCTAGAAATAGCTTATAAATCATAGTTGTACGCTGCATGTCCATTACTGCATATATTATAACTTTCACCTCTGCAAGACAAAAAAAAGCTAGTGTAATAGACAGTGTTGCAAGTCACATTGTATGTAAAGTGATCAGCATACACTTCCTAGCACTACGGCTATGCACTAAACTTATTGTTTTTCTCTGTATGACGTGAGAGAGATCTAAGAGCTGAAATGATCCATATAACTTTTCATTAAAAAGGAAATTATCAGAATGTAAATAATAACTTATTACACATTCTGTTTACTTATACAGTAATACCTCGGATAACGCTAAGACTTGGTTCCACAAGTCTTGGTGTTATCCGATTTTTAGTGTTATCAGATGCATGTTAAAATCCTATGGGATGTATCGGATAACGTTAAAGCTCCATAGAGATACATTGTAACCGCACAGGCTTTAGTGGTTATTATCCGATACGTCCCATAGGACTTTAACGTTATTCGATCCAATTCTCCTCCCCATATTACTTAACGTTATGTGATTTTAGCATCCGAGGTAAACGTTATCCGAGGTATTACTGTATAATAATCAGATGAAGATTGTCTATTGTCTGTGTTTTTGTAACCCAATCTACAGTAGTACAGTATGTCCAAATTTGGCCACACCATTGATTTTTAAATCACTTTGGGCAAAGTGTATTTTTGTATATTTTGCAAAATTGAATCTTTTGCAAAACATTTCCACTTATACATAAATTATGATACATTTTAACATGTCTGACAAACCAAAGGCTCTCAACTTCAGATTCTAAAGCAGGGGTGCCCAACTGTTGTTTTTTTTTTTTTTTTGCTTTGGGCCTGACCACGCCCCACAGAAGTGGGCACATTTATGGCTGTTGTAAATGCACCTACTTCCTCATTTATGACAGCCACGGGCACACTGTGTTAGTGGCAGTTGTAGTAGATCCTCTGAATCTGTTTCTGAATTAAATCCCAGTTAAATCATTGTCTACTCTGACTGGTACAACAAATTGGTTTCAGGCAAGCAGATTCAATCACAAGAAGCAGCCCAGGCCTGTCTTGTTATTCCCTCTGAGTCCTATTCTATAGAACAGTGGTGGTGAACCTATGGCACGCGTGCCACAGAAGGCACGGAGAAGCCTGTCTATTGGTACATGATCCCTCCCCCTGCACAGAGTTTGATCCGCCCCTCTGCACAGCAGCCCAATGGGAGCGCTTTCTCCTACCCCAGCACAGAGTTTGCCTGTCCTTCTGCCCAGCAGCCCAATGGGAGCACTTCCTCCTTCCCCCAGCACAGAGTTTGCCCAGGCTCTCTGCCCAGCAGTCCAATGGGAGCGCTTCCTCTTTCCCTCAGCACAAAGTTCACCCTGTCCCTCTGCCCAGCAGCCCAACCGGAGCACTTCCTCCTCCTCCCAGTACAGAGTTCGCCCTGCCCCTCTGTTTGGGCACTCAGTCTCTAAAAGGTTCATCATTACTGCTATAGAATATTCCTTTGTATGAATTGCCAGGTCTTCTTGGGTGTGTCCTTCCTCCACTTTTGTTCCTGCTCAGGGTTGGAAAAACTCAAAATACCCACTTGTCACAAATTTTGGAACATTCTCAAAGAAGGTTCACAATTCATGAATGTGACACATTTCATTCCTAGCTGTGCCTACTGTTGCCACTTCAGATACTGTACTCTGCTTCTGTTTTATTGCTTAAAGCAATAAAAGTCCCAGTGAACAAGGAGGTATTTCCCTCTTGCTGCAGTTCAGCTCTTTCTCATTATTAAAGTCCAAACCTGAGGTCTTCTGCTGTCAGCACTGGATGGAAACTGTCACCAATTTAGTAGGAAAAAAGTGTGCATTCTGTCTTTTGGAAATAGCCTTTTGCCCCCCTCAACTTCACAATTCAAGAGAAGAACAGATGGAATAAAAAAACCTAACTTTTATCCTTCCCTGCATGAAAAATGTTAGTTGTGTTGGTAAAACCTGACTAAACAGCTGCAAATGAGATACACAACAAGCAGTACAACCTAGCTGTGTCTCACTCTGATATTTTAGGACTGATTTCTCCTGTTAGGCATGTGAGAGAATGTACATATTTGTTATATACACTGTCTGGGCTATTGCTATAAATACCCGTGCCTGTGGGTGGATTGTATGGTTTTACTTTTGAGTTCTTTAATATGGGGAGGCAAATGGTCTTGCCTTTCAGAAAGCTACTGCAAGTTACTTTCTGGCCAGGAGCCATCACTTAATGTGAACACATTAAAATTATGACACACTGCATTGCTGCTTCAGTCAAAAGGATTGTATTCTCGAAAGAGATTGCTCTTCTGTTTCACATAGAGGTCAAGTCGTTGAGAAGATCCCAGAGGCTTCTTTCTTATCCACTCTGTCTAGAAGCAAAATGAAGATTGCTTCCATTATAACATTTCTTGGGTTCAGTTCAAAGGAAGGCTGTAGTTATGTCACCCTTCTTCATGGCCCTGCTTCTCTTAAGTGTAATTTCCAGTACTGCAAGTCAGCTCACTGGTCAGTTCTTTCCATATTCATGATATATTCAAGGACTCCTTGTGGAGCAGTGGTTAAACTGTAGTACTGCAGCCTGAACTACTGGTGTGTGAGTTCTATCCGGATGGGCTTCAGGTTGACTGAGTCTTCCGTCCTTCCGAGGTCAGTAAAAAGAATACCAAGCCTCTTGGGGACAAAAATGCTAATTACCTTGTGAACCGTGCAGAGGGTGTACTGTGCTATGGGTTGGTATATAAGTGTAATTGCCAATGCCGTTTGAAGTTTTTTTAAAAAATCAGATGTTTTCCACTGTCCTTTTAAGATAAAGAACATATAAGAATGCTTAAGCATATTAATATTTATCTCTAATGCAGACAGTACATGAGAGAGTTTATCAAGTTTATGCACATGTAATGTTTGAAAAAGAATGTGGATTTGCTCTCTGATGTGAACCTAATTCTGAAATTAAGTTTTTTGGGAGAAGTTCTGTTGGTGAAACAAGGAGTAAACAAACAAAATATTTAAATATATACTGACATTAAGTAATGAGAGAACATAAACCTGAGGATTCTTTCCTCTCTCTCTCTCTCTCTCTCTCTCTCTCTCTCTCTCTCTCACACACACACACACACACACACACACACACACACCTGGGTCGCGGTGTCCAATTATGCAGCCGGGATCATCTTGGAACTTAGACGTGTGGAGAGACTGCGAAGAGGGCAGCCAGAGATATAGAGGAGAAGGAGGGCTAGGAGCCAAATTGGAGGAGGGTTTTTTAATAGCCATTTTGCCCCCCATGAAGTAATACCTGACGGCGGTCCCGTGGGGTGGCAGGGCGTAATGGGAGGTGGTTTTAGTGGGTAAGAATCCCACACACTGTGAAGCCAGAGCAAGGGCTCACAGTGTCTTTTGAAGATTTCCACCTGCCCTTAAAAAAAACACACACACACAGGAGATATCCATGGCTATCAGTCATGTATATAAAGTGGATATATTTCCACAAGTACAGCATGTTTCTGTGTACCAACTGCAGGCAAACACAAGCTGGAGATTCGTGCTACACCTTTGGCCTGCTAGGACAATTGTTATAATAATTCTTTCGTGATCAGATCTTTGGTAAAGGCCACCCTTGCTTGAAAGCCAGTTGTATCTGTATCCGACTCTAGAGTCCAGTGCTCATCTCTGTTTCATAGCCGAAGAGCCAGCGCTATATATAGGCTATTTATTCATTTTGCTTCTAGACATAAATAAGGTGAGGTAGGTAGCATTGTCTTAGGAAAAAGAAACTTAATAAAGCAGCCCTACTAAAGATCAGATCTTGAAAGAATTATTATAAAAATTGTCCAAGCAGGCCAAAGGTGTAGCACGAATCTCCAGCTTGTGTTTGCCTGTAGTTGGTACACAGAAACATGGTGTACTTGTGGAAATATATCCACTTTATATACATGACTGATAGCCATGGATAGCACCATGATCACCCACGCTCTGGATACCTCCAGATTAGATTATTGTAATGCGCTCTACATGGGGCTGCCCTTGTTGACCATTCGGAGGCTGCAGCTGGTCCAGAACGTGGCTGCCCTGGTGTTGTTTAGTTGTGGGTGTTATTTGCATGCATCTCCACTGCTCTGAAAGCTGCACTGGTTACCAGTTTGCCTCCAGGTGCAATTCAAGGTGCTGGTTATTACCTTTAAAGCCCTATATAGTAGTGGGCCAGGATATTTAAGAGACCGCATCTCCCCAAGGTTATCTGTCCGTCCCACCAGAGCAGACAGGAGAGGCTCCCTAATGGTTCCATCTGCCAGAGAGGCACGTCTCTCTGGTACTAGAAGGAGAGCCTTCTCCCTGTCTACCCCTGCACTTTGGAACCACCTGCCTTTAGAGCTGCATCTCCAGACGGACCTGTTGGCCTTTAGGAAAGGTGTGAAGACTTGGCTGGTGGGACAGGTGTGGGGCAGTGATGGTTCATTGACCCCACCCTGCTGGTTTATCTAACACCTCATACCCACTCTCTCCCTTTTTAATGTCAACGAATTGTTTTTAGCCTGTTTAATTGCTATTTTAACGTTTTAGATTTTAATCTGGTTTTTATGTATTGAGACTTTTGTGACTTTTATGACTTATTGTAATCTGCCCTGATTCACCTGTGCGAGTAGGGCGGAATAGAAATTTGAATAAATAAATAAACATCACCAGTCCCTTTTAAAGCTTTTCAAGTTGATGGCCATCAGTTTAATTGAGATTTGTGGAAGAAGTTCTTCCTCTTGTTTGCAAATCTTTTTTCACACAATGCTTGAAAAATACAGAGGGTGCCAAAAACGTATACATATTTTAAGAAAGAGAAAACTATTAACATTGTAATAATCAACACATGTTGATTATAAAAGTTAAATACAAGTCAAATTTGACTTCTGCAATTACAAGAGGTGCTCAAAGTGGGTGACCATCAGTATCCAGACACTTCTAATTATGGTGAACTACTGCTTGAACAACGTTGATCAAAATGTCCTGATCTTCCCTTTTGCACATCGCATACACAGTACCATACATCTCAAACTTATCATCCATGCATGCAGTTGTTAGGCGTTTTGGAGGTTTTGTTGCATACTCATACCTCCATTGTCATTCTACTTCCACAACATTCTTGAGTACTACTTCAAGCACTCCTTGAACAACAATCATGCAATTTTCTTTGACAGTCCTGCTTGTTGCATGGTGATGCTAGCATTAATTTTTTGAGTGAACATCATTACTACTGTAATTCTATTCAACATTGAAAAGTAAGACATAAATAACATATCTTAAAATGTGTATACATTTTGGGCATCCTCTGTATATATTCCAATGTTAGTACAGTAATACCTCATATAACATTAGTATCGAATAACACGAAAATCGCATAACATTAAGGAATCTGGGGGGAAGAATTGCATCAGATAACATTAAGATCCTATGGGATGCTTCAGATAACAACCGCGAAAGCCTGTGTGGTTACAATGTATCTCTATGGATCCCATAGAGGATCAGATAACACTAAAAATCATATAACACGAAGACTTGTGGAACCAGGTTTTAGTGTTATATGAGGTTTTACTGTACTTTGTATCACTTCCTCACCATTGGTTCTATTTTATTATATACTATTCACATTTTTGATTCTGGTCCCGTTATTGCCAGTCTTCTTTAATCATGGTTGTTTTAGATAGCCCCCCAGATGTTTCTTGTTCTCAATTGTGTTATGATTATTATACAGTAATACCTCAGATAACTCTAAGACCTGGTTCCACAAGTCTTGGTGTTATCCGATTTTTAGTGTTATCCGATGCATGTTAAAATCCTATGGGATGGATCGGATAACGTTAAAGCTCCAAAAAGATACATTGTAACTGCACAGGCTTTAGTGGTTGTTATCCGATCCATCCCATAGGACCTTAACGTTATTTGATCCAATTCTCCTCCCCAGATTACTTAACATTATGGGATTTTAGTGTTATCCGAGGTAAACGTTATCCGAGGTATTACTGTACTCTTAGAAAGTTGCAGGAGAAAGTTTCATGTCTGTTTATGGTAATATGCAACAAGATGTAACTTGAATTCCTAAGAAATTAAATTATTCCCCAAATTAAATGAATGTGGTATCTATTCAGATCTGATGACATTGTTGGAACAATCTGCATCAGCATTCAAAACAGTACAGCTTTTCCATTCACATTCTGGTTGTGTGCCAGACTATGAAAATAAATGACCACGTCTATAAATGTAAGCTCTCTCTGTGTGTGTCTTTGTTTGTCTGTCTAACAAAAAGCCTAACTGGTCATTGCCGTATTTGATCCTATTGAGACAGAGCATCTTATTCCATGGAAAATGAGCTTGCCAGTATTAAACGGGCAAAAGGCATAAGGCCAAGAACAAAGAACACTTTACGTATTTATTCCTCTGAAAACACTAATTTACCCTGTATTTCCCTTTATTGCTTTATGTGAATCAGCTCTGCAAAATATCTAGTGGAATAAGATATATTTATAAAATGAACATGTTGATTCTTTTTTACCCAGTCATTACATGCAGCTGTTTAAATATTTCATGGTAGGTTAGTGTTCAGCTGCATTCCTTTCTAAGTGACAAAGATGGAAACATGGTTTATAGGACAACCTGCAAACATTGACCATAGATGTAAAATATGAGAACAAACAAGTTTTTTCCATTTGCCTTCAGTTTATGCTCCTGGCAGAATGTTTACTATGACCATATATGTCAGTGCTCAACTAATGCACTTGCCTCCCCCGCCCCCCCGACTTACCAAAGTTATCCAGCAAAGCTCTATAACTAGGAAATCGGCTTCAGTTGGAGTTCCTCTGAGAATCAGCATATACTGTACTAAATAATTCATAATTCTGGCAAGATTTGGGCTTTACTTCCTATAGTATGTTGTTGAGTTTCATCTGAGTTGCTATGGGTACTATAAAAGCAAGCCAAAACCCTTTGTCTTGATGTTCACATTTGGCTTCATGTCCTTACTTTTGGTTTCACTTTTTCCTTTGCTATGGAATTGTATTTTGGCTGTGTTTTGTTCTCTTATCTTGACCAGGAGTTCCCAACGTTTTCCTGCCAGGGGCCATTTCCCAACAGTGACACTCAGCTGTGCAGGCCAGAGGCATGGCTGCACCTACTGCTTACGTTTTTGGCGATGTGGTGGCGCAATCATGCTGTTTTGGTGGCTTCTTGCACAGTCTCCTCCACTTCCCAGGGCAGCAGGAGGCTTTCTGGAGCATTTTTTGCTCTGTTTTGGGATTCTGTGTTGCGTTTTGGCAGCCAAACCACAGTGGTTGGGAACTGTACAAAATGCCCCCGTGGCTGTTTCTGCCACTGTTGTTGGCCTGTCTGCCGGGTCCACAGGCTCCAGAAGAGTTGGGAGAAAAGATTCCTTCGGTTCTGCAAAGTCCAGAGACTTTGATACAATTGAAAAAGTATGGGGGAGTTATTCGATCTCAGCAAAGGCTCTGGGCTTTGCAGAATGGCGGGGATGAGGGGATTGCTTTCCCAAAGCCTTTCGGAGGTGGAGGCAGTGGCAGACATGCTGGACACAGTGATACAAACGACCACAAGGACGTCATAAAAAATGTCCGGGATGCCTCAAGTTTCCAAAAAAATTTGAATTATGAAAGAGGCCACGGAACCTATTTTTTTCATAACTTGGGGTTTTACTGTACTTCCACTTCCAGGAGCAGTGAGGGCTTTATGGGGTGCATAAAAGAGACAGGGCGGCTAACAAAAGCTTAAAAAGATACATAAAAACAAATTATAAAATCCAATTTAAAAATTATTAAAATATTAAAACGGAACAAGTTAAAAGATTAAAAATTCATACAATGAGAGAGAGGGAGGGGTCAGATGAGCCAACAGGCTGATACTACTGTCTGACCCAAACTCCATACCTGTCCCACCAGCCAGGTCTTAATCCCCTTCCTAAAGGGCAGCAACTCCGACTGGAGACATAGCTCAATTGGCAAGAGGTTCCATAGGGCCGGGGTGGACACGGAGAAGGCCCTCCTCCTAGTGCTAGAGAGGTGCGCCTCTCTAGCCTATGGTACAACCAGAGCTCCTCTCTGGTCCGTTCTGGTGGGATGGACAGATGTTCTTAGGGCGATGCGGTCTCTTAGGTATCCTGGCCCACTACCATATAGGGCTTTAAAGGTAATGACCAGCACCTTGAATTGCACCCGGAGGGACACTGGCAACCAGTGCAGCTCCCTGAGCAATGGTGAGCCACGAGCATAACGCCCGCACCCCATCACAACCTGAGCAGCCGCATTCTGTACCAGTTGCAGCCTCCGGATGGTCACCAAGGGCAGCCCCATGTAGAGCGCATTACAATAATCAATTCTGGAGGTGACCAAAGCATGTGTGACCATGAGCAAGGAGTCCCGGTATAGGAGCGGGCGTAACTGGCGTATTACACGAAGTTGTGCAAAAGCCCTCCTGACCACGACTGCCACCTGCTCCTCGAGCAGTAGTTGTGAGTCCAAGAGGACCCCCAGATTATGCACTGGGTCTGTTTGGGGCAAGACTGCCCCATCCAGAACCAAAGATGGTAGCTCCCGAGTTAATGCAGGGCCCCTGACCCACAGCCACTCAGTCTTGTTGGGATTTAGCTGTAGCCCGTTGTCCCCCATCCAGACCCTCACAGCCTTCAGACGCCTGGAAAGGACTTCCACTGCATCTATATAGTAAATGGCTCAGAGGGCCTAGGTTTGAATCTCCACAAGCTGTAGAACCTGATGGGGTTGTGGAACTGTGAAAACAATCCCTTAAATATCTCATATGCTCTGAAATCCCAATTAGGGCCAATATAAGTTGTTTCTAACTTAATGGCACAGAACAATTCACAAATTGCCAGAAGATGAATAAATGGATTCTAGACCAAATTGAACCTGAACTTTTACTGAACCATAAAATGATTAAACTGAGATTATTTGTTCTTTGGATGTATTGTAAGACAAAACTCCATGAAAAAAATACAGCAGTGTTAGAAAAAGTAAATGTTAATAGGAAATAAAGACCTAATATGAGAAAAATTGTTCCAATAAAGGAAACTATGACCTTTAGTTTCAAAGAAATGAGTAACAGAACATTTGAAAGACATTAATTAATTAATTAATTAATATTTATTTATTTATTTAGATTTATTATCCCGCCCCAATCAGGTGAACCTGACTCTAGGCGGTTTACAGAAAAGGGAAAGACTATACACAATGAATGCAAAACAATTAAAGAATCCTCCTACAAATTCAAAAATTAAAACCTTAAGGTTCAAAATCAATTTAAAAAATTAAACTATAAATTTACAAAAATCTAAAAAGATTTAAATAAAAGGTTTAAAAATTCATAGTTGAATTTTTCTCAGACCCTTTGAGATTGAAAGGGAGACATTTAGAGCTAATCTGAATAATCTATTGTTGCTGATGGCTGTGGGAAGCTGTATTGTTGTGCTTGCTTGTCTGTCATTTTGCTTGAACACACCCTTCTCTCTTTGACCCCTGAATTTGGTGTATAAAAACCATGTCTGTAAGTTTCACTCTTTGTCTGAAGAAGTGGACTTGATCCACGAAATCTAACAATAAAAATATAAGTCTTTAAAGTGCTACAGTGTTTTTTATTTTATTTATTTTATTTTATTTTCTGATTAATTCATAGAGCTTCCATAAGTCAGAAATAACTTGATGGCAAGTAAGAGTGTCAATAGATAATAGCCAACATGTATGCCCCCATCTTTCAGTATCAGGAAATCATGCTGCTTAGTTTATATTAGCACAGTTTGGTTTTTGTCATTTTTTGCCTCCTTTCTCAATTAATCTTTATACCTGTAAGGGTGATATTAATATTCTGCACATGTTTTTTGAAAATGCTGTTTGAGAACTCATAAGGTTTTAATTAAAATAAGTAGGGATTTAAAAATGAACACAGGGAATTAACTGGCCTTGCAACAAGCTACTTACAATGAATAGGCACCAGTGTTCATGTTAATGCATACTACAGGTAAAGCCATACAAAGCATCTGGAAGAGGGTTGAAGATAGCAGTAGTGAAAGATTGCAGCACTCTCATACTGCAAGACAGAGTGAGCTCCCATCTCTGTCCCAGCTCCTGCCAACCTAGCCATTCGGGGGGGGGGGGGAAGAAATTGCAAGTAGATAAATAGGGACCACCTCAGTTGGGAAGGTAAACCGTGTTCTGTGTACTCTGTTGTCTAGTCATGCCTACCTCATGACCATGGAAATGTCTGAAGACACAGACAGTGCTGGCTCTTTGGCTATGAAACAGAGATGAGTACTGAACCTTAAAGTCAGATACGACTGGCTTTTGATCAAGGGTGACCTTTACCTGTGTGTCTACAGACCAGACAAATATTTTTGAAAGCCAGTGCAATATTAAGCTGAAAGCTTCAAAGGAAATATGTTGCCAAAGTTTATCACCTGGTTGATCTTCTCTAACTTATCTTTTTTTTAACCTACCATTGCCCTCCATTCCTATTAGAATATTTTATTTGTCTCTTAACTTGACCAGGGATCCATCCAGACAAGCTGTGTGGCTTGAATCAATGAGAGTTGGAACTGTTGCCTTTTTCTTCAGTAAAATCCAGATTCATTCACTTGAGTTGTCTATTTCCGTGGTTGCTTTTCCTTCAGTGTATTCCAGCTGGAGGCTCCACACACAACATATACCCTCCATCCTCCCATTTCTACCCCTTCTTCCCTCTCATGACCCTCCTCTTCCCTATCTTTACATTTTGTTTTCTCCCCTTCCTGGATATCACCTGATTTGATAGTAGAAATCCAAGAACATCTGGAGTGCCAAGGTTCGCCATCACGGAGTAAAACCATACAAAGCATCTGGAAGAGGGTTGCAGATAGCAGTAGTAAAAGATTGCAGCACCCTCATACTGCAGGACGGAGTGAGCTCCCATCTCTTTCCCAGTTCCTGCCAACCTAGCAGTTTGAAAGCAAGAAATTGCAAGTAGATAAATAGGGACCACTTTGGTGGGAAGAAGTTCATTTCCATCGCCAGCAAAAGGAGCAGCAAAGGGTATCCGAGAAGCTGGACAAACCAGGGCCAGATACCTTTATATTCCAGGTTCCTTGCCCTGGTTAGGCATATCAGTCCTTGCTTGTCCAGTATTCAAATCCAGTGGGCTCACAGACTTCAGGAAAGACAACTGGGGAAGTAGCAGAAAGACTGAATTAAGGCTGGCAGAGGCTGCTAATACTAGAGCCGGTTGGTTTGTAATTGGTTAGTTGGTTTGACTACCACCCCATTCTGGATGGTTACTTATTCAATATTCTGTTTTTGACACACACATACACACCCTTTCAAGTTTCAGTAAACCCTGTTGCTTTTGCAAAAGCTGGTCTGGACTCTGGTTGTGGGAATACAGGAGGGGCCACCTGCTGAACTGAGGAGGGACAGGGGACTCACCATTTGGAATATTGTATTTTGTAAGTCCTTAATAGGACTGCCTTTAAGGATTCAATTTCATTCATCCATGTGAAAGTGCTGAGTTAAGGGCAATGCATCTAGCCACTAAGGACAAGAAACTCAATTTTGTACTAGCCTTATACTGTTGAAATTCTTCTAACATCAGTGGCTGAATTCTGCCCTTGAGAATTTTTTTCATTAAGTTGAAAGGTAGGCAAAAGCTGAACCCTTACAACTCCTATTTCAGAATAACAAAATAATTCAGATGCTTGCACTACCTACAGGCACATAATTTTAGGGCTCAAAACAATATGGGATTTTCTGGGGATGCAGAAAATCTCACATTGTTTTGAGCCCCTTAACTTGGATTGCTACTGTGTTTCACATGGATTTAATAAAAGACTGAATTTCACTCAAGAGGAAATACTTAAGTGGACCATTTTACTTATTTTCCCAGAAGCTCCATTCCATTGAAATAGGAATAGGATCAGTTGAAGGTTCTGGATAGTGAAACAGTATAAAGAACTGCTAGTCTGTAGTCAGGTAGAATTTTCCTATTCTTCTTTCATGTCCCAATCAAGCTCTGGACTGCCAAAAGGAAGCCATTTTCTTGGCTTTGTAGTTGGCCAAACTTAAGTCCTCATTGGTGCATGTTTCTGGCAGCAATCAGCAGACTAGTAAATGAGCTGGATTCTGAACCTCTTCACATTCACACAGCATGTTGTTGTCTGCCAGCAGCCCCCACTTGACATTTTGGTCTTACATTTAGGGACTCCAACCCTCAGCCTATTCAGGGTCCTCCAAGTGACACAGGGGAGGTTGAGTTCCTCAGCTATATCCTTTTTTAATGATGTTTCTTGCCCAGTGAGCTTCTTCCTCCATCTTTTAATTTGGTTTTGCTCATGGGTACCCTCAAGAATATTTGTTCTTGGCATAAAACACTTCCTGGGTCTGAGCTGGTGGACTTGAGGCTCATATCCTTTCAAAGGATGTCAGGAGTCATTCTCTTGCTTAATTCTCTCAGTGTCCACGGCTACTTCTCTCTTGCTCTTAGGTGGAGCGATACCAACAAGAGGGTATATTTTCTCAGCTGGCATAGGTTTGAGGCATTCTGTCACTATACACATGGCTTCATTTACAGCAATGTTACAATCTTGTTTTGCATGTGTAGATGCGCTCCATACTGGAACAGCATATTCCGCTGTGGAGACATTCAGGGCTAAAGCTGATGTACCCAGCATGGATGGTTGAGTTCCCCATTTGTCCCCTGTGAGTTCTTGGACAGTGGGGGAGGAAAGGAATTGCAGTAGTGGTAGTGCTTCACTTCCCATCTCAGGTGGTGAGAGGGCTTGTATCATCTATGTACGTATACCTTAGAGCTGGGGTGAGAATTGTTTGGTCTATATATTTGACCCAAATATCTCACAAATTTTACTGTGGTTTATACAGGATTGGAAGGGGATGCTGTGAAAATTGTAGGGTGAAGTATCTAGACTAGCATGGGGGTGGCAAAGGTTTTGGACTACAACTGCCATAGTCCTTTATCATTGTCATCACAGGCTAGGGATTCTAGGAGTTGAAGTCCCAAAAATCTGTGATGCTGAAGATTCACCACCCCAATGTAGAGAATCAAAGATTCTCTTCCTTGATTAAAATTTTGCTAAAGTGAATATAATAGTAATTAAATAATCGTAATTAAATTAATGTAATTAATTGTTCATTTTGGAAAGCCTCTACATGATTTGTTCAAGTACGCAATGTAATCTATGATTTCCTAAAATAGGAAAGTTTAAAAAAAAACATAAGCTGGAGTTGGGTGTACTTTATCCCAACACTTACACAACAGCTAAAGCGCTAAGATTGCTTTAGGAAAGTTTGTGGCAATCCTGTGATGTTACTAAGATTGTGGCCGACAGGTTTTGAGGTATTGAATGTCAGAGCCAAAAACCGGATTTATATTTCACAGTGCAGAGCTGGAAGAAAGATTTGACTTTCAGTCATAAGCAGCTCCTTGCCTCATTTTCTGGTTCAGACATAACTAGATTTTTAAATTATTTTTCATTAGATTCAGGAGCAGCATTATCATGTAAAATATCTGACTTTCCCCTTAATCCTATTGATGTTCTTACATAGATAGTGGGAGTTGATTGTCTTTTGGATTTCAGGATTCATTTAATTAAATGCCCACATAGTAGATTTTATTTAAGAAAAAACAATTGTGGATGCCTGAAGTTATGTCTGTATGGAGTGTTCTATTAACTCAAAGTTCATAAATTGATTCAGTTTTCGATTTCTTCATTCAGGGTAGAAAGGATTGTTTTACCTATTCCTTATCCACCTCTAATGCCGTCATTTATTTGCCAAAACGTTTAAGAAATAGCATACAATTGGATGTCAGAGTGCAGCATTTTGTTGAGTAGGGTGTCTTTTAAGCATTGCAGAGCCTAAAAGAATAAATAATCTACAACAGTAGATTATTTAGTACGGATATCGTATGTAACCTCTGACTACTTTGTTTAACTCTTGTTAAGAGCCCAAGTGTATCAAGAAATAAGAACCTAATGTGTGGTGCAGAAGTTCACAACCTACGGCCTGCAGGCTGGCCCCAGCCCCCAACACCATTCCATCTGGCCCACGGCAACAACCCTGGAAGTGGAATAGGGCACATTTATGACAGCCATAAATGCTCATGTGCAAAAGCACCCACTGCAGTTTGCAGCAGCATTTACGATGGGGAAAACCACATGTCCAGCCAGCTCTGCTGTCTGAGAGTGAGTCGTCTGTCCTGTGGTGTGAAAACCTTGAGAACCCCTGGTGTAGTGTGAAACTCTGCATTTGCATTGATTGTTGAAAAGGTTTTATATCCTGGTTTTCAGCCAGACTTTAACCCTGCAGTAGTTATTCAAATATAGCGCTGAAGCATAATTAAGAAATGCAAACCGCCGATAAAATATACCTGCATGAAGAAATTGATTAAAAAGAAGAAGAAAATGGTAGCAATTCAGTCAGAAGCACCTGCGTTGGTACTTGGTAAGCTATATAAAACGCTGATGCCTACAATCCAGTTAATTTATCACTGCTGCAGAGTAACATCAATTATCTCAGCAGGACTGAGGACCATTTTTCAGATTTGGTGGCTGTCCAAGGCCACACTCCCAAGTAAATGGAGCTAAATGTGGGGTAGGAGAGGTTTCCATGTCTCAAGATGCTGATCTTGTTTACTTAATATTTAATTTTAAAAAAACTTTATACAGACCTGTTTCGAAGTATACAGTTGTATCAAGCTTAAAAAGCATAATGCATTCAACAGGATTGCTCTTTAAGCGAGTTTGCTCTTTAAGAGAAACACCATTGTAATTTGACCAACTGTGACTTCTGTGTGTGGGGGTGCAAACCTCAATTTATTTGTTAAGTGAGTTTTGGTTGGTTTTAGTTGTTAGGTGAGGTGACCATTCAGAGAAAATCCTGCTTTTAAGCGAGTTAGTCTCTAAGTGAGGCGCTTTTCATGCGAAGTTTTACTGTACCTTTAAAAAGGGCTTCTCAACCAGCTGCCTGCACACTGGATGCGGCCCATGATGCAATTTTATGTGCCCCCCCCCCCATCTCCTCCCTCACACCTGGAAGTGCCATGTGGTGGAGGACAGGCAAAATGGCAATCTGGCTCCCAAAGCTGTCTGAGGGAGCATGACCCAGCCCCTGGCTTTAAAAAGTTGAGAACTCCTGCCTTAAAGTTTGCTACAGTGGAACTTAATTAACAGAAAAAATAGGTTTAGTGTTTTAAAAAGGACTTTTAATTGGAAAAACTGCCCCATAGCAGCCAAACTTTAAAAATATTTAAACATTTGTAGATGCAAATTCACTCAAATGTGACAGAATTTCTCTTCATACCCCAGATGACATATGAATGATTGTTGGAGGGCTAAGAGGCAACCTGCTGTTTCTATACTGAGTAGGGCAGGGATTCTCAACCTGCAGACCATGGGCCAAATGCGGCCCATGGGACCATTTCATGTGGCCCCCACCGCCTCCACCACACCTGGAAGTGCTATGTAGTGGAAGAAGGATAAAATGGCCATATGGCCCCTGAAGCTTCTGAGGGAGTGTGGGTCCCCCAGCTTAAAAAGGTTGAGAACTCTTGGAGTAGGGGGTTAAATCACAGATATTGCATGTTTGCTCAGATTTCATAAATAATTCCTCTTATTACACCAGTCAAAATTAAGCAGGGCATACATTAATTGATATGTTAACCCTTTCCAGTTAGGATGCAGACAATCTTACTGTCACTGGCTCCAGGAACCAAACTGCATGGGATCATAGTTTCCTTCTGGCCTGCTCCTCTTTCTTCTCTCACTATTTGGTTGGAACCAAAGTAGGACTCTGGGTACATTTCACAACTGATGGTAGAGAATATGATTATAGAGGTGGTAAGCTCTATAAAACGTGGATGCTTACCACCTAGTCTTGTTGTCTGCCATTAAGTAAAGGCCGTCCTTGCTTGAAAGCCAGTCATATCTGACTCTAGAGTTTGGTGCTCGTCTCTGTTTACACAGACAGTGCCAGCACAGACAGTGCTGGCACTGTCTGTGTCTGCAGATGTTTCCGTGGTCATATGGCAGGCATGACTAGACACCGGAGTGCACGGAATGCTGCTACCTTCCCACTGAGTGCTGCAAGATGGAGTGAGCTTTCTTCTCTGTCCCAGCTCCTGCCAACCTAACAGTTTGAAAGCAAGAAATTGCAAGTAGATAAATAGGTACCACTTTGGTGGGAAGGTAAACAGCGATTCATGCAGTCCAGTGTCATGCCTGCTACATGTCCACAAATTGCACTGGCTGTTTGGCTATAAACATAGATGAACATTGAACCCTAGAGTTGGAAAAAACTGGCTTTCAAGCAGGGGTGACCTTTACCTAAAGCATAAGGAACAAACTATAAATGAGGAGGGGGAGACACTTAGTAGAGCTATGTATTTGTAAAATACTCCTTCTGTACAGAGCTCATAGTGACTCCTATGTTGTTCTGAGGCAGCACCTTATCTTAATAGTAGATAAGCTTGATGTGCTGGAGTACACAGAAAGAACCTCCTTGAAGACTGTGGTATTTTTGAACCACAATCTGGTAATGGCAACCTTGTGTTGCCGGCTAATGTTTTTCACACTTGGCTGTGCAAAAGGAACTCCAGAAGGACCTCACCAAAATGTGCCTTCATTTTGGCAGATTCATGTCTGGCCAAGACACGGAAGTAGTAGAAGAAGAAGCTTGATGTGCTTAGCCATAGCAATAGGTTGTTGTTGTTTAGTCGCACAGTCGATTCCGACCCTTTGCAACCCCATGGTTAATATTTGTACAAGCACTCTCTTTTGTTACTGGAGTAATAAAGCAGCAAGAGTTGTGAAGGTTAACTTCTGATTCTTCTAGCTGCCAAGTGGGCAAAATCCTATTGGCAAAACTTTACACTTGTGTAACCCAGATTGGGTTTAATATAAACTCATAGAAAATTTCCTATCTCTTTCTTTCAGATTCCAAGACTACCTAGGGCTATTTTTTAATTATTTATTTATTTTACATTTATATACCGCCCTACTCGCAGAGCGACTCAGGGCGGTTTTAACAAAGATAACAGCATATTAAAAAATAGTCCCACAGTAAAATTCATCATTGGCCTTAACCCCATAAAATTTAAGTTAAAAGAATTTAAAAAGAATTAAAAAGAGCAACAAGTTAAAAAGATCAGAATTAAAAGATTAAGATGGGGGGGGGGACTCAAATCAGCCAACAGGCTGGGGTCATCGTATGACCAGAGCCTCATACTTGCCAGGCCAGCCTGTTTTTACACCCTTGCTCCAGTAGGAGATTGTTTCAGTTTAAGCCTGTGCTATTTAAAATTAAAACTCTTGTCCAAAATAGAAATTTGGAGGAAGGAAATTTGCATTATTTGCACTTGCACAAACAAATAGTTACATTAATTTGTTACCTAACTTTTAGAAATAGTATTAATTATTCACAGTTCCATTGGATGAACACAAATACTGTACAGTATAGCCAATTTAGGCCACAATTATTGTGTGATGCTAAGTAAACTTGGTCTTGAAAATGTTTTTAGGTTAATGGAATAATTACAAGGTTCAGGATTGTGTCCTAAAAACCAATAAAGTTCTCTTTACTACCCAGTCATATAATACAGTATGTCTGTGTTAAACCTGCTACAACTGTGGTCTATTGTGCATTAAAGGCATGACTACATCCTACTCATAATAGCAAACCTCCTTGAGAAAAATACTCCAGCTTCTCAACCCATTCTGCTGTGGATATGTTGATGTTCCAGTGCTCTGCTAAAGGACAGAATTGTTTATCATGTTTTGATATACTAGTTCTAGGAACTAGAGTAAATGTGTCACTATACTGAATCATACCCATTAGCATATGTTTGAGAGCACACAGGGCAGCATAACTACGTAAGAAAAATTATCTGACGTACAGGAAGCATTAAACTACGTGGCAAACCATATGGTTCACCAAAGCTTACAGAAATTTAGTTAATTTAGGTAATTATGATGTATTTTGGCAAAACCCTGTATGTACAATTGTGCTTAAGAAATAGAAGAAAGAAAATTATTTTTCCAAGTGACAATGCATTGGTCTATATCAAGAGTTCCCAACGTTTTCCCACCATGGGCCAGACCCGCCCCGACACTCAGCTGTGTGGGCCAAAAGCATGGTTGCACCCACTGCTTATGTTTTTGGTGGTGGTATTTGTGCCATTTTTGTGGCTTCTTATACAGCCTCCGCTGCTTCCCAGGGTGGTGGGAGACTGTTCGGAGCACTTTGCTCAGTTTTGGGATTTTTTCTTTTTGTTGCTCCTGCGCTGTGTTTTGGTAGCTAAACCATGGTGGTTGGGCACTTCCTGTTTCCGTGGTGTAAACCCAGGCACTGACATAAGCTCCATCTGGCACTGGAAGTCCCTGACCGCCATGGTTTAGCTGCTGAAACGCAGCAAAGAAGCAGTGGAAAATTCCAAAACAGAGTGAAAATGCTCTGAAAAGCCTCTTGCCACCCTGGGAAGTAGCGGAGGCTTTGCAAGAAGCCGCAGAAACAGCATGATTGCCGCCACTGCAGTAAGTGACATATTGGTGTTTCCAGGGGTGAGATTCTGGGGGTGCTAGGGTGGCCACCGCAGGCTGTATTAATGAGCTCCATGGGCTGGATTAGGCCCACAGGCTGTAGGTTGGGATCCCCTGGCCTATTTAGAGACTGAGTGCCCAAACTCAACAGGCTTCAGTCTGTGCCACAGAAGGGTAGGGTGAACTCTATACTGGGGGAGGGTGGAAGTGCTCTCATTGGGCTGCTGGGCAGAGGAGTGTGGTGAGCTCTGTGCTGGGACAGAGAGAGAAAGTGCTCCCATTAGGCTGCTGGGCAGAGGGGCATGGTAACCTCTGTGCTGGGGCAACGGTGCATATGCCCACAGAGAGGGCTCTTCAGTGCCCCCTCAGGCATGCATGCCATAGGTTCACCACCACTGGTCTGTATCTTGCAGAGCAACAAGAGGACATTGCTTGACTCAGGTGTTTACTTAGAAAAATCCCTTGATGACTCAGTGTAAGGAATGCCTACCTCTGTAATAAATTGCTCCCATGGGTGGCCTACTTTCTCAAACAATGCAAGGCTTAGAACGAATCCCTCTGTAAGTCTGCAGATGCTATTTCTTGAATTTTTTTTCAAAAACCCCTAATCTTTAAAATGACAAATTTAGTCCCACCAGTTACTTCTAGATCTGCTCTTCAGGTGTTAATTTGTAAACAGAACAACAGATGGAAAATATTTCAAAATGTAATGTTGGTGCTGTTGTATATATCACCTTTTCTTTTTTCATTTATGTTAATGTCTGCGAAATAACAAGATGTGAAAAGTACTATTGGAACTGATTTGGCCCAGCATGAGTGTTTATTTCCTAAAAGCTTCTTATAAACAATGATTTTCATTTATTGTTGGATAAAGAAATACACAAGTTGCCATTGTAAAGATTTTTACTGGCAAGTACCGTATATACACAAGTATAAGCCAATCTGAATATAGTCATACCTCACATAATGAGCATAATGTGTTCCACACACATGCTCGTTATGCGAGTAATTCGTTAAGCGAAACACGTTTCCCATAGGGAAATGTATTTTGCTTAACTTTGCCTGCGGTGCATGCACATCAGCTGGGTGTTTGGAAAGGGTATGGGGATCTTCCTCTGTACCCTTCCCAAACCCCCGCTGATGTGCGTGCGCCTGCAGGGTGTTTGGGAAGGGTACGGGGAAAGATCCCCGTACCCTTCTCAAACACGCTGCATGCATGCACCGCGCGTCAGCTGGGTGTTTGGAAAGGGTACGGGGATCTTCTCCGTACCCTTCCCAAACCCCCGCTGACGTGCACACGCCTGCAGGGTGTTTGGGAAGGGTATGGGAGAAGATCCCCGTACCCTTCCCAAACACGCTGCAGGCACGCACCGCGCGTCAGCTGGGTGCTTGGAAAGGGTATGGGGATCTTCTCCGTACCCTTCCCAAACCCCCGTTGATGTGCGCGCGCCTGCAGGGTGTTTGGGAAGGGTACGGGGGAAGATCCCTGTACCCTTCCCAAACACACTGCAGGTGCACGCCGTGCAGCC
Source organism: Furcifer pardalis (assembly GCA_030440675.1). NCBI lineage: Eukaryota > Metazoa > Chordata > Lepidosauria > Squamata > Chamaeleonidae > Furcifer > Furcifer pardalis. The sequence goes on from CP126890.1 coordinate 207,483,663, forward strand.
GAGCGACCTGTCAGCTGGGCGTTTTGGAACTCCCCGCTGCGTTCCAAAACACGCAGCTGGCATGCTCTAGTCTGCAGGGTGTTTTGGGACACAGCGGGGGAGTCCCCCGTTGCATTCCGAAACTCCCCGCAAATGCGAAGCTTCTCGTTAAGTGAGTTTTTGCTCGTTCAACGAAGCAGACCTTTTTGGGAAAGGTCTGCTCGTTAAGCGAGTTACTCACTATATGAGATGCTCGCTATGCGAGGCATTACTGTATAAGTTGAGGTACCTAATTTTGAAATGAAACCCCAGGAAAATAGATTGACCCGAGTATAAACTGAGGGTTTGAAATGGAGCAGCTGTTAGTGAGTTTCAATAATCCAAATATATGAAAATCTGATAAAATTAATTAAATTGTTGGCACTCTCAATCGAGTGTGGTCATGGGACCCTCGTGATCATTGACCCAAGAATTAGCCAAGTCCCATTTTTGGGACTCATTTTTGGGGGTAAAATATTTGGCTTATACTCGAGTATATACAGTAAGCAGTTTTCAAAACGTGCCTCATTCTGGCTTCAGTATGTATCTGCAAGATAGGGGTACAGTTGTAAATTTTAAAATAGGGTTCCCAACCTAAGGCCTGTGGGCCAGATCTAGCGTGTGCCATTTAATGTGGCCCTCCACCCCTCTAAGGTCATTCAAGAAACAAAATGGCTGCCCATTTGAAGCTGTTGGAACAAAATGGCCATCCTCCATTGTGCAGGCAGTGCAAAATGGCCCTCCAGCCCTCAGAGCTGACTGAGAAAGCATGACCCGGCCCCCACTTGAAAAGGTCGGGAACCCCTGCCTTAGAAAGTCAGATTAACTTTTAAAATAAGAGTACATTGTACTGGCTTATGGCCAACATTCACAAGATTGTGTGTTTTCTGTGAGCATGTGTGATTTTGGTAAGAAGTAGATGGTGATGAATGCAAAAAGGATTATGATGGCATATTCTGATGTGTGGATTTGACAATATTTGAGTGTCTGTTGGGTTTTTTATGCAATGAAGACAGCAGGGATTTCAAATTAATTCCTTGATCAGGTTTTTTGTAAATTGGGATGGATTTTATTTAATAATGCTATTAGTATGTCCTTAACAGAGTAAAACTCATATTTCATCCCAAATAATGAAAAGTGATATTAAAATACAACAAGTACATCATCTCTTCCATTATAGAAAGGTGTCAAGGTAGAACAGTTAAGGCAGAGATGCTCAGTTGATGTACATTAACCTGCACTTTAAAATAGTCCCTCTTAATATTATCCTGACTTTTAATATCCTCTTCCAAGCCATGGTTGCTTGCCCCTAGTTCTGCAAACTTTGTTTATATAAACTATATCATGTTGAGGAGTGAGTTTAATTCTACTGGCTAGGATTCATTAAAAGGATTTTTTGCTCTTGATTCAGTGTAATGGTAACCTTTAAAGAAATTCTTTCTTTGACATGTTTTTCTTCATTTGAGATTTAAAACACATGTTCTCCCCACCTTCGATTTCAAATGCAGATTTACTCCCAAAGAAGTGTTTGGCTAAAATGTTGCTTATGACATGATTTCTGTGCTCCACCCCCACCCCCTAAAATCTTATGAGCAAGATTTGTAAGGTACAAGAATTTGCTCATGAAGGATTGTCACATTGACTGACAGATGGAAGCAACATAGCTGTTTATGAAACATTCTCTTGATTTATACTTTTGGTAGCAGGATGTTGCTAGATTGGTATCCTGGCATAGGTTATTTGAAGTAACCTAGTTTATTAATCTTGCCTTCATGTGTTTACTTTTCTAGGCACACCAAAGGCTTTCTCCGTGGCAGACCACAAGGGTGGTCTACTGCAGTACTGTAGTGCCCTCTGATGGTGAGTACAATAAATAAACTTGTTAATTATTCAAAATCACAGTACAGTAGTTGGTTCCCCCCCTCCCCCATCTATTATATGGATTTAAAAGTATGGCAGATGTGATGGACTGAAAACACAGCCAACAAAATTGCATTCCAGGCAGAAGTAATAAGAATTTTTATTATAAGAGTTTGAAAGAAAGTCATTCATACATTTTTTATCTATGTAGCTAACTTGTGAAAAAATGTGCATGGATTTTCTAGATCGACTGCCTTTTCGCATCTCCCACCTTTGTCATTTCCCTGTTGAGAAAAAGATCTCTCTTCATGATTATTTGTTCTTCATTACTTGGTGGGAGTTGTCATTCTCCTCTAAAATGTCATTTTGCCAGCCAGGTTTAGGACTGTTCAAGGTCAAGCTTTTATCTTGAAGGTTAGAGTTCCTCTTTCCAATAGTCTCATAGTGACCATGTTTGCTATTCTCCACCCAAAGCTAAATGGAAATAATAATCCTGATTTTTTAAATTTTATATTTATTCTTTTTTGTTTTTGTTTTGCAAATGCATATTTAACTTACAGTGATTGCAGAATTGCTACTCATGTACCTTCCTAGACCTCTGAAGGCAATGTTCCAATCTTTGGAATCTGTAGACGAATTGTTGGCTGAGTTCTATATCCGAATGTTGTTTCATTCTTAGAGCCAATAAAATAAAATGGAATCATATGCCCAGTTTTCTGTGTGCATGTGTGTGTGTGTGTGTTGAGTTTATAACCTATGTTCTTTGTTATGTGTGTATGAAACATAAGGTGATGTGCATTTATTGCACTAATGGGACAGATGGAAACTTTTCTTCAAGTTATTGTTCAAGCATGTAATGTTTTGTCATTTCATGTTATATTATATTGCTCAAAGTCCTTCTATATAATTTATACCAGCAAATGTGACAGAAGATGAGATTATTTTTGAGAAATGTTAAAATGATAAATTATTTGTGGATGCTATTAAAAAAATTAAAAGTGGGTTTGAAAACCTATTGTAATAAATAATGAAGCCATTTTTAAAAATGGGGAAAGTCGATCAAAATTTCCCAAAATACTGAGATAATATTTATACACCTCTAGTGGTAGTTTGTGGAAAAGAGATCTCAAGGAAAATAATATAATTGGCCAATGGTGTTTTGATCATTTCTTGCTAGGCTTGCAACATGGATCCCTTCATTAAGAGCAGGTTCAAAAACTGTTTAAAAAAATCTCTTTACCCCGATAATGGAAGGACTTTGGCTTGATGAATCACTGATTATAAATAGCAGTTGTCCTTTTGTTAAATTATTTGATATTTGTTAAATTATGTTCTTATTGAAGACAGGAAGTTGAAATTACTTACTAGAGCAGTTCTCAACCTTTTTAAATCAGGGGCTGGGTCACGCTCCCTCAGACAGCCTCAGGGGCCAGATGGCCATTTGCCCTTCATCCACTACATGGCACTTCCTGGTGTGGTGGAGTGGTGGTGGTGGTGGGCCGCATCTGGGCAGCAGGCTGCAGGATGAGAATCCCTGTACTAGAGTATTAAAGAATACCCAGGAAGTCACATTAAAATCAAAGGTACAGTGGTACCTCACATAACGCATCATATAGCAAAAAAATTTGCATAACGAAGTGTTTGTTATACAAGGATGATACCCAGCATAATGGGGGGGAAAAGTTCGTTATGCGGGGGTTTTGGTAGCTGGGGTATACTCGCTCAATGGGAACCGGGGTTAACAACATTTTTTTTTCCGTTATGCAGGGCATCTCCCATAGGGAACCGCATAACGAAAAAACTGCATAGCAAAGAGCTCTGTGGAACTGAGTTTTTTCATTATGCAGGGTTCTACTGTACTTTTATTAGTGCATAGGAGCAGGGGAAAGAACACTTTCCAAAATCCACAGTTGGATTAAGACAAAAACCAAATACTGTAACAGAAACAGTAAGGTCTCAAATTCTCTAGCATTCTTAGCCAGGTCACTGCTTTACGATATTTAGGCTGCTCCTCATAAAGTTATTGCCCAATGGTGGCTTTTAGAATCAAGAAGGTTTGCTGATAATGAAAAGTCAGACATTTTCTGCTATCAAAATGTTTCCCTGTGGATCAGAGGGCATGATACAGAATGCTTGAGATGAGAGTTGCTTTTTAGATGCTGAATTTAATTGCTGTCACTTTAATGTCCCAAATAAGTCCTAGAATTTATGATTGAATTGCTGTTTGCTGGGCTGGAAGCCTGGATACCAGTACTTTTGCAATTCTGATTAACTACTGCTTGTTGTTTGAAAGAAAAGGTAGAGTTCTTCGTGATCCGTGAGCATCCATACTAATGTATTTCCCATCCACGCATGCGTGGTGGTCAGCTCTTTCAAGTTTAGTTTTTGAAAGAAAGTGCTATCCCTGCATGCCTAGCATTGGGGCCCCGCCTCGTTACCTCAGTTTCATTTTTCCGCCACTCGACTAGTCGTGTTTCTTCCAGGCTCCCGCGTGCTATAACTTTTTGGAACGTTTTCTTTTAACTTCTATAGTTAAAGTTATTCCCTGTTAGTTAATATTTGTCTAGCTTGTTTTTGAAACTATTTTATAGTTTTCACAGAGAGATATAGTAAATTTATATTACTTTCACGTCGGGCGGGTCCATTACCGTGCTTTTCACGAGGGACCCCATTGTGGGAATTTTTCATTTATGACCATTAGTTTTATAGAAAATATTGCTTGTTTATTAAACTGTTAGCTCCCCTATTGGCTCTGACTGTTTGACTGAGATAAACTTATAACCTTTAAGTACTGTGTTACTTGTGGTTTTTAAAATCCCCTCAGATATGGTTATGATAATTGTGCTTTTCATTTGGGGAAGGACATTATCCAGTGCTTGGTTTCAAGATTGTAAAAGTTTACTAAGGCAACTTAAAAAAAAACCCGAGCTGCTACACTTGCTCAGTTTTTGTGACACAATTCTTTATTTCTACCTGAGAAAATGGCGCCAAAATATGTAGTCGGCCATTTTGGTTCCAACTACTTCTCAGCATAAGAAAATGAAGGTCTCTAAGCAACATGCTAAGGAGGCCAAACAATTTCAATAGTCTAGGTTAAGAAACAAACCTCATAAGATTACTTCCCCTGTTATTTCTGCTGCTGCACCCAATGATTCTAATACTGCAGAACATTTGGGTGAATTTTCTACTTTTCAGAGGCCTTGGCTCCTTTGCAACCTCTTGATTTGGTCTCAGATGCATCTATTCCATGCACCCAGCCATGTTCTGTGGAGTTACTTGTCAGCAACAAGTGGCCCAGACAAACTTGGTTCCCCACACTGAAAGACATAACCTGGGAGTATCAAAGGCTGCCCAGATGCCCGGATCTCCCACTTTGGGCTCTCAATAGGTTCTCCATCCAGACCTCGAAGCCCTTCACTCGACAGTGTAGAGAATTCTCCCGCTTTGATAGCTTCTAAATGACACTACCAAACCTTCCAGTAAGCTTTACTCTTATAAATGAGCTAAATTTCAGCAATTTGCTACTGTCAATTGGTAAAGCTGCTGTGTCTCCATGTCTCATCCCTCACAGTTTATTTGGCTGCTGTTATTGCCTACCAGCCCTCTTACTCAGAGCCAAGGTTGCAGAGTTAAGACATTCCTTAACAGATTAGGTAACACCTATCCTGATGTACGCAGACCAACTCCCCAGTGGTCTCTTTCCCTGGTGCTCAACAGACTGGCTGACAAACCTCAGGCAGAAGCGTTAGTGAACCCTCAGCCCTCAGGTCTGTTGAACCATTCCTCAAACTCTCTGCTGACAAACTGTTTCTCCACCAGGATGTCTCCCTTCTGCCAAAAGTTGTCTTGACTTTTCATTACAGCAGCTTCTTGTTTTGCTTACTTTCTTTCCATCCCCATCATCGGACTTAGAAAGCTTCACACGTTGGATGTGAAAAGGGCATTGGCTTTTTATTTAGACAGGACTGGAAGTTTTAGAAAAACTCAACATCTGTTAGTCTGCCACACTGGACCTAACAAAGGTCTGCAGGTCTCTTCCCAATGCCTTTATAGTGGGTTGCAGAGACTATCACTCTAGCTTATAACTTGACACATCTGGATCCTCCCATGGCTCCCAAGTACCTACTCTACTTGAGCCGTATCAAGTAGATGTCACCCTTCTAGACATCTGTTAGGTAGCAATGTGGGCTCAGTCCTCTACTTTTGTGAGGCATTACCGGTTGGCTGTGAGGGAATCCCACCATGTGACCTTCGGCCAAAGTCTCCTGAGTGTGGTTCTCCAATGATACCCTTGTCCTGGTAAAATAGCTTGGGAATCACCCATTAGTATGGATGCTCACAGACCACGAAGGAGAAGGGGAGGTGAGCTACCATAAACATAGTTCTCCTTATGGTCCTGTGAGCATTCGTATGTCCCGCCATACCTCCCCTCTTTCATTATAGATACCGCCTGTTCAGTGGCTATGCAAATGGAACTGAGGGAATGGGGCGGGGCCCTGACACTAGGCATGCAAGGATAGTGCTTTCTTTTGAACGCTAAGCTTGGAAGAGTGGATGGAAAACCCATTAGTATGAATACTCACAGGACCACTCGGAAAACTTCGTCTATGATAGGTAACTTACCCTTTTGTGTTGTATTGCACATTACAGAAATATATATATACCAGAAGATTGGTGACATATGGATCAGGGAAAAGTTCTTGCCTTGACTGTATGTTTTTTTTCTTTATAAAGGCAAAAATACATTTATCTTAGGAATAAGTCCTTCTGTAAGAACCAGGCAGACAAGGTTTGAACAATTGGAAAAAATGATTCTGTCTATAGTAAAAAAATGAACACAAATACCCATGCAACAACTATTTAGTTGTTGCATGGGGACCAGAAAACAATAAATAGAGCCAGAATGTTCTGAAAATAAGTACTTGCAATTTCCTATGAGTAAGAGAGCATTCTACATAGGAATGTGGACAGGATCAGAATATTATTTTTCACACACTCACACACAAATAATCTTGCAATTACCTCTTAGCAAGAAGACATTCTACAAAGCCTTCAGTTTGGTGAGGACACACATCTGTTGTAAAATTTGTATTTTATTCTAATTTTGACAATCTATATTCAGTGCCAGTGTTTCTGTTGGAAGCATTGTCCAATCCATAAAAAAAACTGGGGGAAGTATTAGTGGACTTTAAAGAACCCTGGAATTTTCAGAAATAGGTTTTTAAATGTAAAATATGCAGGAAACACAATTGTCATCAGAAGAAGAGGAGGAGGAACCCAGAAACAGCCTATGCTTGTGTATGCTTTCATGCATGCTTTCAAAGTGGGAAGGAGGAAAGTAGAATAAAAATTCAAAAATAACATTATCCTTGTTTCAGGTAGAGTCACAGCTCTTTAATCATATCTATGAAGTCACAGATCAGGACAGCCAGCCTATGTCCTCTATTTCAGAGCTTCTCTGTTGTGGAAAGAAAACTGTCAGCAGGAGGCAGCCTCCTTCTCAAAGGTGTAGGCCCTTTGAAACAACCACTGTCAGTAGAGAAAAAGTAATTTCAGCAAATCATAGTTCAACTGGCTTATGCAAGGTGACAAACTGTAGCTTGCCAAGATAAGGGAAGGAGGTAAAGATAGCTTAGTATATATTTAAAAAGAGGAAGTAAGTACAGTAAAACACCAGATAACGCTAAAACTTGGTTCCATAAGTCCTGGTGTTATCCGATTTTTAGTGTTATCTGATGCATGTTAAAATCCTATGGGATGAATCAAATAACATGAAAGCTCCATAGAGATACATTGTAACCGCGCAGGCTTTAGCGGTTGTTATCCGATCCATCCCATAGGACCTTAATGTTATTCGATCCAATTCTCCTCCCCAGATTATTTAACAGTATGCGATTTTAGCATTATCCGATCCAATTGTTATCTGGTGTTTTACTGTATAGAATGTATAGTGTCAAGAGAGGGAATTTTCCAAGCTAGAATCTTGTGTACCTAACATCAAGCTATAGTTTAACATAACATTTGATCTGTGCTTGCTGTGAGACGCATTCTAGCTTGTGTTAAATATATATTAAAATGGTGCTTTTAGGTGGTCCTTGTCCTTATTATGCAAAAATACATGCCATAGTTGTTATCATGATATTTTTCTTAGCTCTTCTATGTGATCTTCTAATTTTACTCTCAACATAAGTAATTGGACTGCATCCTCCTGTGCATCTGGGGTGAGCAGGCTGACTTGCTTTGCGTAGGGCAGGCCAAGTGTTATATGCAGGTCCACCATCCACCACTTTGCTTCAGCTTCCTTTCCCTCACCATCTGCTGCCTGAGGGATTTATGTTCCTCTGCCTAGTGGTAGTCGTGCATTGCACACAGAAGTGTCTGTGGCTTCTTTTCTTTATAGTATTTGGACTAGAGTAGGCATGCCCAAACTACGGCCTGTGGGCTCAATCAGGCCCATGCATATCATTATTTCAGTCCGCAGTGAGAACCCAGGCACCCCTAGGATCAACCCGACCCATCCCCACTGCCTGATGTCACAATACATCACTTACGGCAGCAGCAGCAGCAGTCATGCTTTCTCCCTGCTGTTCTGGACAGGCTCCACTTGTTCCCAGGGCAGCAGAAGCCTTTGCTGAGTCCGATTGCTGTTTAAATTTTTTTTCACTGCTTCCCTGCTTTGTAATCCACAGCGCTGGAAGAATTCCCTTGGTGGCAGTGGTGATGTCAGTGCCACGAACCAAGGGTACTCCCAGCATGGCACACCAAGGCTGACATCAGCGCCGTGTGCCAAGGGAACTCTTCTGGGCTTGCGGATTACAAAGCAGGAAAGCAGCGAATTCTTTTTTAAATGCAGCAGTAGAACTCGGCAAAGGCTTCTGTTTCCCTGGGAACAAGCAGAGACTGTCCAGAACAGCAGGGAGGAAGTGTGGCCGCCGCCGCCACAGATGACGTCAAAATGGTAAGCATTGGGAGCAACCCACCTCCAGCCCCTGCAGCTGCATATAGGGGGTGGGACCCGCCCGAGCTGAAAAAGTTTGGGCACCCCTGGGCTAGAGGAAGAAGTAAGTGGGATTTCCCCCTTTGTTCTGTGGGAATACAATTTATCTTAGGTATGAGCCTAAGCCAGTGATGACAAACCTTGGCACTCCAGCTATTCTTGAACTTCAATTCCCAGAAGCTCTGATCAGCAGGAGTGTTGACTTGGGGTTTTGGTAATTAAAATCCAAGAACACCTGGAGTGCCAAGGCTCACCATCACGGGTCTAGAATCATCTCATCCTACTGGAGCATCTATAATTACTCTTGCTAAAAAGCTTACCCAACCTACTGTACATTGTTACAAGGGAAATAAATCTGCAAGGTAGACATTTCTCAAGGATTTAATGGTGTATAGAAATGACCAACCACATTCAAAGTCTACAGAATATTGTATTTATGTTTCAAGACACCTCCATTGCTGTTTGGGTTGTCTTGAAATGCTCATGTATTATGCACAAATTAAAGATGCAGTTTGTACATCTGAACAAATGTAGTGAAACAAACTCTTTTCTCACTATCTTCTGTTACCTTCTAGATGTTACAGTGGTTTACCAAAATGGGTTACCTGTAATTTCTGTGAATCTTCCATCTCGCCGTGAGCGTTGCCAGTTTACACTTAAGCCTATCTCAGACTCTGTTGGAGTATTCTTACGACAATTACAGGCAGAAGATCGGGGAATTGATCGGGTTGCAATTTACTCATCAGGTACTGCTTGGTGTTACTAGGGTGATTAGGTGAACTTCAGTACAAAGCTACATTCTGCCCATATCCTCCTTACAATACCTTTGATGTAATTAATTTACTGTAAAGTCGCTTATAAGATGGATGGGGGCACTACTTCAGATAAGGAATGTTGCACTAGTCCAGTAGTTCCCAACCTTGAGGCCCCAGATCTACTTGAACTATGGCTTCCAGAAGCCTTCATCATTGGCTGTGCTAGCTGAAATTTCTGGGAACTGGTGTCCAAAAACATCTGGTGACTCAGAATAGGGAACCACTCACTAGTCTTAAGAATCTATGGTAAAACATGTATTAATATGGTAATAATAATGGTAATGTATGGTTGTGAGAGCTGGACCATTAGGAAAGCTGAGCGCAGAAGAATAGATGCCTTTGAAATGTAGTGTTGGAGGAGAGTTTTGAGAGTACCCTGGACAGCAAAGAAAACAAATAGGTTGATCTTAGAAGAAATCAACCCTGACTGCTCATTAGAAGGTCAAATAGTAAATATGAAGCTAAAGTACTTTGGACATCAAATGAGAAGAGAGGATTCACTTGAGAAGGCCTTGATGTTAGGAAAGGTGGAGGGCAAAAGAAGAAGGGGGTGGCCCAAAATGAGATGGTTAGATGGTATTGTAGACACAATGAGCACATAGCTGGGTGGGTTGAGGAGGATGGTGCAGGACAGAGGTGCCTGGAGGGCAATGGTCCATGAGGTCGCAAAGGGTTGAAATCAACTTGCGACTGAACAACAAAATAATAATGGAAGACAGGGAGAGCCTTAGGTTTAGAATCCCAGACTACTCCTGGTCCACTTTAAATCTCTGTTTCCTTACCCTGTGATATACAAAATCTGAATTCTGACATTGATGTTTGCCAAAAGCATGTACAGTTATAATTCTCTTGTTAAGATATCAAGTGCCTCAGATTCTGGGATACTTTATTGGAACATTTTAGTTCAGATTCAGTTTTGCAATTATGAAATCACAGAATTGTGCAGTTGGAAGGGATTCCTAGGAACATGTATTTCCATCTGTTGTAAATGCAGCAAATCCCAGCTAAATCATCCATGACAGGTGGGCAAGTCAGGAACTTTGAGTGAAAGTCCACCACTTTCTGAGAACAATGACAAATGTTTCTTACAGTCTTCATGTTTCATCAAAATTCTCCTTTATTGTAATTTGAATCCACTGGTGCAAGTTACTAAATGATGGAGCAGCAGAAAACAATTTCTTAATCTTCTCTCTTTCAGACTAAACATACCCAGCTCCCTTGACTGTTCCTCTCAGAGCTTGGTTTCCAAACTCTTTGTTAATTTGTCACTTTCCTAAGGAAGCGTTTCAGCTTCTTCGTATCTTTTTAAATCTGTGACACCTAGAAATAGACACAGTGCTACTACTGAGGTCTAAATGAAAGTTGAAAAGGATAATACGTAATTTAATCTGAACACTGTGCTTCTGTTGATGCAGCCTAGAATTCCATTAGTGTGCACGTGTGCATACTTCCAATCATCATCATCTGTCAAGTTGATTCAGGCTTATGGAGATATTTTCTAGGTTTTTCTAGGTAGAGAATACACAGAAGTAATTTACTGTCTTCTGGTAGTGCCCTTGGACTGTGCAGCAGTACTTAAATATTCATGGGACACATATATAACTCTTAATAAAATCTGTTTCTCTTTTACCTTTACAGATGGGACACGTGTAGCCTCTTCAACAGGCATAGATCTTCTACTCCTTGATGATTTCAAACTAGTTATTAATGACTTGACTTACCATGTTTGCCCACCAAAGAGAGGTAACAAATTTAAGTAATTGGGCTGCATTACCAGAAGTCATTCTCTGGAAGACCATCTATCTAGCACAGGGATTCTCGAAGTTTTTCAGCTATGGGCCAAACCACGTCCCCTCAGACAGCTGAGCGGGCCAGACTGGTGCTGTAAAATGTGTTGGTAAAATGTGTTTACGATGGCCGTGGACTCATTTACGGCTGTAGTAAACATGTTTACGCAGCCATAAATGAGTCTGCAGCCAATTCCAGTGGCAGCGGGGGTGGCTGGAATGAGGTTGAGGGCTGGATTATTTGGCGCCACGGGCCGTAGGTTGCGAACCCCTGATCTAGCAGCTTTAAAAAAAACATTTCCTCTATGGTAGGAAGGTGGTGGTTCATGTTCTGCAAACCCTCATTCAGAGTTTTGCATAAACTGCTGTCCATGCCCACTGTGATATAGATATAGTTGTTGAAAAATTTAAGTAATGAAAAACTTAAGACTTTACTACTGACCACAATATGGCCACACCATGATCATGACTGGTATTTTGTATATTATAAGATGATAAATGTTCTAACATGAAACTTTACCTACTGTCTGTGAAATCCTGAGTTTGGATTTTGCCTGGGAATTGTCCAACCAAGTATTCTTCACTATTTTGGGAACTCTTTGAGAGGTTTGTTTTTACTGTTGAAACAAGTGTATATGACATATGCACTTAACCTGCGGCCCATGGCACCATTTCATGTGGCCCCCTACTGCCTCAGCCACACCAGGAAGTGCCATGTGGTGGAGGAAGGGCAAAATGGCCATCCAGCCCCCAAAGCTGTCTGAGGGAGCATGACCCAGCCCCTGGCTTTAAAGGATTGAGAACTTCTGTTCTAAAGTGTCTCAGGGTGACAGTGCAAAATCTATGCACCCACAAATAATGGGGGAAGCTGTCTTGTGTCATAATAAAGAAAACCCAAATCACATTGAACAGTGTGATGAAAAGAAGCTGTTGCAAAATGCCTTGTCTCTGACTACACTGAAGCCACAAGGACAGTTGTTGATTCCAGTGAAAAGAGTTTCTGTTTCAAAAAAATCTTTCTTTCAAAAAAGTGAGCAGTTAAGTCTAGGACTGGTTCAAACCTTTATAAACTCTTTTCCTCAGTTGCTTGCTGTCCTATCATGCCATAACATTGAGGTGGGGTACTCAAGTTGCTTCTGCTTGAATACCTTAGCATTTTAATGTTCTTTGGACATGTTTTGTCCCAAGTAGCTGCAGAAGGAATGCAACATAATCAGAATGATTGCTTGGAAACAGTACCTTCCTTCCTACCTTGTTTATTTCCAGCATTACAACTGCATGCACTCTGTCCTGCTGTTTTTTGTTTGCTTGTTTGTTTTGCAATGAAAGAAGAATGGCCATTTCAGATTGGATGTTTTGAATTCAGGCAGTTGTCTTTTAAGAGAACATGAAGCTCTTAATGAAAGGTGGGCTCCTTTCTCTTGGCCCAGTATTCCTAAGTCTCATTGGAAATTATTAAGTAGCCTTTTAGGGGTGCTTACACTGTTTTTCTGCAGAGACATAATTTTCTGTGCAAGAAATTCTGTTCAACAGATCATGTAAAAGCATGTATGTTGCATTTCCGTCCAAAACAACCCACACAGGTGGACAGAAAAAAGTCTCACTGCCTGTATTCAATAACAATATATGCGTCTTCTCGTGTACCAATATTGCAATATAATGAATTTATTAAACCTCAGAAAATAGCTTCCATTTAAATTTCCAATTTTTACTTTTTACAGTATAATTTGAAACAATAATAAAATACAGGAAGATCAGAATGACATAATATAGAACTAAGATCACATTAGCATATGATGTTAAACTAAATAAGATATAAATTTCATAATAAAGTATATATAATTTACCTTATGTATGTAGACGACTCTAGTGAAAAGGAAAGAGTATAGAAAGTTGTGGTAGTTTTTAGTAGATGAGTGTTTTGTATGTGTCAGTTAAGGAGCAATAGTTGGATTATCAACAGTAACATGAATGTTGGATGTTCATATGTTCCTCATATAGAAGTGAATATTAAATGTAGTACAACATCAGTGATAATTGTCTAAAAAGAGCAAATTTGATAATAAAAAAAGCATGGCCTATAATTGGGGTTATAACCACTATGATTAGTTTATTTTATTTATTATTCAAATTTATATATTGCCACCTAAATCGAAGGGGCAACTCTGGGCGGCATAACAACAGTGAAAACATTACAATCATAAAACATTAAAAATCCTTAAAAACCCTTAATAGTCCTTAAAATTGTCCTCTCCCTCCCCATCAATTATTTTAAAATTATGGTTAAAAGAAGGATTAAAAGAACAGAGAGGCCTACACTATATAAACCAGCAGGGTGGGATCACCACGTCACTGGTGCCCCATACCTGCTTTGCCAGCCATGTTTTAGTTCCTTCCTGAAGGGCAGCAACTCCATCTGGAGGCACAACTCAGACACAGAAAAGGACCTCCTTCTAGTGTTAGAGAGTCGAGAGAGTCAAGCCTCTCTAGCTGATGGTATCTTCAGAGATCCTCCCCAGTCCACTCTGGTGGGACGTACAGATGTTCTTGGGGTGACACAGTCTCTTAGGTATCCTGGCCCACTACCATGTAGGGTTTTAAAGGTCATAACCAGCACCTTAAATTGCACCCGGAGCCACACCGGTAACTAGTGCAGCTCCCAGAGCAGTGGCGAGGCATGGGCATAACGCCTGCACCCCATCACCACCCGGGCAGCCACATTCTGGACCAGTTGCAGCCTCCAAATGGTCATCAAATGGTCATCATGTAGAGCGCATTATAGAAGTCTAGTCTAGAAATGACCATGCGTGACCATGACCCAGTCCAGGAACAGGCGTAACTGGCAGATCACACAAAGTTGTGCAAAACATTGATCACACATATTTTTCAGACAGTGGTGGAATAAATCCATAAACAGTGATGACCATAAAACCTTTCACTCAGTTTTATAGAGCACATTTTGTTGTGTTGGCATAAGGCAGTCATGAATCATTCTTATTTTGTTCCCTAACACCTCAAAGGGCATCATCTCCTGCTACTTTGAAATTGATGTGCCTTCCAAAACCTGCAATGGCTTCCTCTTCTCCATGGTCTTTGTGCTTCACCTGCATAGAACTTTGGTCACACCATTTTAGAGATGGGAGAACCTCAAGGCAAGCAGTCCCACCTCTGCATGCCTACAGTGTGGCTCCTTCCTCTTGGTTCAGTTTTCCCCCCTTAAGTGGTGATACAGACCATTGATTTGGATAGTTCTCTGTATCCTGAGGAATTTGAATTGTTCTCAATTACCCTTCTTAATCCACCTCTCCTCTGTTGTTGCTTCTTCCTTTGTTTGATTTTTGTTCTGACTTTTTTGACCACTGTTTCAAAGATCATTGTTTGGGGGCATGGGCTTCCTGTGGACAGCTCTACCTGTTTTCTCAGGGTATTTTGATGTTTCAGGCCAGTTTCAGGAAGGTTTCCAAGTGTAGGAAATAGACTCCTTTCACTTGAGAACCCTTTTTGTGCCTCTTAATGCCTTGGAGAAAGGCATTTGGCTTCTCTTCCCTAAGTGTAGCTTTGAATTGTAAGAAGGAATTGTTGCCTGATAACCCGCAAAAAGATGTTTGAAGAAGATAGCTTTGAAGGAGAGTTATTTACTTGTGAATTTTCTCTACACATCACTTTGGAAGCAGCTCTAGGAAGCCTTCTAAATTTGTATCTCAAATGTAAATATATTATTTTATACTTTTATTTGTATCTTACTTTCCTCCAATGAGCTAAAGACATGTTTTATCCTAACAACAGCCATGCACTGTAGGTCAAACTGAGAAGCTGTGGCTCATCCAAAGTCACCCACAGAGCTTCCTTACAGCAAATTTCATACATCTTTATATGACAGTCACAGATTATATAATCATGGTGTCAGACTGTGAACTGCATACAAGAATTTTCTCCTCTTAAATTCCATGGTTGGATAGAGTGCATTTTAGAAGGAGACTGAACATTTGAAAAATACAGATAAAAGTCAGATTTAGTTGTAATGTGGCAGTTTAAAATGTCATTAATGGGGAACAAGAATACTGTACATACACATTAAAATAACAAACAAAAGCCACACATTCTAGACACTGGAGATGAAAGCAGAACATAATACTGACTCATAGGTAGGACCAGACACAAGTCCATGATTTTAAAAATGACTAATGTAGTAATATCCATACCATAAATGCACCTTCAAGCGCCTATCCAGTTCTCAGAGGTTTAGGTCCATCTCCCGTCCTGTGAATAGAAGCATTTTTCATAATATTTGTAAAAAGTGGACATAATTAGAGTGCTTAGTTAGAAATACTTAAGTCATGCTCTAATAAAGAAATGCAGTTTACATGTGTTTACATCCAGATTAAAAACTTTTCTCAGAACAAAGGAAAGTAATCATTTAATTTGGTTTCTATTATGGCTGTCTTTAAGCCATCATTAGGCCCTGTAGAACCACATATGTGTTCTTTGGCTTTTTCCTTCAGGGTGCTAAGTATTGTGAGAACAACAGTAGTGCTAGGTTGCTGGCATGGAAATCTCAACTTCAGATGTTTCCTAAGATGTCTACTACTACCTGATTCAGGAAAGAAAAGGTCTACCAGTTCCATCACTTTTCATCTGTGCATGATTTAATCTATAATATAAGATGGTTCTTTGATATTCTAACATATATTGAAATCAAGACACTTCATGCCTCATTAAAAGCTTCTGCTTTCTCGTCTTGCCTTAGTATGGAAGAATAGCTTGTAGATATTGCTGTGGTTCAAATGTTGTGCTTTCTTCATCTGTGAGCATTGGTGATTGTTCTATAACTGCTGAACTGATTTCTGTCAAACTTGGCTTGTTTTGTAGATTTCACTGAGACTTAACAAAGGCAAGCTAAGCCTGAAGATTGTGTGCTGAAATTTACTGCATGCAAGGTTCTATATATTTTAGTTTGCATTGTCTTGATGTTGTCTATAATGCCCTGTTTTAAGGTAGCAGTCTAGCAAAGAGTTTAGATTAGCTTTAATAACTTTAACAATATTGTTGCCATTTTTTACTACATGCAAGATTTTACATGGTAATATTGAAATAAATGGTTATTATAGGTTGCATTGAATGTGAAACTTTCATGTGACACCTGAGCTAGCTTTGCGGCCTTTTAAAACTCTGACTTGTGAGTGTGTTCTCTATTAGTACTGCACTGTTTCTTTCCATGTGTTTATGCTAGGATGTGCTTGTATAAGGCAGTACTGGCACTGCTGCTATGGCTGTGTTAAATTGATTCAGACTAAGCAGCCGTATGTCAAACCAACATAAATGCTGAGTAGTAAGCACATCTGTAGACCTCTCCATTTTGCCTATTGCATTTTCATTCTTCTTCTGGGCTGTACCCATAAATTAGGATGTTCTCAGACAACTGAAAGTCTCTGCTTTTATCCTTGTAACTGTAGGATTGGTTCTGAGATAAAAGAGCAGCAGAAAAGAACGTAATATGAAGGGATGGCCTAATTGAGAAGCTTAGATTCAGAAAAGATAAACTGAGGTTCTGGCCCTTCTAATCCTGAGTGGAATGTTTAGAACAATAACTACATATTTATCATGGGAGATGTAAGTACAAGCAAAGTACTAACCCTTGCATTTGGGTTAGTATTTGATTTTAGGAGGTCTGAAGAAAATGGCCCCACACATTCATTGTTTCTCTTTAAATGTTAAACATTAGTCTTCAGCAAGCTTTTGCTTGGAACAAGGATAGTGGTCGGCTATATTTTACTAGTTTCTGTAAATTTTGGTGTGATGGAACAGGTTTGTAATTTTGGTTTTGATCAGCTGTTAGAAGAATGAAAGCCCCAAAGGACACTAAAAAGTCCTCCTCATTCTCCAGATCTCTTAAGCCATGAAGACGCAACTACGCTGAATGATGTAAAGACATTGGTTCAGCAACTATATACCACACTCTGTATTGAGGAACACCAGCTGAATAAGGAGAAAGAAATAATTGAGCGGCTAGAAGACCTCAAGCAGGAATTAGCACCTCTGGAAAAGGTGAGTATCTTATTTGCTGAAGAGAGGTTATCTGGATTATTGTAATAAGGAAATGTAAACAGTTGAGTTTAATAGAGTCTTTTTATTAGTAGCACTGGTTGCCTAAAGTGAAATTTAATTTATGTAATCTTGTAAAGGCTTTTTAAAATAAATAAATAAATACCAAAACAGAGAGGAATTCAGAGAAGAAAGAAAAGCCAGGTAGTCCATCAAAGGAAATGATTTTAAATGCACAAAGTGAATTTTTAGACTAATATTAAATGCTTCAAAATAAATCTGTAATAATAATTTCATGTCAGAAATTATTCTGGGATGAAAGGATTTTTGCTGGAGGAACTCCACTCAGGAGAAGCCTGAATGAGGCTTCTTTCATGTCCCCAAGATCTTTTACCACCAAAGTGGTGCCTATTTATCTCCTTGCAATTTCTTGCTTTCAAACTGCTAGGTTGGCTGGAGCTGAGACAGAGATGGGCACTCAAACTGTCATGCAGTACCTAGGTCTCAAACTATTGACTTGCCAGCCTTCCAGCTAACAAGGTGAACTTCTTAACCACTGCGCCACCGTAGTATGTCAGAGATCGATAGAAATTTATTTCAAAAGAAAATTCACTGTGCATACCACAGGCACTTCCCATACTAGAGAAATCAACTGGATGAAAAATTATTCCCATCTCTTTCACCATTCCTAGCCAGCAGTGTTTCATAAATAGCTATCACAACATTTGGGTCTGGTGACAGTTAAGTTGCGATTCAGTTCTGCTATTGCATCACTCCTGTGGTTTTCATATTTACAGTGTAATCTACAGTGTGAGTTCCTCATATAGAATGCTAATCACTGAGACCTAATCATGATCAAGCTTGCCAAGAATAAGTAATAGGTCCATTTGCTTGCCTCCTGTCTGTATCCCAGCTTTGGCACAGGAATCCTGATTATCTTAAATTATTGTGTATATTATGTGACATCAAATCAGTTCTAACGTGTGGAACCCTAATAGGGTTTTTTAAGTGTGTGAGGTATATAAATAGTGTTTTTACCATTGTTACACCTGAGTGAATTTTCATGTCTAAGCATTGACTTAAAGCAAGACCTCCTGAAACCTAGTCTGACATAAATATCCACTGTACAACACTGACTATAATTCTGTTATTCTGAAATGGGGCTTGCTTAACAGGATCTTGAGCTATGGCTCAAAAATAGTGTAAATTCCTATACAATAAAGTAGCAACAGTCTACCATTTTGAAAATAACCAAGATTTGTTCACCAAAAATGGTCGTCGTCATCGTCGACTGCAACTCATATCGTAGAATGCATTTTTTTTCCTGAAGCAGGAAAAAAGTCATTGGCGTGAATTTCTTTAAGGTGGATCCCTGCTTGCTATGAAGTGACCCATATACTATGATCTTGGAGCCCTCCCCTGTGGCACACACGAAATGAGATGTGCAGGATTCAACACCGGGATTGCAATGGACTGCCACAGCCTTGATGATATTGACAAGGTGTGCCTTCACAATCAGTCCATCTGGCAGGGTCTCTTCTGCTTACACACACACACAAATATTGATTTGTTGTTCAGTCGCATAGTCGAGTCTGACCCTTTGCGATCCCATGGGCCACTCAATGCCAGGTACCCCTGTCCTCTACCATCCTCTGCAGCCCACTCAGCTCTTCGCCCATTGTTTCAACAATGCCATCTAGCCATCTCATCCTCTGCCGCCCCCTTCTCAAGTGAGTCCTCTTTTCTCATTTGGTGTCCAAGTACTTTAGCTTCATCTTCAATATTTGTCCTTCTAAGGAGCAGTCAGGGTTGATTTCCTTCAGGATCAACTGATTTGTTCTCTTTGCTGTCCAGGGGACTCTCAAAATTCTCTTCCAGCACCACATTTCAAAGGTGTCTATTCTTTTGTGCTCAGCCTTCCTTATGGTCCAGCTCTCACAAACATTGATACCAGTATTTAAAATATCAATTTAATGGAAATGGTTATTATATATTATAACTTCTTTTTAAAAAAACACAAATTACTCAAGACTATGCTACTTTGGTAATTTTTTTTGTTCTCCAGGTTAGAATAGAAATGTGCAGAAAAGCAGAGAAGAGGACCACTTGGGTATTATGGGGTGGATTGGCTTACATGGCTACCCAGTTTGGAATTCTAGCCCGGCTGACCTGGTGGGAATACTCTTGGGACATAATGGAGCCAGTAACCTACTTCATTACATATGGAAGTGCCATGGCAATGTATGCATACTTTGTGGTAACACGTCAGGTAAGATTTAAACCACCACTACCCATCTTTATAGGAAATGCTTAAGAAATAATTCTATTTATTTTCCTTTAGCTGTTTGCTCATTACTGCTCATTACCAAAGTAGGTGTTTTTACCAGCTTCTGAATGATTGGCCTGTTTTGTGCATGCCATCAAGTGACATGCACATGTGAATGGGCTGATATAGATACAGTACAACATTCTTATATCAAATGCAATTATTTTGAATTGTTACTTCAATTCTGTCCCTGTACTTCTGTTTTGCAGCTGCCAAGGCACCCATTGCTGTTGGGAAATTGGTTGCTGTTTTTTTCCTAAGCTTTCAAAATCGTGCCTGTGATGGTGAACCTTGGCACTCCAGGTGTTCTTGGATCAATTCCCAGATGCCCAAGCCTCTGTGAATATGTGTATGCACAGTAAACCCATTCTTGTGGAGTCACAGAGACTTAGGCTTCTGGGAATTGGAGTTCAAGAACACCTGGAGTGCCAAGGTTTGCCATCACTGGTATAAGGCCCTCCAATCCCACAGAGAGCTGCTGCAGTTCCTGACAGATTTTAGTGGCAAAGGCTGTGGTAGCAAATCCAGAAGATTTTTGTTCTCTGACTTTATAGAGTGATCCTTCTTAACTTGTGATTGTATTTTTGTGTGGTATAGAGATATGGTGAATGCTCAAACACTGGAAGCATTCAAGCGAAAATTGGACAACCATCGTGTCAGATCTGCTTTGATCTGGATTCCTTCATTGAGCAGGGGGTTGGACTCAATGGGCTAAAAGGCCCTTCCAACTCTGTTATTCTATGATTCTAACATTTGTCACAACACAAAAGCTAAACAGATACAGTGGTACCTTGCTTAATGAGCATAATGCATTCCACGGGATTGCTCTTTAAGCAAGTTTGCTCTTTAAGCAAAACATAATTGTAAGTGACCAATTGTGACTTCTGGTGGGGGAATTGCACAAACCCCGATTTAATTGTTAAGTGAGATTTTGGTTGGTTTTAGTTGTTAAGCGAGGCGACCATTCAGAGAAAATTCTGCTCTTTAAGCAAGTTAGTCTCTAAGTGAGGCGCTCTTTATGCGAGGTTTTACTGTACTAAGAAATGTTTATTATGAAACCAAAATGAACCAGAGCATCTTTGAGGGTATTTTGAGAACATCAAAAATCCATTACTCTGTTGTCTTTCAGGCTCTTCTTATTCTTTGGAGCGAAAGTGGCAAATCCAGTTTGTTTATATGTGTGGTTTATAAAATGTTGGTGTGGTGTTGTGAATATGAATGTATACATGTTGGGATTATATGCATGAAAAATGTGTTTGCTGGGTTGTTTGACAGATGGGTGTTGGAATACTTATGTGTGGTGTTGAACGCTGATTGGTTGATGGGAATGAATGGGGAATGAGATGTGAGGAGAAGAGACAGATGGTTAGAGTCTGTAGAGAGGCGACTGTGTTTTTGTGTGGTACAGAGTGGTCTGTTTAGTGTGTTGGGTATGTGTGGTAAAGAAATATAAAAGTGAAGTTGGCTACTGTTAGGATATATGGGAGGGCCCTGGCCCCCGACACCAATTCATCCGGCCCACAAAGCCCTCATCGCTCCTGGAAGCAGAAGTAAAATATGCCTGTATAGAGCGATGAGAAGCAATGAGGGCTTTGTGGGTTGGATGAATTGGCGCTGGGGGCCGGGGGTGGCCCCCGGGCTGTAGTTTGTCTCCCTGAACCACATGACTGGCCCACGGCTCAAAAGGTTTGGGCACCCCTGATATATGGAAAGTTACCTTTGCCTTCTCCTTCCTTATTCATTATTTCTATTTAAATCCCTTTTGTTTTGTTAAAAAAGAAATCTCATATTTTCCCAACTAGGCCTGATGCTTAAGAGCCTGACTGTTAATCAGCTTTAATATTTGGTTATTAAATTTATTGTGTCACCCCATTTTTAATCAGTCTAGATTAATTTGTCAGTAGTTTACACCTCTTCTGACCAAACTTGTATTGATAAATAATAGTTTATATACCATTAATTTTTTTCTTTATTTTAATCTCACATTCTACAGGAGTATGTATACCCAGATGCTAGAGACAGACAGTACTTACTATTTTTCCATAAAGGAGCAAAAAAGACACGTTTTGATTTAGAAAAATACAATCAACTCAAGGATGCTATTGCTCAGGTAATGAAATAATTCCACAGTTATGGGGCAAGAGAGAGAAGCTAATTTTTCATGTTATGCATGATAATTAATTGATGTACTTGTAATGTCAAGTATAATTTCCAATATGAATGATATATTTAGAAGGAAGCTGAAATGATAGATTAAACCTGCAAATATACAACATGGGAAGACATGATTGTCACTGCATTCTATGGTAGCTAAGGAAGTACAATACTTTATTATAAATGTGCAGTAGTCTGCTGGTTATTCAGATCATTTCCCCAAGTTATGAGCCATGGCAACCACAACTCAACCTTTGTGCCTACTGCTTGCAAACATATTTTAATGGCTTCTTTACCTAAGTTCAGTATGCCATGTATAGTAGCATTGGGATTTTCAGTCATCCTCTTCTGCAGACTATTATCTTCATTCATTCATTCATTCATTTATTCGATTTATATACCGCCCTACTCGGTCCAACTGACTCAGGGCGGTTTACAGAAGACAATCAAAAGTAATATAACATAATCAAAGGTCATACAGTATAAATATAACAATACAGTACAGCAGTGCAGCAAAACAAAACCACACTGCAAAATATAGTTACAAAGTTCAATTCCAATTACATATATATTACATAGTTTCAATAATACGATACAATATAAAAAATATAAAAAATACAGAGATGCAGTACATGATGCAATAATATCAGGGCTCTCACCTTAACAACAAGAAAACAACAGTTCATAAACAGGTGGGTGAGTCCCGGGGCCGGACGCAGAGGTGGCCTCCCTCCATCCGCAAGTGGTGTTGTTGGCAGCGGCGGTGCGAAAGTCCTGCTGCCGCGGCGGCTTTAGAGCCTCTCTGCCAGGCAGAGCCTCCGGGAACAGGTGGGTGAGTCCCGGGGTCGGACGCGGAGGTGGCCTCCCTCCATCCGCAGGTGGTGTTGTTGGCAGCTCTAGCCGGAGCTCCTGCAGACCATCCTTTTCACTCCCCCGGGCAGGTGTTTTGCGTCCGGGGGAGGCGGAGACGTTGGCACAGCCGGGAAGCGATGCTCATAACATACTCTCAGGAGTATTCAGGCCCCCCAAATCAATGTTTTGAGATGCTTTCCCTACCCTCCAAGATTGGACTTTACTCTTGTATCAGTAGATGTGTGGCTTTGGACATAACCCAGGCAGTCAGGAAGCACAAACTGAGGTTCAAAATACAGTAAAACCTCATATAACACTAAAACCTGGTTCCACAAGTCTTGGTGTTATATGATTTTTAGTGTTATCTGATGCATGTTAAAATCCTATGCGATCCATAGAGATACATTGTAACCACACAGGCTTTAGCGGTTGTTATCTGAAGCATCCCATAGGATCTTAATGTTATCTGATGCAATTCTTCCCCCCAGATTCCTTAATGTTATGCGATTTTAGTGTTATTCGATACTAATGTTCTCCTTCGTGTTGTTTGGGGATGCACACTGATGGGTTCTGCGCCTGCGCTGAATCCTGAGCGGAGCTGGAAAGCTGATTGGATAAAGAATTTTGAATGTGGGACCGCCCACCATGCCCAACCCCTTTAGGCGCCATTTCGCGCTCTCCCCTCAGTTTGCTTTTTTCCGCTGCGCAAGCAGGAGCCTGGAAAAAAAGCTGTGAGTACTTTACTGAGATTGTCTCAGAATCTTCCAATTTTTCTACCTTACAATTTTTCTCGGACCAGGGGAATTGTTCCCTTGGTCCTCGTGTGGCTGGGGCTCGCCCTCAGCCGCCGGTAAAAAAAAAAACAAACAAACAAACCCAGAAGGAAACCGTTCCTTCCTGCAATCTCGTGCCGGGGCCCCCCGGCCGGGATAATTTTTTCTCTTCGGCCATCTACCTCGGTGGATGGCCTCAGCAGCAGCGTTCAAGCAGTGTCCGTCCTGCAAGAGAAAGTTCCCTAGTTCGGACGGACACGTGCGCTGCCTCCGCTGCCTTGGGGAGAGCCACCAGGTCCAGACCTGCGAGGTGTGTAGAGGCTTCTCGAAGGCCGCCATCAAGAACCGCCAATACCGCCTCCAAGCCTACCTCATGGAGGCCGCCCTCGCACCACCGCCTCCCCCAGCTCCAGAGCAGGCCGCTGCCTCAACGTCTGCTCCTTCGACCTCTGCTCCTTCTTCACGGCCGTCGGCCTCTGAACTGTTTAGACGGAAGAAGGAGCAGGAGAAGAAGAAAAAAGATAAAAAAGAGAGGAAGAAGCGCCGTAGCTCTACCTCTTCTCTCCCGCCGACCCCGGGACCGGCTCACCTCTCGCCGCCACGCTCCCTAGCATCCGCCCCGGTTGCAGCCCCACCTACGCCAGGCAGGATGCAGGTCAATGTCCGGGAAACTACACCGGAGAGGGCCCCCAGCCCTCCGCCGTCACCAGAGGCCCTTCCACCTCCACCGCCGCGACGATCTACCTCCCTTCGCGACCATTCCGTGGCTCCTGGTCTGGCTTCCGAAGCGCCACCCCAGTTGAGCCTCATCGCCCCGTTTATCGAGGCGATGGTGCGGAAGCTGCATGCCGAGCTCCAAGGCCCTCGACCGGCACCATCCGAGTTCGTGGAGCACCCTCTGCCTCCCGAACCAACCACGGAGGCACCACCGCTCCGTGACGAGGGTCCGGCACCGAAGCGGCACCGAGTGGAACAGGCGCGGTCGGAGGCCTCTCTCCCTCCGTACCAGCTGCCTCTGCCGGGGAGCGATCCGAGATCCGCCAGGCCGTACTGGTCGGACTCGGACCCCGAGGCCTACCTGCCACCGCCCAGCGTCTCGGTGCGGTCAGGAGGCTCCGACGACTCGTCGGACCAGGAGGAGGAGGATCGGCCACCACCGGTTGCGGTTGACAAGTCCCCGGACGAGAATATCGGCTCCGTCCATGGCTCCCAACCGGAGGACCAGAAGACATACACGGCCCTCCTCACCCGCCTTGGATCCACGCTGGGAATCCGAGCGGAGGCTCCCCTGGACGAATGCGAAGATGTCGTCTGCGGCCTGGCCGACCAGAAGGAGCTAGTCCCCGTCCGTCTGGGACTACTCCCGAAGATCGCCAAGGCGGCCAAGGAGATCTGGAAGAGACCCGTCTCTTCCCATTCGGTGTCCAACAGGGTGGACTCCATGTACAGACTGCTGGAAGACTCCGACTTCCTACACGTCCACCCGGCGCCGAACTCCCGAGTGGTGAAAGGCTCCCAACACCGGACACCGATTAGTAGCACCCCCGTTCCGTCGACCCAAGAAGGGAAGAAACTGGACGCACTGGGCAGGAAGGTCTACGCCAATGCCTCCCTGTCCTTCCGTGCGTCCAACTACGCGACGGCCATGGGGGGCTACCAGTGCCGACTGTGGGAACAAGCGGAGTCCTTCAAGTCGCTGTTACCGCCGGACAAACGAGCGGACTTCGAGCGGGTCTGCATGGAAGGAAACCAACTCGCTCTCCAGCAGATCCGTACGGGCCGCCACGTCACGGAATCAGAGGCGAAGAATCTGGCCTCTGCAATCCAGCTTCGTCGCCACGCCTGGCTCCGTTCCGCTGACTTGCAAGACGACGTGAAACGGCTGGTGGAAGAGCTCCCCTTCGACGGTGAGGGTCTCTTCGCCAAGGAGACGGACACCTCCTTGGGAGAGCTGAAGGGGGACTACGCCACCATCAAACAGCTCCGTCCTCCACGCCGTGGGTCCCACCGTTACCAGCAGGACCAACCGTCGACGTCCCAGGCGGGTCCTTCCTACCAACCTCGCCCACCGCAGAGGCAAGGCGACTACTCCCGGTACCAGCCCTACCGGCCACGACCACAACCCAGCCGCCCACGCTACCAGCAGCGTCCCCAAACTGGTAAACGCGCGGAACGGAAGGGCAAACAACGTATTTGACTCTTCCGTGACCGAGACTCTACCCTACCGCCCCCTCGCCAACTACCTATCGGCCTGGTCTGCCATCACCACAGACCGATGGGTTTTAACCATCTTAGACTCTGGCTACGCGATCGAGTTCAGGAAATGCCCTACTGTCGGACGGATCCGTGTCACCGATCCGTCCCCACCGCTCCAGGAAGAACTATCAGCTCTCCTAGAGAAGGGCGCCATAGAACCGGTTGCAGCGTCGGAGTCTCACGAAGGGTTCTTCTCCCGCTACTTCCTCGTGGACAAAAAAGACGGGGGGACACGTCCAATCCTGGACCTCCGTCTCCTCAACAACCACATCGACGCGAGGAAGTTCCGGATGGTGACTCTTCATTCCATCCTCCCACTGATCAACCACGGGGACTGGTTCACCGTCATCGACCTGAAGGATGCCTACTTCCACGTATCCATCAGAAGGGAACACCGCCGATTCCTACGCTTCCAGATCGGCGGCGACGTCTACCAGTACACCTGCCTACCCTTCGGCCTCTCCACCGCTCCGAGGGTATTCACAAAATGCATGGCGCCGGTGGCTGCTCATCTTCGGCTGCAAGGCGTCCAAGTGTTCCCGTACATAGACGACTGGTTGGTCTGCTCCCCGACCCAACAGAAAGCCAAGGACGATGTTGCCCATTGCCTGGCCCTTATGCGGAGTCTCAGTCTACGGGTCAACTACAAGAAGTCTCAGTTGACCCCCACTCAACGAATAGACTATATCGGAGCCGTATTGGACTCTCTGGCTCTGAGAGCCTACGCTCCCCCCAAACGTCTGCTCGACATCCGCACGGTAGTGGCTCGGATCCAGGGCAGTCGCCGCGTCCGTGCCAGGGACGCCCTCCGCCTCCTAGGGCTCATGGCGTCGACCACAGCAGTGATCTCGCACGCCAAACTCAAAATGCGGTCGCTCCAGTCGTGGCTCCTAGCCTCCTTCGACAGCACCCACGACAACCTCGGGAAGTGGCTCACACCGACCCCCGAGCTGCGGGACCAGCTGAACTGGTGGACAATGGACCGCAATGTGACCGCCGGGAAGCTCTTCGCCCTCCCCGCGCCATCCGTCCAGGTCACCACCGACGCGAGCACGCACGGATGGGGTGCGTGCTGCCTCGGGTTACGGGTCCACGGCATCTGGACACCCGCGGATGCCGACCGCCACATCAACTTCCTCGAGCTGTTAGCGGTATGGAAGGCGATGAGGTCCTTCAGACTGTCCCTAGCAGGCCGCGTGGTGCAGATCGCTTCGGACAACACCACGACCCTAGCCTACCTCAACCGGCAAGGAGGAACCAAGTCCCTCTCCCTCCTTCACCTGACGGTCCAGATCTGGGAGTGGTGCCTGAAGGTACATGTGTTCCCCATCGGTGTCCACATCCAGGGCACGCTGAACTTAGAGGCGGACTCCCTGAGCCGCAAAGGGACAGCGATGCACGAATGGGAACTGGACGGATCGGTGTTCGACCGCCTGTGCCGACGGTGGGGCACACCGAGCCTAGATGTGTTCGCGTCACAGATCAACACCAAGTGCCGCCGATACTGCTCCCGGGCCGGGATCGGCCACGGATCGGAGGGCGATGCCTTCATGGTGCCGTGGCACCAGGAACTGCTGTACATGTTTCCTCCGATCCCTCTCATCCAACGGGTCCTGGTATGGATCCGTGCGGAGAACGCCCGGGCGATCCTGATCGCTCCGTCATGGCCGCGCCAGCCATGGTTCCCGCTACTCCAAACCCTGGCTTGCGACCGCTTCCGCCTGCCCACCGATCCGAACCTCCTCCGCATGGAGGACGGTCGGATCCTCCACTCGGATCTGCCGAGCCTACACCTGACGGCCTGGTTTATCCGCCCGACATAGCACGGATCCTTGAACTTTCAAGGAAACCTTCCACGCGAAAGTCCTACGATGCCAAGTACCGTCGCTTCATAGACTTTCTAGCATCCAGTGACCACACCGTGGACTCGGCATCCCTGCAGGACGTCATGTCCTACCTCCTGCACCTGGCCGAGTCAGGATCTGCACACTCATCCTTAAAGGTCCACTTGGCTGCGGTGGTAGCCAAGGCCCCACCCTCATCAGTTTTGTCTTCCGCTTTCAGAGACAAGACTGTCAAAAGATTCCTCCAGGGACTGCGTAATGCCTACCCTCCAGTGAAGATACCACCTCCTCAGTGGTCCCTCACTGCTGTGCTCACCGCGCTCACGAAGGCGCCCTTTGAGCCCATGGCTACAGTGGACATTAAGTTTGTTTCTTACAAAACTGCATTTCTCGTAGCCATCACCTCTGCCCGGAGGGCAGGAGAACTGGCAGCCCTGCGGTCTGACCCTCCTTTTCTCAAGTTCTACCCCGATAGGGTAGTATTGCACCCGGACTTGACCTTTCTGCCCAAAGTCCTGACTGACTTCCATCTGGCCCAATCCATCACGCTTCCAGCATTCTTCCTGAATCCTTCGTCTGCACAAGAGAGAGTGTGGCATTCGCTGGATGTCAGGAGGGCCTTGCTGTTCTACACACAAAGGACTGCGTCCTTCAGGAGAGCCAAACAACTGTTTGTGGCCTATGGTGGCAGGTCCAAGGGACACTCTCTGTCTGCCCAGAGACTTTCCAAATGGATCTCAAGCACCATCTACTTGGCCTATGAGATGTCATCTCTACCACCCCCGCCTCATGTCCGGGCTCACTCCACCAGGACATTGGCTTCCTCCACTGCGTTCCTCGAAGGCATCCCGATGGAGGACATCTGCAAGGCCGCTACCTGGTCCAGGTCCTCCACTTTCATCACCCATTACCGGGTTGACACAAGGTCTGCTCCCGATGTCAGACGGGGCAGGTCCATCCTGACGGCTGGTCTCCGATCCTCTTCGCTGATGACCGCCCATCCATGATGCCATCGCGCTCTCCTACATCTCAGGACGCCGGCTGCCCACCATCCAAGTAAGTGAGCTTGCTAGTCACCCATCAGTGTGCATCCCCAAACAACACGAAGGAGAAGGACAGGTTTCACTTACCAGTAACTGTCGTTCTCCGAGTATGTTGTTTGGGGATTCACACAACCCAACCCTGCCTCCCCTCAGGGCTGCCGGCCTGAGATGGCCTTATACTTAGCGGGCAGCTTTAATATCAAACTGAGGGGAGAGCGCGAAATGGCGCCTAAAGGGGTTGGGCATGGTGGGCGGTCCCACATTCAAAACTCTTTATCCAATCAGCTTTCCAGCTCCGCTCAGGATTCAGCGCAGGCGCAGAACCCATCAGTGTGAATCCCCAAACAACATACTCGGAGAACGACAGTTACTGGTAAGTGAAACCTGTCCTTATATGAGGTATTACTGTATTTAAGAATCTCACGTGTTGACTGCTACAGAACAACAATCATATGTGTTGCTGATAAAATAAGACTGGCCCCTCCTTTGTTTTCTTTTTTTTATCCTTGATATGTGCAGCTATTATTTTATAAATTGTATAAAATTGCATCACAGTTAATGAGATTGTGTGGAGCATTTTTTGGGTGGTTTCCTTAGGTGAACATGAGAACAAATGGGAAAAGGGACAAACAGTCCATCAGTAGAACCCATTCTCATAACGTTGTAAGTCAGCTTTAAATTATTTGGGTAGTCTATTGTATGACATCAGATTTTTAGAATCCAGCTGCTCATTGTTTTATGGATTCAACCAATGCAACCACATTTTATCATCTAACCATTATCAGTCTCCAGTTGGAAGATTGGGTTTCAATACCCAAGAGCTACACTTTGGGACATGAAAGGAGCCTCATTCGGGTGGCCCCTAAAAATCCTTTCAACCCAGAGTAATCTGTGACACAAAATTATTATGGTCTCCAACTTCAGTTAATCTCTAAACTGTTGGTACCTTGGTCTTCCACTTCTCACAGCCAGATCTACTAGCTCTTTTGAAAATAGCTGTCAGCCTTGTTTCCGAGTATAAAATTATATATTTTTCAGTTGCATTATCCTGGTTTCTGTGAAGTGCTATACTGTTTCATTATGTAGAAGAAATAAATATCTGGTTAAATGTATATAGTCTGTTAGAAAAAGATATACAAGTTTTACATAGTTTATAAAGTACACTAATGCCTCGGATAACGTTTACCTCGGATAATGCTAAAATCGCATAACGTTAAGCAATCTGGGGAGGAGAATTGGATCGAATAACGTTAAGGTCCTATGGGATGGATTGGATAACAACCGCTAAAGCCTGTGTGGTTACAATGTATCTCTATGGAGCTTTAACGTTATCCGATCCATCCCATAGGATTTTAACATGCATCGGATAACACTAAAAATCGGATAACACCAAGACTTGTGGAACCAAGTCTTAGCGTTATCCGAGGTATTACTGTAACTTGCTTTGAAGTTGCAGCAGCTGAAATTTCAGAACATTTTGGGATTAGTATGCAGTCTACTTTGAGATAGGTTACTACAATTCACTCCCTGCCCCATATCCATTCCAAGTTTTTCTGAAGGTACATGAACCTGTGGAAAGCAGTGAACTCCATATTACAGCATGCATATCCAGTTGTGGGATGTGAAAAAAAATTGCTACCCCACCATGGGGAGAGCCAATGTCGTGGGCCGAGCCAATGTCATGATGTCATGGGCAGAGCCGACGTCATGACGTCGTGGGCAGAGCTGACCTCATGACGACGTGGGCAGAGCCAAAGAAGAAATTAAAAATTTAATTTAAAAATAAATAAATAAAAATACACATTAAAATTAAAATAATCAACCAACCCACCCACCCACCCCAAACACAAACCTGTCACTTACCTGGCCTGGGGTCAGGGAGCAGGCACAAGGCAGGCAGGAAGCACGGCAGCAAACCGGCGCGACGAGGAAAGGAAAGGTTGCCGCTGCCACTTCTTCAGGCGCTGCCTGCGCCCTTGGCTGCCCGGAACTCCGTATGCATCAAACCGTCTATTTTTTTAGTGCACATGCGTCAAATGGAGGTTTGATGCATGCGCAGTTCCGAGCAGCCATTTTGGCTGCCCGGAAATACACTTCCGGAGGGCGGCCAGAGAGGCAACCGAACCAGCCACCCGGGGGTTCTCTACCCCCCTCCCCCCAACAATCTCCTCTGGAAACCTGCTACCGGTTCAAGCGAACCGGTCTGAACCGGTAGTAGCCCATCACTGTGCATATTTGAGCCATACAAGCTGTGGGTGTGCACTCTACAAACATCTCCCTTGATCTTTCACATCCACTCATGTAATGATTGCCCTGGAAATATAATCATTCCTTCTCAATCTTATAGATAGTGGGCTCTAGTGGCCAGCTCTGGTAATGTGCCTTGTAAATACATATACAGTATGTATTACATATTTCATGGATTTCTTGCAGAATATTTTTGGACCTATGGGTAATGAAACTATGGAAAAGTGACCCACAGATATGGGGAAGGGGTATAAACTGTATACAGTAAAACATCGGATAACGCTAAAACTTGGTTCCACAAGTCTTGGTGTTATCCGATTTTTAGTGTTATCCGATCCATGTTAAAATCCTATGGGATGGATCGGATAACGTTAAAGCTCCATAGAGATACATTGTAACCGCACAGGCTTTAGTGGTTGTTATCCGATCCATCCCATAGGACCTTAACGTTATTCGATCCAATTCTCCTCCCCAGATTAGTTAACGTTATGCGATTTTAGCGTTATCCGATCCAATCGTTATCCAGTGTTTTACTGTACTTCTAATCAGGTTATTCAGCTAAAAATCTATGTTTGTTTGTTTATTTATTATCATTGGTTCATATGGTGTTACGTACATGCTTGTCTGAATCATTCCAAATGGGTATAGCTTCAGCAGTACAGAAATTGAATTATTGAACACTTCACCATCTTGAAGAGAAATTTAGTTCTTATGGTTGTTGTTGTTTTTAATTCCAGGCAGAATTGGATCTTAAGAGGCTTCGAGACCCTTTGCAGGTACATTTGCCTGTCCGACAGATTGGTGATAAAGACTGACCAGCAAATGACCTCTGAACCCTGGCAGAATTGGCAAACCTGTTCAAAGCTCTTGCCTCTTTAATTGAAGTACTGTAGATGACAGCTGGAAGGTCTTGTGGTTGTGTGGAGGGCTTTTTTTTAATCATTCAAGATAAACAAGGGCCTTGACTGTGGAGGGTACAAATGTGTTCCATCAGAAGATCAGGCATTGTGAGATGTTAAGTCTTTTCAAAGGGCTTGGCAAATATTGTCACATTCAATGTTTTTAATTTCTACATGAAAATATATATTAAAAAGTTGGTAAATTTCTGAAGAAACACTATAGGGGGTGCTGTTTTCCGATTTTGCAGTGTCTGCCTGTAGATAAAACAAGAGCAGCCTGCTCAGCTCATTAAAAATAAAAAATAAACCACCTCCAATTTCAGAATACCAGTTTGTTGTTCAGTCGCACAGTCGATTCTGACCCTTTGCGAATAAATAATAATGCACTCAAGTGAAGAAATGTCAAGCCATCTTGAGCAACTATGGTTGGTGATCTGAACTCAGACTTCTGCCGCTGTTCATGTGTGCTCCAGATTGGACCTAATGTGTCTTTTTGTTCCCTTTTTTGAACTTAAAAAATCATGAGATTTCTCATCTATGCCCATTAACTATCAAGAAGACATTCTCTCTTATTGGACAATTCAGTGATGCAATCAGTTTTATCAGGATCACAAACTGAATACTCCTTGTCCTGAACATTTAATGAAGTGACCCCTTAAATTATTCCTGAATAGCTTTTTAACTTCAAGATACCCCATTATGCTGGATCAACTTCTACATATAAATGGTGATGTTGCATGAAAAAACTCTTCATGTTCAGTTGTAAGGAGGAAATGCTACCACCCCCCATTCTTTCCCACTCACACGATGGTAGCCACCTGGATTATCAAATCAAAAAGGTATATATGTATACATATATACATATGCTATATATATACATATATAATATATAGTGTGTATATATAATGTATAGTGATTCCTTACAGTGATAATTACATTTGATGTTTGCCTTGCCTATGGAAATAATGGTGCGTCAAAGAAATTCTCTGTTTTAGAGACTTTGTCAAAAGCCTGGAACAGAGGTTCTCAACCTTTTCAAGCTGAGGGCCGAGTCACATTCCCTCAGACAGCTTCAGGAGCTGGACATCCATTTTGCCCTACCTGCACTATGGGGGCGGCCTGTACATTAACTAGAAACCACACATGGCACTTCCGGGTGTGGCAGAGGTGGGGGGGGCACATGGTGTCGTGAGCCATAGGTTGAGAACCCCTGGCCTGGAGCAATGATACAATTCCACATGGATGTCCAGCCCTCTCTTATTTCAGCAGCTTTAAAGTAATGCTGCTTGCCCTGAGGGGTCAGGATTTCTCTGGGATAGCAGATTGCAACCCACTCTTCTCACTGAAGAAATTAAGGAAATGACACTCATCTTCCCTTTCCACCTCGTACGAAATAGCTGACTTTTCTCCCTGAGCAGATCTTGCATCCTGTCCTGGCATGGAATTGGCCTTTTCTTATCACCCTGCTTGATAAATACTGTGGAGACAGGATGGAGGTTGGAAGGGGTCTCTACGCCTACTTTGCAAAAAGGGCCAGGTGTTTCCTTTTAGTTCACTACTTCTCACTGTGTCAAGGCGAGAGGCTCCTACTTTCTGGGGAACCATGTTTTAAAGTGTACAAAATAAATATAAACCAGACGCCAGGTGCCTTTGCCAATGTGGAAAATGCAGACACGATTGTTGCTGCCTCCTCTCACTCGATGGCATGTTGGACTGAATGGATGCATGTTTCAGAGTGTCTTTCCTCTTCCTATTTTTCTCCTTCTGTCTTTCGGTTTCCAGGTCTGTTTTCAATTTTATTTCTCTCCCACCCCCCTCTTTGGTTTTTTAAAGTACCTATTTTATCCTCTTTGTATGCAGCATTTGAAACAAGAAACATAACGAGCAATTCCATAGCGGAATCCTTTGTGTGTGTTTGGGGTGAGGGAGGGGGCATGGAGAAAAGTCCTTAAAAATAAAGTAAAATACTGAACATGTGTAAAATCCTGTATCATTTATTAAATATGTATAAAAGAGCAATGTACTTCTGGAACAATAAATAACTATTCAGTTTTTGAACTGGTTGTGTTAAAATTGCGTTTTTCTCCCTTTTGGGCTTCTGTCCAGCATTCAGTATGTGGTGTGATAGCAAATTTCTATAGAATAACATTTTGCCAGTAAGACTGGCCATAGAGTTAATTAGCATACAACAGGAAGTAGGCAAACAGTAGGAAAATATATGGCTCACTTCCCTAGACTTATTTGGATTGACTTATACAGCAACAGGGGATGAGGTGGCTGGATGGGTGTAAACCTGTGTGGGCTCCGGATAATGGTGGAGGACAGGGAAGCCCGGCAAATGACGGTCCATGGGATCACAAAGAGTCAAACTCAACTGTGCGACTGAACAACAAAAACAGCAACAGCAATTACACTTATATTACTGCCCCATAGTGCTTAGTGCACTCCATGGGCCGTTCACAAGGTAATTAGCATTTTGTCCCCGACATGGTGGGTACTCATTTTACCAACCTTGGAAGGATGGAAGGCTGAGTCAGGCTTGATCCTTGTCAAGATTGAACTCAACATCATGAGCATGGTTTTGGCTACAGTACAGCATTGTGACACCAGGGTTTTTAATAGATATGAGACACTGAATGATGCTAGACTGATGTCCCCTTCCATGTACCCCCCTGCCATCCCCCCCCCCAGTGCTTATTTGTTACATGTTTTGTTCTGTCTCATTTTGTGTGGTTGTGAGTATAGACCAGGGGTGCCCAAATTACAGCCCGTGGGCTAGATCCGGCCCCTGATGCCAATTCATCTGGCCCACACTGCCCTCATCACTCAGGCATGTTTTACTTCCACTTCCGGGAGCGACGAGGGTGGCGTGGGCTGGATGAATTGGCATCAGGGGCCTGGTATAGACAGATTCGTATTCTGTAGAAGCAGTCACACTTGTTTGTATATGTATGTATACCAGGTTACCAAGTAGGATGAGTGAGCTAAATTAGTAGAGACGAATGGGCAGTCTAGGGTTAAAGATAGTTTTGTTGTATTTTTTTAAGTAAAAACATTTGTAAAATGAATTCATTTTAAGCCCAGCTGGAGTAAGTCTGGAGTTAGGTAATATTTGTCTGTCAACTCTCTACCCATTTGACAGAAATATCCTTGAGGGGCTCCTCAGTTTATCCATGGGACAAAACCAAGACATTTTAGCAGTGCCTTTTGGATTATTCTAATTGATAATCTTACAGAAAAGGTAATTCTAGGCAGAACTTGGTAGTACCTAGTTACAAGTAATGCATTTACCAATAATGAGTTGTTCTTTGTGTAACAAGTGTTCAACAAATTTGCATTTCAAAAATATTATAACTACTTAGAGCTATTTCATTGGCTGAGTAAGTAAGACAGTGCTTTCCAATCCCATTCCAGAGAGACGGTTCAGAAGGATACCAGTAATTTTGATGGTAATGAAAATTGCTGAGAGACCAGAAGAGCAAATTAGGAAGGGAAACACTTCTCCAGTCTAGTTCCTGGGCAGAGAGTACCAGGACCACACCGGGGCCAGGTACCACAGTGAGGGTACAGCCTGCTGGGTAAAAGCAGAAGACGACATGGTGTGTAGGGGGCAGTGGAGTTAACCCTTACAGGTATCCCTTACAGGTCATCCACCAAGGTGACTACAACCATCTTTCATAACCAGACCTGGAGCTAGATTGAAATGGATAGACAAACCATCCCATTCTTGGAGGTGAGAAGCCACTACCTATCGAAATATCATGCCTAAAGAATATTGGAGACTCGCCAATAATTAATACAATGGAGTTGAAAGGGGGATTTTTCAACAGAGGTTTTACAACTACCTCCTTGAACTGCACCAGCAAATGCCTTGCTGCAAGGAGATGTTTAGCACTCTTAATCATTCAGCCAGTCCCACTCTGGCTGCTTTTATAAATCAGGAATGGCAAGAATTCAGGATACATGTGGGTTTCATCTCTCCAACTTTGCCTGTCCACATCCTGAAACACATTAAAGCATGTCCATTACAACAGAACAAGCAGGAGCCAAAGTTACAGCTAAAGGACCCACAAAAACTAAAGTGTCCAGGCCAGAGACAATCCAAGTAACTTTGTGAAGTGCCATGAAAATTCTTCATAATGGGCTGTTGTTTTTTTTGTTTTGTTCTTTGTTTTTTGTTATACCACCCTGTTAGTTTTTCCCTAGCGGAGGCATCTAGAGCAGATAAGATACACATCTCTTCTTATGGATGATGCAGTTTCCAGAGTTGTGTTTTGGAATAGGTTTAGAGAACTGCCCTGTAGATGTTACGGTACCACAAATGGTTTGAATACCTACAAAATAGAGAGTGGGCCTGATCTGAAGTAGTACATGGGTTCAAAGTAGGAAAACGATGCTAAGTTCTTCTCCCCCTCCTAAAACTACTTCTTTGGCATTTTCCTTCTGGAGTAGGTTGCTTCCACTTCTGGAACCTACCAGCATAAAAATGGCTCAGTAAAAGCTATTTGGGGAAGCTAATTGTTTGTTTGTTTGTACCCTACCCTTTTGATGCAAGCACCACTCAGAGTAGTTTACAATATATAAAACATAAAGCAATCACCCAAAAATAACAACCCAAAGAGGCAAAACTGGATAGCATCAGATAATCTTATGACCATAAAGCTATTCAGAGTAAACACTATTAGTACACCACTATTTGTGGTGTACAGGCCTGATGGCTTTGCATCTTAACTTCCTCCTCCCCCTCCTCCCATATCCGTTCCAGATATTGGTTATCATCATGGCAATAGTCTTCCTGTTCTTAACTCCTCGGAACGGTTCTTCCGAGGACCTACAACACCAGTCCAGTCTCTCAGATTCTTCAGCCATGAAGTCCGTCTACATCCAGCAACTAGAGATTTTTAAAATGTAATATGCACACATTTTACCATAATAAAGTACAAAGACAGATAACTAAGCAAGGTTAAGAGTTTTAGAGAGATTTTTGGATTTCTGCTTGTGAATTTTTATTTATCCATATTTTTTGTGCAGTTCATCTGCCTTAGATTATTTTTACCCCTTTAATCTGTTTTCATTTTCAGTAATGTTTCAGCTAAAGCCAAGTGACTGTGTTGTGTTGTTGTTTTATTTTTGCTGGGACAGAATAGGAGCCTACATGTTCCTAGTGTAACTTGTTTACCAAGATGTGTTCTTCTTAATTCCTTGACCCCCAACAATCAATCTCAGAAAGCATGTCCAAGCTTATCTGAAATATTTAACTTCCAGTAAATTATGAGCCATTATGACATTGGTCACTGGCAGCTTCACAGCTGCTAAAATAAGCATTGTGGGCTTTTCTTTTTACTTTCTCATCTTGAATTTGACAGATTGTATTGGCATATTGGACTGTAGTAGCTCAGTGGTTAACACACTGAACTTGACAACTGGGAAATCGGCAGGTCAGCAGTTTAAGACCTGAGTGCTGCATGACAGAGCGAGCTTCCATCTCTGTCCCAGCTCCTGCCAAACTAGCGGTTTGAAAGCAAGAAATTGAAAGTAGATAAATAGGTACCACTTTGGTGGGAAGATAAGCAGTGTTCCATGCAGTCCAGTGCCTGCCACATGTCCACATAAATGTCTCCAGACACAGACAGTGCTGGCTCCTTGGCTATAAACAGATCAGCACTGAACCCTAGAGTCGGATACGACTGGCTTTTGAGCAAGGGTGATCTTTACCTTTTGGCATATACATTTTCAGAAAATGGTTGCTTCACATTGTTGGCTATCAAATTACAGCACTTGGAAATGTATCTCTCTTTTTGACGTGAATTCTATGAATGTCTTACGTTTCGGTTGAGTGGTCTGGCAGCTTTTGCAGTGTAACGAAATTCATGTACTTTTGAGAAGATGCAACACCAAAACTAAGGCACCCACAAAAATAAGGGCTATATCATTTGAAAGATCATCTCGGCACCTTTAAGAATTGGTAGAACACAAAAGCCGAAAATGCAAAGTGATGACGTCATCGCTTTCGGAAGTAGCATCAGAAAAGTGACAGTTTTGCTAGGGAGGTCAATTGTCAGCGGGCCAGTGAAAAAAACTACCCAACTAATTCAGATGATCCAAAGTGCATTTGAAAGAGGAAAGATAAACCTTTGTGAGGACACTTTCAGATTTGGAATTGGACTTTGGAAAAATAATCTATGAAACATTTAACAGAAACCACTCAAACGAGGTCACAAAAACGCAATAAATGGAGGGGAAACCAATTTAGAAATTGAATATGACAAGTTCCTGAGGTGGATACAGTTCGCGTACAACATGTGGAGAAAAATGACGCTATAGCAGGAACTCACAAGATATTGAGGACATGTAAAAATGACATTTCCATGGGAGTGGGGGTGTTTGGCGGTGTTCCAGCAAAAAAACTGATCAACTGATTGAAGTGATCCAAAGTGCTCTTCAAAGAGGACAAAATAACCTTTCTTTTGACACATACAATTTGGATCAGACTTCAGAAACATTTTCTATAAAGGATTAAAACAAAAACACACTCTTTCTAACCTTTCCTTCGAATAAAAAGTATTTCTCTACATCGGAATAGATAAACTGGTGTGAGAATGGATACACTGTAGCAAGTATTTCCTTTGAAGTCATAACCACTTTCCCTTTTGGCTTTCTCTCTTATTAAAAAAGTGCTTTCAAGGAATCGTGAAGGAAAAACTCTTTCTTTGCGGTTTGACTATTGAAATATTTATTAAAAATAGATCCTTTGCAGTTATTCACCTGTGGTACAGTAGGCTGCTTATGGACACGTGTGCATAGTGGGTAGAGTCGGGGAGAATGGAAAATAATGGTTAAAAGCATCTTTATTGAAAAATAAAATATAAAAATAATAATAAACACAAATGAAATTAGGATTTATGGTTTTGGGATAACACAATGTAGCAGTTCAAAAGCAAGAAATTGCAAGAAGATAAATAGGGACCACTTTTGCTGGGAAGGTAAACAATGTTCCATGCCTGCCACATGTCCATGGAAATGTCTGCAGACACAGACAGCACTGGCTCTTTGACTATAAACAGAGATGAACACTGAAACCTAGAGTCAGATATGACTGGCTTTTGAGTAAGGGTGACCTTTACCTTTAATGGAGGATAATGTTTTTGCACCATTTTTGTCTTCTGTGTAGGGCAAACAAAAACAGGCCTCTGGTCGTCATGTTCTAATGGATTCCTATTGATCAACTACGGGGGGTGTTGTCAAAATGAATCATGCCAATTACCAACTGTGAGATTGGCAGTGAAAGAAAGGGTGGTCAGGAAATAGCATTATTATAGCTTCTTGTTCTTCCAAGTGGGAAATTTAGTTGAAATGTGTGACTTTTTTATTTGATCTCAAATTGAATAATACATCAGCCTCCAAATAAATATGACAGCACGTAATTTTCTTTGATCTGTATGTTCCCCCTTCCGTAGCAGCTTAATCTTCTGGGAGTGCAAAACCAACAATTGTTATTAGTGTCTATAGTGAAAAGTGTGGTTTTTACTCAACTGCTGCAAATTAGCCTTTAGTTTCCTCCACTGATACATATAGAAGATATTAGGCTGTATACCAGGAGGAAAGGCTAGAGTCCTCCTTACTTATGCAATCATGTATGAGCAATTGTCAGCTTATTTGATCACAAATCTGCATTTGGCAAATTACTGTGCTTTGTAATGGGCTAGTTGATATGAATATGCTTTAATGTTGACCCTCAGCTGACCATTGTCCAGGCTCTCAAATTCACATTGGTAACCTTTATTTAGCTTCTCCCTCGGAAGATTCACCATACACACAAACTGTTCTCTCTATGCAGAACCAATTCAACCATCTGATCGAATGAGGGGTGACCATAAAAAGGTTTGTCCTAAGTTTATGTGAACTTCTCTGTACTGCAGCTTGGCATTTAAAGTGCTGTTGTCACTTGCCCAGAAATGTTTATATATCCCAAGAAGATACATTTCAAATATCCACATGTCACATGGCCCTTTTTATCTAGACATGCCAAGCAACTCCTCTAAAGAACACTGGAAGGAGATTATGGAAGTCAAAAGCAAGACACAATAAAGCAACTGGAAATAATCAGACAGACAAGCCCATCAGACCAAACAAAATATACACTGTCTACTTGTGCTAGACGATCTGGTCTACTCATAATTAACTCTGACAACATTGAGTTGATGGAATATCAAAAGAAATGATGAGAAATATGCCACAAATGGTGGCACACATATCCATCTAGTTCTCCCTGAGTTTGACACCTCAAGTAGGTGCTGTATTTCAGAGTTGGAGGCAGGATGTTGTGGGATCTTCCAATTCATGTTGGTTTTGAGTACTGTGGAGCTGAGAAGAACTGACTGGAATACTATAGATTTTGACCCATATTGGGGTGGGATGTTTCCTCTATCTCTCTTGACTTCAACATCTCCTGGGCTGGTCTTATCGATATGGCTAGAAAAGTCTCCTTCCCTCCTTCTGAAGCCCCTAACCCCCTATCCAGATAGCAAATGTTCCTGGATGTATACTGAGCATTGATGTAGCTAAATCCATTCTGAGGTTACTATTTTATTGGACAATAATTCCATCAAATGCACACAAATTTGTTATACTCTGTGTATACTCACACTCTCTTGCTTCAGTACTGTGTAGCAGAGAGTAATAGAGAGACTTAGCAAGCAGAGTGACTGTGCCCTATTTTAACCTGCAGCATATTAAAAGTACACTTTATCCCTCCCTCTGGACATCACAACCTCATGGCCCCCTGCAGCAGTCAGATTTCCACTTGGCTTGAATGAAGAAGACAGATGAGTGAATTGTGGTATTGACCAGCCATAGCTGTTCCTAGCCTAGGACAATTTTTGGCTGTGGTATGAATGCAGAATGCTCATTGCTACCTTTAAGGACTGGATATGACCACAAGAAACCTGAAGGTTTGTCTCCTCCACAACCACTGCACTGATAAGTCTTTTTTCATATCTCAATAGTGTTGCCAGACAGACCACATATAGCAGCATATTTAAGAATCCATTCATAATGGCCAAAAAGAAGGGGATAAATGAGCAGCCTCCCTAGGGATGCCTGTCTAGCTTGACATTATTATAGATTGCTTGTGTGTGTGTGTTTTGTAAAAGAGGGGAAGGAAAGCATGTCGACATACCTACAGAGATTCATGAAATTGCTTCTTGACTTTCAAAATGACTTAATCTCATTTTAGTTGAAGGTGCCCACTAGTGAGTCTAGGTAGATAATCTGCTTCACTCAACCAATGCCATTTTCTTCTGTCTTGACAATTTGGAGAGGGAAGGCTTATCCCTGAAACCACTACATCCTCTGGTTGCCCTTTCCCACTAAAGGAAACAG
Organism: Furcifer pardalis; assembly: GCA_030440675.1. Taxonomy (NCBI): domain Eukaryota; kingdom Metazoa; phylum Chordata; class Lepidosauria; order Squamata; family Chamaeleonidae; genus Furcifer; species Furcifer pardalis. The sequence goes on from CP126890.1 coordinate 207,524,957, forward strand.
AATTTTAAAATGAAGATGGAGATAATATGGCCCATCTCTTCTTCTTCCCCATTTCCACAGGATGTCTATGTATCCTTTCCTCAGTTGCTCTTTTTAGATAAGATAGCCTCTGTAGAACAAGAAGACAATGGAAGGATGGGCTTGAAAACAAAGTCAATGTGTGAGGAAAAAATAACCCTCTTGGTTTCTCAGAAGACAGGACTGCCTTTTAGAAAAGGTCAAGGCTATGGTTGCATTTCATATCCCTCACAACCTCTTCCTCAGATAAAACCTCCATCATATGTTCTTTCACGTTCTTTCTTTCTCCATGTAAGCTTGATTCCAAAACTCCTAAACCACTTAGGATATCTGGTATGATTGGCCGGTTTGTCCAGGAGAATCCATAACACTTGCTTAAATAGAAGGATTATTTTGATCTTTTTGTGAGGATGTTCCTGCTCCTGCTTTTGACCTTCTGCCTCTGTACTAGAGGACAACCCTTACAAGAGAATGCAGTCGGTGAGTAAATAAAAAAAAACTCTTTGCTAGAACTTGGACCAGGTAGTAGTCTCGCTGTAAGCTTGTCCTCCTTTTAGGACACCCAGGTGAAGTTCCATGTGGGGCATCTTTGCTGTGGGAATCTTGTGTTTTCACAGCAAAAACAAATTTTGAACTTGTCAGCAATTAGGTTTCCATCCTTCTGCCCAAAATGCGATGATTACTGAGTAAGGTACCATAGGTATATTAAACTACTATTTGTTGGAAGTTTTGTAGTGGTCTGAAATAAGAACAGGGTGTATTTCTTAAAATAAAAAAATCCAAATGAATGGCTTGAATCCTATTTTGCATCCCCATTGGTGTAGGGGACAAACCTTTTGAGTTGGCTAGGTAGAGTCTGTGTCAAGGTCATCCAGAACATTTCTTGTCAAGGGAGAGTAAGAGATTGAAGGTGGTAGAAATAACATTCTGGATGAGAAATCCCCATGCTTTCATTTGAAGGTTTGACACTAAGCCACATTCTTATCAAGATACAGTTGAAACAGTAGACATGGCAATGCATGGGACATCTGTGGGATTCAAGTGGAATGATTTCAGGTGGGCTTTGGAGAGGAATTCAGAATTTTCAGAGGCAGAAACCAACCATCATGCTGACTTCAAAGTATTCAGAGTGTGGATCCTTTCAGAGATCAGTTGCCTCACATTTTTTTTGGTAGCTGAGCTTTCCTACTGGAGGGGACAAACAGCTGTTATAAGGAGAGGGTGTTGAGTTCTCAGTGAGAAAATGTCCCATAAGAAAAGGGTTCATTACCATCACCAGAAACCTTTCTCACTCATCTATTTCAGGGTTATAGAGGGGAGAGGGAACCAAATTAATTGATGGTACCACTTAAGTCTTTTGGAGACTTAAGTAGCACCGTCAACAGATTTCCTGTTTAATGTTCCAGACAGGCATTCCTCCTGGTATTCTGCTCAAATCCCCTTCTCGTCCAGTTTTCTGACTTCAAACTCCAAAATTCAATCTATAAACTCTTTCAGTCTGTCTAAACCAGTTCCCCATCCCCAACCTTTGATTTTTAAACTTCAGTTCCCAGAAGCCTAAGTCAATTCCCCAAAACACTGATCAGCCAATGTACTAACTTAGGCTTCTGGGAATTGAAGTACCGGGGGGGGGGGGTGCCTCACATTGGGAACCAATGGTCTACACTGTCTTACTGTTTAAGGCATGAATTCTCAACCTTTTAAGGCTGGGGCCCAGTCACACTTCCTCAGACAGCTGTGGGTGCCAGACGGCCATTTTGTCCTTCCTCCACTACATGGCACTTCCTGGTGTAGTGGAGGCGGTGGGGGCCTCATGAATGGTGCCACAGACCGCATCTGGCCCACAGGTTGAGAATCCCTGGTTTAAGGGATGAATGCTACAACTTAGTGTTCTCCTTAAGATTGGCTTGGTATTTCCACAAACTTTGGGGTGAACCACCTTCTTGTACCTGGGTAAGAGATGGCACTCACTGCTTGAACAGAAACAAAGGAAACAAATTGTAACCACTGCAGTGTCTTCAATCACTGCTAATGAAGCAATAATAAACAGCAGTCATACTTCATTTCCATCCTTGGTATTTCCACATTGGTTACAGTGTGTCCTTATTTTTTTTTCCAAATGGTGCCAGAAGCATCACACAAATCCAGAAATGTAGGTAAAATATACAAGCAGCCCAGAAGGAAATCAGATCTCAAAAGTAAAATTTTTTAAAATGTTTTCTTTCCTCAGTTCTAAATTGCCTATTGGGTTTTTTGTTTTTAGTGTAAATACAGTGAAAAGTAATGAATTTGCCTTAGCCAGAAAAATATTAGCACAAATCCAGCTTTAACAGTGGCCACAGCTCGTCATGGTCAACTGGTGCTTAATTAGGTGTTAAAGGTATGTTAAGACTTCAGCTGCAAACTTTCACTACAGAAGCTGCAATGGGAAGATTAAATACAGCTCCAAAGAAGACTGAAATGAATCTTTCCATTGCCTTTCCTCCCTTCCCTCTCTTTGGCAGTTTCCAGTCCAAATCCTTTCAG